>HG995382.1:15000000-16250000 GCA_905333075.3 Atethmia centrago
AACGTTTAAAGCAAAATAATCCTATTAAATGGAATGAACAAAAGAAAAAATAGGCTGAAAAAAAAGAAAAGACTATAAAAAGATATCTGAGTTATCAGAGACCGAAAAAGCTTTAAAACGTAAAATTTGGCGTCAACTGAAACAAAAACAGTCACAAACAGACAAACCAAATAAAAACTCTAGTTGTAAAATTTATAAACAAAGATATTACAGAATAACCAAAGAAAATGAAAAACAAAAAAGAAAAATAGCAATATTGAAAAAGAAAGTAGATTGTCTAAGAAAAAGAGTTTATAGATACAAATTGTTATTGACATGTCAGCAAAATTATAAAGATGAAAATGAAGAAAATGTTGAACCTTCATTACCAACAACGCCAACTTCTCCAATATCTAAAACTGAATCCTTTATTCATCAGTTAAAAGATGTACCTTCGCCAGAAAAAGATAAAATAAGAACAGTTATTCTTGAAAAGAACATATTGAGCGAATGTTTAACAAACTCATACCAAAACGCTAAAAGTAATGCTGAAAGACATATTTTAAAAAATGTTGTCAATAATGCTCTTGTTCACAAACATAAAATGAAAACTAGATTGGGTTATTGTATTGGTTTAAAAGGTCGGACACGTAATACAATAAGAAAAGAAAATATCAAATATGCAGAATTCTCCAGCAAAATACGAGATTTCTATTTACAAGACGACGTATCCCGAGCAACTGCTGGAAAGAAAGAGACAAAGACCGTAAAAAAATTGAAGATGCAAAAAAGATATTTACTTGACAACATAACTAATTTATATAACAAGTTTAAACAAAATACAGGAATTAATTTGTCTTACACGACATTTTTAAGAAATAAGCCCTTTTATGTAGTGAGCCCAAAACTTTCAGACCGCGATACATGCGTGTGCAAGAAGCATTCAAATATTGAATTTAAATTTGCCTCCCTGAAAAGATTATCAGCTCTAAATGGACATAAAACTGTAAACAATTTAGTCAAATCTTTAGTTTGCAATTCAAACTCTCAGCAATGCATGTATGGGCAATGTACAATCTGTAAAGTCAAAAGATTAGAATATGATTTAACTACAATTACACTTGATGAAACTGTAACATGGCTGAATTGGTCTATTAAAGATGTAGAATATAAAAAGAATAATTTAATAAAGAAGTGTAAACGAAATGTAAAATAAATTAAGACTGGCACTCTAAAAGATTTAATGGTGTTATTTGAACGAGACCTACAGGATTTCAAAATTCATTTATATAATATCAGCCACCAGTACAAAATGTATAAAGATGTGAAAGATAATCTTAAAACTAATGAAATCCTCTTGCATTGTGATTTTTCTGAGAATTTTACATGTAAAATGTTTCAAGAGATACAAGCAGTTCATTTCGGGGCCTCTCAATATCAGATCTCTTTGCACACAAGTGTGATTTACCAAAAGAATAAAAAACCACAGAGCTACTGTACTTTTTCAGATGCGACTGACCATTCGCCAGAAGCAATCTGGGCTCATTTGAAACCCATTTTGACAGATATGTGAAAAATCACCAGAAATTGACACACTACACGTTTTTTCCGACGGGCCCACGACACAATACCGGCAAAATAAAAACTTTTTTCTATTTAATACAATCACAAAAGACTTCGGCTTAACTGGGACCTGGAATTTTTTTGAAGCAGCCCACGGAAAGGGAGCAGCCGATGGCGTTGGTGGTGTTATTAAAAGGCTTTTACACAGTAAAGTAGCACATGGAAATGACGTCCTCAGCGCAGAATCTGCATATAATCTTTTGAAAAAAGAAACCAGCGTAAAACTTTTCTGTGTCGATGAAGAAGACATACGCCGTATAAAGGAGGATCATAAGGAATCGTTGCTGTCGCTTATAGCTATCCCCAAAACTATGAAAATTCATCAAATTCAAACTACAAATCACTCACATAATATTGCATCAAGATTTTTAAGCTGTTTTTGCGCTCGTTCACCCAAAAGGGGAATGTGTGACTGCTTTTTACTAAAGAATCATAGTTTACTAAAACCTATAAAACATACCAAAAGACTTCCATCAACATCTTCTGAATCAAGTCAGCTTCCTGATAATGAAGAAGTTATACCCAAGAAACGTATTTCCATCTCAACAAAATCTAATATAACACAAAATTCACAAGTAACTATTCTCTCTAATGTTAAAGTTAATTATGACCGAGAAACATTGCAAACTTTGATGGGATCTTCAAAATCTTATAACATATCATACACATGATATGCGAAAAGATTTTATGGAGTTGATCTCGCCAGATGAATCATTACCTTCTGTTTCCAATACCGACGGCAAAATTTGCGTCTTTAAAAATCTTTTCAAGACAAAAGAAACTTTTTTGATGTATCTGATTATGGTGAAGATAGTGATTGACATTTTTGTACACAACAAAATAAATAATAATTATGTTAATTTTGAGATGTTGTACACCCATGGACGACCATGAATGTTTTTCTTATATTTTTAGATGTTATACACTACAATAGTTTAGAATTAGTGCTTTTTTACCACTGTTTTGCAAAGTTCTCTTTTAAATAGTATTGTAATTTCAAAAATCTAAGATTCAGAAGTATCATAATATATCCAAAACCTATACTATAGTAAACTATACCATATAGAAATATGAGAAAAACATCTAGGCTCGTGACATGAAGTGACATACATATTTATAATTATAGTAACTAATAAGACTGATTAGAACACTAATTGTTTTTAAGTCCGTATAGTAACGGACTAAGAATACAGGATGTCACTACCCCATTTCATCCTAGGGAAATACACCATGCAAACCCTATACCAACCAGTCTGGCCAGCGTAATATAGTAGGGTAAAACCTCCTTTTAGGGAGAGGCCCATGTCCAACAGTTGGCAGCAAAAGGCAAGTTGATTGGATTCCTTTAATTTTTAATTGCGCCAAATATCCTTAAAAATCTAATGTAATGTTTTCAGTTTTAAAAAGATGATGCATATTTTTATCTACTAGTAAAAGATTATGTAGGATGAAAGTAAAATTATCAATACTTAATGAACAATTTGTTGATTTTTTGTTGTTAACATAATAATTTTTTTTTAGATTGACATCGACGCACAAATACCACAGATCCAGGATATGATTCTAGATGCCCAGTGGTGGAATTTTTCGTCGGCTTCTTTCAAATTTTTTAATAAAAAAGTTGTGTTTTTTTTAATTTTAACTTGTATACAATGGTTAGAATAACCAAACCCAATAATAATTTTTGAAAAAAAAAGTAAAAGAAAAATTAATTAAAAAATCAACGAGGTAAATAAAGGTGATTCTAATCAAATCCGATGACATAATATATATAAATTGGAGTCATCTTTTATTTTTATTTTTTTTGCTAAAATTTTTAAATAAACGTTTTCATACAGTTTTATTAAAAAAAGAAAACGTAAAAAAAAAAAATTTAAAAAAATAAGAAAACACCGACGAAAATTTCCTCCACTGGGGTGTCTAGAATCATGTTCTGATTCCGTGGTATTCGTTTGTGCGTCGTTGTCAAATACACCCTGTATATAATATACAGGTTTAGTAGTTGAGCATCACTTTTTAACGCAATATTTTAATAAGATTACAAAATCACATTACGATGTCGTTTAAAACCTTTAACAAAGAATGATGTTATGTTCCTATACTGTTGTAATCATAAAGTCCTAAGGTGGGATATCATTTATTTTTTGCTACTACTTATTATGTCATTCATGATAATTACTTTACTAAAATAATTGTAATAAAGCAACTTTATCATTACTTTCTATTAGAAAAATTACTTTCCCAAACGCGATTCATGTTAACGCGTTATAAGCGTTTGGGAAAGTAATTTTAAAAGTACTTATCGTTTTGTGAACAACCTTCATTTATGTATGAATAAAAATAATCATTTTGTTTGTTTACTTCTATTAAAGTTACTGATCTAATCAAACTATTAGCTTTTTATTAATCTCCTGGGTAAAATAAATGACCTACCCTAACCTAAATACCTATTAAATAAAAGTAATCATTTAATTTTATGCATATTATGTACTAGTCCTTACAATTTCTATATGTTATTTTTTCTGTTACATTAAATTTATTTTCAATTTTTTTTCATATCCGTTACGTACAATTATTATGAATAACACCCAAATACTATAATTGGACGAAGAGAAACCTGGAGGCAAGTTACTAGGCTGTTGACTAACACCGTACACAGATGCAAAATAGTCAGCAAATAGATCAGCCACACCACTACCCCCTCACCAACTCGATCACCCCACGAAACCTGGTTAGGAACACCTCTGAAAGTTTTTTTGACTTAGTATAGTGCTTTTACATTTGTTTTTAATTCACTCTCAATTATTTCTATATAATCTTTAAAACAGTCATCCATAGCTCTCCCAGCTCGTACCAGTAGGGAAACAAGTATCGTCCCGAGGGTTTTTGTACCGTTTGAAACGAGTCCTATATTTATGCTGTTCTTTAAGAAGTTTAATCAACGAAGCTGAGAACCAAACCGGATAACAATTATTCTTAGGTTTGACGTGTATTTATCTATATTTTCCCATAGTATATTATAAAAGTTTTGAACATAATCATTACAACTCAAATAAGAATAATCCTCCCAAATTACTTTGCGCAGATCACGAACGAATAGTCTGTTTTAATGAACATATATTTAGACTGTAAAATATTATAATTGAAATTAGAAATTATAGTTTTAGTACGGGCTAATTCTAGCGGTGGATAATGAAATTCTGGTTTACTAATGGGTGCACAAGAAACAGAAAGACTGGAGTTCTCATCCACTAAGATGAGGTCTAAGATATTTTTATTATTTTCATTGCAGATATTATTCATTTGAACAAACTCTGTGATGTTTAGGAAGTCTCTTAACGCTCAGAGATTTTAAACACTTAGAGTCACTAAGTCCTAAAAAGGGATGATTAGATTCAGGCCAATTGACAGTAGGAAGATTAAAATCACCGAGAATCAGAGTAGTGCAATTCGTTTAACGCAAAAAAAATATTTAGCCCTGGCCAAGACTTGGACAAAGATATGGTAAGGTATATAAGACGGCAAATATACAACACACATATTCATACAGACGCCCCAGCACTAATACATAACCACATATCCGCAGCGGAGGTTTGCCACTCAGTTTTATTAACAAAATTATACTTATTACTAATAGCTACCAATAACCCATCACCATAACTCTTACAGTACAAATCTTTAAACTGTGCACTACGGTCACGGCGTACAACAGTAAATCTTTGATCAAAGTATTCGGAGAATAAGAGCGAGTCATCTAACCACGTTTTTGTCAGACATATTATGTCATAGTCAGAACTTAAAATTGAAATTAGAATTTCATGTGACTTCGTTTTCATACCTCTCACATTCTGATAAAAATGGAAATACTATCCATTAAACTAACTAAAAAGTAAACATGACAAGTAGGAACTAAGTTAATTAAACAAATTATACAATATTTTCTTAGCTCAGCTCATAGTCAAATATAATTTATTACCCGATTTTTCCCCTTTACATACAAAAATTTTACCATAGCGAACTCAGACAAACTTGTAGGATTTCTCTTTAGCCTTAAGACGTGCAGCAGCCTGCCGGGGTCGCGGGAAGGTACTAAAGGGTTACCGAGGTCCCTGGTTACACAGGCAACGGAAGGAATACGGGTGGGTTTTAGTCAGTAAGAGTCTGACACACCCTCCCGCTCCACCCAGAGCGGGAGAAGTTATTTGATGATTTCCCACCCCAAAAAAAAAATTGTCGTGCAGCAGCATGTAAAGATTTATAAGTCGGAGAAAGGTGCTCAGATATGTACATAAACTAGCTCCTTGCTACCGCCATAACCCAAAAGACCTGTGTGTAACTATATTATATGACCAATTATATAAAAAAGGGAGGGGAAATAATCACAGGGCATCAAAAAATTCGACCGCATGGCTGTCAACAGGAAAAGTACCCAAAAGGCTGGCAGCATTGTCAAGTTATACAACGTGCCAATGCTGCCAGCCTTTTGGGCCTATTTTTTGGGGCTCTTACAAAAAATAGGCCAGCTCTCTGGTCACGTGAGTAGTCGACCAACCGTTTGGCTATGTCTCTAAAAACTAAGTGATCACTCGGACCCCATGGCCCTAGTGTTTCAACGCCAAACGGCTCGATCATATAAGTCCCAATAAGATTGGAGTACTTGCGCAGATTTAGGTTTTCCACACCAGTAGCAGCCGCCCAGCACAGCCCGCCATGCTACGAAGATGGGGTGGCGCAAGGGTGTCGACACACGTTGCATTCCACACCGTTTGGTGTGGAATGCAAAGTGTGTCGACACCCTACCTACCTTCCAAGGCATTATGGTCATTCCGTCTGGTCTCTTCCCATCGTCGCGTGTCAAGTTATTGGGGTCTAAAACAGTGGGCACCCCCGGCGGTAACAAGAGCACGACGGATGATGTTGATGCTGGCGTGCCGTGCTATCCGGCCTGCGCTTTTACTGCAGGATAGGCCATGGTGTCCGAGGCAGTCGACACCTTTACCGCATTTACAGGATTCGTTGCTTTAAGTATTATATTGAACAGTTAAAATATTTATTAGTGTTGTGGGTTACATACAATTGCTCTTCTCGCTTTTTTAATTGCGACTGGTATTTTTCCCGGAGCTACCTCAAAGGCACTAGAAGCACTATCACGACAATTAAAATTACAAAAATGCAGTTTCAAAGATATTTGGTGTGATGGGTATGAGAGTAATATTGTTCTGTAGATCTTACTTGTTACCTTTTTTTGAGGAGAGGTTTTACAACCGATTGTTTAAGAAGGCTAGGAAAACATACAGATTCAAAAGATAGATTAACTTAAAATGTTATGACGTGTTAATTCAACTGAACATTTTTTTTTAATTTTTGTTTCTTACTCATCATAACCTATTGAATTTGTGTTGTTAAAAGATATTATAATTCTGTGTATCTCTTCATATCCATATAGTTTTAGGACAATACTATCACTCTCGTCTCGATGGCCGTCCTCAGTACTTACGAAGGGGCTTTGTGATCTCCGCGAAATGCATTAGAGTTTTCTTGTATGCGACTCTGAAAAGAACCATAACTCCATCAAAGGTTTCTTTAAATGATCGCTTGTTGCGATAAAACCGCCCATTGTGCCACCTTATGTAAAATTTCTACATTTGTATCTGTAATCCATATGGTGTACTATCCCTATGGTGTATAAAGAGTATTCTATTCTATTCTAGAACTAAAAAAATAGGACCTCTATCTTGCTATTGTCTTTTTAGGGTTCCGTAGTAAACAAGGAACCCTTATAGTTTCGCCATGTCCGTCTGTCTGTCTGTCCCCACTGTAGCTCAGAGACGCTTAGGGCTAGAAAGCTGAAATTTGGCACAGGTATACATATTAATCACGCCGATAAAGTGCTAAAATAAAATCTTTAAATACATTTTTAAGGGTACCTCCCTGCACGTAATGTGGGGATGATATTTTTTTTCTCGTCTATCCCATGGTGTGGGGTATCGTTGGATAGGCCGTTCAGAAATATTGCGGGTCTGTCAGCACCACTTTTCTATTCAAGGATCCGCTTGTGTAATGTTAAGCACTAAAGTGCTAATTTTTGTTAGAGTCAAGTGTCCGGGCCAGCTAAATGGTTGTTTATGGAGATGTGAAAAAAATCATGGCAGTAGTACATATAATGAAATTAAAAAGGAAAACTAACACAGCTAAGTGGGCTTTACAAGTTAACGAGTAATAGTCGACCAACTCAAATTTGCAGTTGGAGAATTGACCGTGGCATATATCGATGTATGGGAGAACATGTTAAGTTTGTTTTTTGGATAAATTAATCCCAACTTCTCAATTACGGAACCCTTCATTGTGCGTGGTCCGACACGTACTTGGCCGTTTTGTTTAGAACTAAGATGTACCTACTTAATATTATTAACTTATAATTTGACCAAAACTAGAACATTTCTAATGTATTTACATATACATTCATAATAAATGCCAATTCAAATTCTACATAATCCACTTAATTAATTCATAAAAAAAGTTGTAAATAGACATACCTAATAGAGGTATATACCTAATTGGTAAATACTTGTACGTTTTACTTGAACCATTGGGCTTTTCTGTCGACTTTTGTTTTACTGGAGCAAGAATGTTTTTGAAGAGTTATGCTATCAGCGCTTCATTTACCTAATTACATGACACATGACTTTATACAGGATTGTTCTTTCAAATGAATTGGCGAAACTTCATAGAAATATATTCTTTTATTGTTATTTTTATTTATTTATTAATGTACCTACACATCAAACACTAAATAGAGAAAAATACATAAATATAAAACCACACAACCTACTGCCACTGCTTATTTCAACAGAAATGTCTTCCAGCATACCTGCTACAGGAGACTTGGATGAGAAACGTAGACAGTGTGTAAAAAGACAATACAGGAAAACTGAAATTAGACTTTAGTAACCATAATATATCACTTCTTTGAAGAATCACTAGTAAGAACTGACTGTCTCGTTGGTCTAGTGGTCGCAATCGCTACTGCTGAGAAAGAGGTTCTGGGTTCGATTCCCGGGTCGGGCAAAGTGTTATTGGGTTTTTCCATCTGGAATTTCTCAGTAGCAGCCCGGAGTCTGGATTTGTGCCCGGTTGAAGACAATAGGCTCGCCCCTTATTACATGGGACTTAAACACCTCTTCCCAACCCTTCGGGGAAACAAAGCATGATTTTATGTACAATATCTTCAAATTGTAACTACGCATCTGCGCACTGGGGAGTACGAGTATCTCATGAAAAATGATCTTCAAACACATTTTCGTATTTTGCATCTACACAAAAACTCATTAAGCGTTACTGACACGTCTGTTCCGAAAATTGGTTTAATTAATTTTATTACTACTTCTAAAATGAGACGTGTTCCTACTAAATATTACAAAACAGTAGGTACCTGACACCTGAATCTAAGTACTTACAATTTCTCAGATAGCAAGATATCTTGAGTTTATCAGTAGCTAGGTATATTTTATAGGGTAATATAAACTAGACATCATTTAATAAATCGATTGAACATTGAATATAGATCACACGATAATGACTTGGTTAACCCAACTGTTGATATAATTCTAATAAACAATTATATAGGAAGCTAATGTGTCACATTGCGCGTGTGGGTTTAAACGCGCTTGTGGTAATGCACACACAATTATGAAACATTTTCTTAAGTTGGAAACTGAATGGAGCAAATCGTTAGCCCAAACGACAAAGGTTTTATTTCATCTTTTCCTGTCCGTGCTTTATAAAAGCCACGCCAGTTTTACTGTTGGTATCACGTCCAACAGGTCCACCGCATCGTAGAACACATAAGCGTTGGTTTCCAACGTGGTCTTACGACCGCTGCTGTATTCTTTGACATAGCGAAAGCGTTCGACAAGGTCTGGCACAACGGATTATTATATATCTACAAACTCGGTGTGCCCAATCGTCTCGATCGAATCGTCAATCTTACGAGACTTCTTGTCCAACCGCACCTTCCGTTATCGCTTCGAAGGAGCGCTATCCTCTCCCCATCCTATCCGCGCAGGCGTCCCTCAGGGCTCCGTGCTAGCCCCTCTCATTTTCACTCTCTTCACTAGCGATTTGATTCTCCGAAAAGGACCGCCTGGTCCTTTTTTCAAAACCGCGACAAAGCCCCGTGTCCCCCCCTCCCGACCGCTCACTATGTTCGGCAAGCCTATCCCTTGGGAAAAACGCGCCAAATACCTAGGCGACCCTCGACCACCATCTCTCCTTCTCAGAGCACATAAAGTAGGTGCGTTCGCGTGCCACTTTCGCTCTCGGTAGACTCCTTTCCGATTTAAATGCACGCCGCAAATTGTCCCTTAAGTGCAAATTGCGTATTTACACAGCGTGCATCCATCCCATCATGACATATGCCTGTGCAGTATTCGCACAAGCTAGGCCCCACCACATTCACAGGATGCAGTGCCTACAAAACCGTTTCCTCCGAAAGGCAACGGGATCCCCTGGTTCGTCCGAAACGAGATCCTCCATCTCGACCTTAAAATCCCCACCATCCAGCAGTTCATGAAACGCACCGCGAAGCGATTCTTTGACTCTGCCGTCACCCACCGCAACCCTCTGGTTGTGAAAGCTGCCAGTTATAGGTCCTCCTCTATTAGCTCTATTCGCCGTCCAAGGCATACGATCACCGACCCCGATGACCCAATTACCCTCATCCAGGAAAGCAGTAGGGCCACGAGTACAGTGCACAAAACACACAGACCGACCTTCCGACCTCGCCGCCGAGGTCCCTCGCGAAGACCCCGACGTAATTGTCCCCCCGACCCTTGCTTGACGTAGTGCCAGCCCGCACCGCAGCTGAGCCCGTAGCTTTAAATTCCCCGAATAATAATTATCCAGATCTGATCCAGCCTGTCCCACCTTGCTGTTCTCCCCTCAGCGACGCCCTAAGCCGGGGTTCATATCCCTCAGGGGGTGCCCTTAGCGTGCAGCTGCTTAGTAACGTAAGAAATTCGCCCCTGGCGGGAGGCTTTGAGTCCGCTTAAGGAGACTACAGGACCTAAACGCAACTTTTATAAGTTTTATAATGCCTTAAAGTATATGTTCCACTGCAGTAAACAAAATCAGAAAAATATATGATATTCTTAAGGATATATGCTAGGTAGATAGTGTGTTGAAAACATAATATAACTAATTTGATATGATAGAAAAAAATCACGAAGATACCTCTAAAAAATTATTTTATCGATTAAAAACCATACTAATATACATGCAATCATTCTGATTTTAGTCAGATTATATTACAAACAACATATTAGCATAATAGTGTTTTATTTTTTTTTATACAATCTATAGCTTTTTTGTAAATCGATAATTGCTTCATATTTTGCAATAAATTACCAGCGTTGTGTCATCGCGCTTCTCTTTCTTTTCTATGCAGTCCGACAGTGACCGCGCTTTAGGTGTTGTCGGCTTCTTAAGGCAGCCACAGGATAGTCCGGTTGAGTAGTCATGACCTCTCAAAGTCAACTACGAGATGCCAATCATAAAAACCGTTGTTATCAATTAGGTACTTGACGACGTGCTACAACGGCACGATGAAGATCGCGTTGGCAATTGTCTTCGTAGCAACATATGTTCGCACGTCTCTGTGGTGATGTGTGCTCCGTCCAGTGCGCCGGCGCTGACTGGCGCACTAGCTGGCACTATCACAACTACCACGAAAAAGCCTTGGACGCAGAAATTCAAAGATAGACTGGTATGTTAAATGTTTTATTTTTTAATTAACTAGTTTATTCCTGCCCGTCTGAGTTTTGGTAAACACTAAGGTAGTCACAATGTAATGGGAAATATTTGAATATTTATAAAATATCCTAATATTTTTATAAAAAACAAAAAGTAGTATCCCACCGGTACCGGGAACAGGGTTTAAGCTGGTGGTCAGGGCTAACGATACTAGCCGGGAACACCCAGAATTAATATGTCGGATTGATTCATTATTATCTCATTTATTATTAAATCACTTTATGCATGATCGTATGAGCTTGTATGTAGGTACGTTTATAGCTTTATATGTCCTGCTGTCTATTGATTATAATATGGAAACAATAATAGGGAAAATATCTTACTCACATTACTTATTCGATAGAGCGTCTCGTTTAAACCGGGATGTTGACAATCCGTATCTGTTTTTCATCATGTATTATCTTTTTACGTAAAAATTGTTTTCTTTTTCAGAGTATATTCTTCAAAGGGGCAGCGATAGCTAGTGCAGTCCAGCAAGGGTTCCACAACTATCGCAGCCACAAACACAAGCCATCATCAGCAGCATTGTTCGCACCGGCTGCAAAATATTAAATTATTATGTTAGTAACTCGTATCATCATCTTGCCCTTCTTAGTAGTAAGCCTATGCACGGGCGACATTTTATCGCTGCGATTTTTAATCGATACGATTTTTTTCCGCGCACGGCATTTTCAGCGCAGTGCTTAGCGCCTCGAGGTGAAAAAACACCGGTGTATTTTTGACACGCTGGGTTGCGCTCGGATGCATTCTCAACGCTCGGCTCAGTACCGAGAGTTGAAAATAAAGTGCGCCATAAAAAAACGGCCCTTTAAAAAATCTCCTGTGCCTAACTGGGCTTACTCTGTATGCTCAGTAAAAATAATCAAAAACAGATACACACACTTGGATCAAACCAAGTTTTCAATAAGCTAGCAATAAATAAACATATATCGGGACAGGAGGCTGATTGGAGCTGGATTCTTTCCGTTGAACTTCACACTACTAACTGCACACTTGCGTTTCGTTGTCAATTGACATCCCGTATTCGTGACCTTTCCGATACATACTCGTACATATATTTAAAATATATGTATCGGAAAGGGTACCTACCTCGAATTGTTATTTTCATTTATCCAATAATATAAGTTGTGCCTATTTATGTCTAACACATAAAATCACGCCTTATTTCCCCGAAGGGTTGGGCAGAGGTGTAGCTGTAGTACACCCACATTTCGCCAGTTATGTTTAAGTCCCGTGTAATTATTAGGTGGTTGAGCCTATTGCCATCAACCGGGTACAAATCTAGACTCCGGGCTGCTACTGAGAAATTCCAGATAGAAAAACCCAATAACACTTTGCCCGACCCGGGAGTCGAACTCAGGGCCTCATGATCAGCAGTAGCGCCTGCTTGTCTATGTCTTATAAGTAGAATTAAAAAAGTTAACCAAATTGTGAGCTTGTGTTGTTTACTAAATAATAAAATAAACTCAAAAGACCATTCATGAACAACAGTGAAACTCGGATGAAGCACATAACTACTGTTAAATCGGCATACAAATACTGAATAAGTTCAGGAAAAATCAAATTTGCTATAAAAAGATCAGTTTCTGTTCCACGCTATTTACGGCCTTTGTAAAACTGAATAAAAGACCATCTTCAGCCGTCGTCAACAAAGATACGGGTATTGTATCTAGTTCGCCGACATATATCAAAAGTTATGAAAGACGTGGTCGCCGTCTGGCGAAACAGGAGACGGTCTACTAACAACTGGACTGTGGCCAACAAAGGAACGGAGCCGACACGAGGTACCGCCCACTGCACTTTGTGTTCACAACCAATACATGACTATACATCGTTCATTAGCTCGGTGTCAACAATTTATAATTAAAACTTTATAAAGACTACAGAACTGGCTAATTTCTAGTGCCTGAAAATTATCATCAAGATCGATGCAAGAAACGCTAGCCAGTGGAACAGTAGGTACTTGTACGAATAATGTCTGTAAATCAAGTTACAGAAATTATTCGCACAAGTTAGCTTTGCCATGACGGGGTTACGTTTAAATAAATTGATTGTATTTGCTATTAAATGACGAGATACTAAAAGAAGAAGTAACATGATTACAAGTAAGTACATAGGAAAGCAGCGACAACAGGCTATTTATGTCATTAAAAATTGTCAAATTATTTATGTCATGCAATCCTAACCCGGAGTAACTTTTTTTTTTTTTTGGTTGGGAAGTCATCAATCTTCTCCCGCTCTGGGCGGAGCGGGAGGGTGTGTCAGACTCTTACTGACTAAAACCCACCCGTATTCCTTCCTGTTGCCTGTGTTGCCAGGGGCTTCGGTAACCCTTTAGAACCTTCCCGCGACCCCGGCAGGCATCGGCCCTAGTGGATCCCTACAGTTGTACTGACACCCGAAGTAACTTAAGGTTAGGTAAGGTTATTTGTTTTTACAACAAATTAAAAATTTAAATTACATGGTTAACTCACTAAGCCCGGAGCGTACCCCATGTGGTGCCAATCAATGGAAAATCAATTGTCTCATTAGCTGTCCTTGACCGATTAATAAAATAATTACGTAAATCATTATTTACGTAATTATTTTATTAATCGTTCAAACAAACAAATCGGACAAATTACTTGTGATACATAGTATCACAATTAATTTGTCAAATGAATGGCCTCTTCCTCTCTCCTACTTGTGCCCGACAGGTTTTACAATTTCACAATAATCATGTCTTTTTAGACCTACCACCAAAGTTCACATTGTGGAATGCAGTAAGTATATTGAGTATTGAATAATATGTGGAACCTCAACAAAAAATCGTATGATAACTTTTACAAAAAAAAAAAAACTCACAGGTGTGAAATTAAAGTTAAACTCTAACTCAAAGCATTTATTTCAAATAAACCAATTACAAGCACTTTTGAATTGTCAAGGGGTCGGTCAGTCAGAAAGATGAAGCCCATTCCAAAGGTACTTAAGGAGATTAACGGGCAAGAAACTCCACGGACACTCTTTTAAATCAACATATATGGTTACAATATATTGTTTTCATCCCATCTATTCGAAAAGAGGTGAAGGGTTCCTAGATAAGTGCGAGTAAAAAGGGTCATTCCGGCGCACTTAATAACAGTGACAGAATGACTTTTGAATTTGGAACACTATTTAATTAAAACGTTTAAACGCAATTCGCCTCGATAAAATCCTGGCCGGAAATAAAAAAGCGCACCTGCCGATGCGGCATTGGTTAACCATATTAAAAAAAAAATACGCGGGAACTTCTTATTCGTTTTTTCATTACTTTTGTCACAATATTACAGAAAATTTTAATTTGATATAAAAAAAAATGTAATTTGGTTATGTAAATATTTTTTTATTCGTCACTACTAAAAGCATCTCTTATTTATTTTTCTCATAGAGGGAGATGAAAAGCAGAGTGTGCCACACGGTACCAAAATTATTTAACCTCGAGCGACGTACTTTGAATCCCTCGCTACGCTTACGGTTCTACTCTAGAACCCCTCGCTACGCTCGGGATTCTACGCTCTGGATTCAAACAACCGCTCTCGCCCTCAATACATTATTTTGGTCCCTTGTGACACAATTCTACTATTATATCATTCATTTTGAAATTATTCATGTGAGAACGACGCAAAACACCAAAAGCGTCCGTAATAAAAAGACAAAAATTAACAAAACATTTAAAAAATTAAATTAAATTAAAATAAGCCGTGGCAGCTAAGAGTTGACCAGACTGATGGCGGCGCCTGTTCACGAAAATGAAGCATGGATTAGCACCATTCAGCAGTTAGCATTGTCTATTAGCTAGACCTTTAAAAAACTTGCACACCTCAATTCAAATAAAAAACGAAGACAAAGCGCTGTCAACACTGACGTGAGGCTGGTTTCGTGAACATGTGTGCACTTAATAGTGAGGTGTAGTTGGGTTGTAAATGAGTAAATGTGTGCGTGTATGAAAAGAGCGAGGTGCAGTTTTAGCTTGCTTCACTGTATTGTTCGCAGCGCCTGTCTTGGTTTTTGATTTGGTCTGAGTGGGAACTCCATGTAACATTTTCTTCTTAATATTTATTGTGATTATTAAAATGTTGTTTGCTTGGTACAGGAAAATGAAACGCTGCAAAAATGAACGCAGTAAAAAGGGAAGTGTGTAGAAAAAATACACCATGTTAAATATTTTTGTCACTATTTATTATGTAAGTGCTACAAATACAAAAGGTTCTACTAATTAATGAATATGTACGTGTAGTTACAATACTAGGAGGGGTCTATGAATTGAGAAATATTAACTAATTCTTCACAACCGATGTAATCTTCTATTGAGAACAGAATTACGTTTTTTAATTAGAGCTTCTAGATTCTCTGTAAGTTCCTTTACTTTTTTATCTATTCTTTACATTTTCCTCCTAAAAATTAAACGTAATGTTGAGTGACTTTTTCTTGAGACTTACAGGATTGATAAAATGAAATATGGTATAATAGGGGTTTGAATGAATTGTCATGATTTAATATCCAAATTGAATAAAGGTTTTGCACTTTTAATAAAAAAAAGTATATTCATTAAAGAAAATTCACAAATAATACCCTGACTAGTACAAATTGTTTTTAAAACAACACAACATAGAATGTTATTCCATAATATGAAACGGCAACAACAGCTAAGTCCCTATTCATAAGAAAAACCAAACAAATAAGCGACCCTTTGCGGGATTCGCTTTTCATTTCAGGTAGTGATTGAAAATTAAGCCAATAATAGCTATATTTAAGGAGCTTAGGGAAAACCTAAAGCACCGTATGACGCAAAGTAAAATGAACCTTTTTCGGGAGAATATGCAGTGAACGATATTATTAAGAGGCTACTTACATGATTGTTAGGAGATCTTTTGGAACCTCTGGTTGGAGCAGGTTCAGTTGTGATTGTAATTCATCAATTTCACGCTTCTCCAATTCATCTTCTAGTGTTGATGTTGTCCGTTGCCTTATTCATTTCGTCTTCATTTTGAGTAATGAGAAATGATGTGGATATTTTTAGTTCTTTTTTATTTTTAAATTATTATAACTAAGGATTATCCCTTTGTTTTAATAGTTTCATAGGAATTATATATTATACCAGCTTCTGCCGCGACTCCGTCCGCGTGGAAGGTAACTATACCATCAAATATAAAAATACACATCACATATACTATGACACTCGGCAATAGTGTAGCTTTCTATCAATGAAAGAGTTTTTGAAATCGGATTAGAAGTTTTGTAGATTACCTCCTACATCCAAACTTATAAACTTTACCTCTTTATAATATTATTATATATTACTAGCTTCTGCCCGTGATTTCGTCCATGTGAAATTTCTTAACATAAATCCTGTGACACTCGGCAATACTGTAGCTTACCATTAGGGAAATAATTTTCAAAATCAGATCAGTAGTTCCGAAGATACAAACAAATTTAATACACCCTACATTCGAACTTACAAACAAATTATAAGTATATAATATCTTTATAATATACATACATAACATAAATAACATAATATCTCGCCTTGTTTCCCCGAAGGGTTGGGCAGAGGTGTACCTGTAATACACCCATATTTCGCCAGTTATGTTTAAGTCCCATGTAATAGGGGACAAGCCTATTGCCATCGACCGGGCACAAATCCTGACTCCGGGCTGCTACTGAGAAACGTGATTGCGACCACTAGACCAACGACGCTTTATAATATTAGTAAAGATAAAGTGTAGACTATGTAATTTTAAGATGATATTTAATGTATTTTGTTGTATTTGACCTCAAATACAACTATTTGACCTCACGGTGGAAGTAGAGAGAGGACGGTGGGTGGTATTTTAAAATATTATTTATCCGAGCATTTATTTAAAAAATAAAATTACATACGTAATATCCATGTGTTTTTATGAAACGATCCGATATTTCTTGCAGTGTGTCTTTATACTGCCGTCTGTAATTTAAAATGAAATAATTTTAGGTAAGTATAAGGACTACACCACAACGGAGGATCCTACAATAAAATAATTAAGTTATACCTAATTTAATGCACGATTTATAAAGGTGGGATGCCGTTTGTGCCAGAGGATATTGCATAGACCAATAAAGGACAATGCGCGTTCGCCAGCTGAAGTAGCAGATGAATATTGTCAAAGGAATCGAAATACCTACCTGGGATTCAGACCTGGCGTAGATTTCTGCACATTCCGAAAACAGAGAGAGCCCGGCCTGCACTAAGTGCAAAGGGCAACTGATAAGTTTTGTTTGTTAAAATGAATTTACATCTTTTTACAAAAAATTCCGATGTAAAAAAACTCCAATGCGTTCTCAATATGAACATCAATTGTGCAACATAAAATGCAGAACCACTTTGATGAAAAAGAGCTTTTTCGGAATGGCTTCGAAAATTTATAATAAAATACCCGATAGTATAAAAAATATGCTCCTATCAAAATTTAAGAAAGTTATCTCCTCTCTATTAATAGAAAAATGTTATTATACTGTTAAAGATTTTATAAATGAAAATTTTTAATATTCTTTTAGTTTATTTTTGGTTTTGTTTTTATTGTTTGTTTTATTTAGTTTTTTAAGTATTTTATTTTTATTAAAATACATTTTAATTAAAATTTGTATGCCTTCGCGGTAAAACATAGCGCTCAAATATGTTAACCTAAGACCATTAAGTAAATACCTATGTTTAACAAATAAAGATTCTGATTCTGATATAAATCCGAAGACTGACGAAACACGAAGTTTGCCGAGAGACATTAAGAAAATACGAGTAGAAGCATTGTATGTCACAATACATTTCAGTGTCAATAGGACTGTAGTTTTGTCACTTCTGCGCAAAAATGGTTGAGGACGAGTTAATATTATTATTTATTTTCAGTTACACCTAAAATATTATTTCAGTACAATCCTTTAAAATTAATAATTCCCTATTTAGAGGAGTCCGATGGTTACACTGAAACTCATGAATAGGTGTCGTTTCAATGGAAACCCACTGAACCGTTCTTGTACCTACATTCGGTGTCACTGAGACTTTTGTTCTATTTTTAATTGAATGCGTAGATAGACAATGGCCTGAAATCCGTGTTTTAAGGGTAGGTATTGATATTGTGAAAATTAAATTGTAAGTATTATCTACATGTTTATTTTAAATTCACGTAAATTATTGTGCTGCGACTTATTCCACAATATTTCGCAAGAAAATAATAAAATAACAATATTAACTCTTACTCATCAATAGATATTCCATTTCGCCCTAAGTGGCGTTATCATAAGGGCCGATTCACAACGGGAAAGCAGCGGCCGGCAGAGGCGCGGCGAGCACTTTCAGTGTAAAAACATTTTAAACTTTATCTACATAATTAAAAGACCAGTATCGCTTGAAGAGCACGAAACAGTGCCGCCCGAGAGATGCCGCGAGGCCGCGAAGGGGGCGCGAGCGGGCTCGCGTCATCGCAGGCGGCCGCGCTTATTGTCAGCGGTACTGCTTGCGTCACGTCGCTGCCGGCCGATTCCGGCCGCTTCCGGAAGCTGCCGGCCGCCGCCGTTCCGGTGTGAATCGGCCCTAACGCCACGTAGGCCACGTAAGCCTTTACCCCAGGCACACCAAAGCATGCATCAATGGTATCCAACCCTATATAAGCATAATAAGGTATCTTTTTCTATCAAAACTCCGCACTAGGTACGCTAGACAAGCTCAATATCAAAGTGTTGCAACCGAAACGACGTTCGGTCCACTGTACCTACAAAATAAACCCCAGTCTGAAACTAATTAAATCTTGTGATTGCCAAAACTCAGTGTAACGGCTTTAAACTTACATAAGGAGCTCTGTTCCCTGAGCTTCTTGCTTCACAGAGTTAGCCAGTTCGCGTTGAGTCTCCCGTGCTCGCTCCACGCTTTTATTTATATCTTCGCTCTGACGCTTCAACTGCATACGTTTAGCAGTTAGTGGAGCTGCAACAAATAGAGCAGATAATAGTCCTTAAGATGATTTGTATTATTTAGTAAGCAAGCCACGAGTCGATTACATTTTTTAGGAGCCAATCGTCGGATGGGACGCGGTTGTAGCATGTTGTAGCATGAACTGCTTTATATAAAATATTCGCTTTTTCTAGCATTCATTATACATAAATTGTGTGCAGTTTGTTCGGTAACATAATATTATTGTTTAACGAAGTGCACATGTAAAATATCCGCTGATAGCGTGGTAAATAATGCGTTGGTTTCGAGTCAGGCCCATAAATAACAGTTTCTTATTTTATGACTTATTAAGTACCTACCGACCTATTCGTTTAGAAATATCTCTCTCGTTGAAATTTTAGATGAAAACCGCAAATGAATCGAATTCCTAAGTTCTAAAAAGCACTGATGTCGTTTACAAAGATTGTTTGTGGTACCTACCTTGTCTTTACGAAAGACGCTAACTTATTTATTTATTTATTTATTTATTAAAACTTTATGCACAAGTAAAAAACAAAAATACCGTACAAGGGCGGACTTAATGCCTGAGGCATTTTCTACCAGTCAACCTTAGGGTGATGCAGAGAACACGAAAATAACTATACAATACAAGAATAGATACATAGATACATACATACTATAAACAGAATAAACTTTTTCAGGAGAAATAACGATCGGTAGTGGGGAAATAACGATCAGTAAAGGAGAAAACGAATCCAGCAAAATATCAGCGCTGGGATGTTTCTGCCAACTTCTTACGAATATGTTCACGTGCCTTCAGTTTAAAAGACAACCGACTGGTCGCCGTCCTGATGTTCAGAGGGAGCGCATTCCAAAGAAAGACAGCCTGGACAAAGAAAGAAGAGTGAATGAAACCAGAGCGGTGAGTAGGACATCGAAGAAGACGATTGTTGGTGGAACGAAGATTTTTACTATGGGCAGAGCACAAGTATTGAATATGGGAAGTCAGTTAAGAATGAGAAGTGGGTTTGTTGAGAATAGAGGACAACATAGACAGAGCCCTCACCCCTCTGCGCTGACAAATGGGTAACTTATGCTGATGCTACGGTTACATTGTCGCGATGACGCGAACTACATACACATCGTGCGCTCTCTGCTGTACAGCGAGACGTCGAATGTTGTGCGAGAGAGAGCGCGCGAAGTGTAGTTTGCATTATCGCGACAATGTAGCCGTAGCATAACACCATTTGAGATCAATGCAGCGGAGAGAACGTACGGTAATGACGTAGTTATGATTTATATTTATGTTATGATTTATGTTATGCAAACTACAACCTACTTACTGCCATAAACCAGCAGAAGAAATCGGTCATTCAAAGTCAAAGTCAAATCATTTGTTTCAAAAAGGCACTATTGAACGGCAAAATTAACAAGAAAATTTAATTTATTCTAGGTGCCCGTTCCAAAGGGATCGCATCGAATTTCATGTAGAATTGAAATTACATCCCATTTCGCTTTAAAAACGTTACACGAACCTACGCAGTGAACTTCAACAGTGCAATTAGGACTTACCATTTTCATGTTTCAGACGTTTAATTTATATGTTCTGTGAGCAATTACCGCGGGTGTATTAATTATTGTGTGTGGGAAATTATCAAATAACTTCTCCCGCTCTGGGCGGAGCGGGAGTGTGTGTCAGACTCTTACTGACTAAAATCCATCGGTGTTCCTCTCGTTGCCTGTGTTGCCAGGGGCCTCGGTATCCCTTCCGGACTTTCCCATGACTCCGGCATGGGTCATGGTCTCTTGCATTGTATAAATTCTATCTACTTTGTATTATATAATTGCATAGCACAGGTGTCAATCATCGAATCCGACTCGGCTGGGCAGCGTTCGGGAAGCTACGCAATATCTTCTCGTTCCACATACCGCAGTGTCTCAAGACGAAAGCCTTTGACCAGTGCGTGTTGCCAGTGATGACCTATGGCACTGAAACGTGGTCGCTTACAATGGGCCTTATTAAAAGGCTAAAAGTCACTCAAAGGGCAATGGAGAGGGCTATGCTTGGAGTTTCCCTACGTGATCGAATCAGAAATGAGGATATCCGCAGGCGAACCAAGGTTCCCGACATAGTCCGAAGAATTGCCAAACTTAAGTGGCAGTGGGCAGGGCACATTGCTCGCAGACCAGATGGTTTATGGGGCCGAAAGGTTCTGGAATGGCGACCGCGTACCGGAAGACGTAGCATTGGAAGGCCTCCTACAAGGTGGACCGATGACCTTGTGAAGGCCGCAGGAATCTGCTGGATGCGGGAAGCACAAAACCGGTCGAAGTGGCGGTGCTTGGGGAGGCCTATGTTTCGGCTGAAATGATGATGATGATGATAGCACAGGTGCGAGTACAATGTATAATAGAGCTACCATTTACCCGTCAATATGTCTTTCATTGACTTGAATGGGCACTGGCGGCTGAGAGTATGTCATGCTCACTCAGATATCTCGCTGATGGTGGCGCGTGTGTTGGATCATTTAGCTCTCTTCAAAAGGGTTGAGCTGAATAGTGCTGATCCATGCGTCATTACTGCTTCGCAGAATGAGGTGATGGCTACCCATGCCCTCTCGCTCCTTACCATGGCCAGGACCAGGGCCGGACGCGAGATCTCCGTCGCCGATCGCCTCCACGAGGACACGGCCGAGCCGGACAGACCTCCACCGTATGCTCGTCCTCTGGGCAATCCACACAGGGTGAAGGCCCAGGTGAAACGCGGGCCTTTCCTCCCGCCTTATCCGACACAGGAACCTCCCGAAGCTGCCGTGTCCAGTGAGGACCTGCGTCAGGCGGAAGGTGAGGACGCCGTGGCGCCTCTGACTTATCGCCGCAATTGTGGCGTGCCCATGTATTTTGTACTTGATTGTTCCTCTTCTCACGCACACAAAGTCACTATATACAAGGTTTAGCCACACAAAGTGCCGCGCGCATAGATAAGTTGAACTATCTGTACCTATTTGTTATATTTGCTATGAGTGGTAAAACAGGCGCTTCAATACCAATAGTTTGATGTACTCGTATAAATGGATAACATCAAATCAAATATTTGTTCAATTAATACCTAAATTCGTACTAGTTAGAATGTAAAAGCGTACTTTGTCTCATGTGAAGTTTCCGTTACCTAGATTAGAATATGTCAATCAGAAAATCTGTAGAAAAACTTTCATGTCATGCTTTAAGTTAAACGTTGGATAAATCTTACTTGCACGACCAATTCATTTTCGATTTCTTCCAAATTGGATTTGAGTAAGCATATTTCAACTTGCTGTTCTTCTGGTCTAAACATTTTCGTTAATATTTAAATTGAATTTTTGGTCAGTTAGTCGTCTAAATTTTTTGTAAATTAGTAAGTATTTTTTAAACTGACCTTAAAATAGTAGATTGTACAACTAGTGCATAAAAGAAGCCATTGTAAGGAAGGCGAGGGTACATAGTTAAGTCGATGGGTAAAATAGCTCGTATACGCCCGAGACACTGCTTTTCTCTTCGATTGCAAGAAAATGAAACAGGCAGGCATAAAAATACTTTTCACTATTCAAAAATGTTGCAAAATTGAAGAAGAGACTAGGTAATTCCCGCCACCTAACTAATTAAAAGTTTTTTTTTTAATTTTCAACATTCGTCATTCGACATGGATACTTCATACTGCCAAGTCATAAAAACGTTTCTTTGCGTTTTTAAATAATCAATTCAATGTCTACATTATCTTTAAGGTCAGCGGTGAGGAAGTGCCCGAGGTACTTGAGACAATCTACCTTATTTAGTCTCGAGCCATATAACATAATGGCAGGTATACTTTCAGGGCATTTACCACCAGCCTTAAAGACCTTGTAGCAAGACATGTCTATGTGCAACCAGGCGGTTGAACATAGACATTTCTTGGACAAGTCATATTGTAGAGTTATTGATAGTTGATTTTTTCACATACATCCATATCCATAAACAACCATTTAGCTGGCAGGGCGGGGGGGCGACACTCGACTCTAACAAAAATTAGCACTTTAATGCTTACTAGTACGCAAGTGGATCCTTGAATTGAAAAGCGAGAAAAAAAATATCATCCCCACATTACGTGCACTAAAAAAAAAAGGTCCGCTAAATTTTTTTTTTTTACAGTGGGGTCATACAGACAGCCAGACGGACGGACATGGCGAACCTATAAGGGTTCCTTGTTTACTACGGAACCGTAAAAACAAGCTAAATAATCCCAAAAGTGAAAAACTGAAAACCAATCTTTTCATAGCAGTCGGGGACGGTTCCTTGGAACAGTTTTTTACAGGTCTCCCGACTTCGCTGAAGATATTGGCTTTCAGTTTTCCACTTTTGGGAATATTTAGCTTGTTTTTAATGTTTTAGTTCAATTTTTGTAATTCACTTTTTGACAAGGCAGCCGTGTTTTTTTTTTCTATATTTTGGTTTAGTAGTTTCGGAGATAAGGGGGTGGTCAATTTTCATCACTTAAATAACTTTAAAACTGTGTATATTAAAATAAAAAAATAAAATATTTGTGACCCTCACAATAAGCCCTTTCATTTGATACGCTACAGCCATACGGTAGAGTCCGAAAAACTTTTTTCTTTAATTTTAATTTTTTCCGCCAAAAGTAAACCTCATAACCAAAATTAATTAATTTACATTAACTTATTCGGATTTCATTTCATTTATTCGGAGCAAATTGGCAGTGACAGACGGACAAACAGATAGACTGTCAAACAGACAGACACACGAGTGATCCTGTAAGGGTTTCAGTTCCATAAAGGGTCCTTTTGAGGTACGGAACCCTAAAAAGAAGAGATTCTCAATTGAACTGCACGTTTTTAGGACTCAAAAGGAAAAAAGCAGATCCCTTATAGGATCACTTCGTTGACTGTCCGTCTGTCTGTCTGTCTGCCAAGACCCATTTTCTCAGGAACGCGTGGAGGTATCACGTTAAAATTAATATGTACGGTCCCTTGGAGCTCCAAATCAAGCTTCTACGTCAACGTAATAAAAATTGCCATATTTTGAAACTCGATAATAAATTAGAACCTAGGACTTTTCCGTTGACTTAGAATGATTAAATTTGCCAAGAAGCAAGGTTTCACAGGACTAGTGAAGGAAAATGTCCGTAAATTGTTAATTTGTAATTTACCACATTGTTTTTTTTGCGATAGCAAACTTACATTTGTAGTTGGAAAATTAACCGTGACGGTAGGTATATCGATGGACGGGAGATTTTTTTCATCTACAAAGTTAAGTTTCTCTTGGCATAAATTAATCCCAACTACGGAACCATTCATTGTGCGTAGTAATAATAATAATAATTTCTTCAATAAGTAGTTTGTACATGGTATACAAAGTTGTCTTATATAATTGGATGTTATTTAATAAATAAATAGAACCAGTACAATACATATAAAATGGGTCATGAGGACTTCCTTTCCTAAACTAGGCAGAAAATCTGTCTATATCTTAGTCCGATACGTACTTGGCCGGATTTTTGAAGTATCGTATATGCTCATAATCTCCGGCATATCTTAACTAAATTAAATGATTTTTATTTTAAAGAATTTTAAAGCGTCTCTAAAAAAGGAGGCGGTTCTCAATTTGACTGTTTATTTATTCTTATGTAGTCACTTCAGCAGCATTTGATTGTTGCATCAAATTGTAAAACAAAAAATGTCTGCCGCCATAAAGATTGAAATAGCTGTAGGTACTTAATCTATTAGGCCCACTTGTACGTTTATTCGGGTTAGGTAGGCAGAAACTATAGAACGCGACCTGCTACGCTCCTTTCATACTCCTTTGCATCGTTTACATCCGGTCATACACACACGCCGGTTGCAAGTACTACGCACCTGAACTTTTTGAAGAACATTACCAATTAGGTCACTATATGTAATCCTAGGGCCTCCACTCCCAGCGTTTCCACACACATCTGCCTTATAAATACTTGTTAGTTATTCATTCATCCTCTCAACATGAACAAACCATTTAAGCATAATCTTTTAAATTTTTATCACTGCCTCTTCTTTTAAAACCGCACCGTTGCCTTATCACATCATTTTTCAGCCTATCATTTATAGTCACACCACACATGCTTCGCAAGGAACGCATTTCCACAGCATTTATTCTACTTGCATGCTTATTTTGCCACACCCAACATTCTGTTCCATACATAAGCGTGACACCAGCACACCATTATTCCGGAGGACACGGTGGAGCATACGGTGGAGGTCTGCCCGGGATGGGCAGAGCACCGCCGTGTCTCCGTGGAGGCGATCGGCGGCAGAGATCTCTCGCGTCCGGCCCTGGTTCAGGCCATGGTACGGAGCGAGAGGGCATGGGCAGCCGTCACCTCCTTCTGCGAAGCAGTAATGCTCGCGAAGGAGGAGGCGGGACGGTTGAGGGAAAGGCAAATTTCGTGCCCTCTCGCCCCTAGCCGCCGCAGGAGACGCCCTGGGCGTCGGGAATCCCGGGCGGATTTCCGGCCACCGTAGGCGCGGGCTTGCGGACGGTGAGCAATGGGTAGCTCACCGTCCGGCAGGACGGGGCAGGACCAGGCCCGGGTCGACGGCGCGTTTTATTCCACGCGCGCCTCAAAGAGATGTCGTCAGCACAAGTGTAGGGGTCCGATGCCTGCCGGGGTCGCGGGAAGGTAGTAAAGGGTCACCGAGGCCCCTGGCAACACAGGCAACAGGAAGGGATTCGGGTGGGTTTTAGTCAGTAAGAGTCTGACACACCCTCCCGCTCCGCCCAGAGCGGGAGAAGTTATTTGATGATTACCCATACAAAAAAAAAAAGCACACCATTATTAACAGCCAGTCGAGCCTTTTTGGGCAGCGACTGGTTGGCTACAATCGCATGTATAGCAAAAATAATTATTTAAAAGTATAGTTAGTAAACTCAGAATTAAGTAATTAAAGATGATTACACACAGCGAAGATAATAATATATATAAAGTCGAACTATTTATTCACTGGAGTAATTTGACAAGTGCTAGCTGTCACTTTGTGTAATAAAATGATCAAATTTATTGTATTCTAGACTTTTACACTTATTATTATACATTTATTTTACACTTCATCATCTGCCTAGCCTATTCCCAACTATGTTGGAGTCGGCTTCCAGTCTAACCGGATGCAGCTGAATACCAGTATTTTACATGGAGCGACTGCCTATCTGATCTCCACAAACCGTTTACTGGGTAACAGGATACCCCTTGGTAAAACTGGTTGTCAGACTTTCGGGCTTCTGAGGACCCTTAATAACTGTCAAAGATCTACAAATGACAGCCGGGACCAACGGCTTAACGTGCTTTCCGAGGCACGCAGGGGTCTTGGTATGTAAAGATGGTTACCCATCCATGGACCAACCGCGGCAAGCGTAACTTAACCTGATCGATTGACCCGTGCGACTATTATTACTTGGCTACAAGCCCAAGTCCACATTTATTTTACACCTATATATTTATATAAGTGTTGGTTAATGGATTTCCATTGAACTAAAGAATTACCATTACAATAAATGCACACGTCAGATTACTCCAGTGAATTAATAATTCGACTTTGTGCGACGCTGACAACACCTAAACCGCGGTCACTTTCAGATTGCATAGAAAATAAAGAGAAGCGCGATGACAATACTTGTAATTTATTGCAAAATATGAAGCAATTATCTATTTACTCAAAATTGAGTGGAGTAATCGAAAATAAAAAACAACCACATTTTGCATTCAAATAAGACGTTCTTGTTATTAATTAAATACGTAACGTATGTTGATATTTAAATACAGATATTTTGGATTAGAACTCAAGGTAAGAGGTTAGTTTAACGTTACTTTATATCGCGATTTTTTTTTCAAAACGTGTTTTGGTAACAACCAAGTTCTGGAAAATATGTTCAAAATTAACATATATTTTTTCCACTACTACAAACTATACAGACTTGGCAATTTTTTTTTCTTAAGAGAAGCTTATTTTGGCCAATTGGGTCTTGTCAGCGCCTTAATGTAAAGATATATTATTTTAACCGACCTCACACAGCTAAGATACGCGAGAGCGTCATTCTACCGGACGCAGTACAGGCTGTTCAGTTTGCATACAGAATTTACTATTGCTAGACCTACTTGTCAGCTCATCTGACGGAGATTAGGACAGTCGATTCGATATTCATGTTGTATCTAGAACTAAAAATCGTAAAATCTGGGTAGAAGACCACTGAACCAAAAAACAACACGGTGAATTTAACCTTTACCAAGATCTCTCCGAAATATTAGCTAGCTTTTGCGCGCGTGGATATCGGAATCCCACGGGAAGAGAAACGTGATGGTACCTCGTTAGCATAGGCATGCACAGTTCGGCTTTTCTCGGTAATGCTCGGCTGAAGTCGGACGGCCACTCTTGGCCCCCGACCCATCGCGTCTCATCGAATCACCCACCCTTGCTATTACTTCATTTTCGCTTAGTGTTTTTTCTGACTTTTTGTTGAGCTCTTAAGGGTCGTAGCGTGATGTAAGCCTATAACCTTCCTCAAGAATTGTGCTACAAAATGCAAGAATTTTTCAAATCCGAATCTTTGGAACTGGTAGTTCCAGAGATTCGGATTTGAAATATTCTTGAGGAAGGTTATAGGCTCACATCACGCTATTTGTTGATTTTTTTTTTATATTAATTTTTGTTGATTATACCATAGAACCTAATTATTATTTGAAACGCGTTAAATCTCGGGAACTGGTAGTTCCAGAGATTTAGCGCGTTCAAACGAACAAACTCTTCAGTTTTATCATAGTATTCTGGATAAAAATACATTTCAAATAATAATTAGGTTCTATGGTACAATCAACTAAAATTCCGTAACTTTTGTAGCTGACTGAACATCATCTTTAGATAAATCCTAAAGATGATGTTCAGTCAGCGCAGCTAAGGCGTCATGCAAAAATATTCTTAGTTATTAATATAACGCCTACTACATAGGTATACTATAAAAGGTCTTATACTGTTTTTTTACTAACACATTACTATTAGAAGTGTTAGTAGATAGCAATATTTTAGGTTTTACTAACAAAGTACCGACTAATAAATATCCATAACCCATTACAATAAAGGCTACCCACAAATCGTTGCTTTTTGTTTATTTTCTACGCGAATATTACAACATCCTGTTGTTTATCGTAAGATCAATATTGCCAACTATCTTACTTTATATTTAATTAAAATTATATTATAAATATATCATAATAATTATGTCTACAGTATGTTAACATAACTTTCGCATGTCGGCCAGTATCTTAAGATACTTTAGTTAAAATAAAATTTATATTATATTCACTGTGTGGTGGTCCATTAAATTGCACGGTGAGTGATATGTCGACGATAATAATTATATATTTTTTAATTAACTCATAGTGTGTGAGACGCCTAATATTTTAAATCTTATTACGCATTACGCGTTGCGCCACTAAAAGCTAAAACCGGGTTAGTTAACCTGACATTTGTGTTTTTAGGGTTCCGCATTCAACAAGAAACCATTATAGTTTCGCCATGTCCGTCTGTCTGTCTGTTCGTGGCTTAGCTCAGAGACTCCTAATACTAGAAAGCTGTAATTTGGCATGGTAATAAAATCTTGAAAGAAGAATTGTAAGGTACCCCTGGCACCTAAAGTGGGGATGATATTATTATTTTCTCGTATATCCCATGGTGTGGGGTATAGTTGGATAGGCCGTTCTGCTATATTAAGGGTCCCTAACCCTGAATTAGCTGATAACTCAGAGTTATTTAGGATAACCTGGCAATTATACTAGGTGTAGTGTGATTACCACCTTAAAGCACATAAGGAATTATAACAAATCATCTGATAATTAGTTCTACTAATTAAATTCCGCAAGCCCAGTGGCAGATGTCTTAATTATTTCTCTCTCTAAGTGGCGAAAGTAAAAGGTCGTGATGTATTCCTGCAACTTAGTCAGCCATGATAAGCGACTTACGCTTATTAGTTAATCGGACAAATCCGCTTTACTAAAAAGACTTTGCATTTCACAAAAAAATATAAAAAGTCTAGTTTTCAAAGCTTCTTTATTTTATTTAATTATTTATTTCTATTTGAACCTACGCTGTAGGGGAGTGAGAAATGCCACACAATTATAAACATTAATATTTGAAAGGAAAACACTCCAATTTACTGTAAAATATTCACACAAATTAGTTTTGCCACTCCAGGAAGAGTGTTTGCACACGGCAATATAAATTCAGCTTAGTTGACAGTTATAGCAAACACCCCGAACACGTAAATGTAACTATTAATGTTTCGTTCCATTTAATTTTCACGAAATATTCATATGTATCCGGATATTATAACTTGTCAGAACCTTTTGTTGTAAAGATCGAAATACCATCACAAAATATACCCATGTCACGTCAAGAGGATCAAAACATCAGTTTTGACGTTGAAGGTCTAGCTCAAACTTTTGTCTGAGGAAAGCTTATACATATTTTGGTAGTATAGAATCAATATTACAGTGAAGATCAAGTATAGTATACACTAAGTCGTTATTACACCTACAGTCTGCAGAGTGTTCTCAGCTCTTCGTAAAGATCTCGAAGTATTTACCGAAATCCAGCTAGAGTTTAATCCCATTTGTTACTTGTAGTTGCTGCTTTTAAGTGCAATTGTTCGATGCACTATTTCTTAAACGATTCTAAATACCAGCTGATGATTTACGTATTGTAAGCAAAGCAGTATCTTACGTAAAAATATGAGGAGAGCCTTACTTAGAGTCATCTAAGTAGAGCTCTCTTCATATTTTTTGTTGGATATAATGTAAACCTTTTTGGCTTATGGCTTCACTCATATATTTTGTATAGGCTGTTCAGGACAACCTTTGTCAAGCTATTAGATATTTATATGGTGATAAAAACGATCCTAAGGACGTAATGCTTAAACAAGAGTATTAAAAGTAAATTATATCAAGTACCTAATTCTTTTGATACTAAAATTCTCGTCGAGCAAAATAAAACATGAAATTTGAAAGTATAAATAGATTACTTTAGTTTATTCATTAATTAAATTGAATCACGGTGTAAAAAATATGCAATAGTTACGTAAATGTAGTATTAAGTTTACTCAGAAAAATTATGTTACAGTGAATTGAAATACATTATTCGTTTTGAACCGGGTTAATTCTCAGACTTTAATATTACAACATTCTGTTCTGGGACCCTTTCACCTGGGGCATGTTAAGTGAAATCGTTATCTGTTGGTGAAATTCAACAATATTTCAAGATATTTTGAATTCCTCTAAAGTATAATAAATACATCAGACTACTGAAATTCTTTTCGAACGACAAGAAAATTAAGTACGTTCGCGCTCAAAAATAAAACATAGACACCTACTCGTGCGGCGCGCGGCGGTGCAAGTATTCAGTAAAATACAAAAGTTTAAATATAATGGACTTACTAGCTCGTGTAGTCCCGCCGAGTGAATACAGGAAAAGTGCTTTTAAACCTGATGGAAACTGCACTATGCAACCCTTATTTTGTTTAAAAGCTCTTCAGTTGTCGGGAATGGCTGGGAACAAAGTTACATTTGACTAATTCTGTAAACCTGTTTATATTCCGCAAATACTGTTTAATTAAAACAGGTATTTAATAAACACGCTTAACTGAACTTCAGAAATCTCGTAAATCAAATCGAAAGTTACGGACTACTGCGAGTCGGATTCCGTTTCTAATACGACAGGCAGAGGAAATAATTTGTGTTTCAATTTGCAGAGTACTTTCACAGAGTTTCAATCCGAAAATGTGTAATGGTTTTGCAAACCCTACAGGGCTGTAAATCACTGACACATTTGAGAGAGCCCACTAATACTCGAGTACGAATGCTGTGTACGAACGCTAGATGCGTCCGTACACAGCATTCGGAATGCTAACTACGTACGACATGAATTATACAAACATGACAGTTTGTTTTACTATGTGTCTCCGTTGGTTTATGTGTGGCCCAATGGTACCGACCGCGCTTTACTTTGTGTTTATTATTTCGTCACCTCTGCTCTCAAAACGGTGAAGAAAAACATCGTGGAGAATACGACATGTCCTAAAACAAAACTTCAAAGACTTGTGACATTTACCAACCCGCACTGGGCCCGCGTGGTAGATTATGGCCCACTCTCTCTCACAGAGAGGAGGCCTGTGTCCCAGCAGTGAATACGTTATAGGCTGATTATGCTCTGTTGGTGCATTTGCGAGTCAAAACTTCCACGAGAACGTGCTAAGGTAGGTCGCGAAATTCAAATACTCTTACTTTTTTTAATGTGCAATTCAGTGTGGGCTTGATCAAAATATGAATCGAGACAGGAATAATTACGTATTTACAGAATTATAATCATTAAAATCATCAATAATGTTAGATTTCCAACTCTAAGAGCTGACCGGAGCAGTAAAAATCCAAAAGTCCGCTTTTATTAAGCAATATCTACATTTAAGTGTCGCGAAGCGTTAGTGAAAAAGGACATTAGTATATACTTATTGAAATGTAATAGGTTTTCATTATATGAAATCAGTATCTCCTTCGAATGTGACCTTCTTCATCAGCTTCAATTTAATCAATAGTTGCGATCGAACAAAAGAAGTTTCAATAGCAGATGAAGCTTCCACTAAAATTAAAAAGACTTAAATAATCTTTTTTTTTTCGTTGTAATGCAGATCTGCTTTTATACAGATTAAGAAAGGACTTAATGAAATTGGAACGTTCGTGCCATGGAAGAGAACTTCTTTATTTTTCAAGTAATTTGGCTTTAGCTAGTCGTTAGTAAATTGATGTCGAATATATAGAGTTTTTTATGTACTTACTCTTAATTTTAATTACGAAAAAAGCCCATTTTGGTTAAATATTATTTTGAATTCAATCTATTTTTATGTTTAAACTATCGTTTCTGAAAGTGCGTTAGACGATTCTTACTACGCTTCTTCTTTATCTTTATGTTTTACTTTTAAATGGACTCTACTCTTGAGGGTATTTAAGAATTGCACACAGGTGAATACTCATAAATGTAATATAATTGCCAGAAATTTAGGTATGTAAGTAGATCTATTGGTACCCTGCCTCGTGCCTTCAGCACTCACATAGAACAAATAAATTTTAGGGTAGGTTATTTTATTTATTAACTTTTATCTATCATTACAGGATAACCCAGTGCGATCAATGTTATATTCTAAATTCAGGCAAATTACCAAATTGTTTATCTAATTAAATACCAACTTATATCAACTTTAATCGACAAAGAATGACAGATTTGAATGTACAGACAACATTCGTCATTCGTATCTGTCATTCTTTGACACCTGTATGAAATTGTTCGAGCGCGGCAAAAATTGACGTAAGTTGTCAATTTCATAAAGAATCTCTGGCCTCTGTCTCGCATAGGGTCGCAGCATTATACTGAGCGATGGCAGTTTTGCGTGGATGTGACGCATATTTCCCTCAACTTTTTTTATTTATTTATTTAACAGTTTATGTACACACATATAAACAGACAAGAAGAAAGGAACAGAAAAATACGTACAAATGTGATGCTTATTTCTAATGAAATCTCTTCCAGCATACCTGCAATAGGACAGTAGACATAGAGATGTAGACAACGTGTGTAAGGTAAAAGAGAAAACAATATACATAAAAACAAAATAAAACTATTCACTAATTTAATTATACAATAAGATAATATACTTACATAAATACATACTTCTAAAATAAATATCACTAAAATACTTATATACTTATAATTAATAGTATAAAATAATAAATACATAATATGCAACTATGGCAAAGTGGAAAGATAGTGTTCTTTCACTCTTCTTTTAAAAACAGCAACAGTTTGGCAGTCCCTAATGTCAGGCGGAAGTGAATTCCACAGCCGAACCGCGTGCACAGTGAAGGAGTAGGAGTAGAAGTAGTTTGTAGTATTTGTGTTCCTTCTTTGCGTCATATTTACCGCACATAAACGTATTTTCTTTATTTTTAAGTAATTTCCATTACTGTATTAAGTTGGTACAATCAGCATCAAAAAGATGTACAATACTTACCTACACATCAACAAGAATTTCTACAAATTGTCTAGAATCTGTGTTCCTTAATATTGTATCAAGTGTAGTCACAGACATTGGGTATTTAATTGAAGCTGTACACATCTTTTTAAGGCAGAATATAGATAATTTCTATTTTTATCCTTATTTATCTGATTTGAAATGTAGTCAAGTACATTAGGATCCACAGAAAATAAATACATAGGTAAGTTAAGTTGGTACCTAGATATCAAGCATTTCTCGCTCCTCACGAAGGTACATGGAACACGTTCCACGTCTATTGACTTTTACAGCTCCCAGCTCTCTCCAGTAAGAAACAGATAATAAAACATGATACGAGTATTTATCTTACATTCCTAGAACGTGAAAACTTATCGGAACTTTAAGTCGCCGAGAATTCCATATTTCACGTAGTGAAGTGTCACACAACTATATGCCAACAAATTATCGGCTGCGGGTATTTGCATTATTTATGTTTCTAAACATACAGCGTGTTACAGAAATGTGTGATGATATGTGACAATCCGCGGCTAAAGGTACCTTGTGGTCGATATGGAGTTATGCATACGCTAGTAATCTGCGATTAATACGCTGTAGATATCAAAAAAGATCAACCTCCTACGATGTTTTGTTACGGAGAATATTTTTTTTAAAATTATATTCGAAATTGTGCAATTTCGAGAAACAGACATTTTAAGTTCAGTCACCTCGAACAAAGCAATAAAAAAAAAATCTATATTTCTTGCAAAATTTACAAAACATTCAATATCTTCGAAAATATAAACGTCCATAAGGTACCTTTAGCCGCGGATTGTCACATATTATTTTAAGAGTGTGGTACAAACCATCAAACTGAACAACTTTCTCAATGGGAACAACATCGTAATCGCGAAAATTGGGCTAAATGTGTCCACACATATCAGAATCACGCCGTATACTCATCAGGTTGAGGTCAGGTGGGACTGCTCGTGGCCATAAACGTGCATTTATATGTCATATGCACTTTCTCCTTGTCTGCATATTCATATTAGACATGGGCAAATTGTATCACTAAAAAGAAAAGATTGAAATGTATCTTTCGATCACTGGGATATGTATCACTCTTTTGTATCTTTATATCCATATGTATCAGTAGCTCACGCTCGCGCGCACGATTCACAGCAAATTTGCTCACTCACTCAGCGTGGTTCGCCAAACCAACTCACTATCTCCGTCTTGCGAAAGCGAGACAGAACATTCTAAATAGCGAGGTGCGAAAGAGATGTCTGGACTTTCCGATATCTTCCTTGAATTGGTCTCGGAGTGGCCGGCCGTACCAGCCGAGGTACATTTTAACAAACTTATCTGTGAAATGGACGTTTTTGGAACTAACATTTTGAATGGGACCTAAGATCGGTTTTTAATTATCTTTTGTAGTTTTGGTGACGAACAGCGCCACCAATAATTGCATAGTTAAGTTGGTCGAACAGTCAAATCAAAATAATAATTTTGTTTATGAGTCAACTTGCGAGTTCGAGTTCGCGACACAGATAGATCAAGACACTGTGAGTGAATGAGTTGTAGAGAACTAGAGATACAGTGATACATTCGGATGTGAACGGATACAAAGAGTGATTGATGGAAACGGAATGATTCATATCTTTTGTATCTATCACTCATGAGTTACCCATCTCTAATTCATATGACATGTGAATCTCCGTTTACATAATGCATGGTGCTTATTTACTACGACTGTCATTGCTACGGCGTAGCATCGCGTAGGCACCACAGAGTACTTTATACTATACTGAAAAAGAGACCAATCCTGTTCCGTGGAACGAGTCATTTGCGTTCGTGAAGAAATTAGCGCCATCTGATATTCATAGTAGGAACTACCTTTGGATAGGACACCGATATTCCTATAGCTATAATTATTATGTAGGGATTTTTGAGTACTTTATACTATAATGAAAGTAGGCACATTGGCAATTTCTGTAGACGGGTTATACCATTGTGATTTCTGTTTTTTATACTATACTGAAAGTAGACACATTGGCAATTTCTGTAGACGGGTTATACCATTATGATTTCTGTTTTTTATACTATACTGAAAGTAGACACATTGGCAATTTCTGTAGACGGGTTATGCCATTGTGATTTCTATTTTACATAATAATTATTGTGGGGATTTACATAGACCAAAAAAACTTTAAATACAATAAAAAATTGAATTACTATTCAAAGCTATTCTTTATGTTTTTTAAGTAGGTTAATTAGGTCTTACAACCAGTCCTACCAAGGGGTATCGTATTACCCAGTAACTGGGTTGTGGAGGTCAGATAGGCAGTCGCTCCATGTAAAATACTGGTATTCAGCTGCTGGGAAAAGTCGGAAGTTGGGAAAAGGCTACGCAGATTGATTTTTGATTAAGTCTGGACAGCAGTCTAGTAGAACCCACCTTTATATATGTACTATGAAAAGTATCTATAAAGTAAGTGAAAATAACGTGAACGTTGAGGTTTATACCTCAACGTTCACGTTATTTTCACTTAGAGCCGTTTCCAAAGCTATTTTATAAATGTTGGAGGCAGAAATTTTTGGCAAGCGACTCGTGTATGAATGTGCACTTATCGCCGACAATGTTTATCGCCATTCCAGGAGCATTACACAAAATACAGTTTTTACAACTTCATTTGAAGATTGGCAGATACTGATCGATACATTTCACTTATATATACAGGGTTATTTAAAATTGGCTAGCTAAACTCCACAGACGCGAGGGGTATATCTAAACATGATAAAAAATAAAATACGATTTGATGTTTTTTTGGGAGGTGAACGACCGCTGATACACTTTTTTTTTTTTTGGGTGGGAAATCATCAAATAACTTCTCCCGCTCTGGGCGGAGCGGGAGGGTGTGTCTGACTCTTACTGACTAAAACCCACCCGTATTCCTTCCTGTTACCTGTGTTGCCAGGAGTCTCGGTGACCCTTAAGTACCTTCCCGCGACCCCGGCAGGCATCGGCCCTAGTGGACCCCTACTTTTATGCTGACGACATCTCTTTGAGGCGCGCGTGGAATACGATGCGCCGTCGACCCGGGCCTGGTCCTTACCGGACGGTGAGCTACCCATTGCTCACCGTCCGCAAGCCCGCGCCTACGGTGGCTGGAAATCTGCCCGAGATTCCCGACGCCCAGGGCGTCTCCTGCGGCGGCTAGGGGCGAGAGGGCGCGAAACGTGCCTTTCCCTCAACCGTCCCGCCTCCTCCTTCGCGAGCATTACTGCTTCGCAGAAGGAGGTGACGGCTGCCCATGCCCTCTCGCTCCGTACCATGGCCTGAACCAGGGCCGGACGCGAGAGGTCTCTGCCGCCAATCGCCTCCACGAGGACACGGCGGTGCTCTGCCCAAGCCGGGCAGACCTCCACCGTATGCTCCACCGTGTCCTCCAGGCGATCCACACAGTGGTGAAACCCGGACGTTTCCTCCCGCCTTATCCGACACAGGAACCTCCCGAAGCTGCCGTGTCCGGTGAGGACCTGCGTCAGGCGGAAGGTGAGGACGCTGTGGCGCCTCTCCAGCCACTCCTCAAAGAGGGGACTTATCGCCGCAATCGTGGCGAGCCCAGCACTGGGTTGCGACAACCGTACTTTCCATGACGCCATGAGATCCCGCCGGAGCTCCGTCCGCTGTGCCGCGATTTCTCGCGGCAGCGGACTAACGCCCCGGCGTTTCGCCTCCTCGCGCCACTCCCATACGTGCGCGAGGACTTTTGCCTCCAGATCCCATGGCGGCAATCCGGCAAGGAGGCTCGCTGCCTCACAGGAGACCGTGCGGTATCCCCGGACCATCCGGATGGCCATGACCCTTTGGGCCGCGCTCAACCGGTGAGCTGGCCGCAGCGCCAGAGAGCGCGCCCATACAGGAGCCCCGTAGAGGGCCATGGACCGCACGACCCCCGCGTAGAGCCTCCGGCAGGAGGCGTTTGGACCCCCTAGATTGGACAGGAGCCGCTTCAATGCAGCGCTTGCCCGCTCCAGTTTGGGAGCCAAACGTCGGAAAAGCTCCACGAAGTTCCACCGGCTGTCGAGGACGAGTCCCAGGTACTTCATCGTCGACTCGACGCCTATGGAAACCCTTCCTACCGTTATTTGGGACCCCAACGGTGGCGCGTTCCGAGGACCATGAAAACACATGTCCTCGGACTTGTGCAGGGCCACCTCGAGTCTCAATTGCCGGATCCTTTCGACGATTGTCGCAACCCCGCGTGCCGCTAATTCGGCCGCCGCCTGGTGCGACCTCCCCTGCGCCAGGACCAACGTGTCGTCAGCGTAGCACACTACGCTGACGCCGCTAGGGAGGTCGGCATGCAGCACCCAGTCGTATCCGATGTCCCACAGATGCGGCCCCAGGACCGATCCCTGTGGGACACCGCACGACATCTCTTGCCGGTTCCACACTACCTGGTGACCGGGGTAGACGATGGCCCTGTCCGTCAAATAGGCCTCGACCACACGACAGAGGTAGGTTGGCATCCGGTGATACCGGAGTGCCTCCCTGATGCAACTCCAGGGCAGGGTATTGAAGGCATTGACGATGTCTAGAGACACCACCAAGACGACCCCACCCTGGGCAACAGCATTCCCCGTCGTCAGGGCTCGCACACGCATGATGGCGTCCACCGTAGAGCGCCCTCTGCGGAAACCAAACTGGCTCTCCGCCAAATCCGGCCCCACCCGCACCAGCTGGCTGACGAGGCGGTCTGCAATGACTCTTTCAAAGAGCTTGCCCACCTCGTCGAGCAGCACGATGGGCCGATAAGCGGACGGAGAGTCCGCAGGGCGCCCTGCCTTCTTTATGAGGACCAGTTTTCCCGTCTTCCAACGAAGCGGGAACTGGCCCCTCTCCAAACATGCGCTTAAGAGCCCTCTAAGTCGAGGTCCGAGAGCCTCCAAGGCCAGGACCCAGGCCTTCCCAGGTAAGCCGTCGGGTCCTGGGGCGGTATTTTTGGCATTAAGCCTGCGTACCGCCGCTCTCATTTCTACCTCGGTCACCTCCGGAGCATCGTCGTCGTCGTCGTCGTTGGCGGTGTGGTCCGCATCGGGCACCGCAGTAGGCGGAGTCATAGGCGGAGAGATGTGTTCCCCTCGGGAAGGGAACAGAGCGCTCACCACGTCCTCCACAAGCCGCTGATACACTTGAGAGCAATAAAATCGCACACCCCTTGTAATTTGGTTTATTACTGATTGTTTTCTAAAATCTAAAGATATTGAGTAAAAATCATTAGACAAAATTAAAGCATACAAGCTTAGCTTTACAAAAACATAAAATTAAAATCATTGACCGTCACGTAACTTACAAAAACCGACCGTACACCGAATTCCCCAAATTCACGCGTTTGCGTTGTCACTACTTGCACCCTTAGCCGCAGGTATAAAAAGGTCGGTTTATTGGAATTTTTAATCAGTTGCATACCGAAGGTCAACGTGATAACATCTCTACTGGAAGCATACGGATTTATTGGAAAAATATGGATACCACGCCCGCAGAAGCCGCTCAAGTTATTGCCTTGCTCGAAGCAGGCCATAACCAAAGTGAAGTTGCTCGACGGCTAAATTTGAGCCGCTACTCTGTTCGTCGTGTATACCAGAGGTTCCAAGAGACCGGTGGCTACATTCGGCGACCAGGATCTGGCCGGTGACGCACAACATCAGAGCGTGATGACCGCTTTCTTGTGACAAGCTCTTTGAGAAATCGGCAACTGAACGCGGTTCAACTGGGACAACAGCTTCGAGAAGTTCGCAATGTCAGTATAAGTCGGTGGACAGTTCGAAGAAGACTAGGAATGACTTCACATCGCCCAGCAAATGGTTCCAAATTGACCACAGCTCACCGACAAGCCCGGCTACAATTTGCTAGGGAACATTTAAATTGAACGTAAGACCAATGGCGGGCTGTTATGTTCTCTGATGAGTGCAGAATGACTTTACATGGTCATGATGGACGCTCTAGGGTCTACAGAAGGTCATCAGAGCGATTTTCACAATGCTGCATAAGCGAACGTGTGGCTTTTGGAGGTGGATCGTGTATGTTTTGGGGTGGCATAATGTTGGACACTAAAACTGACATTGTATTCATCACTACGGCGAAAACCGGCCCGAGATCGAGAAGTTTGACGGCTGCACGATACGTCGAAGAAGTGCTCGAAGAACATGTGAGGCCGCTTGCGTGGCTTATGGGAGAAGATTTTCTCTTAATGCACGACAACGCCAGACCGCATGTCGCTAGAACAGTTTGCGACTACGACTACGGAAGACGTTGGAATCACCGCGATGGAGTGGCCAGCTCGTAGTCTTGATCTCAATCCGATTGAGCATGTCTGGGATGAGCTAAAAAGAAGAGTTCGAACAAGAAGCCCTGCTCCTACGCGCCTCCAAGAGCTTCAACTTGCCATTGAAGAGGAGTGGAACGCCATACCACAAGATTTCATGGTGAAATTAATACGGTCCATGAAAAACCGATTAAGAGCTGTAATCAAGGCTAGGGGAGGGAATACACCTTATTAAAAAACAATTTGATCAAGCATTTTGAGTTTTATTTTTATTCTTTCTTAAGCGAAATTGGGTAACTTTATCCGTATGTTGGGTTTTGTGCCCTAAAACCCCCTATGGGTAATTTTTTTACACTGTATTTGATATCATTAAAAAGGTACTGAAGTAAACATTCAAATAGTGTAAGTTTTATCTTAATATGTGTTCACATTCATGAAAAAAACTGCTTTAACAACAAAAAGTCAACGTGTGCGATTTTATTGCTCTCAAGTGTAGTATTGTTACTGGAAGTATGAATTGAGAATAACTGTTTTCTTGTATTTTATCGATAACCATCACGTCTGTAAAATTTAAACAAAAAAACCGGCCAAGTGCGTGTCGGACCACGCACAATGAAGGGTTCCGTAGTTGAGAAGTTGGGATGAATTTATCCCAAAAACAAACTTAACATTGTACCCGGTTGATGGCAATAGGCTCGCCCCCTATACATGGGACTTAAACATAACTGGCGGAATGTGGGTGAAATACAGGTACACCTCTGCCCAACCCTTCGGGGAAACAAGGCTGTACAAGGATGTTATGTTATGTGATATATATATATATATATTCCTACTTACAACTATAATTACAGCACCTTATTGCGATAGAGTAAGTACTCTATCGCAATAAGGTGCTGTAATTAAATTAAGGAAATAATACTTTAGATAAGTATCTAAAGTATTATTTCCTCCTAAATTATTATAATAATAACATGTTGTAAGTTATTACAATCAATGCATTATTTGTGAACTCACTCAGAAAACAACAGATTAGGTCCGTGTAGCTATGAGCTTAAGAGGGCGGAGTGCACGCGAGTGCATATGAAAGCTTGTATGCTTTGATGCTATCACAGTGTATTATTATTACGTTTGTATGTTGTTTTAATGAAACAGGTCATTAAAACGATACTATAAACTTAGATAATTCAGTGCTCGGTACAGTCACATCCAAAATATTTTCGTCTCCATAAAGGGCTAGTGTTTGTCTGCTCATTGACCGATATAATCTGCTTTACCGATTCAGCATTACATTTGCCGTCATAATGTCAATACCGCCGAATGACATTCATATTCACTACATGTCATACCGAATTAAAAATGTCACACTGACAGACGCTGACAATTAAGTGAAATGAAATGTATATTTCATAAATGGCCAAGCCATTAAAATTGTTTAAGATTGATATCAATTCGACTATTTTAATCTTAGTCATCAAGTAATTAAATTTATAGTTTCCTATGCAATAGTCTGCTCAGTGCCGTTAGCTTCAAAAGGTATTATGTGTCCTGACTTCATGAAGGAAATAATTTAAAAACTGACGAAGATTTAAAAGACTGTAGTGAGATTCAATTTATAATTCGAGTCCGTACGACTCGCCATAAACGATGAATGGCCCAAAGTGGAAGTTTGTTAGTAGTTATTTTAATTTATTACTAAAATGAAAAGAGATTTTGTTTGAAATACTTTGCTAATTAATTTTTAAATAGGTATACAAGATTTGAAACTTTTACACTTTTGAAAGAGTTGGTAATATTTTAATATCGTATGATACTAAGGTACGTATAACATTCAACAAAGTAACCTGGTTTGAGAAAGCTTCTTTTAGAACTGTACAAGTTTCGAAACTTGTATACCTATTTAAAAAATAATTAGCAAAGTATTTCAAACAAAATCTCTCCTAGTAAGAACTTAAACACAAAATTAAGATTCTGTCTACTCAGTGCCATGACCCGGTACTAGACACTTACTTATAAATACTTCGTTTATCCTCATCTGTTTAGTACTTACATCAAAGAGTAATCCCTGTGGCATTAAGGTGAGATCGTGCGGAAAATCAAGAGAGCTTACTTGAGAAATCCTTCGTGAAATATTAAGGTGAAAAGGCGTTAGAATTAAGAGTTTACAAACAAATTGTTAATAGAAAGATGAACTTGGGTTATTGCTGTCTTAGTGAAAATCGCATCAATGGTTGAAGTAAATAACAAAGTAAGGTGGCTGCGAGACAAAAGGTGATAAGTATTCTCGGAAAAGAAAAATTTTAACTGGAATTATATGGAATTAAATGGAATGGGCGACTAGCTTCATCTTTCTGACTGACCGACCCCTTGATTTGAAATAAATGCTTTGAGTTTGAGTTTGATTATTAGGAATTATATTAACCCCTAATTACTCGCGCCAAATTAATTAAATTATCAGATACGCGGGGTCTGATAGATCCCGATTTTTGATTACTAATAAAACACTGAATTCCAGTAAAATCAGCTTTTATTTTACCAAAATAATTATAACAAAACAAATATAAAATATTAAATAAATTATAAATGATTTGATTAAAAGGCGGTAGACGTAAAAATCTATGAAAAAGAAATATGAATGCTTAAATACCGACCAGGGGCCTGTCAGACCCCGCGCGGGTAAGGAATTCTCAATGGAAACAAAAGTTTAAAGTTTTAGGCACGCCCCCAAAATTCATAGGAGCTCGCCCCCAAACCTTTGATGTATACATACACTATGGGTGTTCAGGCATAACTTAGTTATTTGTGTAAATAATTCTCTTTTTCAAAGGAAAGTGTGGTAGTAAAGTATTCCTGAATACTGGCTGGAAGCCAAGTGCAGCTGACCAATTCTAACTGCTGTGAAATATACCGCCGAATGGTAAAGAATTGTTTTAGGAATACACTTTTCACCGTTGTTCGCAGCTCCACACAATAATGTTTTAGTCAAGGTTTTTAGCATCCTTTGCCGTAAATCAGTAAAGGGATTGTATCTAAATAGAACCATCATTCATGGTCCTTTGTTTATCTAGAGCGTAATATTATTCAGGAATACAATAGAGTGTCGCAACTCGCATCCCGACTGTGACCCTTGGGTGTCGTAAAAGGTAACTTTATCAATAACCAGCTGATGCCCGCGGCTTCGCCCTTAAAATAAAAACAGCAATAGCCTAAATTACTCCTTATTACTTCAGCTATCTGCCAGTGAAAGTCCTCTCTAAATCGGTCTAGCCGCTTCAGAGATTAGCCGGAACAAACAGACTGACAGACAGACAAAAATTGTAAAAAAATATATTTTGGTATACGAGTATGTAGCGTGTATACCGTGTACATCCATAAGCATTTAGTAAAAAGCTGTTATTTTAATATTACAAACAGACGCTCCAATTTTATTTATCGGTATAGATAAGTCAAATAAATATCTACTACTCGTATGATTAGCAATTTGATACTCAAAGTTATCCTAATATACTTTTTCTCCAGTTAAATTATCCATAAGTATAAATAGTGTGCTTCTACGAGTCTTTGAACTTACGTTATAGCATATCAAAGTATCTTTAACCCCCGGGCACGCGGCACTGTAAAGGAATAGGTATTAACAAACAAACTGTTGTTATCTAAAAATTAAAACCTTCCACACAAAAACATTTCATTGTTATCGTTACAAAAAACCTTTTGTTTCGTGGAAAATTACGTTTTCACCTCAAACATGCAGGTTTTGCTGTTAAAAGACAGTGAACAAAATTCGATTTTTCTGCGAGCGTGAGACAAAGTAACTTTAAATTTTTTTTCATCCCCCATCTCGGAAAGAGTACATTTGCTCTTCGATATCAGAGCGCAAAAGCCGTTTTTATACGCTAGAGCATAAAGTAAATTAAATTTAGAACATGGTGTGCACTAAATTTGTGAATTCAAAACATCATTAAACCTATTTACTTCTCCCTCCATGGTGCCGAATTTAAAATACAACATTTTTTAATTTGTTAAAAACTCAGACTCGGAACCTTCTTGGTGTATTTTTTTTTAATTTGCTTTGCACGCGGCATTTTCTTTTCACGTCATTTTTTTATAACCTTAGGTTAAAAACAAGAAACTTGAAAACCAGTGGAAAACCTAAAATGAGTGGTTCTAGCGACGAGGAACTTTATTTGACGTCAACAAAATTGACTGAAACTGTTAATAATGCGCAAATGAGCTTTTTCCCTCAACAATCACGCGAGAAGTATTTGAAACAGTACGATATGTTTAACACGTGGCGACTAGCTAAAGAAGCCAAAACTTTCTCAGAAAACGTTTTGCTGGCCATATTTTACTGAATTATCCGAGACCAAGAAATCAAGCACTCTATGAAATACGTATCCAATGCTAAAAGCAACAATAAAGGTGAAAAAAAGACATACATATCGACACCTATTCTAAATTAGTGGCATATTCAAAAAGAGCCTCATCAACCAAAAAAATCGAAGGTTTTCACAGCATCTGAAATTGAAAAGTTTCTTAACGAAGCACCTGATTCCGTATATTTGGCGACAAAAGTAAGTCAGTTGCACATTCAGTATCTACTTAAGTCAACTACTTAACATAATCTAATACGTACTTAGTAGATGTTGATAGGCATAATTATTATGCATGCATACATTTTTTATTAATTTATCTACTACAATACTCTTTACGTTACAGGTTGGTCTTATAATTGTTATAAACGGAGCATTACGAACTAATGAACTAACACCACTTAATGTCAAAAACATTGAAATACATTCAGATGACTTACTATTAATTAATTTACCAAATACAAAGACAAAAAGAGACCGCAACTTCGTCATTCACAAGGAATACGTTGCAATTGCAACAGTGCATTGCAGAGCAGTGGTGGCCCAGTGGTAACAGCCGCGACTTACGAGTTTTAGGTCGTAGGTTCGAACCCAGACAGGCGCTTTACTTTATGTAAATTATTTCATCACCACTGCTCTCAAAACGGTGAAGGAAAACATCGTGAGGAAACCGGCATGTCCTAGAACCAAAAATTCGAAGACATGTGACATCTACCAACACGCACTGGGCCCGCGTGGTGGATTACGGCCCACTCCCTCTCACAGAGAGGAGGCCTGTGTCCCAGCAGTGGGAACATTATAGGCTGATTATGTATGATGTTATGTACGTTGCAATTGTTGAAAAATAACCTTACGCCCGCCTAACACTCCAATAAATCGATTTTTTCTACAGTATCGTAACGGAAAGTGTGTTAGACAGCCTATGGGTGCTACTAAAATTGGCAATATCCCACGAGAAATAGCACACATTTCTTGAACTTCCAGAACCCCTGTTGTACACGGGTCATTGTTTCCGACGAACTTCAGCCACACTTTTGGCCGATTCAGGAGCTGATCTCCTGTCCCTTAAGCGCCATGGAGGCTGGAAGTCCAATGCGGTTGTAGAGGGATACATAGAGGATTCCATCCAAAATAAGTCTAAAATATGTAAAGGCAACGTAGGAGCCATTACACTGAAAGAGCCTCAATCAGATCCTTGGACTAGCCCTTCTACATCAAAAATAAGTCGTTACGAAACACCTAATCATCGCCCTCTCTCGCCAACATTTACGCCAAGGGGATCCGATGAATCGGTACAACTATTAAGTATGACAGATAGTTTACCGAAAAACAATACACAAGTCACTAACACCAACATTACAGTACCTAACAAAAATATTACACTCAACTTAAGTAACTGTAGCAACGTTACTTTAATTTTTTCTTAATTATACCTTAATATTATTTGTAATATTTTAAAGATTATTCTGTAATACTTACCTATCATAATGTAGTACTTAATACCTAAACTGAAATAAAATTATCTTGTGATTGTAAATGTTTTTTTTTGCATTTAGTAATTTCCTCGCTGAGATGGGATGAAAAGTTGCACTTGAGTGCAAAGATTTTTCACCTTGTGCTCTTTTGATTCCCTCGCTAACGCTCAGGATTCTAATTTTAGAATCCTTCGCTTGCTCGGTCATTAAAATTGAGCACGCGGTTAAAAGCAACTTTGCACACTTGTATAACAAATAACTATTTAAATGCCGAGAAAGGTGCTGGGTCTACTCACAGAATTCGAAAGACTGGAACTTCACTTTGTTCTTTCACTTTCACTTCGATACGAAAAAAACGAGAGATAGAAACAAGTCGATTCGATTCGTCCGATTTTAAAATTCCGTACCAAGCCCAAAAAAGAAACAAACAATAAAACGCTCGGATACACATTTATCCGTAAAATTGCAAATAATCTGGTAAGGTTTTAAATGTAAATATTATATAATTTTTTTTTGTTTTACAAATATGCATGTGGTTTTTTTACCAGGTTGTATTTTTTACCTTTAGGTAATATGTTCTCGCTGCTGAGGTGAAAAGTTCTATGTGTTACACGAGACCAAAGTTATTTGTATCTCTTGTCTTTGAATCCCTCGCTGCGCTCAGGATTCTAATCTAGAAACACTCACTACGCTTGTGATTCAAAATCAATACTCGCAGCAAAAATCAACTTTGCTCTCTTGTTGCACAAATAACTATTCCCAATTCTGAAAATATTGACGAATACTTATTTTGAATTCGCTGTCGAGACAAGAAAATTGATTCTGGAACCTGTGTATAAAGACCAAGTAGGTTCAATAAATTCGCAAGCTTCGGAGTTTCTTCGAATCTTCCTTAAGCGGGGCGGAACCCACATTATTTGTTAAAGCACTCCCTCACTTCGTTGTGTTCGGGGACACTTCACCAACTACATCGTTCGGGAACCACCGAAGTTTAAACATTAGTTTAGCTTACCCTTAGGTTACATTTTCAAAGAGTAGAATGATAAAACTTTTAAGGTATTCTGTTACATTTTAAAACACTGATCCAAAATGTAATTTTATTAACATTCGAGGACTGATGATTCGCAGATCAAACTCTTGCTTTGACTATAAAAAAGCAAATTGAAACTGTTTTCAAATTAAATGTTTTCACTATTTTGTTTTCAATAGCTAAATATGTATGATTTTAATTGAAATATATTGCATTCGAATCTGTTGAATTAATAAGAATTTGTTAAAATATGAAATGTTTTATTATTACACCACAAGACAAGCAATGGCAGATTGACACCAAGAAAAAATTGAATAACGACAAAATTTAATAATGAAAAATTTAGTAACGAAAATGTTGGCATTTGTAGAAGGCGGCGATTTCAAAACTTCAATAGAATCCAATGAAAGCAATAGCCGGGTAAAAGGTTTAAGCAAATACAATCCGATAGGATTTTATTGTTAGTCGATTTGATCGTAAATCCGGGCTATAATAGACGGATTTCAGCTATAAATTGTTGGGATCTTTTTGGATATTGTATGTTTCTTCCTGTATGTACAAAGGTATGTATTCAAAAAGGTCTTACAAAAGGCACTCGATTTATGATGGTATTATTGTGTCCCAACTTGTCGGAGGGTAGATTTAGAAGTTGTATACAAACTTTCGCTGTTTATGATGGAATTATAGTCTTAATTGCAAAGTTTATGTTAAGCTCCTGTCCAAGTTAAACTGAGCGTTGAAATCTTGGTTAAAGTTAGTTTATTTTTAGAAGAACTTCCGTTGTCATAATTTTGAAGACAATTAAAGGGTTAGTGGTAATTAGGAATATAAAGAAGTCCCAATATAAAACTGAAAATATAGATAAGAACTCAATTGAGTTTTGAAGATAGAAGGCAATTGGCTTCTATCTTCAAAACTTTTATTTAAGTATTAGCATCGCAGTCAACTTTTTAGCCTGTGAGGTGAAAATCCAATACTTCCAATATATTGTTACCACGAGGGACTGATACATCCGGAGCTCAGTAGCCGGATATCGTACAAAGGCACACTGATAAATAATAAGGTCAGAATTCTACAGACACCGGAAAGTGTTTCATTTCATTTACTTGCCAAGGGACGAAAGATGAAACCAATTTCCATCCTAGGAGGAATTAACCCAAGTCTCCTCAATTAATTATGTCATTCGACAAAGGAAACGCGCGTGTAATGTTTAATGAGGCACATAATTATGAGCAGGTACCCTCGGGAGGAACATTTGAAATATTTGGACAACATAACAAGTTTACTCTCAGGGACCTACCCAAAAATATTAAATATTTGCTTACGGAGGTTATTCATGCCCTTTCGTAGACGTGTTTCTATTAATTTATGTAAGCAAAAACATTTTATAGAACAATTTCACAGAGGAAAAGGTAGTTAACTAGACAATATGGCTACACTTTTAAATGGCTAATTATTTTCCAGGCGACTAACAACTTAAAGGGCGACTAACTACTTGCTACTAAAAAAATAAAATAGGTAGCAAAAATAATAGGTAACTACAGTGAAGTAGCATTTTAAGTACAAAATAATTTGGGTTAGGTTAGGTTAGAACAGTGACCAATAACGCGCGAAGGCGAGCGAGCGAAGCTTGCGTGCCGCGGCAGCGGCCGCCGAGCGTCAGATCCCCTCGGTTGTTGGTGACGCTGCTACTTTAAATACTTAAAATGCTACTTCACTGTAGCTGCCAACCTGTTACTTATGCTACTCATTTTAATTATTTTTAAAACCCTAAATCAGATTAGTTTGTCACCGAATTAAATGCTGCCCTTTTAAATTACCGCTTTAAATTGAGAAATATTGATCCTTATTTATATAAATATTAACGAAAACACTTTTAAAAGGCTTTGTCTTGTCTTAACTGTCTTTGGTTTTTGTCTTTTTGTAATAAGTACAATAATAGCAAAAGTTTAATACTGCATTAATATTTTATGAATATGCATATTATGTAAAGTTATACAATTTTAGGCATTCTAAACATCTTAATATCCATGCAACGTATGTGATGATATGCAGACGTCCTAGTTTGAATTGAACATAAAGATGGGTCTTATGTATAAGGGCCAATGTGCAAATTGACAACTTTTCAATAGAGGCTCTCAAAGTTTCAATTTGATATATTTTTTAGATGCTTCAACTGATGTTTGTGAAACTTTGCATAGTTACTATGAAACATATGTTCTTTATTATAGATACATTGATTTATTTTTATATATATTAGTTTTTTAATTAATGTAGATATGCCTATATACGTTATTTTTTTATTTTAATTATACTGAAAAAAACTATTAAAAAGGCCAAAGTGTCACTTTAGACGATTTACTTGGCATTAGCAAATTTTGAAAAAAACGTGTATTTTAATAGTTTTGAATATCATTATTTATAGAAAGTATTTAAAATAAATAAATAACTAAGACAGACAATAATAATATGATTATTTTATGACATAATTCACATTGACACTTATACGTTATCTTACTTGGTGTCGTAATATTCTCAAACCTTAGTTAGGCCACAAAAATAAAATCGATTATAAAACAATTTGACTTCTTTATTTGTTTTCTAATGAATTACCGAAGTTTTGTAATCGAAAGGCAGTCAAATAATCAATACTTAATGTTAAAAACCTCACAAAATCACATTGGACTTAAGATCAATCAGCTTTTTATTGTAGATACCTCAACCTAGGTCAGTAAAAGTTTAAAATAATAACAAGTTATATTTTTTTTATAAAATCAAAACTTATTAAACATAATTAAAGATTCTTAGAATATGAAGAGGAAACTTAATAAAATAAAAAATAACAAAATGCTTAACAAAAAAAATAAACATTTTTAAAAACAAAACAAAATCACTCATTGTCATCATTATCACTAGTATTAATCATTGAATTATCATTAGATGCTACCAAATTTTCGTAATACTCATGATAAACTGGTGGAATAATATTTTTGCGACATAAAACAATTGTCTTTTTTTTGGATGGATGTATTCGTAATAACTGATTTTAACATAGTTTTAAGGGTATTTCCGTAGATCTATCAGCCATTTGTCTTCTTGTTGTAACATAAACTAATAAAATGGTTACTAATAAAATCATACTGTTTAGAATGGGCGCCGATTTCCCAGAACTTGTTAAATATTTCACTTCTTGTGTCTTCATCTCGTTTTTGAAAACATTTCAATTTACATGTGTTTTGACATGGTTCACCCAATTTTTTTTCCAGTTCTTATCTTATCACTTCGACTATAGTATGACTTTCCAGTATTTGTCAGTCTTTTCTCTTTAAATCTATCCATTCATAACAAAAAAATTCTCGCAATTTACCGCTCTCTTTTTTTTGTAAATCTTCTTTTCTTGGAATTAATTGAACAGAAACCTCTCCTGGTGAGTATTGTGAAATTGGAGAGGACACATTGTCATCCGTTAGCACACACGCAACTGATGGGATTGGTTCTTCATCACCAAAAAGGTTAATACTGCCATTGGTTGACGACATAGGGGTATAATCGCTACGTATATCTTGAAGATCAGGCACATTTGACATTCGAATTGACTCTTGGCTGTCAAACCCATGAGAACTGACGCTAATTTCATATAACGAGTTACTAGTTGATATTATTATAGGACTATTCATTTTCTATAGTGGGTTCATTTGGCTCATGGTTATTTAGGTGTGAATCAGTATAATGTTCTTTATCCAGGGGTTGAGTCAGTTGAATAGGTGCTATGGAAACATTATGTTGCAATGTGTTGTTTTGATTGCTTTGGTTTCGATTTAAACCACAAAGTCACTATTATTTACATTACCAATTGCTAAATTAAGTAATTTCCGACTTCTACTAAACTTAGAATGATATTTGGACGTCATATTTCACTAAGTTACATCTAATAACATAATATTATTCACTAAAATAATTGGTTATTATCACAGCGCGACATCGTTCCGTGAGACGTAGAAGTGCTCAACTGACCGATTAGCCGTTGCAGTAAACAAAGACGCGGGATCTCCCCGCGTACAAGTCTCGAATAACCGTTTGGCCTTTATACGTTTAAAATTGTGCCATATAGGCCTTTTTACTGTAGCAAAAAATAGTATTTTTAACTATAAATGTGTATTTTTTTTTAGTGCACGTTATCAACCACAGTAAAAGGAAGCATTTAATACAAAAAAGTGAAAATGCTCAAAATGTTGCATTGGCCCTTATACGTAGGACCCATCGAATTATAGAACATACCTGTGCAATAGGAATCCAATCTCGGCAAACTTAGGGTTGGTAATGAGATAGTCGTACTATGATGATTGTATGCAGATGCAATATGCATTATTAATATCAGACAGGAGCAACCCGATGCTCCCTTTGCCGTTTCGAACATTTTGAAATATAGAGGTTATTAGCATAATTTGTAAACGTTACATTCTGGGCACGTTAGCAGATGACAGCAATGTGGAGATGTAGGTACTTTGAAGTCTAAGTGTCTTTTTTACTGGGTTTTAATTTTGCATATTGATATTTTCGTAATATACTTAAGTATTGTTAAATCATATAACACAGGTTTAGTAGTATTTATTTACCTATTTAAAAAGTGAAGTGTAAAGATTGAGATTAACTTAATTCAAAAATAGACGTAGAAACGTTCAAGGAAAGGACGTTTGTAATGCCTGCTGAAATATTTAATTCACTGGAGCAGTTAATGGTGTCGATTCCCTTGTTCACAAACTAAACTAAACAGTTCAGTACATATTTTTCTTTCTATTTCATTAAGAAAAGGACAGAAGATACAGTTTAGTTTAGTCCTGTCAAATTAATCAGCGCTTGACGTAAATTGACGTAATTTTAGTAGGCAAGTTTTTAATCACGTCTAAACTTGTATGGAGTAGTGACAGGCGCTGATTAATTTGACAGGACTAAACTAAAATTTAATTTCTGTCCTTTTCTTAATGAAATAGAAAGAAAAATATGCACTGAGCTTAAATTTAGTTTAGTTTGTGAACAAGGGAATCGGCACCATTATTAGATATTCTAAACAACTTCTGTATTAAGAATTGTGTTGATGTGCCCGATCTTCTATAATTTTATTGACGGATTATCAGTCTTTATTTATAGAAACTGATTGTAAAAGAAGAATAGCAATTCTGGTGTGGTTTAATTTCATTTTGCATGAATGAAATATAAACAGCAAATAAGCAATTCTATGAATATTGTTATCAACTGAAGATAGACGGACAGAACACGGTCAGACTGAATACTGTTTCTATATCCTGTGAATTGATGAACTTAATTTGCGTAACCTTGTTGCCAACTAGAGCAACATTGAATGTTCCTTCCAAGTTTTACCGCATAACTAATTTTTAAAGAAATAGTTAAAATTAGTAAAGAAATATTATTATTATTATTTATTATTATATTTATTGAAGTATTACTACTAGTAGTACTTAACACATAACATAACATAACATCACGCCTGTAATGCCCGAAGGGCTAGGTAGAGGTGTACCTGTAGTACACCCACGTTTCGCCAGTTATGTTTAAGTCCCACGTAATAGGGAGCAAGCCTATTGCCATCAAGCGGGCACAAATCCACAATCCGGACTGCTACTCAGAAATTCCTGATAGAAAAACTCAACAAAATTTTGCCTGACCTGGGAATCGAACCCAGGACCTCATGCTCAGCCGTAACGTTTGAGACCACTAGACCAACGAGGCAGTCAAAACCAGAGAGAGAGGTTCTTTAAAACTTTACTTTTTTATTAAAGAGCATTTCAATTCTCGCCTCTCTTTTCTTTACTTTGACAACTAGGTACCGATATCAATATGCATAATAATATATTGAAATAGTTATTAGTTATAAGCTAGGCGAAGGTGGAGGGACATACTTGACTCCTAAAGAAAGAACCTGCCCACACAGGCAGTGGACAGACGTGTAGACGTGTGTGGAGAAGGGAAAGGCAGGCCTTTGACCAGCAGTGGGACATCACGTGCTAAATAGATTAGATAGGTAGAGATTAGATTAGTCATTTATTGAATACATAAATTACAATTACCGTTATTATGTCATGCTAGAAATACCTAATTTGCATAACGTCATGCGTAGCGAACATAACTAAACCAGCAGTTAATACGAGTATATCCTGTGTTTTGATCGTCCGGTTACTAGATGTATTAGGCATTTTGACAGCATGTAACACTAGCTGAGTTAGCTGAAACCAGCGGCCATAACGTGCGGCATTACGATGAATTGATGATGATGACGCACCGCCTCAATTTCGTACCTATATGTGGCAGTTTCTGAATTTGTAAAGCAATGACTTTCTGTTAATATTAACGTGTATGTCCGTACTGTTATGAATATATTTGTATTGGAATTGCAGTATTTTATTTGTGCATGACTGAATAAGTTTTTGTAGTTCATTATAAGCTACTACGCTGGTAGTTACCTACCTACTAGTTCTATAAACATTTCTTACTTAATTTTGACGTAAATAAGTTTGACAAGACTTCGACTATGAAGGAGAGATCTGAAATTCTATGACCAATAAATATACTAGCGCGTTAATTATCTTTTTTATTGTTCTTCCAATGAAAAACCCTTTATTGGCAGCTGTTACTTCTTTTAAAGGCAAAACTTCTCGCTTTTAGAAATAATTCTTCAGACAGGTGTCTTCTTGGAAAGACAATGGTGCCGATTCACAAACTAAAGTAAATTTAAGTTCTGTGCATATTTTTCTTTCTATTTCATTAAGAAAAGGACAGAAGATAAATTTTAGTTTAGTCCTGTCAAAATAATCAGCGCTTGACATAAATTAACGTAATTTTAATAGGCAAGTTTTTAATCACGTCTAAACTTGTATGGAGTAGTAACAGGCGCTTATTAATTTGACAGAACTAAACAAAAATTTATCTTCTGTCCTTTTCTTAATGAAATAGAAAGAAAAAGATGCACTGAACTTAAATTTAGTTTAGTTTGTGAACAACGGAATCGGCATCGGTAATAAACGCGATTACATTTTTGATAAATTGCGCTTTCGTTCTATTCCTTACCAATTCCATTCCAACACATAACGTTTATTTAAGAAAGTGCTGAGTCTTCGGATTACTCTTTCCTTAGTATTATCTAAAAGGATCCTGTCCCAGTTGGCCATGTATCAATGATTAGAAGCTATTATGTATATGTAAGTAGAACATAAGAACATCTTTGTAACGCTTAGATATTCTTGAGATTAACAAAGAACTTTTTTGTGGAGTAGTTCAAGATCGAACCTATTTTCTAAGCAAAACGATGCCTAAAGTTAAGTCGGTTCATGAAATTAAAAATCCTACGAAAAAATACAAAGGAAATATCGTAGCAAAATTTAATCGAGAAAAAAGATGCCTTCGCCGACATTCGCCAAAAATTATACCGTTGTTTGCCCTTTAGATAACACCGAAGTACCTACTTTTCAGCTGAAGATGTTTGAAATTGTCGGTGTGTTGACGAGTGCCGGCGGTTGCCACTGTTTTTGTTAGAGTCCCTATAGACTTGAATATTTGAACTGTTTTTATTTCTACAAAAATATATTTTGACTACAACTCGGATTCGTAGTCAGATTTTGTTTTGAACCTTTATTGTTCTCAGGCCCAATATACAGGCTTGCGTAGTTTGGGGCCAATGTAAAATGTTTGTAATCTTTTTAGAAATAAAGGTTTTTATTATTATTATTTTTACGTCTCTTGACATTTCTCGGAAGTCTTTGAGAGGCATAGAAAGGGCCGAAGCGGACTCGCAGAGGCCCGTTAGATGTTTTTAATGAAATGAGGCACCAACCGACGATTATCCCTGTGTGCACTATGCATGTGCACCCAAGGACAAACCCCCGGTTGGTGCAGGACTATTGTAGAACATGGAAACAATTCATATTGGGCTATGGGTTTGGGTAGCTATAATGGATTGGTTATCTTGAACTATGGAAGAACTATGTATCCTACCTGACCAGTGTTATTTTATATACACGGATAAAATGGCAGGGGATGACTTGCACACTTAGTTATTATTAAGTGTGCAGGTCATTGATGACGTGTGTGATAGAGTATGAAACTCTAAATATTCGTTTTTATCATATTAGACTAAATAAGTTTTATGTCTTTTGAGTGCTATATCAAACGATTTTAAATTCAATGTATGTTATGCTTAGAAAAATTAGTTATTTTAAAATTATATCAATCATTTATTATATTAACTGATCATTATATCAAATAAAATAATAGATTCAGTTGTTATATCTTGTAAATATTAGATATTTTGTAATTATATCATATATTACTTACCCGTAATTATGGTGCGGTCATTATATAATTTCTAAGCTTGGTTTTCTAATACAGTCCTAGGTAAATATTTGTAGTATGGTGTGTATGGATCCTGCATGAGATTGTGTTTCGTTGCGAGTTTCTGGTGTATAATATTAACAAGTTGATTGTGTCTATGAGTGTAATCATTTTGGGTGAATGTGCTACAAGCTCCTGTGATGTGTTGTAAAGTTTCAGGTTTTCTGTGGCATTTTCTGCATATATCGCGTCTGACTGTGTTATTTTGATTTATGCATATTCTATAATTTTTAGTATATATGATTTGTCTTGGTTAGAGTAAGAATATTAATACCTGCAGCCATGAAAAAAATATTTTTGTAAATTTTATTAAGGGATTTGGAACATAATCCCTTAATAAAATTTACAAAAATATTTTTTTCATGGCTGCAGGTATTAATATTCTTACTCTAACCTTTATAAACCGGAAAATATATGAATGTTTCATAAGATGTCTATTTAATTTTTAATTAACGTGTGGCAAAGAGGAAAAGTTTTGAAAGCGCCAAGGAAATTTAAGTTTATTTCTCCGTAATGTTACTGTGTTTATTAATTTAGTATAGGTAAGTACCTACGTTTATACGTTAATGCTCCCATCGGAGTTAGCAAAAAAAGAATCTACGTGAGAGCACAGCCTTTAAATTTAGTTCAGGCCAACAAAATCTTTTACCCAATTCTCTACACGTCTAGGTGAAGACAAAAACAGGTTTTATACAGACTTGTACGCTTTAACCGCCTCTAATATCCAATGCCTCCTACATACAGAGAAGGATGGAGCATTGATCGTCACTTTGTCATTACGTGGTGGTGATTCCAGACTATTAATCACGGTTATTTATAATCTAAACCATTTTTTTTTGGATGGGAATCATCAAATAAGTTCTCCCGCTCTGGGCGGAGCGGGAGGGTGTGTCAGACTCTTACTGACTAAAACCCTCCTGTATTCCTTCCTGTTGCCTGTGTTGCCAGGGGCCTCGGTGACCCTTTAGTACCTTCCCGCAAATAATCTAAGCCTAGCGTCTCAATCCTGTATGCAAGCAGTGCAACCAGTCTTTACGGTGCAATTACTGAGTCAATTTTAATTCGACGTATAGGTTTATATTTAAGCAGTAACACTGAGTACGGTCAGAGAAGAAATTAATAGGAAACCCAAACAGCACTTCACTTTCAATTAAACCAAAGCTCAAAATTCTGTACGGAAATCCTATCAGTTTGAACCGATATGAAACTCATCGGGTCGCCAGTTTATAGTTCACAGAGAACATTCCACCGCCGCCAATCTTCGAAATTGTAATAGAATAACGACGTGACCTGACTTTTACGAATGTGATATGGCTCTAACGAAATTTCAATGAGTTTTATGAGGACGCGTTTAAGCGTAAAATGGAAAACGCTTACATTAGGAGGGTAAACGACACACATAAAGAATAATGGATTACCTATACAAACATAGGTAGGTAGACAAGAACATAGGTAGGTTAATCGTGTGTTTTTAGGGTTCCGTAGTCAAGGAGGCCTTATAATTTCGCCATGTCCGTCTGTCTGCAGTTGTAATTTGGCAGAGGTTAAAAAAAATAAACAAAAAAAAAGTGATTAAATAAAATCTTATAATATTTTTTTTAGGATTCCTCCCTTGCACGTAATGTGGGGATGATATTTTTTTTTCTCTTCTACCCCATGGTGTGGGATATCGTTGGATAGGCCGTTCAAAAAATATTGCAGGTCTGTGAACGCCACTTTTCGATTCAAGAATCCACTTGCGTAATATTAAGCATTAAAGTGCAAATTTTTGTTAGAGTTGAGTGTGTGTCCCCCCCCTCCCCCGCCAGCTAACCGGTAGTTTATGGAGATGTAAAAAAAATTCATGGCAGTAGCAAATATAATGAAATTAAAAGGAAAACTATCACGGCAAAGTAGACTTCACAAGTTAACGAGTTATAGTCGACCAACTTAAATTTGCAGTTGGAGAATTGACCGAGGCATTTTTCGATGTATGGGAGAACAGGTTTTTCAACTACAATTTTAAGTTTGTTTTTGGAATAAATTCGTCCCAAGTAATCCCAACTACGGAACCCTTCATTGTGCGTGGTCCGATACGCACCTGGCCGGTTTTTTTATTTAGAAGGATTTCTACGGTGCGATGTCAAAAATGGAGCAACGAAATGTCACTTTGTATAGTGAAAGAGATGTGTCTATTCTTCGTAGAAATAGAAAGTGTCATACTAGGCCTGCTAGTTTCGCACTGTAAACTATTCTCGACAAATATCAATATTTGTATGGCCTATAGATAATTGTTCAGAATTTGAATTTCATAGGTTTGTGCATATTGATTATATACATTTCTAAACAAACGAAAATTACGATCTCGAATCATTAGGTACCTACTACTCGTAGTAGTTTACTTCATTTGTTAATTTAATTAAATAAAATGGTGATAGTAAAAGTATTATCTGCTAGATGATTAAATAACCTAACACCTATTATTCCTTAGCTTTCATTCCCTTCGATAAATTGTCTACGCCTTATAAAATTACCTCTACATAATTTAATCAGCGTTTCATCTAACAATGTTTACTTTGTGAGGAAGTCAACTGGAGCGAGGCCGGCCATTTTTTACTTTATTTTATGCTTTTGAGTAAGTGAGGTTTCTCTTGCTCTCGTTTCTGTAATAAAGAAGTCAAAGTTTCTTTATAACAAATTCGTGAGAGTACCTATGGACAAGTGAGTTTTAAAAGTAGTTTTAAATAACTACTTAAAAAACTGAATATGACTTAATTAAGCCAGAAACAGGTTTCTTTACTATAATGATTAAACATTTCACGGTACGTACTTTGTAGCACTTTCACCTAAACGTCTCTGGCACATTGGTTTAAAATTGGGCTGGCCGCCTAAGGGAAAACGGATGGCACCAGCTATACTTGATAGAATATCTACTTGTGAGTGTAATCCAGTAATAATTCCTTGTCCAGTAATTGACAGCCTTTCGTCGGACCGGAGGACTTTCCTTAAAAGCTTTTGCAGCGAAGCAATGCCTTCAGGTAAAGCCTAAGGCCCATCGTCCACGGCGCTACTCAAAGGTAACGACGAAAACAAACACAAGTTAGTTAATAACGCGTTAGTTAAGCCGCGCTATGTACCTACGAACCGCCATTGAAATAATAGTGTTGTGACATGCTGGCGGCTCAATGTGTTTCAGTTAAAAAAGTGCTTTCGCGGTGGATCTTTAGTTCTTGTTGCAAACAAGTTGAACTGTAAACAACGTTTAGACTTAGTTAATCTTTCTATCGAGCGCACTATTGAGTTGTCTTGTGTTGAACTCGAGCGATACGTTATAATTTGCGTTTATCGACCCCCCTCTGGAGATTTTATTCTTTTCGAATCGGTAATGGAGGATTCACTCAACAGGTTAAAAAGTAGTAACAAAAGTATAATTTTATGTGGAGATTTTAATATTAATATTTTAGATGTTACTCCATTAAGTATTAGGCTTCTCAATCTGTTTAGGTCTTATAATTTAATTAACTTGTTTTTTGAACCTACTAGGATCACGGCGTCCTCGTCGACTTGTATTGATAATATTTTTAGTGATTGTGATGCCAAAAATAAATTAGTGTTAAGTAACTTAACGTCTGACCACTGTGGTTTATTAGCTAGCTTCCCTATGCCATTACATAAAAAGCCGCATAAAATAGAATGCAGGCCATATACAGCTAGTCGGTGCGACAAGTTTAAGAATAATATAGCTCATAGAATTACACCATCTATAGTAGAACACGTGAATCCTAATGATATCTATGGAGCTCTTTTTGATGTTGTGCAAAAAGAGTACCAATCTACTTTCAAGACCAAAACCATTAACATTAATGGCACCTCCGCTGGCTTTAACCAATGGGCTACTCCAGGTATTTATAAAAGTAGAGCGCGACTATACGAGTTATACGGTTTGAAAAAATTCAGGTTTGACACTCCTTTCTTAGAGTATGTCAAAAATTATTCAAAACTATTTAAAAAGATTTGTGTTTTTGCTAAATCTAAATTTTTAAGCGATACAATTAAAAATTCCAATAATAAAGTAAAAACCACTTGGAAAATTATTAACAATGAAACGGGTAAGTCGGTTAAACAAGAAAAACAACTTGAGATTATGGTCGACAACAAATTAGTTAATAAAGCAGCTGACGTAGCTGAAGCATTCAATGAGTTTTTTGCCAACATACCTATAACTACGACTCGCTCCTTGAATTCGTCCCCGTCTAAAGCTGAAAACCTTTTGCATAGTAGTGTGCCTAAATGTAGTCGCTTATTTAGCTTCGAACATGTAACACCTCGTGATGTAGTTAATATTTTTAACACACTTAAGTCTAAAAACACTGGTGATATCTGGGGTATCTCCATTAAACTATTAAGCAACATAATAGAAATCGTAGCCCCCTATCTAGCTGTTACTTTTAATAAATGTATTGATTTGGGCTCTTTTCCTGACTTCATGAAGAGTAGTAAAGTCATACCTTTATTTAAATCAGGTAATAAAAATGACGTTGGCAATTTCAGACCTATTTCTATCTTACCTGCATTTAGCAAAATATTTGAAAAGTTAATACTCAAGCAATTGCTAAGACATTTTAATTTAAACAGCCTCCTTCATAATGAACAATATGGCTTTACAAAAGGTCGTTCGACTACAGATGCGGGTGTTGCACTGCTGAAACACATATTTGACGCATGGGAGAACTCGCAAAATGCTATTGGAGTTTTCTGTGATCTCTCCAAAGCCTTTGATTGCGTGGACCATGACACGCTTTTGCGTAAACTGTGTCATTATGGTGTCCAAAATGAAGCTCTCAAAGTAATAAATTCTTATTTACATAATAGGTTCCAATGTGTAGATGTGAATGGTGTAAAATCTTCCGGGTTACCAGTTCAGTTAGGTGTACCTCAAGGCTCAATACTGGGTCCATTCTTATTCTTAGTGTATATTAATGACTTACCATTTTATTTAAAGGGTATCTGTGACGTTGTATTGTTTGCAGATGACACCTCACTTCTTTTTAAAGTAAACAGGAATAGACAAGATTTTGATGACGTAAACAGTGCACTCTCAATGGTCACGGATTGGTTTACGACGAATAACCTAGTTCTCAATGCCAAGAAAACGAAATGTATAAAGTTTGCCTTGCCAAATGTTAGGAATCTAGGTCCCAACATCGTCTTAGATAATGGGGTGCTTGAAACTGTAGACTCGGCAGTTTTTCTTGGTATAACAGTAGATGCCAAACTTCAGTGGGGCCCTCATATATTAAGCCTAGCGGGCAGGCTCAGTTCGGCCGCCTACGCCGTCAGAAAAGTAAGACAATACACTGACGTTGATACAGCTCGATTAGTTTATTTTAGTTATTTTCATAGCGTTATGTCCTACGGTATTCTGCTGTGGGGCAAAGCCGCTGACATTCAAAATATATTCGTTCTTCAAAAACGAGCTGTTCGAGCTATTTACCAGCTTGGTGCCAGAGTTTCTCTGAGAGATTTTTTTAAAGATGTTGGTATTCTCACGGTGGCATCACAATTCATCTTCGCCAACATCTTATATATTAGGCAAAATATACACTTATACACTAAAAATAGTGATATTCACAATATTAACACCAGAAATAAGGACAAATTACGAGCTCCATTTCACCGGCTTCATAAGGTACATAACTCATTTGTTGGGCTTGGTATAACTTTTTATAACATGCTGCCCTCTTCTTTGCTAGATTTGCCTTTTAATGCGTTTAAAACTAAAGTAAAATCCACCCTTTGTTCAAAGGCATACTATTGTATCAATGACTACTTAAACGATAAGAATAGTTGGTCGCTGTGATTAACCCAAGACAATGTTTATGTTCTTTCTCCAGAATTAGCTTTCCTACTGACAGGTTATATGAGTTCATATAATTGATTATTTTTTTATTTTGACTGTATAAGTCAATGTAATTTAATTAGTTAAATTTTAATTTATTAGTTACATAATCTACTCATTACAATGTGTGTTTTATGAGTTGTATTGCAATAAGTGGTTAGCTAGCGTCCTCGACTATTGATTATACTATTCTTGCCTGAGCAACCGGCAGCAAGCTCGTCATGCTCCCTTAGATGTCACTGCCTGCGGTAGCGTCGGGGATCGGGTTGCCTCCTTCCCTCCAATATGGCGAGGGGGGTGATGGCTGATCTTTGCGTTATGCTCGTGAACGGGTGCTGCTTGTGGTGACTGGTCGTCTTGCTGATCATGGTTTTAATTGTTATTAGTAATTGTTTACTTATTTTACTTCGATGGGCTAGTTTATCATTTCTCACTTCGAGCTACAGCAATTGCCTTATGTAAGCGGGCACGCCCTTTATGTCTGGAGGCTTTTATTTAGGTATTAAGTTCTATTTACGTTTTTTTTTATGTTGAATTTATCTGCTTGAGTACAGTTTGTTCATTGTTTTGTTGGTATACTGGCGCGTGCTAGCTAACGTATGGCAAGTGTGTAATTTAATCCAATGTTTTGTGTTTCGTAATGTTAATTACTTTGCATACGATTTGTATAAAATCAAGTTTATATAACTAAACAGACAGACGTGCTGCTGGGGAGTTTGTTCCACCACTTCTTCTTCCCAGCTAAAGCACTAGGAAGTGGTGACGGGCGGGCATTTTTGGGGGACTGTCTTATGTAACTTTGACGTTCGAAAAGTGCTGATTTTCAGCCTAGTTTGAATAAATGACTTTTGATTTGATTTTTGATTTTAGTTTGTAACAGGATACTTTAGAGTAGAGTCGTGGACGACGGTACTTTAGAGTAGAGTAATGAACGACGGTACTTTAGATTAGAGTCATGGACGACGGTACTTTAGAGTAGAGTCGTGGATGACGGTACTTTAGATTAGAGTCGTGGACGACGGTACTTTAGAGTAGAGTCGTGGATGACGGTACTTTAGAGTAGAGTCGTAGACGACGGTACTTTAGAGTAGAGTCATGGACGATGGTACTTTAGAGTAGAGTCGTGGATGACGGTACTTTAGAGTAGAGTCGTGGACGACGGTACTTTAGATTAGAGTCGTGGACGACGGTACTTTAGAGTAGAGTCGTGGATGATGGTACTTTAGAGTAGAGTCGTGGACGACGGTACTTTAGAGTAGAGTCATGGACGATGGTACTTTAGAGTAGAGTCGTGGATGATGGTACTTTACAGTAGAGTCGTGGATGACGGTACTTTAGATTAGAGTCATGGACGATGGTACTTTAGAGTAGAGTCGTGGACGACGGTACTTTAGATTAGAGTCATGGACGATGGTACTTTAGAGTAGAGTCGTGGATGACGGTACTTTAGAATAGAGTCGTGGACGACGGTACTTTAGATCAGATTCGTGGATGACGGTACTTTAGAATAGAGTCGTGGACGACGGTACTTTAGAGTAGAGTCGTGGATGACGGTACTTTAGAGTAGAGTCGTAGACGACGGTACTTTAGAGTAGAGTCATGGACGATGGTACTTTAGAGTAGAGTCGTGGATGACGGTACTTTAGAGTAGAGTCGTGGACGACGGTACTTTAGATTAGAGTCGTGGACGACGGTACTTTAGAGTAGAGTCGTGGATGATGGTACTTTAGAGTAGAGTCGTGGATGACCGTACTTTAGAGTAGAGTCGTGGACGACGGTACTTTAGATTAGAGTCATGGACGACGGTACTTTAGAGTAGAGTCGTGGATGACGGTACTTTAGATTAGAGTCGTGGACGACGGTACTTTAGAGTAGAGTCGTGGATGACGGTACTTTAGAGTAGAGTCGTAGACGACGGTACTTTAGAGTAGAGTCATGGACGATGGTACTTTAGAGTAGAGTCGTGGATGACGGTACTTTAGAGTAGAGTCGTGGACGACGGTACTTTAGATTAGAGTCGTGGACGACGGTACTTTAGAGTAGAGTCGTGGATGATGGTACTTTAGAGTAGAGTCGTGGACGACGGTACTTTAGAGTAGAGTCATGGACGATGGTACTTTAGAGTAGAGTCGTGGATGATGGTACTTTACAGTAGAGTCGTGGATGACGGTACTTTAGATTAGAGTCATGGACGATGGTACTTTAGAGTAGAGTCGTGGACGACGGTACTTTAGATTAGAGTCATGGACGATGGTACTTTAGAGTAGAGTCGTGGATGACGGTACTTTAGAATAGAGTCGTGGACGACGGTACTTTAGATCAGATTCGTGGATGACGGTACTTTAGAATAGAGTCGTGGACGACGGTACTTTACCGAATCATTGAGCCGCCCGTCTTATCTGAGAAGTTAATAATCTATCACACGAAATAGGTAACATTAATATTAATTGCGTTGGCGTAATACGTAATCTAATCTCGTTGTTACCGAGAGGAATCAAATGATTATCGACGTCAAACATAACAACAATATTGATAACCTAAATTACCGAGAACGAACATTAATTTGTCTTTCAACAAGTTATGGCATAGTTGCTGTGTTTATGAATATTGTAGGAATAGTTTTGAACAATAATTAGTTTTTTTTGTTATAACTTCTATTATTATGGTTATACTGTGTTTATTTCGACTTGTGGCGCATTCGAATAGAGCTATCAGCTACCAGCTTCTCACATGGCAAGATTAACTAGCAATCTAGTTGTCCAAGAATGAACTTTTATCGATTGTGATTTTATCGTCTATACCCCCTTGCTCATTCCACACTGAGGAGGTAGCCCAAATTTTCCGCCGAAATCTTAAGAATCACTCATTAATAACATAATTCTTGGTAGGCTATTGGACAACTAAAATAAATCCTACATCAACCAACTACTTGAAATGCATAGCACGAGTTCCTGCAAAATATTTAGAGTTGGAAATCACCTTCACTGGGGCATGTCGGGAGCTTATAGGCTTGTACCTATAAGCTCCCGACACATATGGCCCCACAACATTTATGGACCGAAGTTTCTACTTCGTTCCATAAATGTTAATAGTATTTAGATACTATTAACATTTATGGACCGAAGTAGAAACTTAAAATAAAAAATAAATAGTTAGCTATTTGCGACATTTTGTCTAACAATATACAGACAGACCTTCTTTTTATGTCTCCTTTACAAAATAGTCGTTATTAGAAACGGTTTGTCCACTTGGATTACCCCCAAATTCTAACAGAAAGCAGAAATCATAAGAATCACTAATTATTAACTGAATTAGGTAGGCAATTGGACAACTAAAACAGAACCTAAATCAACTAACTAATTGAAATGCACAGCACGAGCTCCTGCAAAAGTTCTAGAGTTGGAAATTACCTCCACGGGGGCATGCCGAAAGCTTATAGGCACAAATGTCGGTTCACAAATGTTAATAGTATCTATTTGCGACATTTTTCCTAACAATATACAGGAATAACACATAACGTAACATCACGCCAGTAATCCCCGAGGGGTTAGGCAGAGGTGTACCCATAGTACACCAGCATTTCGCCAGTTATGTTTAAGTCCCATGTAATAGGGTGAGAACCTATTGCCTTCAACCGGACACAAATCCAGACTCCGGGCTGCTACTTAGAAATTCCTAATGGAAAAACCCAATATCACTTTGCCCGACCTGGGAATCCAACCCAGGACCTCATGCTCAGCAGTAGCGCTAGCGACCACAAGACCAAGGAGGCAGTCAAACAGGAATACAGGAATACCTTCTCTTTATATCTCCTGTACCCAATAGCCGTTATTAGAAAAGGTACCTTTGCCCAATTCAATTTGCAAAGGTATTAAGGGTTTCAAAAATCATTTAGAATCAGATAGTATGACAGTCCGTTACGGATCAATGTAAAGGAGTTTTAATGCTATGAGTTTCTTTACCAAAGAGATTAGAATACAATACATTTCGTATAGTTCCTGTTAAAATATATCGCGTAGATATACTTAGGTTAATTTCTGTTACCCATTCTGCAATAGACACTATCTCAAAAAAGGCTTTTCGACTATGAGAAAATTATGAGAAAATCCTCTCATAATGTTACAATGAATTTAATGTGGCTAGTTTTTTTGGTTTAGTGTGGTTTTAAGAGGGTGTCGTATGGGACTTACACAACTTTTATGATAATTCTTTGGTTAAGGACCTGGCTTGAAAGAAAGAAAACTCAATACATGATTTTTTGGACTTTCTCTTATTCTTAGAACGAATTTAAATATAAGTAAAACACCAGTATGATAATGTGTTCCAAAATGTTCTACAATTTCTTTATGAACACTTTATCTCAAACAATATGTCACTTATGTGAAAGGATAGCAATTTGAATGCTGGGTCTGTCCGGCAGTTCTTCATCTTTCTTACGTGCAGCAGCATTTTAATCACGCTGGCATGCATTCAACGCTATCCGTGCCAGTCCATTGTGCGCGACCAACTTTAGTTTCCAAATTGGACTCTATTATTCACAAAATTACAGTAAAGCCCGTATTCATTGGGAAACAAAGTTTAACTACATTGTTTCAGTAACAGTTCTCCGCAACAAAAACATGTTGCTGAAACAGTGTTGCAAACACAGTAATAATGAAGCTGAATAGTTTGTTGTTTCGTTTGAACGCGCTAATCTCTGGAACTACCAGTCGGATTTGTAAAATTCTTTTTAAATTTGATAGCCCAATTCTTGAAGGGTTACAGGTTCTTTAACATCACCGTGCAGCCCTTAGGAGCCGAGCAAAAAGAAAAAAAAGTTTGAAAACAAGATTATACTGCGGGCGGGCGATGCGATGCGACGCGGTGGCCGAGGGCGGCTGCCCGATCAATTACATGCAGACGAAATCGCGGACTAGTAATAATCTAAAAGTTGGTGCTAGCTTGTGGGTATCGAAAGTCGTGTTTACTTACTGATTTAAGTTTTAAGGCTGGTCATGTTATTATCACTGGGGTTGTTATGAAAAGGGATAAGGGATCTTAATCCCCTTATCCCTTTGGATAAGGGGCTCTGTATTAAATCTGTATGTAATGTATCCTACTCATATTAAAGTTATTTGGAAGAACTTTTAAATAACGAAAGTTGAGTTCGAAAGTAAAATTTTGATGCTGGCTCTGTGCAAGTGGCACTGAAAAAAAAAACATAGGCAGTCATGTGGACTGCCGACAGATGTGAAAAATAAAACTATGCAATTTTTACTCGTATAATACACAACACTAATGTTACACAACACGTCACCCTTATAGCTACAGATATCTCAAATCTTATAGGTTCGCGTCACCGACATGCTGTAATAGCAGTCTATTACAGCATGTCGGTGACGAGAACCTATAAGATTTCTCCACCAAAAATTACTCAATAGGCATAAAGAAGGTTTCACTTCAAAAAGTAGTCCAACTGAATTTTCATCACACCATAAAACTAAATTGATAAGCATTTGCCATTAAGGCTCCGTGCACAAAAAAAATCCTTTTTGTCAATTTCTTATCTAATTGTAAAAAAAACTTGAAATAATTTAAACAATAAGTCTGTGTGACTATAAACATATACTTTTAGTAGAGCTAAACCATTCGTGTCAGTCACAGTACCTGTTAATAGTTTTATCACTTTTGCGCTCTCGATAAAATATAGTTTATTTCGCCTTTGATTGACTTAATGAAGGTATTGCATAATCATAAAACAAAATTTTGATTTCATCTCAGAACAGCTGAATACTAATGTGTGATAATATTTTTTTTCATATGGTTAGGTAAATAACAGGAAAAATATATTACTGACTGGGTTTAAAAAATACGTATTTTTTCAACATTATTTTTCTGCTGTATTTTGTACCGAATTGAAAAAAGTCCAAGCCACATGCAAGTAGATCATATAATGTGATATATTTTTATGTTCAAAATCCAAAGTAGCTTCTAGTAAAAATATGATCCAACGTCAGTCTTGCGTCATTTTTCGGAAAATTTGTTGAGAATGTTAGGGATTTTCCATGAATACTTAATTAATTTGAAACCTTAAAGCCAGCAAAATAAAGAACTCAACTTTTCAAATCACAAATAATGTTGTTTAAATTATTTTCCTTTTCTCACAAACAATGAACAGAATTGATTAAAATCAGTCAATTTCGTGCACGGCGCCTTAAGTTTCATATTAGCTAAAAACTGGAGTGAACAAACATAACTTTCGATTTTCGCGTCGCAGGCAGTGTGGTACGTACGCAAGTTATGTTGACCTTTGAAAGTAACCACCGTTCCCAATCCCCACTACGCAGTCTCTCTTTTTTCGTTTTATTTGTTAACTTTGGTAGGAGGAATAAAATAAGAAGTTACAATAAAAAAAACTAATTATTGTTTAAAACTATCCCTACAATATTCATAAACACAGCAACTATCCCATAACTTGTTGAAATACAAATTAATGTTCGTTCTCGGTAATTTAGGTTATCAATATTGTTGTTATGTTTGACGTAGATAATCATTTGATTCCTCTCGGTAATAACGAGATTAGATTACGTATTACGCCAACGCAATTAATATTAATTTTACCTATTTCGTGTGATAGATTATTAACTTCTCAGATAAGACGGGCGGCTAAATGATTCGGTAAAGTACCGTCATCCACGACTCTACTCTAAAGTACCGTCATCCACGACTCTACTCTAAAGTACCGTCGTCCACGACTCTAATCTAAAGTACCGTCGTCCACGACTCTACTCTAAAGTACCGTCATCCACGACTCTACTCTAAAGTACCGTCGTCCACGACTCTAATCTAAAGTACCGTCGTCCACGACTCTACTCTAAAGTACGGTCATCCACGACTCTACTCTAAAGTACCATCGTCCATGACTCTACTCTAAAGTACCGTCGTCTACGACTCTACTATAAAGTACCGTCATCCACGACTCTACTCTAAAGTACCGTCGTCCATGACTCTTATCTAAAGTACCATCGTCCACGACTCTACTCTAAAGTACCGTCGTCCACGACTCTACTCTAAAGTATCCTGTTACAAACTGAAACACATTGAGCCGCCAGCATGTCACAACACTATTATTTCAATGGCGGTTCGTAGGTACATAGCGCGGCTTAACTAAAGCGTTATTAACTAACTTGTGTTTGTTTTCGTCGTTACCATTGAGTAGCACCGTGGACGATGGGCCTTAGGCTTTACCTGAAGGCATTGCTTCGCTGCAAAAGCTTTTAAGGAAAGTCCTCCGGCCCGACGAAAGGATGTCAATTACTGGACAAGGAATTATTACTGGATTTCACTCACAAGTAGATATTCTATCAAGTATAGCTGGCGCCATCCGTTTTACCTTAGGCGGCCAGCCCAATTTTAAACCAATGTGCCAGAGACGTTTAGGTGAAAGTGCTACAAAGTACGTACCGTGGAATGTTTAACCATTATAGTAGAGAAACCTGTCTGGCTTAATTAAGTCATATTCAGTTTTTTAAGTAGTTATTTAAAACTACTTTTAAAACTCACTTGTCCATAGGTACTCTCACGAATTTGTTATAAAGAAACTTTGACTTCTTTATTACAGAAACGAGAGCAAGAGAAACCTCACTTACTCAAAAGCATAAAATAAAGTAAAAAATGGCCGGCCTCGCTCCAGTTGACTTCCTCACAAAGTAAACATTGTTAGATGAAACGCTGATTAAATTATGTAGAGGTAATTTTATAAGGCGTAGACAATTTATCGAAGGGAATTAAAGCTAAGGAATAATAGGTGTTAGGTTATTTAATCATCTAGCAGATAATACTTTTACTATCACCATTTTATTTAATTAAATTAACAAATGAAGTAATCTACTACGAGTAGTAGGTACCTAATGATTCGAGATCGTAATTTTCGTTTGTTTAGAAATGTCTATAATCAATATGCACAAACCTATGTAATTCAAATTCTGAACAATTATCTATAGGCCATACAAATATTGATATTTGTCGAGAATAGTCTACAGTGCGAAACCAGCAGGCCTAGTATGACACTTTCTATTTCTACGAAGAATAGACACATCTCTTTCACTATACAAAGTGACATTTCGTTGCTCCATTTTTGACATCGGCAAGTGCGTATCGGACCACGCACAATGAAGGGTTCCGTAGTTGGGATTACTTGGGTAAGTTTGTTTTTGGAATATATTCGTTATTCCAAAAACAAACTTAACATTGTAGTTGAAAACCCTGTTCTCCCATACGTTGATATATGCCTCGGTCAATTCTCTAACTGCAAATTTAAGTTGGTCGACTATAACTCGTTAACTTGTGAAGCCTACTTAGCCGTGATAGTTTTCCTTTTAATTTCATTATATGTACTACTGCTATGATTTTTTTGACAAAGGATTAAAGGATTAAAGGATTAAAGGCCCGGCCTTTTATTGACAAAGGATTAAATGGTTAGTGTAAAAGAGAGCCAGAGAGTCTTTGTCATTAATTGTATTAGTTCCAGTTTATTTTTAAATAAGCCTAACCGAGTTTTATGGTTGGGTTAACTTTGGCCTTGCTACGAATAATCGTCCTTGAAAGATATCAAAGCCACGCATAGCCATGTGTAATACCTTTTCAGAATCCCTATTAAATGCGCCAAAACTTGTAATACAGGGTCACTTTTCGGTAGAGTATTTTTTTTTACAGTGGGGTCCGAAGTAAATAAAAAGTTATAATTTGAGAAAAAAAAAATCGTAAAACTTAATATTATCTTCAACACACCCAATAAACAACCATAAATAGCATGTCTAACGCAAGGACTTATACAGTACCAATCTAGTGAAAATTATTAAAAAGATACAGGATGTAGATTTTTTTTAATTTTAATAAGAATTAGTTAAAAAAAGTCAATTTTCTCATAAAACACAAAATAAATTTTAACTCTGCAGGGGTTGACCTTAAGGACCTCCCGTAGAACAACTTTTTGCAGCTGATGACCCCATCTAACCCCTAGTTGCGTTTGATTCACTACTTTTGGGCCACCCTGTAGAATAAATTATACAGTTAAAATAGCAACCAGTTTGATTTTGTCTATACTCTAGATGAATGTTGCTAATGAAATGTTTTGGGAACACTGAATATGTATTCAGTATTCCCAAAAACGGCGTTCAAACAATCTTGTTACTTCATTTAAGAACGTTTCCACTAATTCTATGTAATAACCGGTTTCTTGTAACAAAATTAGGCAGATACATACATGTATATTATGTAGGTAGTGTAAGAAAAACAAGGTAAAAGATTAATAAAGTATTTAATTCAAATACATATAAGCAGTACAACAGAATGTTAGGTAAATGTTAAACCACCGGTATTCGCGAGCAAAAAGAACAAATGCATCGGTGCAATATGCCAGCTAGGCGCGCCACCCGCGCGTTGCTATCTTCGCAGTTGTCAACTTCATGACGGTTCTCGAGCGCCATCGCCATCGCCTTACAGTAGATCTCATTGTTTCCCAAGAGATACCAAACTTTTTCTAAGAGGACAGAAGTAGGGACAAAGGGGGGTCATAAATAAAATCAGAGTGAAGTCTGAAAATTCTAAGACATGTCAAAGCTTACTTACTTTTTTATACAACTAAATTAAATTGAAGTGTCTGTTTGTAATGTCAAAATAACAGTGTTTTACTAAATGCATCTGAAAGTATAAACGGTACCTACTTATAACAAAAAAACATTTTTTTTTAATTTTGTCTGCTTGTCTGTTTGTTCCGGCTAATCTGCGAAACGGCTGGACCGAATTTTAATGAAACTTTCACAGATAGCTAATGTTATAAGGAGTAACTTATGCTACTTTTATTAAAGAAAAAGCCACGCGTGTGTTAGATTGTTCATATTTATAGGAAAACAACTGTTTATTGATGTTGAAAAACAATAACACATTAAGAACTTTAAATAAATACTTGACAACGTCAGCTGTCATAAGACAGATTACGTTGACATAAGGTTACGTTTCATTTCAACATTATTTATTCAGTCTATTCTTACTGCAAATTATTTTGTGAAACAAGAGTTTTAATTTAAAGAAATGTAATCATCACTTCCTGAATTAATATTTCACAAACAGATAATTTATGTTAACAGCCAAGTCTTTTATAAGTCACAATAAAAAATATTGCGACTTAAAAGACTAGATTCCGAACGAAAGTCATGATTTGCGGTTTTACCTAGTCAAAATAAATGTTTATTAATTTTAACATTACAAATTGATAACGTATTAATGAATAGTACGATACTTTAATGTTTCTTAGATTTTACATTGCAATTTATATGTACCAAGTCATTCTAAACGAATCTCAAAACTTTCAAGCGATGTTGATATTTTATCAACTTTAGATAAAGTTATCATGTAAACAATTACTAAATTCCTAAATTATCTCATTAATTTTTAAACCAGTTCCGCTTTATAAGACTTGTTTATCATCACTTATTTACGAAATTATTCAGCCAAAAGTGTATGACGCTCTGTGATTGGCGGATACTAATACCTTATAAAATGTTACTTAAACGTTATAAATAAACACTAGCTATATTGCTAAACTGTCTCATTAAGTTTTAAAGTAATCTCACTACATAAGTTTTGTTAAATAATAGCTATGTTAGTAGATATTGGCAAAAACTGTATGGCGCTCTGTGATTGGTGGATACCAATATCATATCGAATCTCACTTAAAACATTATAAATAAGCTCTAGCTATATTATTTAACTATCTCATTAAGTTTTAAAGTAGTCTCGCTACATAAGTTTTGTTTATTAATAGCTATACTAATAAATATTCAGCCTAAACTGTACGGCGCTCTGTGATTGGTCGAAAAAGGCGGGAAAAGTCTGAAGTTGGTGAATAATATAAAAGGGCTTGTAACCAACAGCTAGGCGGACTCCTTATGCTAGCTGTCTAACGGTAAAGACATTCTGGTGTCCGCCGTAATATTAAGCTGCTAAAGAGATCCACCGCCATTAAGAGATAGTACATTGTAAAGTGGAAACTCTGGCCGGTAAGCCAAAGAGAGCTGGTACGCTGTAACGCGGAAGCTCTGGCTAAATATCATCCAGGGACTCTTCACGCTAGCTGTCGAACGGTAAAGACATTTGGTGTCCGCCGTAATATTAAGCTGCTAAAGAGATTCACCGCCATTAAGAGATAGTACCTACATTGTAAAGTGGAAACTGGCCGGCCATCCAAAGAGCTGGTACGCTGTATGGATTACATATAAAGATGAGTATTCACTTTTTCAAAAATCATTATTTCTTAGCTCTATTCTATGTAATTTCTGTGTAAAATATAACATAGGTCCCATACCGTTGCTATTAGGTACAATACTGATCTAATAACATAATACCTAAAGTATAATATATGTACCTATGTATGATGATAGTATAACTTATAAGATTTCTGTTCTATGTAAATGCATTTGATAATGCAACTTGTGTGATTGGTAATTCAATATATGAAAGTTAAAATGATATCAGGTTTTTATTGATTTCCTACAAAATATACCTTTTTAAGCACTTGTTTCACTGAGTTAGCTAAAAGTGGGTTCAACTCCTATTTTTAATTAGGTACTGTGCATTTGAGAGACTCAATTCGTGATAGCACTGAGAATCTTTTATCAGAAGTGGGATAACCCATGAAAAATAATTAATGGTTTTTGTATATTTACGTTATAGATACCAGACCTCAATATGGATAAAGATCTGCTGGAGGGCCTACTTGGCGCTATTCGCGACGCTGTGTCTACAAAGTATCGGCACGATGACGTCGCACTTCCGTTGTTTGATCCTGACAAGTCACAAAATGGAGCAGAGTCTTGGTGCAAGAGTATCGAGGCTATCAGCAAGGAATTCGACTGGAGTAGTATCCAGGCGGCAGCGAAAGCCGGTAAGGCCTTACGAGGCTCTGCGTTACGCTGGTTCGAGTTATGGGAACCAGAAAATGGTCGTAGTTGGAGTAGTTTCAAGACAGATATAACTGCATCGTACCCGGAAAGAAAAAATCTTTCTGAAAAATTAATGAAGGCTGTTCTTTGTACATCTGACTCAGCGGATAGTTACTGTGAATATGCTAGAGAAAAACTTAGATTATTGAATAGTACTAAGATAAGTTTTACGGAAACACAATTAATTGAGCTTGTTTGCGGTGGTATTAGCGATTTCAATATTAAAACTGCATCTTTGAATAGTAATGTAACTTCTACCTCTGAATTAATTACTTCTCTATCAACTTGGACTAAAAACCTCAAAAGATCGGTTGACCAGAATAAATCATCAAGTAGTGACAATAGTTCAGGTTCAAGTGAAGCCAAGCGTATTAAGTACGATAAAGCCATTGATAAAACAAATTCCAACAACAAAGAGAAACGCTGCCATATTTGTAACAAGTTAGGACATTTCAAAAACAATTGTTTTTTTTATAAGTCTAAGACTATTAATGTTAAAGACTCGGAGGTATGTTCTTATTGTAAAAAAAGGGGTCATATAATAGATAATTGTTGGCACAAACAATACTTAGACAAAAAAAATACCAACGCAAATACAGTAAATTATGTCTTTACTTCAGACTCTTTTTTGACCCTAATTTCGGTCAATGATATTTCAGTAAAAGCTTTAATAGACACAGGTGCTAACTGTAGTATTGTCAAAGAATCCATCGCTAGGCGATTTGGGTGTCGGTTTAACCCATGCTCGGTAACACTTGATGGTGTTGGAAACGGAAAGTTAAACATATTTGCCGAGATTGTAGTCCCAGTTAAATTTGATGACGTATGTTTAGAATTAAAAATACACGTAGCCAGGGATAACGATTTTCATTACGATTGTATTATCGGAAGAAACGCAGTACAATTCCCTGACATAAAAATAATTACTGATCTATCCGGAAGCAAATTAACTCGCATACCTCTCTCGCAGGAAAATAGGGTCTGTATTATTGACAATCCCTCTCAAACACCCCATGAGCTTACAGCTCTATTCGATAGGATAGGTCATTTAGATCAGAACTTACAAACTAAAATTGCGGATATTTTTAAAAAACATTCATCCGTATTACCTTCGCCTAATTCAATTAGTACCGTACAGACTGGTGAACTTAGAATTAAACTTAAAAGTGATCAAATAGTTTATTATCGTCCATACCGCCTCGCCCCAATAGAGAGAGAAAAGGTTAAGGAGATTGTTAAAGAGCTTTTAGATTTTAAAATAATACGCGAAAGTGATTCATCTTTTGCAAGCCCAGTGGTATTGGTAAAAAAGAAAGATGGCAACGATAGAATGTGTATTGACTTCAGAGCCTTAAACAAAATAACTGAAAAAGATCGATACCCTCTACCTCTCATCCAGGACCAAATTGACAAATTAGGCAAAGCTACTTACTTCATTACTATTGATATGAAAAATGGATTCCACCAAATACCAGTAACAAAGGACTCCATTGGCTTCACGGCATTCATAACTCCAGATGGGCATTATGAGTTTTTGAAAATGCCCTTTGGTATATGCAATGGCCCGGCAGTTTTTCAAAGAGCAATTAATAAAGCAGTTCAACATTTAAAATACCTACTAGTGTACGTAGATGACCTCTTGATCCCGTGTTCAAGTATCCCCGAAGGTCTAGAGTACTTGGAGTCTACACTCGGTGCTCTTAGTAAAGCGGGTTTTACGGTAAATTTACAAAAAAAGTAAATTTTTTGTTACAACTATTGAATACTTGGGAACTACTATTTCAAAAGAAGGTGTTAGACCAAGTGAGAGTAAAGTTTCTGCATTGATTAACTCACCCCTACCTAGTAATGTAAAACAAATACGTCAGTTCATGGGTTTAGCAAGTTATTTCCGAAAATACATACCAGAGTTCGCATCGCGTACCGCTTGTATAACAAAACTAACAAAAAGTGATCAAAAATGGGAATGGGGATCTGAACAGAACACTGCACGACAGTACGTTATAAACCATCTTGCTTCCAAACCTTTGCTAACAATATTTGACCCTTCATTAGGAACGGAGTTACATACTGATGCCAGCGCGGTAGGTTACGGCGCTATTCTTATGCAAAAAGTCAATGATACAAATAGAGTCGTTGCTTATTTTAGCCGTAGGACCTCACCAGCTGAATCAAACTACCATTCTTACGAACTAGAAACTCTAGCCATTTATAATGCCCTAAAACATTTTCGCGTTTACCTGTTAGGTATACATTTTAAAATAATCACCGACTGTAATACAATTAAGTCCACAGTAAACAAAAAGGACTTAACACCTAGAGTTGCTCGGTTGTGGACCTATTTGCAGGATTTCAGCTTTGACGTTGTTTACAAAAAAGGAAAATATGTTAGCCACGTTGACTATTTAAGTCGGAATCCCGAACCGTCCAATAGTAATTATAACAATGCCGACCCTCTTACAGTTAACGTCACAAACTTGGGATCTCAAATATCATGGCTTGAGTTGGCTCAACAGAAAGATTCTGAATCTCAGTCCTTGATTGAAAAAGTCCAGTCCGGTGAAATTGATTTGAACCAGTATGTCCTCAAAAATAATTTGCTTTACTACAAAACTGAACCTTCTGCAAATCCCAAACTTTATGTACCTAAGGGTAGTAGACTTAGTCTGTTACGACTTTATCATGATGAAAATTGTCATGTAGGATATGACAAAACATTAAATAAAATTCGCGAGTCATTTTGGTTTCCAGGAATGTATACATTTGTAAAAAAATATATTACTCATTGCTTAGTATGCACAGAAAGTAAATCACATTCAGGACCAAAACAGGGTCTCTTACATCCAATAATAAAGACACCCATACCATTCCATACAGTTCATTTAGATTGCACAGGTCCATTCTCAACATCAGTCGAAGGATATAAACACATTTTGATCATAGTTGATGGATTCACTAAGTATTGTATTCTAAAAGCATTAAAAACTTTGAATGGTTCTGAAATGACAGACATTGTTCGCGATACGTTAAGCATGTTCGGGACTCCGTCCATAGTTGTTACAGATCGAGGCACAAATTTTAATACTAACCAAATTAGGTCTTTGTTTAATGAATGGCAAGTTAACCATCACATGATAGCTACAGGTACCCCTAGAAGTAACGGTCAAGTAGAGCGATATGTCATGACTATAATAAATATGCTTACTACAGAATGTCGTAATAAGTCAGACTGGCCGAGAGGTCTATGGAAAGTTCAACAATCCATCAATTCCACTATACAAAAATCAACTGGTTTTGCCCCATTGCGATTACTGATAGGTCGTGATGCAAACATACCATGTATACAGGCTCGATTAAATGATGTTGCTAATCCAAATGATGTGGGACACACTATTGATGTTCATGCAGAACGTAACTTGGCTATGCAAAAACTTAACCTAGTTGCTGAAAGTTTCAAGAAACGTTTTGATTCCCCTAGACGTGATACTATAGATTATAAAATTGGAGACATTGTTTACGTTAACCAAGACCATAGACGCCATGATAAATTAAGTGCTAAATTTAAAGGGCCCTATGAGATTGTTAATGTCTTGGAAAATGATAGATTTGCCTTAAGAGGAAAAGGAACGTTACGTGATATCATCATAGCAAAAGAAAAACTAAGAAAATGGGTAGGCGAGTGGGTTGATCAGAATGTGTCTATTGAAAGTGACTTGGAAAAAAGCAATTAAAACTACGAGTAATTTGTCATTATTTAAAGTTTAATGTACAATTTTTTTTTTATATATTTGATTTATAATGAATGATGTGACTGGCCATAACAGTTTTTTTTTTTTTTTTTTTTTTTTTTCCTAATAACCGTGTTAGATTAGTTAATATTAAATAATAATCTCAAGTATTACATTTAATATGTTGTTAAAAAAAATGTGTATATATTGTTTCCATAATGCAAATTTTCACATAGATGAAACTTTGTAATGCTGATGATACATTATGGTACTCACTAAGATGAGACTGAGAATTGGATGTAAGTGTTCACATAGATGAAGCTTGGCATCAAATAAGTATGATTCTAGTAGTCACAAAGATGATACTGAGAATTGGATGTAAGTGTTCACATAGATGAAGCTTGGCATCAAATAAGTATGATTCTAGTAGTCACAAAGATGATACTGAGAATTGGATGTAAGTGTTCACATAGATGAAGCTTGGCATCAAATAAGTATGATTCTAGTAGTCACAAAGATGATACTGAGAATTGGATGTAAGTGTTCACATAGATGAAGCTTGGCATCAAATAAGTAAGATTCTGGTAGTCACAAAGATGATACTGAGAATTGGATGTAAGTGTTCACATAGATGAAGCTTGGCATCAAATAAGTAAGATTCTGGTAGTCACGAAGATGATACTGAGAATTACATTTATGTTAAATTTAGTGCACTAAGATGGGACTATAAGACTATGATATTGTAAGTACTTTGAGAGCAAAGTACCAGTCAGTATGGCCGTGTTAGATTGTTCATATTTATAGGAAAACAACTGTTTATTGATGTTGAAAAACAATAACACATTAAGAACTTTAAATAAATACTTGACAACGTCAGCTGTCATAAGACAGATTACGTTGACATAAGGTTACGTTTCATTTCAACATTATTTATTCAGTCTATTCTTACTGCAAATTATTTTGTGAAACAAGAGTTTTAATTTAAAGAAATGTAATCATCACTTCCTGAATTAATATTTCACAAACAGATAATTTATGTTAACAGCCAAGTCTTTTATAAGTCACAATAAAAAATATTGCGACTTAAAAGACTAGATTCCGAACGAAAGTCATGATTTGCGGTTTTACCTAGTCAAAATAAATGTTTATTAATTTTAACATTACAAATTGATAACGTATTAATGAATAGTACGATACTTTAATGTTTCTTAGATTTTACATTGCAATTTATATGTACCAAGTCATTCTAAACGAATCTCAAAACTTTCAAGCGATGTTGATATTTTATCAACTTTAGATAAAGTTATCATGTAAACAATTACTAAATTCCTAAATTATCTCATTAATTTTTAAACCAGTTCCGCTTTATAAGACTTGTTTATCATCACTTATTTACGAAATTATTCAGCCAAAAGTGTATGACGCTCTGTGATTGGCGGATACTAATACCTTATAAAATGTTACTTAAACGTTATAAATAAACACTAGCTATATTGCTAAACTGTCTCATTAAGTTTTAAAGTAATCTCACTACATAAGTTTTGTTAAATAATAGCTATGTTAGTAGATATTGGCAAAAACTGTATGGCGCTCTGTGATTGGTGGATACCAATATCATATCGAATCTCACTTAAAACATTATAAATAAGCTCTAGCTATATTATTTAACTATCTCATTAAGTTTTAAAGTAGTCTCGCTACATAAGTTTTGTTTATTAATAGCTATACTAATAAATATTCAGCCTAAACTGTACGGCGCTCTGTGATTGGTCGAAAAAGGCGGGAAAAGTCTGAAGTTGGTGAATAATATAAAAGGGCTTGTAACCAACAGCTAGGCGGACTCCTTATGCTAGCTGTCTAACGGTAAAGACATTCTGGTGTCCGCCGTAATATTAAGCTGCTAAAGAGATCCACCGCCATTAAGAGATAGTACATTGTAAAGTGGAAACTCTGGCCGGTAAGCCAAAGAGAGCTGGTACGCTGTAACGCGGAAGCTCTGGCTAAATATCATCCAGGGACTCTTCACGCTAGCTGTCGAACGGTAAAGACATTTGGTGTTCGCCGTAATATTAAGCTGCTAAAGAGATTCACCGCCATTAAGAGATAGTACCTACATTGTAAAGTGGAAACTGGCCGGCCATCCAAAGAGCTGGTACGCTGTATGGATTACATATAAAGATGAGTATTCACTTTTTCAAAAATCATTATTTCTTAGCTCTATTCTATGTAATTTCTGTGTAAAATATAACATAGGTCCCATACCGTTGCTATTAGGTACAATACTGATCTAATAACATAATACCTAAAGTATAATATATGTACCTATGTATGATGATAGTATAACTTATAAGATTTCTGTTCTATGTAAATGCATTTGATAATGCAACTTGTGTGATTGGTAATTCAATATATGAAAGTTAAAATGATATCAGGTTTTTATTGATTTCCTACAAAATATACCTTTTTAAGCACTTGTTTCACTGAGTTAGCTAAAAGTGGGTTCAACTCCTATTTTTAATTAGGTACTGTGCATTTGAGAGACTCAATTCGTGATAACACTGAGAATCTTTTACGTGCGAAGCCGCGGGCAGCACCTAGTTATTTAACCGAAAATGGAAAATGGGTTTCCGTAAATTCTTAAAAAACCCGACAGCTCACTTTTATTTTGTGACTATTGTGTTTTCTTAGTAAAATAAATATTAGGCACAACATAACTAATAACATTGTGCCATCACGGTATCATCTGCCTTTCACTTGTTTCTAATTTAAAGTTAATTAATTAAGCGCAACATTTAATTTAGACTTGCAAAATAAACGTCGTTCACAGCTGTGTTCAGTCCTGACAATGTTTTGGCTAAACCTATTGATTCTAATGTAATATTCAACCCAATCCTATTGTAATAAATTCAATGGAATTGTTTTATATTTCAAACAGGGGATAAGTAAAAAGGTTTTACCTTTTAAATATTTAATCCATTCAAGTCAGTGTCGGAAACATTACTTTGTTTTCGATCAGCATAAAACGTTCAAAACATCTTGTTTCTTTTTAGGGGTCCGTACGTCCGAATGAAAAAACGGAACAGTCACTCGTGTGTCTGTCTGTCTGTCACATCCAATATGCTCCGAATCCAATGGACTGATTAAGATGAAATTTGGTACACATATGAATTTCTGTGACCCCGGACGTGTAACGTAAATAAATAAATTTTGAACATGGGGAGGCAAATAAGAAATTTTAAAAAGAGTTTTTCAAATGTGAAAAACTCTTTTTATATGTCTTTTTGGGCTTACTGTGAGGGTCCTCATTTTTAAAAATGTAAATAATGTTAAAGTTATTTAAGAAAATAGATGAAAATTTACCCTTATTACTGAGCCTAAAGTCTTGAAAAAATACAGAAACTAGTTCTGTACTTATAGATTATAGGAAAACCTATAAGAAGTTTATGGTCTTAAAATAACATGGTAAATCTCTCAAAATTGTGCGCACAAATTTACATTTGCAGTTTGAATGTATGGGAGAACGTGTTTTTCTACTACAATGTTAAGTTTGCTCTTGTATCCCAAGAATAAACTTAACAACTATCGCAAATAGGGAACCTTTCATTGCACGTGGTACAACAGGCACTTTTTGTTATCAGGCGGTTATAACATACAGCCATAGGTCTTTTATGTCTATTTTTAACTTGCACTGTGTCAACAAAACGAACATCATACAGTATGAAAATAGCAGCTGAGAAGGTGACGTAACTCGCGATGCTAAAAATGTTTATGAAAATATTTCTTCCGCGAGTGTACCTATAAGTTACAATAACAGTGGAGTTTGCAAAATAATTCCAACACTTCATGATGCAAGTTAGATTTGGATCTAAAAATGCACACAGTGTACGGCAGAAATTCACAAAAATGTTTTTTACGCACATAAATTGACAGTTCCACAAAACAGTTCCATAAATCAAAATGACAATACATTCCATTGGTTTCTCGTGGCAATAGGCGCTACTACAATGGTGCAATGCGGAGTTTGGTTCACACCATTCATTTTCCTCGTGGGCCCGGTACCTGCTCTAACTTTTTGTTCCGTAAAAAGTTAAAAGCTATTAGATTCGTAGTTTGCAGAAAGAAAAGTCCGTAGTTCCGCACCTACTTAAAGAGATTTCAAACTGGTTATTTCGTGTCTTTTGCGGTTGCAATATATAGAAGGTAGATAGGATCTTTTGAAACTTTATTTGTCTTTTAGCCGTAAAACCGGTCGCATAACACAACATGCTCATTACGAACGAGGGTATTTAGGCTACGACCGGCTACGAACGGCTACGACTTGTAGCACGTAGCGTTCTGGTCGTAGCATCTACGCCACATGCTACGACCAGACAGCTACGTGCTACGAGTCAACTATTCTATCTATCACTTTGATAAAACGCTGTAAAGATATTTCGTTCCTAAGACAAGCTGAATACAGTTAGCTGTTGATTTAATTAGGAAACTATTTGCATAATACGCGCACTGTGCTTTCAAATCTTGAGAACAATTCGTATATTAAGCATCGTATTACAGTACAACAATGGAAAGCTACAGCCATGCTAACAATTACATTTTCTTGTTTATGGACGCTTTTGTAGTTTTGGTTTATAGAACGGTACAGTGAATTTTAACGCGAACATATACAAGCACATTTTTTATGATCGGCATTATTTACCTAAGAGTGGTAACTGCAATCAGACAAATGCACGGGGAACAATAAACATAGTTTAGCAAGTTGGAGAAGATCTGAAGAAAGCCGAGACATAATGCATGGAGCTGGCGAAGATCAGGCTGTCGTAGCGAAACTTCGTGGCATGGTAAATACGTCCAGCAAAGAATGGCTATTCAGAACTGTGAATTATAATTAATATATATAACAGCCATGTAATGCTTTCACATTAATTTTGGATTATCAATACAATCAATCTAAGGCATTCGCAGTCATTCCATCGGATGCAGCTGTCACGCCACAGCTGACACTACAGGCGGAAATTACGATAGCCTACTCACGAGGATGGCCTACTCAGAATGGAATTGTTATTCAGAAGATCATTCACTTTCACTTAAGATCCAATTCTACAATTATTTTTATACAAGGTGTTGTTTTGCATCCTTGTCATATTTCAGGAGGCTGCTATGAAAGACATATTCAAATAAAATTACGATACCTGCTCAATAAATAATACATACTTATGTTATTTAAGTTTGACAGTATTTTAGAATACACCACTTTCACAGAACATAATCACCCCGTTGCGTATGCGGTAGTGTGTGTGTAAAAGGGCAGTTACAGTGCGGTATCACACGGGCCGCGTTTTATCATGTATGTCCCACAAATGCCGATTTCTGAAAATTCGAAAAAAAAAGAAAAAAAAGATCAACAAAGATCAACTTATTTTATTATTGATTCGTGTCGAGAATCATTAGCATAGTTACCTCCTTGAATTTGACGAGGATGCAAAACGACACCTTGTAGAATGACTTACAAAAATCTTACATGAAATTGATCCTATACATGAATTTTACGGGCAGCTCTCTACTTTTCGGTTTTTTTATCTTTCGTGTTAATTTCATTGCCTGGAAGACCGGTTTTAAGCGATAAAGCCTCCTGTGTACGTCGTATTTTTATTTGTAAATGTCTTAAGTACTCCTGTTTACTGATGTACAACGTTCCATGTTTTCTATTACTACTTACTATAAATACAGTTAACAATAGCACAAAAATACAATTTAATAAATACTTCCGACATTCCTACTATTATCGATTTATTTCTTTCGGGAATAAATCAGTGGTTGCGTTCAAGAGCGTAAAGAGGAATGAGTTTCATCGTGTGTGCAACAGTGCGAAATTAAAGGAACCGACAGTAACGTGCGTCGCACGTTGTATTTATTGGTGCAAATTACTGAGAGATTTGATTATGAAGAACAGAGGAACAATTTCCGTATTATTGAAAAAGTTCACATTAACATTCACAGCTTTATTTATGTAATGTGTTTATTGATTATGTAAACTGCACACCACAGACTACCTGCAGTAGGTATTGTCTCTCCATCTCCCTTTAAATCCATCCAAAGGTTGTCTCTAAAAGATCGTTTTTAGCGATGAGACCGCCCATTGTGTCACCCTATGTAAAATTTCTACAGAAATGTTGTATAATAAAGAATATTCTATTCTATTCTATTCTAATCTGTCTCAATCTGTTAAAAATACCTAGTCGCTGAGATGCAGTTGCGACTACATTCTGCAAGTCCAATAAAGGAATTGGCATTCAGGACAATTATTTCACTTTATAAGTTTCAAATTGAGGGAATAAACATACGGTGCGATATTTTCCGATGCATGGCATGTGGGCACAGGAAAATATCACACTGTGAAATATGAGCTTATTCATTAATTTCTTGGTTTCCGTGTTCGATACTCAATACTCAACACTTTGCATTGCACAATTTGTACCTACTTAGTTGGTACCTAACTTAAAATTATATGTGATCATTGTGGACCCCGTTGGGCACAGCAAAATAGTAGGTGAGAGGCAAGCTTTGAAATGAAATGAAATGATGAAATGAAATGATTTTATTTTCTGTAAGTAGGTTTGTACAAACACATGTTTTTTTTTTTATTAATTCAGGTAGTTTGTTATATATTTTTATGGACATTACCAACATAGGGACTTTTAGAATGTATTTTAGCCGAGAAGTTGGAATGTTTAATCTTGATTTATGTCGGTGTGTGTAACGTGACTTGTCTATGTCTTCGCGTTTTGTATAAACGTCTTGATGCTTACGAACAAATTTGCAGGTCTCTATACACATAAAATGGAAATATGGTATTACCTAAATCGCGTGCAATCTAGCAGGGATGGTGGTGGGTAGGAAGATGAAGTCATAAAACTGGTGACCTAAAATGAAAATCATAATTTATTTTGGTTTTTCAACGTTACAGCTTCAACTAGAACAAAACAGTCATAACGATGATTGAGACTTGGCAATATCTTTTCTTTTCGGGCGTGTAAAAGTGAAGACATTTTACGATATTACACGGCATATTTTCCTTTCACGAAAATCTCGAATATAAGAGCTGTGTTACGTGACGGTACAGAAAAAAATAAAGCACCCATTTTACTTATCCAACGCGTTTTTATTCTGCACGGTGCGAGCAGGCCGTGTAAAAGTGAGTTTTATGAAGTATCTATAGAGTCCGGCAACCCAGCCACCGTGAGTGTTTAAATATGACGTGTGTGCGTCGGTATATAAGCTTCATTATTTTTAATTAAGCCTCAACAGTAAAGTGTTCTACATAAAATTCACGTTAGACACAATTATGACGAAGTGTTAAAGTTTGCTGCTGCTGTAATCTAATATGTAAAATGATTTAATTGTAGATTATTATGTAGATATTTGTGTTTTAGATGGATGAATTACACTGTACATATTATATGGGCAAAACTTCTATGATTTCTAAACTTTCGACATAGATCGAGTGATAATTAGGTAAGTTTCATTCGTTAATTGCCATATAAAACCCGACCGGTCTTCTTCGTCTTCTACATTAAATAACTTTTAACAATATATTAATTTTGTATTAAGTTAGCAGAAACAAACATTTAATTAATTAAAAACGAACATACTTTGGGGCTGAGGTAAATTTTCGCATCAAAAATAATGAAAAAACTTTCAAGAGTTTGAGTTGCGTACTCATGCAATATCTGTTACAAACAAAAGAGTTTCCACCGGTCTAAGAAACTTATATTGAAGTGTATCCTTATAATCCGTACTAAGTTGAAACTCCAAATGGTTTTCAATGTTGAGTTAATAGGTTTTTTGTACGTGATATAGGATAAGCTTAAGAGTTTTATTTCATCTTATGTATTATATGTTTGATGTAATACTTAGGTAGTATGTATCCAGTAGCGTACGTTCAAATGAAGATTGAACCGAAATAAAATAATTACTGTAGGATACACCTTCGTCCATCATTACGCCTATTTAAAGATTCAAAAATCAGTTTAAGACAGAAATTATATAGCTGACAGATTGTCAAATTCAAATTGACTTTTCAGAAACAGGGTGAATCTCTACGCAGATCTAGCCGTCATCGTCAGAACAAAACTAGCGGGTGCTATTTTCACGACTTTCGTTTGAGTTTTCATTGATGTTTCTATTAAGTTAAACTTAGTTCCGTTCATTAACGGGTCGACGGCTGCCTGTCGGTTACGGACGGCATAGTAACCTATTTATCGGGAAATGTGGGAGAATAACCAACAAATTTTCAGGTGCTTTCATCGACTTAGTATTATTGAAATTGCTTAAAATAGGTACGCAAAAGGATACATTACCGCTAAAGAGGCGTTACTTTTCTTCTGACACCACGTAAATGCGTATGGTAATAAAAGCACATCATAATTTTTGATTGACACATCGATTATTACTAGATCGATCCAAGATTTTATTAAATATGAGTTCGTTCACGCATCTTTGTTAACGTAACCTTCACGCGAATAATTTCAAAAAAATATCTACCTAACTTGTTATATTTGCAAAAAAACTATATGGGTTCCGTTAAATTGCTGCCTTAGCAGGTTTCGTTAATTACAAAAAGGTGCTATTATTTTAATTAATCAAGGTAAAAACTTCGGCTTAATGTTATACAATTTTGAAAATACAGGCCTTATTGTAAGGTTAAAAAAAATACAGTTGAGAAGAATTTGATAACTGATTATTCTAAAAAAATCTCTAAGTCCAGGTTAGGAGGTTTCGCATTGAAGTTGAGAACCTTTTCAAGGGTTGGGGACGTTGCGGTCCAGCGCACTATGTCGGGAAATCCTAAAATAAATAATGAATGTTCGTCAGAATATTTTCGCAGGTGATTCATGTCTTTCACGAGAAAGAAGTAGTCTTGTGAGCAGTAGTGGCCCAGTGGTAACGGCCGCGACTTACGAGTTCTAGGTCGTAGGTTAACCCAACACCCACAACCCAGACAGGCGGTTTACTTTGTGTAAATTATTTCATCAGCACTGCTCTAAAAACGGTGAAGGAAAACATCGTGAGGAAACCGGCATGTCCTAAAACCGAAAATTCCAAAAACATGTGACATCTACCAACCCGCACTGTGCCCGCTGGGTGAATTACGGCCCACACCCTCTCACATACAGAGTCCTGTGTCCCAGCAGTGGGAACATAGTCAGGAAAGTAAGTCCCTGAATTTTAACATAGGTATGCCTAAGTAACTGAGCATATTCAATTAATGTCTAAGCTCAGACTTGCTAAATAACCAAACTATAGCTCCATAACCAATACATATAGTGCTTGCACACAGGCATCAAGTGAGTAACTTTGAAGTTGTGGTTGCCACCGAAATTACTGTTTGTACGATTTAATGGCATTGGCTGAGTGTGACCAAGGCTTTGCTCCGACGGTTTTCTGATAATGAGATTTGGTATATTAAGTGCTAAATGGAAAACGTAGGTACGTAAGTATAACAAGCTAAGCTTTTAAAAGTTCATTTAAAACTGAATGTAATGCTTTCATATTTAGTGATGAGGTTATCAATGCCTTTTAAACGATTTTCTAGTAGTAGGTTTTTTTTAATATCTTTTTTATATTGCTACGTTTGAAATGCTTTTCATCTTAATTTACGTGTCTGCGTTCGTCATAATTGCTGCTATAGAGAGGCCTTTGTAAAAGTCTTTAAAGTCGCATGGTAGATGTTTAGTTGCACAACGCTTTTAACACGTTCGCTGACAGTACGTCGTTAGGCGGGAAATTAAAAGTAGTGCGATACGAAACTACGTCGAGAGACGTACACATCTGTCGACGTAGTGTCGTATTTGGGCAAGCAAACACATGCCTAATATAACACAACGTCGAGAAACGTTCACGTCCATCGACGTAGTATCAAATTTCGGCAGGCAAACATATGGCCAACATGACACTACGTTATGAAACGTTTGTCATTTAGTATGGAAAATTCTACTAACTGCCGTAATGAGGTCTTAGGGTAAGTGCTCACTGTCAGCGAACGTGTTAAGTTAGGTACCAATTTAAATTTAAAGCCGCTAAAGTTTTGAATTTCTTCTGAGTATTAATTAACCAAGAAGACAAAATTTTCGTGGAAGTGTTACCACGATGTCGTTCTAGAAAGGTGGCTCAGAGATGTCACATGATCAATTTAGTGGTAAAGCGGCACTTAGGTAACACTTTCTTTTACGCAATATAAACGCAATAGAATTTATTGCGTATAATTGCGTAAACGTACGTGTTCGGTCTACTCAAAAAGGGAAACAAACTAGACAAACAGACACGCTATAGGTGTGGTCTACCTATTTGCCATTTGTATGAAATCGAGCAATATTAACTCCATCGACCTGCGCTTTCTCACGTACAGATTAATCCCTAGCAGAACCCATTTACGCAGCTGTTATTGCCTGTATGAACTAAATTTCTAAATGGAGTATTATTATTTTTATGGAAGCTACGTTTTTATTAGGGTTCCGTAGTAAACAAGGAACCCTTATAGTTTCGCCATATCCGTCTGTCTGTCTATCCCCGCTGTAGTTCAGAGACGCTTAGTACTAGAAAGCTGCAATTTGGCATAAGTATACATATTAATCACGCAAACAAAGTGCTAAAATAAAATCTTGAAAACATTTTTTTTAGTTTCATTTCCCATGCACGTAATGTAGCGATGATATTTTTTATGATGAGAAAAAATATCACCATCGTTCGATATCCCGTCCAAAAATATTGCGGATCTGTGAACACCACTTTTCGAATCAAGGATCTGCTTAAGTAATATTAAGCATTAAACTGCTAATTTTTGTTAAGAGTAAAGTGTCCCCCCTGCCAGCTAAACGGTTGTCTAAGGAGATGTGAAAAAAAATCATGGCAGTAGTACATATAATGAAATTAAAAGGAAAAGTATCACAGCTAAGTGAGCTTTATAAGTTAAAGAGTAATAGTCGACCAATTTAAATTTGCAGTTGGAGAATTGACCGTGGCATATATCGATGTATGGGAGAACATGATTTTCAACCACAATGTTATGTTTGTTTTTAGGAAAAATTCAACCCAACTTCCCAGCTACGGAACCCTTCATTGTGCGTGGTCTGACACGCACTTGGCGGGTTTTTTTATTATTGCCGTCATACAATTAGGGGAATGTATTCTGTAATGGTTTTCCAAATGTTTTGTTTTTGATCAACAGTACGGTTCTCTACTCGGCGACGTTTAATTACATAACATATTGTATCTATCGAAATCCAAAATTCATGACTGTAGCATTCAATCGCAAGTAATCATTAGTTAAGGCGCAGATATATAATTTTAGTGACTTTTAAATCTGTTATTACGCCTTCATATAATGCAAGTAAGTTATGCGAAAAATGTATGTTAAACTAGAACCCATACATCAATTCTATATGTGAATATTTAAGTATTGTAGTAATATACTTTATGAAATAAATTCAGGAAGTAAAGTCTACCGAAAGCATAAAAAACGCTATTACTTTCGAAAAAACTTGAGATATTTGTTTTTTTTTTAACTAGACTACCTATTTTATTGTCTATAATTCTATCAGTGAGTTTTTTTCAAATATTCATCAAACTCAAACTCAAACCATTTATTTCAAATAAACCAATTACAGGCACTTTTGGATTGTCATATTCTCGTTGCAAAAATAAATATTCCCTATGAGACCGAACGGCGCTGCGGCGCGGCGTGAACGCGACGCACATTTGTATGGCCAAAGTCAACGGCGATTACCCGACCCTTAAGTCACTGTCACTAACCCCACCGTCAAAGGCACATTGTGCATGAAGTATGTGAATGGAATCTCCGGCTTAAACTATGAGAGATGATCTATCATACATTATGTAAATTAACACAATTTACCAGTATTCTCCGAAGGCTTGGGCAGAGGTCTACGAGTACCTACGTACACCCACATTTTACCAGTATGTAACTATAACAGAAATACACGTATTAAACATACCGTACACGTATTATATTACCGGTATATTATTATCTAATATATCTGACGTTATTACTTAAAATGTATCCCATAACATACATTAGATTTGATAAGAAGGGTTACCTGGTTCCTTAAGTGTCACTAAATTTTCAGTAAAAAAGAAAATATGTTTGGAGAGCCTTTCATAACTTACTTTGAGCCTATTTTATTAGGTTAACGGGTCTTTTACCGAGTGGTCGGTACGTTGCGGTCTTCCTCGGAAGGTTGTTATTGGCTTTGGTATGGAGGACATTTTATGTAATTATGAATACACTTAAGGAATAAAGTACCTCTTTAATAAAGTAATTCTTTTCGGATATCTTCTGCCACTTTGGACGCTTTCTACTCTACTAAAGAATAGAAATCGCTTGACTACATTTCTAGGTAGAAAGCTGTCAACTGTCTACACGGAAACGTCATTTTTGTCTACTCTTCCGTCGACGAAACACTTCTCTACGGTTTTCATGCCTTTAAGACTGCAATGCTCACTTCCTCAGCATATGTGCTCCAGCATGCTGTGTTGATATTGAAGATTGACGAACATAGTGTCACAAACTGGTTTTAGCTGTAATGAGCTGTAATTATGAATCCCACCAAAAACATTTTAGAGCCAAACTTCTAACTTTGCACCCGTTTTTTTTTTTTGGGTGGGAAATCATCAAATAACTTCTCCCGCTCTGGGCGGAGCGGCAGGGTGTGTCAGACTCTTACTGACTAAAACCCACCCGTATTCCTTCCGCTGCCTGTGTTGCGGGGGCCTCGGTGACCCATTAATACCTTCCCGCGACCCCGGCAGGCATCGGCCCTAGTGGACCCCTACATTGTGCTGACGACATCACTTTGAGGCGCGCGTGGAATACGACGACGCGCCGTCTACCCGGGCCTGGTCCTTACCGGACGGTGAGCTACCCATTGCTGACCTCCACCGTATGCTCCACCGCGTCCTCCGGGAACTCTGCACCCCCTAAGGCGTGTAAAGTTAGAAGCTTGGCTCTACATGAGATTTGATAACTTTTGACAGTGCGAGCTATGTGGTCTCGTCTTGGCAACATTTTACATAAAAATGTTTTTGGTGGGATTTCACTTCTTTTTGTAACTTTTATAGGTCGATGAAATTTATTTTACTATTATTTATAACAAGGAGTCCCTATATACATTTACTGCCATCCCCTAGTTGAACCGTGACGTATATCGATGTATGGGAGAAAATGGAACCCGTCACTGTGCGTGGTCCAACACTCACTTGGCTGTTTTTTTATCCTTGCTACTATGAAATCCTTGTGTAAAGGTTAATCCAGACTACATAACATAACATGTCATGAAACATGGATATTTATCATGCTTCAATAGAAACAGTAGCAATATTAAATCAACGTGTTATAAACAAAAGTTTCAAACAGGTTTGTTGATCTGGACTCACCCTAAGGCCCCGTTTACTTGCGACGCGACTTGCATCAAGCGACACGCGCGCTCCTCACCTGTTTCCGTCCGTTGCTATACACGTAGCGTCGGGTTAGGAGGCAACTCGTCCCACTTCGAAACTGGGACCAGGGACCAATTCCACCTTCTCTAATTTGATAATAGGCAACTGGGCTCTCGTTAGTTTAGGTATTGGGACGATTGCACTACTGAATATTCTCTAGGGGTTTATTGGTCCCAATAAAGTGGTACTGGCTGTAGCAAAGGGAAATAAAACATAACTGAAGGTTAGTTGATCTCATTCGTTTTATGTAATTATACTAATCATGACCATTTTTTAATTCAATAATAAAAAAATATCATTCATAACAAAACAAATCTCAAGACACTTTTTCTTAAATAGAAAGAAAGGAATTTAAAAGAAAAGTGTTAAATCATTCAAATACCTACATAGATGTATTCATGACCTAGTTCATTCGTTGTCAATATATATACAATATAGTTTAGCAACTGATAAGGAAGTCATTGACAGAAAACATTATTTAGAAAACAAAGCACAATCGCACGCTCTCACACTAATTATTCGATTTTATAATTATATTACCTTTCTTTTTTGTGTGGTAAATTATAAAATAATTTCTCCCGCTCTGGGCGGAGCGGGGGGTGTGTCAGACTCTTTATGACTAAAACCCACCCGTATTCCTTCCGTTGCCTGTGTTTCTAGGGGCTCGGTAACCCTTTTGAACTTCCACGCGACCCCGGCAGCGATCGGCCCTAGACCCCTACACTTGTGCTGACATCTCTTTGAGGCACGCGTGGAACACAACGCGCCGTCGACCCGGGCCTGGTCCAAATCGGACGGCGAGCTACCCATTGCTTACCGTCCGCAAGCCCGCGCCTACGGTGGCCGGTAATCCGCCCGGGATTCCCGACGCCCAGGGCGTCTCCTGCGGCGGCTAGGGGCGAGAGGGCCGAAATTTGCCATTCCCTCAACCGTCCCGCCTCCTTCGCGAGCATTACTGCTTCGCACAAGGAGGTGATGGCAGCCCATGCCCTCTCGCTCCATACCATGGCCTGAACCAGGGCCGGACGCGAGAGATCTCTGCCGCCGATCGCTTCTGCGAGGGCACGGCGGTGCTCTGCCCAAGCCGGGCAGACCTCCACCGTATGCTCCACCGTGCCCTCCAATAAAATAGACCTTGTGCTTTGTTTTCTTAATGTATTGTATGTTGATTTTTGACTCTCAAAATTACATTTTCTATAATGCATTTTTAGAGGGTAGTTTGAATAAACATTTGAAAGACAAGTTATATTAGGAAATATCTCAGACGGTGTGCAGTTTTTATAGATTGCAAGTTAAGAGTGTTTTTCCGCTTCGCAAATACTCATATATACATATGTATATATATTTGTATTGTTTTAGTTATATCCCCGAAGTTAAAAGGTGAGTTTTATATTTATGATATAATTACTGTCATCTGATTAGGAATAGTGTACGAACCTAATCAGTAGACAACTCATGTACGTCTTTATTTGTAGTATGTCGGATGAAGAGGCGTCTAATACTAAACTTTATGAAATTATAAAATCTCAAAGGGGAGGTGATTTATTGATTCGTAATGGATATCGGTACACAATAAAGGCTCTCGCAGATAGGGGCGATATCGCGGACGTGACAGGAATATGGCTGCCTGTCGCGCCCGCGATATCGCGCTAGTCTGCACGAGCCTTAAAGCGTTCGAGTCCGAACGGGCATATTGTACTCGTATGGAAGTGCGTTAAAAGAAAAGTGTGTAAAGCCAATTTGAATACTGGCCATTCCGTAATTATAAAGGTCCCGAACTCACCAAAGTCAACCTGATGTTGCATAAAATCAAGTAAAAAATAATACCTACACGTTACTTTAGAAAAGGCAGAGAATGAAACAACACCAATACCTTCCTTGTACTCGGAAGTCATTGAAGAACTAAACGATGACGGATACAATTTCCTAACCAAAATCCCAAAATACGATAACATAAAAAAAACCGGACAAGTGCGAGTTGAACTCGCGTGGTGAGGTTTCCGACTGATTAAGTTATCTACCATGTTTTTTTGTCCCTAGATAATTTATCTCAAGAACAAACTTAACATTCTAGTTGCAAAACATGTTCTTCCATACATTCCAACTGCAAATGTAACTTTGTACGCACAATGTTGAGAGATTTACCATGTTATTAAAGACCATAAACTTCTTATAGGTGTTTCTGTAATCAATAAGCAAAGAACTAAATTCTTTATTTCTGTCAAAATTATAGGCTCGATAGTTTCGGAGATAAGGGGGGGGGGGGAGGATGGTCAATTTTCATAAATTTTCTTAAATAACTTTAAAACTCCTTATTTTTAAATTATAAAAAAATGAGGCCTACATAATAAGCCATTTCAATTGATATGTCACACGGTTCAGTTTGCAAAACTTTTTATTTAAATTTTCTAATAGCCCCCCAAAATTGACCTTTATGGTCAAAATTAATTTATTCGTTACAGGTCCCCGTATTTGGGTTGAGCTTTTGGGGTACGGAACCCTAAACACGATTATATAAGTACATAAATCAATAATTAGGCGTTAAAAAAAAGATTTTTTAATGTTACTGTTAGAGGAAATTATTCACACAATGGGCGTAGATTACTTCTCTTCGCCAGTCCTGATGCAAGAAAACTTTCAAAAAGTGCCAAGTGTGACTGTTCCTAAATTACCCTAGGCTGATAAAATTTTCGTTTTTCCTAATTCTGTTAGTATGACTGTTTAGGTCGGTTCCTTCTTTTGAGGAAAAGTCGCATCCCACCGCCGTGTGACTCTGTAGAGCTCGTCTCCAGACTGGTCACTCTCCCACCGACAGAGATAAAATGAATTCCAAATATGAAGAAGTCCAACGTCTTGTCCCATTAATAGAACAAGGAAAGGATTGAAAGAAATAGTAAATAAGATTTAGGAATTCATAGTTATGAAATTGGATGTGGTTTTAGAAAGACAATAAATAATAGTGGGATGCTAAGTATATTATATAGATTTGTGAGTAACTCTTACGCTAGCGTAAGAGGTATTTGGTCAGGCATTACTAACACGATACTTTACATCTGTACTTGAAGTACTCAGAGCAACACTTCCATAAAGTGACGCAAGCGGCTTTTCAGCGGCATTACGTCGGCATCATGCTCTTTTGGAAACATGGTCCCTAGCAGTTCTTTCAAACTGATTAGCGTGACGAAGCGGCTTTCCTTGCGGCAACCGTGCGAACCGTCGTTGTCTACAACGGGGCGGCTAGATCTGGCGGTATTGCGTCGGCATCATGCTCTTAAGGAGACATGGTCCCTATCAGTCCTTGGACTGGATATGAGATAGATGTGGTTTCCCTAACCCCTGGAAGTTCACGCTTCGCACAATAAGCATATCTGCAAGACACGTGTCCATATCAGTCTAACCGAATTATTGGTTTGTGATAAAGAATACAACATTCAAGAATTACTAGATAATAAGAGTTGATAATTGAAACTCAAGAATTATTAATTAATAGAGCTGTGGATCAACTCTCTTAAAGATCTATAGACAGCCCCAAAGCGCCCACCCTTCATCACTTCCTAGTGTTTGAGCTGGGGAGAAGAAGTGACGCAACAAACTCCCCAGCAACACGTCTCTGTCTGTTTAGTTACAACAACTTTAATTACACTATCAGCCTAAGATAAATATTATAATGAAAGGCTCATCCAGTCGTTGCAACAAACTTACACACACACTTTATTAAGTACTAAATTAGTCTAATCGGGGCTTTAACCCAACTATAACTCATACTCGCTATCTAGCGACAGCCCACTCGGACATGGCCCTTGGTATTCACCAAGCCTCCTAACCTAACTCGCCTAGACTCGAGCGTCTGTATCTTTCAGTGGTCTTTAATCGCCTCCTTGCATTCTTGAATAGTTAGGACAAGGAGGGATTACAAGTAAACAATGTCAATATAAAATAAGGTTAGGAATTCATAGGTAAGAACATTAAGGAAAGGAAATCTAATTTATTACTTTTCCTTTGATTATAATAGTAAGAAGACATGTCAGGAATACAAAAGGGTTGATATGTGGCACGTATCGCTTGCGTTGGGGAATAAGAGTATATTACTCTAAGTTACGTTAGTGGATTTCTTTACAATAACTACAGACCCACCCCAAGTGACGTGAGACAGTCATTGCAGACCGCCTCGTCGGCCAGCTGGTGCGGGTGGGGCCGGATTTGGCGGAGAGCCAGTTTGGTTTGCGCAGAGGGCGCTCTACGGTGGACGCCATCATGCGTGTGCGAGCCCTGACGACGGGGAATGCTGTTGCCCAGGGTGGGGTCGTCTTGGCGGAGTCTCTAGACATCGCCAATGCCTTCAATACCCTGCCCTGGATTTGCATCACGGAGGCACTCCGGTATCACCGGATGCCAACCTACCTCTGTCGTGTGGTCGAGGCCTATTTGACGGACAATGCCGTCATCTACCCCGGTCACCAGAGAGTGTGGAACCGGCAAGAGATGTCGTGCGGTGTCCCACAGGGATCGGTCCTGGGGCCGCATCTGTGGGACATCGGATACGACTGGGTGCTGCGCGCCGACCTCCCTAGCGGCGTCAGCGTAGTGTGCTACGCTGACGACACGTTGGTCCTGGCGCAGGGGAGGTCGCACCAGGCGGCAGCTGAATTAGCGGCACGCGGGGTTGCGACAATCGTCGAAAGGATCCGGCAATTGGGACTCGAGGTGGCCCTGCACAAGTCCGAGGCCATGTGTTTTCATGGTCCTCGGAACGCGCCACCGTTGGGGTCCCAAATAACGGTAGGAGGGGTTTCTATCGGCGTCGAGTCGACGATGAAGTACCTGGGACTCGTCCTCGATAGCCGGTGGAACTTCGTGGAGCATTTCCGACGTTTGGCTTCCAAACTGGAGCGGGCGGGCGCTGCATTGAAGCGGCTTCTGCCCAATCTAGGGGCTCCAAACGCCTCCTGCCGGAGGCTCTACGCGGGGGTCGTGTGGTCCATGGCCCTCTACGGGGCTCCTGTATGAGCGCGCTCTCTGGCGCTGCGGCCAGCCCGCCGGTTGAGCGCGGCCCAAAGGGTCATGGCCATCCGGATGGTCCGGGGATACCACACGGTCTCCTGTGAGACAGAGAGCCTCCTTGCCGGATTGCCGCCATGGGATCTGGAGGCAAAAGTCCTCGCGCACGTATGGGAGTGGCGCGAGGAGGCGAAACGCCGGGGCGGTAGTCCGCTGCCGTGAGAAATCGCGGCACAGCGGACGGAGCTCCGGCGGGATCTTATGGCGTCATGGAAAGTACGGTTGTTGCAACCCAGTGCTGGGCACGCCACGATTGCGGCGATAAGTCCCCTCTTTGAGGAGTGGCTGGAGAGGCGCCACGGCGTCCTCACCTTCCGCCTGACGCAGGTCCTCACCGGACACGGCAGCTTCGGGAGGTTCCTGTGTCGGTAAGGCGGGAGGAAACGTCCGGGTGTCACCACTGTGTGGATCGCCCGGAGGACACGGTGAAGCATACGGTGGAGGTCTGCCCGGCTTGGGCAGAGCACCGCCGTGTCCTCGTGGAGGCGATCGGCGGCAGAGACCTCTCGCGTCCGGCCCTGGTTCAGGCCATGGTACGGAGCGAGAGGGCATGGGCAGCCGTCACCTCCTTCTGCGAAGCAGTAATGCTCGCGAAGGAGGAGGCGGGACGGTTGAGGGAAAGGCAAGTTTCGCGCCCTCTCGCCCCTAGCCGCCGCAGGAGACGCCCAGGGCGTCGGGAATCCCGGGCGGATTTCCGGCCACCGTAGGCGCGGGCTTGCGGACGGTGAGCAATGGGTAGCTCACCGTCCGGTAAGGACCAGGCCCGGGTCGACGGCGCGTTGTATTCCACGCTCGCCTCAAAGAGATGTCGTCAGCACATATAGTAGGGGTCCACTAGGACCGATTCCTGCCGGGGTCGCGGGAAGGCACTTATGGGTCACCGAGGCCCCCGCAACACAGGCAACAGGAAGGAATACGGGTGGGTTTTAGTCAGTAAGAGTCTGACACACCCTCCCGCTCCGCCCAGAGCGGGAGAAGTTATTTAATGATTTCCCACCCTCAAAAAAAAAAAAAAAAAAAGTGACGTGGGTCTGCTTTACAGCAGCTGACAGCGTCGTGCGTGTATTATTAGACCTGAACGCATAGGACCACTAAGGACACTGCTACGATTCTAACAAGTCACGTTCCCTAGGCTCTAGTCATGTCTTACTCAATCCTAAGGCAGAGTACTGCAAAGTTCAACTGTTATTGAGCGAGACACGTTCCAGTAATCACTGGGCGCGTACTAATGTAATGACCTTATAACGGCCTAATCACCCGTTACAAAGACAATAAAAAACTTGCACAAGCGTACCGCATCGTCAGTCGGTAGTAGAATTCTTTACAATTGCCTGCTATACGCCGAAGTGGTTATTCCAAATCGTCACTTCTCACTCTCTTAATCTCCCCCATTTAGATGGTGCTTTCAATGTAATCGGCAACCGTGCGACTAAGTCAAGCATCGGAGCGTGTAAGCAAATGTCGTGTCTCGCTAATAATTTGTGAGAGGCCGATAGCCAGATGTGGTTTAACGAGACACAATTCCTAGCGTTCCTTAGAACGAACTATCAATCTAGTTCATGAAACTTGGCGGAGCCTACCCCTCCCCCTAAGACTCTGCATACATCAAGGGCAATGTAAAATATCCTGCAGTTAGTCAGTCCATAGGGATAAGGTTACCATCACTAGCATTTGGTTTGTTTGTGTTCGTAAACAATTACAAAGTAGCATTAGAGCTCAAATTGGCCCTAATGAGTTGCGAGTATTAATTCGGTTCAGCCATCCATAAGCGGTGTGACTGCCGTAAGTGTCTTGGTTGTGGTTGTCTATAGTCTGTTGGTAGAGTAGTCTACCGTCTCTTGTTAAATGTCACACCCAACGGAAGGCTTTCTCCGAGTCCCTAGAACCAAACGCTGGTGTAGGATACCTCGATCGTCATAGAAAGGAATAAGGAAGAATAGAATAGTAAACACTCACCCAATCGTTTACAGATACACTCACTGAGATTCGCGCGCCTTACACACAACTTACATTATACTTGACTAATATAACCTAGTCTAAATCTACACTTATTATTACAATTTAACGTATTAATTAAACTGATAACACTCTCGCTATCGCGATCTCCCCAAAGTAACATTGTGTCATTATTATCGACCTAGTTCTATTTCTCCTAGCCAAGCCTAATTCGACCGCTCTTTGTCGTCGTCTTCAACAAACTCCCCTAACTTAACTCGCGTAGGCCATCGCGTCCGTCTCCTGTCGCGGCTAATCACCGACTCCCCTCAGCCCTACCCTGTCCGCTATTCCTTCCATCCCCTCAAAAGCCGCGCGCTCACGCGCAGCCATGGCCCTAGTTTTTTTTGTCCCATCGTCTTAAAACGCTTTTTGTTTATTTCTTAATTGCCTGAATCGGTCGGGTACCGGGCCACATTTACGATAACCAGATGTGGCTGTAAATGTCAGCAAGTATGCGTCGCGCCGACCATGATTCTTAGAATTAGTAGAAAGTGCCAGATTGTGGCCCATAAAACATAAATGTAATGGATTTCATCCATCCATCACCAAGAGGTTCATCATTGTTTCACAATTCCAAAGAAATAGGATATTTTTTTATTAATTACGGTAACATGTCGAGCTGTCAGGCCATAAAATTGAGATTGAATGTGTTTGTAAGAGGCGTGTGACAATATTAAAATAAGAATTTAGAATTAGATATTTTGTTATTAATTAGGAGACATGACAGACAGTCACACAAGCATGTGTTTGGCGACAGTTTTTGTTTTGTTTTTTTTTTTTTTATATTTAATAGTGCTATACCGCCCTTTTGCACAAATATATACAATATACATATTTATGTTGATGTTGGGAGTTCAGATGATATGATGAAATGATTTTATTTTCTGTAAGTAGGTTTGTACACTTTTATACGTCAACCATATTTAGAAAAAAAACTGGATGAGCTCGGCATTTCCTATCTGACTACTCTGACAAGAAAGGCCGAAACAAACTCATAGGTTACAGTCTCTTTTAAAGTCCAGACATAATCTTGGTCAGATCATGTGAAGACCAAGTAGATTGGTGTCTGAAATGGTATTTTGAGGAAAGAACCATACATATTTGAGTGGACCTGTCCAGTCAGTGCACGCATTTGTCAGTAACCGTGAAGCTCAACTCAGAACTTAAGGAGCTCAACGACTCGACGAATAAAACCAAAGAAAGGACATTTGGGTAGGCCACATAAATTACTCAAACTGCCAGATTATCATTAAAATTATCTGAGAAAAAGTAAAATTTAAAAATATATCCACATAGTCCTCATTTAAATGTCGATGAAAATAAAATTTAAAATGTCAATATTAATTCTAATACACTTAGTATAAAAAGAGTTTTAGTCTAAAATTAGTTTGTTGCATGGGGGATTTGTTTGCATTGGAGTAGCTTAATTAATCCCAAGCCTTTTTGTCGTCTAAGTAATCTTTAAGTTTATAGAAACCTTTTTGACAGATTTTCTGTTTAATAAATGATTTAAATTTATTGAGGCTCAGTTCTTTAACATGGCTTGGGAGTTTGTTGTATAAACGTATACTTTGGCACTTAAATGAATTACTAATTTTTTGGAGCCTAGTCTTGGGCACAATAAGTAAGTCTTTGTTTCTAGTATTTATGCTATGAATGTCGCTGTGTTTAGAATATAGATTAATATTCTGTTTTACATAAATCAGGTTCTCATATACATATTGTGATGCGACTGTCGTTATGTTTATATCCTTAAATGTATCCCTCAGTGAATGCCTACAACTTAGGTTATAAATTGCTCGAATGGCTCGTTTCTGCAGTACAAATATAGCCTGAATGTCGGCTGCATTTCCCCACAGCAAAATGCCGCAATGGATATAACTAAAATATACTAATCGAGCTGTTTCTACATCAGTCAAATGACGGATTTTATACACCGCGTTATATGTGGACTCCACTGTAGCTTCGAGTCCAAAGTAACACCTAAGAACACAGTGGTGTCCACAAGATCCAACCCCAACCCATTTACTAGTACATTGGTTTTTACCTGCTTAACTTTAGGTGTCAGAAATCTAATACATTTGGTCTTTTTCTCGTTTAAAAGTAAATTATTAACACTAAACCAATGTACTGTTTTAGAGAGAGCATTATTTACATCGTCAGTAATTGTCTGTTGTCGTTTAAGCTTAAATACAAGTGATGTGTCATCTGCAAATAACACTATTTTATGACTGTTCTTAATAAGGTAAGGTAGGTCATTAATATATACGAGAAATAAAAAAGGGCCAGGAATTGAGCCCTGCGGAACTCCCATAGTGACAATAGAACCCGGCGATCGCTTACCGTTAACGTCCACTCTTTGGATCCTATTATCCAAATAAGAAATAAGAAGATCCAAGGCAGTGTTTCTAACACCATAGTGATGCAATTTCTTGACCAATGTATCATGAGAAACACAATCGAAAGCCTTAGATAAGTCACAAAAAATACGCCTAGTGACTTCTCCCAAGCCTCAAAAATGTGTGCAAGAAGTTCCACACCAGCGTCGGTAGTCGATCGACCCTTTGTGAAACCGAATTGTTTACTTTTTAATCATTTATGTTTATTAAAATGTCTTTGCAATTGATCTAGCATAAATTTTTCAAATATTTTACTAAAGGTGGGAAGAACAGAAATTGGTCTAAACTTTGTGGGGTCTGATGTGCTGCCCGATATAAACAAAGGTATTATTTTACTACTCTTCATTATATGCAAAACATAGGAATAGGAATTGCATCACAGTCAATACATTTATTCAAAATAATTGCCAATTCAGGCGCGCAGTGTTAATTATGCATTTTGCAACCTCTACAAAATTTGCCCATAGATCAGCTGTTTTTTTATCATTGGGTGTGTTGAAAGTTTTAATAATATCCCGAGCAATAACATAGTCGTAATTAAATTCATTGTTACAAAATTATCAACATTTTCTTTCAATATGGACTCAGCAACGGTAGGTGATGAATTTAAAGATTTAGAGGTTGATACTGGAATATCTGCAAAGAAATTTTCAAAAACTGTGGCAACATCCAAATCCGTTTTAACGGATTTGAAAATTTTGAAAGTTTTTTAAAATTTGCCTTAAAATTAACAATACAGTTATTAAAATAACTGTATTGTTAATATTAAGGCTGTATTCATAATTACGCTTTCTATCTCTTCCAGTCTCATTGTTTATAATTTCCCCAAGTCGTTTTCATTTTATTTTGACAATTTTTAATTTTTGAACTTAAATATCGACTCTCAGCTTCGCTACAAACTTGTTGAAACAATTTGAAATAGTTCTTAACATATTGATAAAATTCTTTACTTTTATTATAATTTCTTTCTTCATAAAGTTCAAAAGTTTGATGCTACTATTAAATATCCCTCTAGTTTCCTATTCACTGAAGGTTGCAAACCATTAACTGAGATTTGCTTGGGTAAAAATGTTGAGTTAAATTATTTACAATACATGAAAAAAAAGGAATTGTACAGTTCATTAGGATCCTCGTATAAGGCAAGTAGGCTAACTGACTATTAAGTTTTTTTTTAAAGCTTACCAAGTGACCGGCAGTTTTTGGCACTACAGTGATTTTGGGGGCTGTCGACTGACCGTGAGCTCGTATTTAGGATGCAAAAAAGATGTGTCAGAGCAATGTGTAATATAAAAACAACGGATAGCTGTAGACCCTATTTTAAAAATACTGACTCTTCCAGCATTATACATTTTGGAAACTGCGTTGTTTGTGAAAAGAAACGCACAATTATTTAAAAAAAAATCTTCCACTAGAAAAACTCCATTACGTGCGCAATATGTAAATAAGCTATGTCATCTAAAATGTAAGACCGCATTGATGCGAAAAAGTTTGTTTGGTATGGCACCTAAAGTGTTTAATAAAATTCCTGATGACATAAAAAACATGACATTATATAAGTTTAAAAAAGCTCTTACTAAATTATTAATTGACAAATGTAAATACTACTAATCTAAAAATAAATGATCAAGGTTGTATGACTGAAATATTTTTTTAATTTTTAGGCACATCGACGACTCCTCTAATAAATTGACATTAAAATCACCACATACAATTATCACCGAGGGATTCATCGAGGGTGACACAGAAAGTTCTTAGAAAATAAAAAACTGAACAAATAAGCAAGTTATTAGTTTTATTATATCTTTTCAAAATAGTGTCTATTTACATCAATACATCGCTGCATCCAATGGAACCACAAAAAAAGCACTTTAGCCAATCGTCCTTAGGGGTCTCTTCGATGGCATTTTGAAACGCAGCCACTGCTTCCTCGGCGTCCATAAAACGTTTTTCTTTTATTTTCGGGAATAAATAAAAATCGCAATGTGCGAGGTCGGGGCTATAGGTCGGGTGACCCAGTAATTCCACGTCTGACGTCGCTAAGTCAATTGTTTGCTTGGCGGTGTGTGACGAGGCGTTGTCGTGGTGAAGGAGGATCCTACTGCGAGGTCGTTTCTCCCGAACTTTTTCCAAGACAAGTGACGAACAAATGTAGTGTACCACTCTGCAGTAACTGTTTTTCGATCCTCTAAAACAATTGTTGCGTAATGACCTGTCCTTCCGAAGAACGAGGCCGCCATCTTTTTTCCCACGTTTCGACCTCTTTTCACTTTAGTTGGCAACTTCTCGGAAGGAAACACCCAGACAGAACACTGTCTCTTCGTTTCAGGTTCATAACAATAAATCCAGCTTTCGTCACCCGTAAGTATGTCGAACACAGCATTTGCGTCACCTCCGTTAAATCTTTGAACCATTTTACGACAACAATCAACGCGACGGAGTTTTTGGGCCTCTGTCAATTTATAAGGTATCCACCGGGCACAAAGCTTCCTGACCGCTAAATGTTCATGGAGGATTTTGTGCATTTGACTCATACCGCTGCCTAAGCTTGTGCAAATCCGCTGATAAGTCACTCTTTTGTCAGTCTCTATCATACGCCGCACAACACTGATGTTATCTTCAGTCGTTGCCGTAGAAGGCCGTCCCTCACGCAGATCATGGATGAAATGACAAGTGGCTAGTTCTAAAAACTTTCAGTGTCACCCTCGTACCAACAGCTTTGTGCCTGTTTTGTATTGCCATCAGTCACGCAGTCACTTGTCGTGAACTTATATATCGTGGCCAAGATGTAAGGAAGGTCACAAGTCAATTTTCTCCGTGAAACGAAAAATTTGCTATAACGTGTAACTAGTTTTGATAACGTAGAAGCCGTTTCCAAGAAAACAAATGTTGGCAGCGAGACACGTAAGAGTACAGTTTATGAAAAATAAGATTTGTAAGTATCATTAAATTACAATCATGGCTTGGAAACACCCATTTTACTTTTGTTACTCGTTCTTTTAAAATAAAACCCAGTCGTAAAATCGGTTATGTCTATTTATAGGTACCCACTCCATATATTTTAAAATACTTTTTGAATCCCACGCGATGTATGCTCATCATTTTAAATAAATAATTTTCTGTGATTCTTCGATGTGACTACCGAGAACTCGTAAACTATACCACCTACTTAAGAAGGGGATATATATCAGAACATTAGCTTCTAGCATTCTAACGTAGTACGTAGCGTAGATTTGACATTATCTTAGTATATCAGGCTTAGCAAAAAAACACAAGATTAAATTACCTATAGGTACATTGTTTTCCAATTAAATAGTTACTTCCAGACGATCTTAACAAGGTTATGATCCTCCCACAAGGTGAACTGATGACCTTGTCAAAACCGCAGGAATCCGCTGGATGCGGGAAGCACAGAACCGGTCGAAGTAGCGGTGCTTGGAGGGAAACCTCTGTCCAGCAGTGGACGTATTTCGGCTAAAATGATGATGATCATAACAGGTTTCTGACAGGTTGCCCGGAGAAATCGAGCTAATTGATGGATTACTTATCTACTTATGTCCCTAATGGTCATAGTGTGCCGGACGGGCGTGATCGCTGGTCGCAAAGGGTGTCTAGGGAGTGTGTAATGCCTATCCAAGTTTATCCCGGTGTGAGGGTAGGCCACCCTGTCCATGCGGCACTGACGTCCTGCGCCTAAAGATTCCAGATATCTTCAAGACAGCTACCGGCTTCTATGCAGCTACTGTATATCTTCATATGTACCATTGTTTTTGACTGGGAAGGGCTTTTGACTTTCTCATAGAGAAGTACGTATATGACAGCTGATAATTTGTATTTTACCTGAATAATAACACAAGTCTCCGAATCTCCAGGAAGCAACTTTCGGGACTCTTCAGGGACACTTCTTGAACTACTTGATGATTTTGAAAACATACATAAGTACCTTGCCGATGAATATGAATTGTACTGTTTTACATGTTTTCTTAGGTACTGGATAACTTTACTTTAACGAGAGCCGCTAATTGCTTCCCGTTTTAAAGTTTTATTAGTAGAATTTTCATCTAGTTTACATTACACTAAACACTATTTTAATACTGTTCTTATGCTTAACCAGCTCTGTTATCCACTTTGAATCTAAGTTGTTTTCAATAACTCTGAATAACACTATATGGTGACGTATCGTCACGAATACATAGATTTTTATAAAAATAATGGTACATATAGTAGCAGAAGTATATTTTCAAATTAAAACAGCACTTACGTATAATTATTAAATCAATATGCGTAATTGTATAGGTGCCAAATTGAGAATCTATTCAAATAAACCATTACATTAATCTATCCGTTCAAATACTCACAACAATTTGCGTGTATGGTTAATTATTTCTTTTAATTACATTATCATATTTGCCCATACCATTGCGTTAAACGAACTCAATTCAATCTAAATAGGAACATAACCAAGCTAATAAAAAACATAAAATTTAATTACACTGTCTTCATGTCATATTGTGTCATCTTTTATCTATTGTTTATCTTGATGACACAAGTGCAAGTGTATATCGTGTCTGGGAACACTCCATCCAAAGCAATGGAGTGTTCCCAGATACGATATATCACTCTTGTTGTACGACGACCCAGAAAATAACTAAATATTTTGTTAGAACATTATTTTTCTTAACGTGCAAGTTACGAGTACTTTTTGCAGAGCAACATTTTGCAGCATGATAACCATTAAGTAACTTTCTATAACTTTTAGTAACTTTCTATAACTTTTAGTAAGTTTCTAATAACTTTTTACTTCGTTGTTGCCCATTAACACTTGCAAACGTTGATCCACATAAATTAACTTTGGTGTCGATGCACCTTTAATTGTAGCTTTTCTTTTGTTTACTTGAAATAATAAATGAATATTGTAAGACATTTTAAAAGAGTGACGGTGGAGTTTCTTGCCCATTCCTTTCCATACTTACTAAACTACCTTTTGGAAGAAGCAACTAGAATCAGTTACATTTTTCTGTAAATTTTGACGTTCAAAGGTATATTTTAAGTGCCTATTAGAAATAAATGTTTTGACTTTGACTTTATTCATCACAATTATGAAGAGGGTTAAAATAGATTTGGTCCCAAGAGTAAAATGAATGGCCTCTTGATTAAAAATAAACTTAGGAAAAACAAGATAAAAATAGATAGGTAATTACGGAACTCGAGGAATCATCAACATATCGAAAGAAAACTCAGATTAGAATAGAACGTAATAATAATAAATGAAAATTGCTCCAATTATTTTGTTCTATACATACATTCTAGAACGTATCTGTTTAGAGCAGCTATTGTGAAAGAATTTAATATAAAATACAATTCAAACAAACGATTTTGCTTCAATCAACTCGACCCAATTTCGGACAGAAATTGTCCCAAAATGTTTCTTTGGGATAACTTTCTATTTTCATTATTAACCTTATGTCAATGCCTATTATACCAGTTCGTCGATTTCTCAAGAAAATGATACAAAAATGTTAAAGATTTTCTTTTAAAGTTACAAAATTGACTTATATAATTTTTATAAATCTGTTGACGAGGCGTTTCTGTAGGTACATTGAAAATATTTCCAATTCTACCTTTTTGGAATTTTTGTCTCTCCGTTTGTCTGTTTGGATGTAAGGGATTAAGTTGATCAAGTATCACGTAAAAAGTCCGAAACAATATGGTTTACTTTTAAAATACTCAAATATTGTGTATAAGTCTAAGTATCATTTAGTTTTAGTTTTATCAGAATCGCTTTAATCTATCAAAAGATAATTATATGAATTCAAACTGCTAAAGAAGAACTTTTCATTGCATGTACAATGTACATACAAGTAACAACATCTACTGAAGCTAAATAGTACTTCAGAATACATGTCATAACCAGCCGATAGTGTTATTAATAATATTAATAATAATATTAATATTAATAATTAATAATAATCTGTGGCCCGACTGTCAAGCTGACGTTCAATGAAAATTTTCTCCGTGTAATTTTTTTAGTATTTATAAACTTTACTTTTGTTTTCTTTTTACTTGCTTGTATTAATGTGTTCCTGAAGAACCCAAAATTGGCAATAAAAACAAAAACTAAAAAATACTGTAAGATGCCAAGATACAAGAAGAAAGTCGATTATGACACGGATAATAACATAGTAAAATGCTGACGAGAAGTCGGGCACGACGTTTGATTCAAGACACACACCCAACATCTGGATTAAGGGCTTAATCCAGAGAGCGGTACTTCTGGACACGGCGCGTATCGTCAGGAGGTTCCTCTCTCAGGAGCCCTGACCACCGGTAGCTTGGACCCTGTTCCCGATACCGGTGGGCTGCTATTTTTTTATATTTTTAAATGTCTTTTTTTAATATTTTTATACAAATATTTAAAAATGTAAATAATATGTTTTTAAATGGAATAAAGAAATATTAATAATAACAATGTAATGCCTATACTAAATAATAATCAGCCTATAATGTTCCCACTGCTGGGACACAGGCCTCCTCTCTGTGAGAGGGAGTGGCTCGTAATCCACCACGAGGGCCCAGTGCGGGTTGGTAGATATCAGATGTCATAACAATAATATTTATTATGTTAATAATAACTGTGTCTGTATTATTTCAAAAAGTAGTGATAATAATTATAACGTTACCTACACAAATCGCTTTCCATTCTTGGTTTTTTTTGTTTTGATTAGTTGCGCTAAAAGAATTCCAGTTAAAAGTGATGATAATAATAATTGATGTGATGTTCTGAGTGATATGGAATGCAATGTTAAATAATTATTTATTAGTTTAAATCATAACAACTTTTTAAGAGCAGTGGTGGCCAAGAGCAGTGGTAGGCCAGCGGTAACGTCCGCGACTTACGAGTTGTAGGTCGTAGGTTCGAACCCAGACAGGCGCTTTACTTTGTGTAAATTATTTCATCACCACTGCTCTAAAAACGGTGAAGGAAAACATCGTGAGGAAACCGGCATGTCCTAGAACCAAAAAAATCGAAGACATGTGACATCTATCAACCCGCACTGGGCCCGCGTGGTGGATTACGGCCCACTCCCTCTCACAGAGAGGAGGCCTGTGTCCCAGCAGTGGGAACATTGTAGGCTGATTATGTATGTAGGTAACAACTTTTTTGAATAAAACTGGGTTTCAGTTTGATTTAAAAAAGTTGATTGAATGCAGAGCGAGTTTCGTGTTAATCACTGTATTTGATAGATGGTGTTGAGCAAATATCGTCATTTTCTGAATCGTGGTGTTAATATTCCCGCAGAATTTTGGCATCGCAGTTGGGGACAAACAAAAATTACACCATATTTCAGGTAATTGGTTTGTCCCCGCCTGCGATACCAGCATTCTATAGATTGTAATGCTTGTTTTTCTCTTTTCAGTTCTGTGTTTTTGCAGTCGGGTTTTTTGTTTTTTAAATAATTTGTTTAATTTCAAGCTTTTTAGTTTTATTAATATTATACAGGCTGTCCCACGACTTTGCCACATGTAGGGAAAGTACCTTAAATACTGTAGATAGAAAAAAATACTGAATGAAGACTTCATTTTTATTTTAAAAACAATACGAACTGCATTCAAAGAATTTTAAATAAACGCATGTCTGGACCGGGAATCGAACCCCCTAAATGTGAAAAAAAACCTGTACCTAATTTTACTATGTCAATCGAAAGGCTCAACCATATACATTTATTTCTTCTAAATAACATGGCATCTAAAATAAAACGAAGACTATGAAATTTCACATTTATTTTCCGGCTTCGATTCCCGGTTCAGATAGGCGATTATTAAAAATTCTTTGAATGCAATTCGTATTGTTTTTAAAATAAAAATGAAGTCTTCATTCAGTATTTTTTTCTATATACAGTATTTATGGTACTTTCCCTCCATGTGGCAAAGTCTTGGGACACCTTGTATATATATATATATATATATATATATATATATATATATATATATATGCAATTGACTCATTACTAGCTTTTATTTGAGTTCAATAATGTTGTAGTTTATTTTAAAAAACCTTTCCTTTGAAGATGAACACAACTCTTAGGTTAAAATCCATCAAGCCGTTCAGGCTACAGAACGTGCTAAAGTAATAGACATACATACATACTCTCGAAAAACATTACCCTCCTTCTGGGGCAGTCGGGTAAAAATAACAAAATATTATGCAAATTAATTGCCAAAGCGTCATCAATGGATGCATTGATGACGCTTTGGCAATTAGTTTGCATAATATTTGCTACAGAAAAGACGGTAACCTACCGGGATTAAAGTATCCATGTGCCAAATTTCATCCAAATTCGTTCAACCGTTTTTTTTAGGATTGAGTTTATCGCGTTCAGACAGACAGACGACGCGGCGGCGGGACTTTATTTTATAATTATGTAGTGATAGTGATTATAAAAAGTTTACTTCAAATTAGTAGTTTCGTTGATAGACTTTAAATGTAAAAAAAAACTACTGAAACTTGAACGCGACACACACGCTCAAGTAAACTTGAGCAAACGAAAATTTGCACCAGTTCGAAAGCGAATATTGAAAATCACACAAGTCTAGAAATTTGCTCAAAAATCTTCCAACACATATGTGGCTACCATATTCGTAATTGGTAGACACTTAAAATGTTTACAGAGTGTGTACTACTATGACCGCTATAACAACAAATTGTAAAAATAAAATATGGTAAACAATTAAAGGAACGTGTGTTTTTGGCTTTTTGTTTTTAACCCCGACGCAAAAACAACGGGGTGTTATAAGTTTGACGTATTCTGTCTTTCTGTCTGTAGCATCGTAGCTCCCGAATTCATGGACCAGTTTTGATTTTGTTTTTTTTTTTGTTTAAAAGGTGACTTAATCGAGAGTGTTCTTAGCTATGGTTCAAGAAAATCAGTTCAGTCGTTTGAAGATTATCAGCTCTTTTCTAGTTGATATTTAACTCGCTCACCAACTTACAGCGCAGGTATCGTGTTTGGGCTCATTTTACTGGTCTCAATAAATAGGTTATAGCTAGATGATCAGGGTCTGATGATGGAGAAAGAAAGAGAAATGAGGGTAAATTAGTAAGTACCTTCAATTTGGGAAAAATACCTACAGGGGCGCTGATTTCGGCGAGGATACCTATCGATACCTACGTAAGGTATTGATGGCAGCGTGTCTGACCTACTAGTAATATAGTTTAAAAAGTAGGTAATAAAATTTAAATATAAAATTTATAAAACTCCCGATACTGACAAAAACACCTAAAAAGTAACAAAATAATACGTATCGGGCCCTTTCAGTTTAATATAAATTTAGGTAATATTTTGAGCCAAGCGTCGTCTAGTCGGGGGACGGCTAAAGAAAACGTCAAACAGACGAGGCGTATACCTAGCAATAATGAATGTATGCTATTGTAGAAAGAATAGCCGCTGTTAACTTCTTATTTTCATTAGCCGTCCCCCGACTTGTTAGTGTCGGGAGTTTTTTAAATTTAACTTTTTTATTAAAGTATTTAAAAAAATGTATGTAGTGTTAAATATTGTACGGCGGTGCGGAACCCTTCGTGCGCCTTTTTAGGGTTCTTTAGCTAAGTGGCACATGGAAACGGAACTCTTATCATTTCGGCCTGTCTGTTCATATGTTACACTGCCAATTTACTCCAAGGGTTATGTTTTGTTTGAAAGAGTTGTCTCCTGAGATGGTCCCATTTAATATGATGTAGATCTAACAATGGAACTCCTCAATAACGTACATTACACGTATTGTGATTTGTGTACAGAGATCAAATCAAAAAGGTAAATCTACAGAGTTCGTTACCTACTAGCCGTGGTCAACTGATTTTGGACTTCGAAGATAAGTAAGCATTACCAAAGTTTATGAAGGATTCGACACCATAACTCGAGAAAAATGTGAGATAGACGTTTATCGGAATAATTATGAGATCACGATTTTTTTTGATAAGTACCTACTAAAAATGTTTTTTGTTAGGGAGAAGATTTTTTTATTAAGGAGTTAATTTTATTTGACTACTCATAAATAAAACATGATTTAAAAACTGTACGAACTACTTTTAGATTTGCACGTTACGAGACAGTCGTCAACAAAAATAAACCTGTAAATAAATCTGTTTTGTACATTTTATGAATATTAAAGCCAATTCGAGTATCATTGTCCGTCTAAATAATACATCAATCAGTATTTATCAGATATCTACGGCGCGGTGCGGTGGTTACATTTCATTTCACGTAGCCTTTCGTAATGGTATACATATATAACGAAGCTTTACAAATATCGCATTGTGTCCAGCCCTAAGACCCGTTGATGTTAGCAATCGTAGGATTACTACTCTCTACTCGGAGGACCAGAGTCCCGTTCTGCGTTCAGTTTGGCGCGAGGTCCCGCTGGGAACGAACGCGGTTTCGACTCAAAACCACGTATCCCATTATCGGAAATATTTAAAAGTTGTCTTCAACTTTTGAATATAACTAAATGATAAAAAAAATAATTCAGTACTAAAATTAGTTGACTACAATCAATTGCTTAGTAGTTTTTTAAGTTTTCAAGTTGACATTTGCGGAAAGTTCAGTTTCTTCAACAGATATGATTGTCTTATTATTAAGTGCCTTGTTTATAGCGGGTAAGTAGTTTCATGCTATGTAAACTTAGGTATTGTTAAAAGTTAAAAAGACTATCAATATTTTCTTTAAGATTGACGTTGTTCCAATAACTTTTTTGTGCTTAAGCACATTACAAGACTATTGCACATCTGCATGCACAATACAAACAGTTAATTAAATACGATTTTCTAAAATATTTCCAAAATATGTAGTTTTTGCTAATTACAATTTCAATCAAAATTAATGCTACACATATGTAATACCTATGCAAGAATGGATATTAACTAAACCCTTGTCAAACCAATCTTCACCTCTCCTTTCACAACGTCAATAAGACACTTTACGTCTTCACAATAAGCCAATTAACACTGCTTTGTAGTTCTATTACTTGAAAATAAGTGCCATTCAACGTGGCACTGTGCTCAGACTTCTGGGCAATAACGTAACCCGTTCTTAGGTGTGTTTTTGTAAACTTATTTTGTGTTGGAGTTGCTTCTTTAAATAGGTGTCTATTGCTTTACTTTCAATGTACTTTTATTGTTTTAAATTCTGCAATAAAATTGTTATTAATGTTCCCAGAAATAAAACATTTAATTTATTGAATGCTGGATTGGCAGTCTCGGTCGCGATCCATGATCAAAATCGATGATCACGATCCAGATTTGCATCCCAATTAACTCAGTCGCGATCGTAACCTCTGTAATCTCTGTAACCTTTGTAATCTGGATCGCGTTAGTTGATATTGATCACGGAGTGAGCGACCACGGACTGTGTATCTTCGACTGACCGTTTTGCACGATTTGTTTTTGTGTCATCATTAATTATTTGTAAACATAATTTCAAAACTAATATTAAAACTAATGCCCAGTTATTCGAGTCTATACAAGCATTGTTTAGGGTGACATTAATTAAATTATGCACCGATTAACTGCTTTGTGCAGAGACATCCATTAAAACCAGTGAACTTTTCATTGAAATGATCACAATGAAAAGATGATACACACATTAGTGATAAAATCATTTGAATCAATGACTGACTATGCTTATAAAAATAATCTTTAAAAGGTACTGATAATTTAATAGAGCAATTAGTAGCTCACCTAGGAAAGTTTTACATTCCCTTTTACCTAAGTATCAAACTGTAATATGCGCTACCCTAATTAACCTTTTGACCACAGTCATGTATAGATAGACAGACCAAATGTGCCCAGCACGCCACGGTCACGACTACATGACAGATTTTAAGGAACAATTCGTAGCTTGGTGCCGAGGGCACGTGTTTGCTTTTTTGCGTGGCGTTACGTTGCGGTCAATTAGTTAAAACTCCGAATAAAGGCGAGATTAATTAAAATAATCGGAACCGTTTAATCTGCTCCTGTCAACATCCAATATTTTCAATATTTAGTTTGGACACCTAGATAATTGCCAGCCGTCGTAATAAGTCGTAATAAGTCGACGCGTCGCGACACAAAGGCACGCGGTGTCTTTGTGTCGCGTCGCGTCGCGCGACAAGTCGCGTCAGTATGTAGGAGCCTTTAAGCCGTCAATTAAACTTGACACCGTTAATTTGGAGGAAAAGTGAAATTTTTGCCATGAATTCTGTACCTGTTACACCTGGAAATAAAAGGCAAGCGATGCAATCTCCATAAATTTACATTTGTCAGCCACCTTGGAATTCGCTCTCCATCGCCGTGTTATTTGTTTTCATTGCCGAGTTACGAAGAAGAAAAGTCGACAGTTAATTTTTGTTATTTTCTTCATGTTTCCGCTGCTTGAATGTTGTTGAGTTCAAGTGGGATTATAATTTTCGCAGAGTTATAAAAATAAATATTTTATTTTTAATTATATTATTTAACTTTTAAGTGTCGGCAACTACAGTAATTTTTTAATATTTGCTAATGTAGATACATATTAGTAGTAGGTTCTTCATTACGGGTACCTACGGGCCGAATGTTATTGTTTTTATTTTTTCTCTCAGTTAGTTTTAATCTTGGTCTGGCAGTTTGAGTCATTTAAGCGGCCTACCCAAATGTCCTTTCTTTGGTATTGTTCGTCGAATCGTTGAGCTCCTTAAGTTCTGCGTTGAGCTGCACGATTACTGACAAATACGTGCACTGACTGGATAGGTCCACTCAATGTGTGTGGTTATTTCCTCAAAATACCATTTCAGACACCAATCTACTTGGTCTTCACATGATCTGACCAAGATTATGTCTGGACTATAAAAGAGACTGTGACCTCTGAGTTTGTTTCGGCCTTTCTTCTCAGAGTAGTCAGATAGGAAACGCCGAGCTCATCCTGTTTTTTTTCTAAATATGATTGACGTGTAAAAGTGTTTGTACAAACCTAATTACAGAAAATAAAATCATTTCATTCTATTTCATTTCAATGAATACCCAAGATGGTGACCCAGTTTTATTTATTCATTCAAGAATTGATCACGTATGTGAAGACTTTATATTAGGTATATTGAAAACTTGAATGAACGTCGTAGACATTACAGTAACTTCGTGCTCCAACTAACAAATAAGTAGTTTAGTCAAGTCTAGCGATTACTTACCCGCAATTTAGACATTTTGGTGTAAGTTTTCAGCAGGTATGTGCGAAGTTATCCGTATAACTCAGGCCTCAGTACAGTAACCTCTTGATTTCAGTACAAAGAGAACTCCATGACAAACAAATTTCAGCTTTCTGTGAAACCTGGCTCGGTATACAAAGGGATCAGCAAAAACAAATTTGTATACTTATAACAAAAGAGGATCTATTTCTGTGCACAAAATTATATTTTATGATGAATAAAATGTACCTATTTCCTAAAATATAGCAGTCAACAAAAGAGATCATTTTGTAAGCACCTAAATTTAATCATTTTTCATTCATTTTAGTCATGTGCCGAGTGGTTAAGTCTTTGACATCGCTCGTCAGGGGACTAATATTAAAAATTATATAGAGTACGCAGTAACCTCCCTATTACTGCGTTAAAGTAAACAGTCGATTTTTTTTTAACATTGCGGTTTTTTATTTGTTTCTATACCTTTATAAATAGGTTTTTTATACTTTTAATGAGATGAGTTGTATAATGATTTAATAAAAAACCAAAATGTTAATAAGTTATATATTTTTATAATTTTAGCTTTTTTAGAATAGAATAGCTATAAATATTTTGTTCAGTACTTACAGTAATGCCAACCATTATGTAGGTGTAAATCAGACCAAAGCCACAAGATGTACCGGTCTATACATTTATCACAATCCTGTTAGTTTTATCGCCAGCTTGCAACAATAAAACTAATAAAGGCGTCGGTCATTAAGTCAGTTGGTACTTCCAACAACTTTATGACTGCGTGTGGCACCATACCGATTTAATTAACCATTTTCATACATAATCGATTAACGTAATTGATTGGAGTATTCAGATATGTTACCAACAGCTCGTGTTTAGAAGCCAAAGTGCCTAATCACCTAATTGTAGTTTCAATCTTGGTATAAAACTTGGAAAATGGACGGTTTAGATTAAAATCCGTTATAATGGCCCGCCTGGCGTTAGGTAGTCCTTTAAACAACCGGCATGTTGAAAATGATAATGTTAGAAAGGAATTAGAAAAAGGACGGCCATTTTAACACTGTATGACGTCGTTTATGAAAAAGCTTATTTATAAGGCGTGCGGTTTGTTTAACGAAAAGCGTACTTTAGAAAATATTACCTAATATTAAGGCTCCTACATACTGGCGCGACTTGTCGCGCGACGCGACGCGACACAAAGACACCGCGTGTAGCGCTACACGCGGTGCCTTTGTGTCGCGACGCGTCGCGCGACAAGTCGCGCCAGTATGTAGGAGCCTTTACACAAAAGCGGTAAAAAAAAAGAAATTTAGACATTAACGAAAATAAATTGTTGTAACCATTACCTATTAAAGTTCCGCTTACCTATTGGCAAAAAATCACCCAAACAGTTAATGTTTCATAAGGATTCTTTTGTTTTTTGTTTACTGATGCGAAAACTCAAAGGATATCGCAATTTCGTTTCCATAAAATACTGAGTTTGTTACTACAATCCTGTCAACAAGGGTACCTAAAAAACAACTACCCACACGTACTGTCTGACCTTATTTAGATACCGCAAGTACCTCCGGAGGTAATGTTTTGGATCACCGAGGCTATCTTTACGCGACCGCCAGTGAAGCGAGCAATCGAAACATGGAGCGATCCGGTCATGAGAGGGAATCGGTATTGACATTTTGTAAAAGCCCATCTCAGCTGTTTTAACGTTTTTTTTTTTTGGATACATAGATAGAATACTCTTTATTATGTACACCATAAAAATTATAGCTATAAATGTAGAAATTTTACATAGGGTACACAATGTGCGGTCTTATCGCTAAAAGCAATCTTTTAAAAACAATCTTTAGTAATCTTTATTTTATTTTATTTATTGATTTAGGATCTCCAACAAAAGATGTACACAATATGTGACACATAAATAAAGGGCAACATCAGGTATTAAGTAGGTGTACTCCTTCACTTATAGGAGACCACAGCCTGCACAATAACGTTAACAACTAAGCTAACAAAGTTAAAATATTAATTAAAGGTAAAGTCATGAAACAGTTAAAACATATTTAAAGGACATAAAAAAAAACAACATTTAGAGATACTTAAATTACATTAAATCTTTTAAACAATTCTTATATTTAGACAGAAACTCGCAGATGTCTAAATTTGTAGCTTTGGCTAACATATCATATTGTCTACAGTCTTGCTACAGCGGTGTAATGACCGAGGTTAGTTTTTGAGCCAGGTATATAAAATAAATTGTATGTGTTGTGCCTGGGAATTCGAGACGGAATATTAATCTTTAATGAACTCAGAAAAGGCGTCTTTAACTCTTATATACATTCACGTGTGTTTTATGTATAAGCCTAATTTTGTCGAACTGGAGGTAAAGGTATCAAGGTAAAGTAGGTTAAGTAAGGCAATATTTAGTGTAATGGTAACCTTTGAACAAAAGCCACTATACAATGAATATGAACTACAGTATCCATTGTTAGGTGGTTTTATCATGTACGCATGAGCGAGTGTATTCGGGTGTAACGCCGGTAGCACACCTCCGCCACGAAACCATAGTAGCGAAACCGCAGTAGATCAATTCAACAGGCTCGGGTCATGTTACGCTACTCAAATCGGATGCTAGTAGCGGATCATGACGTGAGCCAGTTGAATTGAGCTACTGCGGTTTTGCTGCTCTGGTTTCGCGGCGGAGGTGTGCTATCAGCGTAAATCGTTGCGGTTTCCCAAAATCCCAAGAACCCAAAGCAAGCTAAATTCAATACAAATAATGATTGTTTCAAATAATTCAAATGGATAGCTTAAAATTGTTCAATAAAAAGGAGATTGATCAAGCGGGCTGCGAGTACGTGAGAAAAAAATAAATGAGATACCGAGTGAAAACTTCGATTAAGCGATTACTGATGACGATTCAATTTTGAGTTGTTTGGTATTCAGCTTTCATCAAGAAAAAATAACCAGTATTCTATAGTTCAATCTACCTAGCCTTTTCCCAACTATGTTGATCTTCACCAGTATTTTTATAGAGCGTCTGCCTACCTATCCGTCCTCCATAACCCATTTACTGGGTAACACGTTACTCCTTGGTAATTAATCTGGTTGTCAGATTTTTGGGCTTCTGACAACCGGGAACAACGGCTTAGCGTGCTTTCCGAGGCACGGAGGGGTCTCCTTATGCTATGAATGTCACCCATACACGAACCGACCGCGCAAATGCATCTTAACCTTCGATCGACCCGTGTAACTGTTATTATTTAGCCACAAGTCCCTAAATTCCACTATTTCATCCTATATTCCACTGTTATTTATTGTTAAATAATGCTGATGAGTCTACTAGATGAGCCCAGCAACGTCATATTTCTTCGATCTTCATTACGTTAACCCATTTATCATAATTGTTATACGAGTACAGATCCTAACATAACGAATAGATATGTGTGGATTTCATGATGAATTTATTTTTAGTTACGAGACCTAACGAGTATTTGAAAACATTCAGTTCATTCCTTTGAAATATTGAGAGGTAAGTAGTCATGCATGTATCTGTTACGTCTTTCTAGAGTCGAATTGTGACAGATAGCTCATGTCAGATTACTGGAGTAATCTGACATGAGCTATCTGTCACTTAGTGTAATAAAATGGTCATATTTATTGTATTCTATAGACTTATACACTTATTTATAATTATACATTTATTTTACACTTATATAAATCGATCTAAACGATCACCATTACAATAAATATAACCATTTTATTACACAAAGTGACGGCTAGCACGTGTCAGATTACCCCAAAAATTAATAATTTGACTTTAGAAATGTCTATCCGAAGTCTATCTTAGGCAAAAGTAGGTACGTGTGTAAGATTCAATATTTTCTAATAAGTTTTCTTACCTACCTACTTATGTAGATAGATAACTCTTTATTAAGTCACTATCTTGTTCTTTTGATTCTTTTACTGGTAAATACTACGATCATAATCTTATATTAATAGAAAATTCATAGTAATCTGTGGCAAAGTTGTCAAATAACGGCGGCGACATTTATCACTTTAGCAATATCGTAAAATGTTCACCTACATTGCCCAGTTTACACCAGTAAAACGAATTTGTGTCGAGCAATAAAAATAGTATTTCCTTTAGACAGTGTCTTTATCGTAGACAGAAAAGTTTTGTCTTGTGTCTAAACGGTTATTCAATTTTATTTGGACAACTTCGAATAAGTATGTAACTGTTCCTTTGCGAGTTTGCGCGGCATCATTGTTTTCGTAAAGCGATAGTCACGCCAGCCCTATATAGTACATACTAATTCCATACACACACCATAGACACGAGAAATACATTATTCGGTAGGTAGAATTGAATGATTTCGCCGTAGGATTTCGCGAATACGCGGTGAGCCAGCGTCTCAAACCTACGCTATACAAGAATCCAATATATTATTATTGAAGTGGAACTTCTTAAGCGGCGATTCGATTATTGGACGTGAGAGTGAAATTTCAAGGACGCGTCACGTTTAGGCACATTTCGTTACATGAGAGAATAAAGATATAATTATCTCTGTCTCTCACACTAAATCTCTCTTATTCTTTATTTTTAAGAAGTTTCACTTCTGTCGCGTGTACGGTGCTTCTTTTTTGGGTGGGAAATTATCAAATAACTTCTCCCGCTCTGGGCGGAGCGGGAGGGTGTATCAGACTCTTACTGACTAAAACTCATCCGTACTCCTTCCGTTGCTAGGAGCCTCGGTAACCTTTTTGAACATCCACGCGACCCCGGCAGGCATCGGCCCTAGTGGACCCCTACACTTCTGCTGACTCCTTGATGCGCGCGCGGAATCACAACGCGCCGTCGACCCGGGCCTGTTCCTTATTGGACGGCGAGCTACCCATTGCTCACTGTCCGCAAGCCCGCACCTACGGTGGCCGGACATCCGCCCGGGAATCGCGACTCCCAGGGCGTCTCTTGCGGCAGCTAAGGGCGAGAGGGCGCGAAATTTGCCTTTCCCTCAACCGTCCCGCCTCCTCCTTCGCGAGCATTACTGCTTCACAGAAAGAGATGGCGGTTGCCCATGCCGTCTCGCTCCGTACCATGGCCTGAACCAGGGCCGAACGCGAGGGATCTCTGCCGCCGATCGCCTCCACGAGGACACGGCGGTGCTCTGCCCAAGCCAGGCAGACCTCCACCGTATGCTCCACTATGTCCTTTGGGCGATCCACACAGTGGTGACACGTGCACGGAGCACGTGTGCGGTGCTGCAAGCGCATTTTTATTTTAAATAAAATAAGTAACTAACGTAACTTATAACGAACAAATAAAGATAAAATTGATCAACCATTTTATATAATTATTTTCTAAACTACATACATATTTTATAAGGCGGTAAATGTCAAATTATACAACCAAATACCTTGTCATATATTAAAACTAAGTGACAGAAAACAAACTCAAAAAATGTACAAATTAGAGAATTATATTCAAGATAACAATGCTTGGAACAAACATGGGACAATCTAGACAAGAGTCTAGACAAAATCAAACTACTCGCTTAGCTAATTTTACATAATTTATAATGTGTATGACATTCATTCTACAATGATTAATTATTTGTTAAAATATTAGGAAAAACTGCCTTCCTTTACAATATTTGTAAATATATCAGCACCATATTGAATCTGGCAATATAACTGACTTATCTGTTGTTATCTTGATTTTTATGCAATTGTAAATATTGTAATAGAGTAATTTTATTCCAGGTCTTCACATACAATTATTGTATACAAAATATTGTAAAACATTTTAAAAGATGGAGTTTCTTGCTCATTCTTCTCCATACCAACCACCTTTTGGAAGGGGCTACAAAAATCAATAAATTCTAACAATTAACTGTGCCTTTTAAGTGCCTCGTTGACATTTATTTGACTTTGAAGAAAATAAGAATAACAAAGTAATCTACACACTTGAAGTAGTAAATCAGATCCTCACAATCACGTCCATTTTTTCATGTTTTCCAGCACGATAACATATTGATTCCGTTATTTCAAGTATGTGCCGACATGCTATCATAGAACAACGATGGACAATCATTCAATCAGTTCTAGTACTGTTCATTTATTGGCGTTGTTATATTATGTTAAAACTTATACAAGTGTTAACGTAGATAAAAAGACTAGACAACTACAATATTGTATGTACTACCTGTTAATTTAACAAGCTTTTTTTTTGGGTGGGATATTATCAAATAACTACTCCCGCTCTGGGCGGAGCGGGAGGGTGTATCAGACTCTTACTAATTAAAACCCACCCGTGTTCCTTCCGTTGCCTGAATTGTCAGGGGCCTCGGTAACCCTTTGTGTCCGGTGAGGACGTCGTGGCTCCTCTCTAGCCACTTCTCAAACTGGGGACTTACCGCCGCAATTGTGGCGTGCCCAGCACTGGGTTGCGACAGTCGCACTCTCCATATCGCCATGAGATCCCGCCGGAGCTCTGTCCGCTATGCCGTGGTTTCTCGCGGAAGCGGCAGCCTCCTACCGTTGTTTGGGACCCTGACGGTGGGGCGTTCCGAGGACCATGAAAACACATGGCCTCGGACTTGTGCAGGGCCACCTCGAGTCCCAATTGCCGGATCCTGTTGACGATTATCGCAACCCCGCGTGCCACTATTATGGCCGCCGCCAAGTGCGACCTCGCTTGCGCCAGGACCAACGTGTCGTTAGAGAGGTCGGCTAATTTAATAAGCTTGGATGCAGAATACAACACCACGTACATTTTTAATTTTTACCGTAGGTACTGATCTCGGAGACCTGCATCGTGCTTTGGGTGTGTTTTAGGGTCTTGTCGTCCAGTCTATTTTAAATTAAACAAATACTATGCCTTCTATAACCATAACATACCATACCCAAATCAAAACTAGTTACGGAAATAATGTCCCAAACCGCATAGGAACAGACCGGACCGGCAACTTTGAACAAGGGAACTTACAGGGGAATTGAGCACATTTTCCATAAGTACGGTAACTGTATTGTGTCCAGCGAATAACTATAGTGGTATGATGTCACAACCCTTTTGCCTGTTTTTACACAAAGAATTTTAACACTGTATTTATAACAATATCATTTGTAACATCCCATTGCACTTAACCACTGGACAAATGCCTTTAAAAGTCCGGTTACTGCGTGGAAAACTATATTCTCTATTGTTATATGTAGTACAATCTATTTGCAGATTTACTTAACCTACTTATATCTATGACATACATGTTTCTGATTCTGAAAGTGGTGCCGGTATCTGAGAAGTTGTGTGGAATTCGATTCACATGGTATTTGCATGTAATGCGGAGGAATGAGGATCATGGCGTGCGGAAAGTTTTGAGTTTGAATTTTGTTGGCTATACGTGTAGGGGAAAATTAAAGTAAGGATGGATGGACTGTGTGAAAGATATACGCCAAGAAAGGTGACTACTGAGATGCCGTCTAATAGAGGTACCTATAAGAAAAAGAAAATGTGTTTGTTCTGCACAAACAAAACGCACATTAAAACAAAAAAGATAGTCTGGCCACGCTTACTCTGCAGAAGTAAAAAAATGAATAGGTGGAAACACCGGCTATACGAAAAAAGAATTAGATACTAGTTGTTTTTTTGTTTTGTTTTTGTAAGGTTATTTTGTTTATATTCTTTTTCTTTCTTGGTAAAGAATAGTCACTTTAGCTCGATGCAGTGTGGATTTGATACAGTTTTGTCATCACATGGAGGTGATCCTCGTAAAGTTATTTTTTATAAAATCTTCTGAGGCTAAAGTTTACCAACATATTATTAATACCTACCTTTAGCCTGAATACAGGAAAAGCCTCTGCGGATGTCTCTGAAACTAGGTACTCAAGGACAGTATACGGGTGGGTTTTAGTCAGTAAGAGTCTGACACACCCTCCCGCTCCGCCCAGAGCGGGAGAAGTTAATTGATGATTTCCCACCCAAAAAAAAAAAAAAAAGGACAGTATAAAAATAATTATAGATAATTTTTGAATGATAAACAGAAATACGTTTTTTAGTTTTATTATTATTCGTTATTTATTTATAAATGAAACCACACCGGACACTCATCCGGTCATTCATCAGAATCTGAATGTATTTTTAGCTTTTATTTCTTCACATATTCCACCTAGAATTTACTGTCTATAGTAGTTTCACAGTGAGTGATTACCGCATAACCACAAATTTTGTTGTTTTGCTTCATTATGTTGTAATTTTACACATAGTGACCTCATTGGTGATGTTCTTCAAAAAGGTCAGGTGCGTAGTACTCGCAACCGGCGTGTGTGTATGACCAGACGTATAAACGTAAACGAAGCAAAAGGATTGAGTGGAGGTGGCGTTCTGTAGTTTCTGCCTACCCCCATGGGAAGAAGGCGTGAGTTTATTTATGTGTAATTGTATGTATGTTGTAATTGGACAAGAAAAGTGAAAGATGTAAAAGTATACCATAAATGAAACTTTTTGGGGTTCCCCATTTATTTCAATGCAGAGTTAGCGTAGCCAGACTCTAAAATACACACTTACAAAGAAAACCCTCGTATTCAATAATGGAAAAAAAAATAAGCATGCATGAATGACGATGATACCTACAGGTTTACGATTTATAACGTTACTTTTTTCGATTGAAAAATATGCATCGTATGAATAGTTATAAACAATTCTATGATTAACCCATGCATGTCGTATATATTTTGTTCGCAGATGACCATTGAAATGCAAACAAAGGACCTACCTACGTTGTGCGACTAATTGCTATCTATCACCTCAGATTGATTAGAATCGGCTAATCTTAGAAATAATTAACATGTTGGATGTTAATCAAATAGATGATCAATGTCAACTAGTACATCATTCAATAACACTGCAAATGATTAACTTATAAAAAAATCACCTTGTTTTTATGATACAACAGGTTTTGACATTTATTTTATTTTCATGGATTCATTTGTAACAGAATACGGTACATGTCACGTACACTTGTGTCAATAACATTATATTTACGATCACCAGCACACAGTCTGTATATACTTTTATTTATATCTACTTCATTTGTATATACTTGTTCATGCTATTATTATTATTTTAAGACTGTTAGCTTTTAAATTGTATATATATTATCTTGGTAATTTAATAATTGCAAAAAAGATAGTCTGTAATATAGCTACAATACAAATTCTGTGACTTACCTACCTGAATTGAATAGGTACCTACAATACAATTTCCTAATTCCAATAATAGTCTTCGCATCACAAGCAATTAATAGAATTATGCTTCTTGAAATTCAAGGATAGTTGATTACCATGAATAATAAATAACACCAGGTATATTATAAAATCACGCATTTTTTTCTTGACAATGAAAATAGGCGGATGTGTGTAATAATTATGGATGAGTAGACATCCCAATTCGTCAATTATGTTTAAGTCTTAAGGGGACTACAGGGCATTTCCGACGTTTAGCTCCCAAACTGGAGCGGGCGGGCGCTGCATTAAAGCGGCTCCTGCCCAATCTAGGGGGTCCAAACGCCTCCTGCCGGAGGCTCTACGCGGGGGTCGTGCGGTCCATGGCCCTCTACGGGGCTCCTGTATGGGCGCGCTCTCTGGCGCTGCGGCCAGCCCGCCGGTTGAGCGCGGCCCAAAGGGTCATGGCCATCCGGATGGTCCGGGGATACCGCACGGTCTCCTGTGAGGCAGCGAGCCTCCTTGCCGTATTGCCGCCATGGGATCTGGAGGCAAAAGTCCTCGCGCACGTATGGGAGTGGCGCTAGGAGGCGAAACGCCGGGGCGTAAGTCCGCTGCCGCGAGAAATCGCGGCACAGCGGATCTCATGGCGTCACGGAACACTGCTGGGCACGCCACGATTGCGGCGATAAGTCCCCTCTTTAAGGAGTGGCTAGAGAGGCGCCACGGCGTCCTCACCTTCCGCCTGACGCAGGTCCTCACCGGACACGGCAGCTTCGGGAGGTTCCTGTGTCGGATAAGGCAGGAGGAAACGTCCGGGTGTCACCACTGTGTGGATCGCCCGGAGGACATGGTGGAGCATACGGTGGAGGTCTGCCCGGCTTGGGCAGAGCACCGCCGTGTCCTCGTGGAGGCGATCGGCGGCAGAGATCTCTCGCGTCCGGCCCTGGTTCAGGCCATGATACGGAGCGAGAGGGCATGGGCAGCCGTCACCTCCTTCTGCGAAGCAGTAATGCTCGCGAAGGAGGAGGCGGGACGTTTGAGGGAAAGGCACGTTTCGCACCCTCTCGCCCCTAGCCGCCGCAGGAGACGCCCTGGGCGTCGGGAATCCCGGGCGGATTTCCGGCCACCGTAGGCGCGGGCTTGCGGACGGTGAGCAATGGGTAGCTCACCGTCCGGTAAGGACCAGGCCCGGGTCGACAGTACGTTGTATTCAACGTGCGCCTCAAAGAGATGTCGTCAGCACAAATGTAGAGGTCCACTAGGGCCGAGGGAAGGTACTTATGGGTCACTGAGGCCCCCGCAACAAAGGCAACGGAAGGAATACGAGTGGGTTTTAGTCAGTAAGAGTCTGGCACACCCTCCCGCTCCGCCCAGAGCGGGAGAAGTTATTTGATGATTTCGCACCCAAAAAAAAAGGGGACTACAGGACCTAAACGCAAATTTTGGAAGTTTTACAATGCCTAAAAGTATAAATCCACTGCAGTAAAAAAAATCAGAAAAATATATAATATTCTTCAGGATATATTCTCCGTAGATAGTGCGTTGAAAACATAATACAACTAATTTGATATGTTAGAATAAAATCACAAAGATACCTCTAAAAATTTATTTTAACGATTAAAAACCATACTAATATTTATTTATTTTGCAATAAATTACCAGCGTTGTGTCATCGCACTTCTCTTTCTTTTCTATGCAGTCCGACAGTGACCGCGATTTAGCTGTTGTCAGCCTCTTAAGTAATAGGGGCGGAGGTGTTTATAACATTATCATAACAATAAAAGTACCTAACAAGGTACATTACGTCATTAGTACTTATGTGTTCGTCTCGTACCCTATTTTGCCACATTACCACGTAGACTATATATACGCTAGTGCCAAATTACATTTGCATACCACATGTGTCGTGTGTAATCATGAATGCACATCGATTTCGAAGAATAGACCAATTAATTATCAAATTATCGTGACACGTTGAACTAAATCTGTGTGATTAGTCTGTATGGTCTGTATGCTCTGTAATTTGACAATTATTGCTATGCTGTATAACAGCTCTACAGTGTCATTTACTGACCTTTTTGGTACAATTAATTAAGAGTCGCAACTTTAGCATTGTTACGAGTTACTTTTCCTTTAGTAAGAAAAAACATGTTTTTTGGCTTCATTTTTCAAATAGGTGAATAAAGTTCATGAATTTTTCGTAAAAAAAACTTTATCGACCTGCTTAACATTTCTTAACTACACCCAAAATGTCGCACAAGAGTGAAGGGGAGAGGGGAGTGAAGAATTCGGAAACAAAAAGTAAAAACTTGCACTTCCTTTAACTTGCAAATGAGACATTAAGGCACGGTAAGGTGATACGTAAAAACTGAATTATAGCGAACTGGACGGGCATAAGAAAGTGACAGAGTCAATTACTTCCACATGCGAAATAAAGCAAAATATTAAAAAAACAATAATCCTGGCTGCAAAAACACATAATTGAAAAGAAAATAAGAAGCATTATAATCTATAGAATTTTGGTGTTGCAGGCGGGACAAACAAAAGTTAAAACATATACATATTTCAGGTTATTGGTTAGTCCCCGCCTCAGTTATTTTATTTTGAAGTCGGGTTTATTGATTTTTAAAATAATTTGCTTTATTTCAAGGGTTTTCGTTTTATTAATAATAATATACCTATTTGGAATCGACTCATTAGGTATTAGCTTTTATTTGATACCAATAATGTTGTATTAAAAAAAAAACCTTTCCCTCCCTTTTTTGTATTTGCAAAAGCAATACATAAATATTATGTAGCCTATGTCACTCTCATTATTAGCACGAATCAAACGACACCTGATATGTTAAGATCCATTAAGCCGTTTAGGCTACAGAGCGTTCCAAAGACTTCTGGGGCAGTCGGGTAAAAGAAAGCGCAACTATGAGCTGGAACCAAAATAAAACAACGTTCTTACGTTGTTTTATTTTTATTAGACGCTCTTGCGTCAAACCAAATAAAGAGTGGGGCCCAAAATGCTTCCTTGTGGTACCCTATAGTGAATGGAATGCTCCTCGCTGTTATAGCTATCGATCCTGACTTTTTGCGAACGATTAGAGAGGTAATCAATTAAGCTATGTATCAAAAACATGTTCAGCCAGAGTTTTCAATTACCCAATTTTGCAATGAAATTACTTAGGATTTTAGAATTCCAAAAAAATATATAAAAAGTAGAGGTATTTCGGAATTAAATTATATCGAGGAAAAACCCGATTGCGTTTACCTTCAGTATTAATCAAATAGTTATTAAACATACATCCAACAATTAAATTCATACATGCTGTAATAGTGAAATAAGTGGTTACGAGAAGCCCCGATTTATTTTGGTATCGCCTTAAAGTGAGAAAATTGGTGAAGCTGAAAGGTGAGTAATTATGAATGGTTAGAATATTATGTAAAATGAGGCAAAGGGCATACGAAAAGAGGTGAAGAAAATGTCTCATAAATAATTCAGAGGGTTTCCACGTTCAGGAGCAAATCTTCAAAATTATATGTAGATAATGTTATATAAATATTCAAGTAAAAAGCAAATTAATTGCTTGGTTGACGACGCGGCGACGGCCAAGCCTCATTTAATAAGTTTTTGCATATGCTTAGGAGTTCTGGAGTCCGGATGAGATAAGGTTATAATTTAGAAGTAATGAGCTCTTGTACTCTGTAGAGTTAATTTGCATTATTTGTTAAGTCTAATGAGGTTCTCGCTCAGAGCTCGTAGTTATAGTACGTTGTCTATTTCATCCAGACCCTCTGTTGTTTTGCTATGAATGCTAAGAAACGCGCAACGTTAGTGTACCGTTCTCATTACAAGCAAAACAACACGCTTAGCTATGATTAAATGCATGGCTGTTTCTCATTACAGTTAGTGCCTAAAATATCCATCTATTTTCTCAAGACTTTTTAATCTTGTTTCACTTCAGTCAGTTCACTTCAGTCTTTATAACAAACTAGCTTCTGCCCGCGTGAAATTTCTTGTTCACCCAGTGCAACGCCCGCCCGCCCGCGCTATTACTTGGTTTTCGCTTAGCGTTCGTTCTGTTTTTTTTATTTTTGCTCGGCTTTCAAGGCGTGATGTTAAATAACTTATAGCCTTCCTTTCTTAAGGAAGGCTATACACATCACGCAACGACCCTCGGTTTAAAAAAAATCTTTATGCATTTGATAGCCCAGTTCTTACTGGGCCATCAAATATCATTTTGGGCACAAAACATTTTTGGAATCCGACAGGCTGAGATAGGTAACCAGAGATTACCCCCTACATACAAACTTACAAACATATTTTACCTCTATAATATTAGTTTCCATTATTAAATAACACGGTATGTGTGTGAATGCTATCGCCTTGCACACATTCAAAAACTCGATAAAGATAAAAATAAAGATTGAATGAATATCTCAGCATATTCAGCATTGTATTTTCTCCTGAGTGTCCACTCGTCTAGTTAGCCTTTTGAAGCTGTTTATTTTATAATGGACTACTTCAGCAAAAATCCAGTTACAGCCGACACTAGTTTAATTTAAAATTCAGAACGCAATCTGAATACAGTACGCGCTTGGGAACCCTACTCGCTTCACAATAGACTTCCTTACAGCTCCGTTCTTATGGAAAATATATGTGAAAAGTAATATTATGTGGCCATAATAACTGTTCGCATCTAAGTATCTTACAAACAAAAACGATTTTATTCAACAGAAAGAATAATATTTTTCAAGCGAAAAATAACATTTGTAGAGAAAAAAGCAGAAATAAAACAATAAGGGTGGTTTTATACAAAAAAAAATCAGAGCTATGGGATAAGGATTTCTGTTTATATCAAATTATTAACGGCTTTGTGGAACCGATGTACTATGTTGGTCTCACTTGTTCAGGTTATTTTTAATAGAACATTAAATGAAACATCAAAGGAAAGGAAAACACAAAAGATTCAACCTTTATACCATTATATTATTTCGGCCGTCATCCAGAAATCGAGTTTCATTTTATGTTATGGTTTTAGGATTTATAGAGATCGTCCCATGTCCCATAATATAGGTACTTTTATATTTTTATTTGCCAGTTACCCGAAAATTGATTTTTTTTATGAGATTGGTGGTATTATACTTAGAAGCTAACGGAAAGGGTTTATAATGAAAGACGTTATTTAGATTTTGGTTTAAAATAATTTTAAGCCGAAATATTTTTTAATTATTATTTTATCATCAAAATAACCTAAGTATGAATAGGTGGGTACAGTGGAACCTCTGCTAAAGGCAAATAATTCATTGATTACTTATAATTATGAAGTATATAAATGAACTCTGTAAACTGCCCATTCAAAACTGTAAAGTCATTACATACGCCGATGATACTTCCCTCCTTATAGATGGAGTAGACCATTCCATTACACGTGCAAGCGCTTTTTCAGCACTCGGATAGCACTGTACCTAGACAGTGCTATCCGAGTGCTGAAAAAGCGCTTGCACGTGTAATGGAATGTTTGAGTAACAACCTACTCACTTTAAACGTCAATAAAACTGTCTATATGCCGTTTGCTATTAGGTCTATCTATTTATCTATTTATGCCCATCACCTTCCCTTACTCTTAAAGCCCACATATGTACGCCTTCTACCGTTTGTGACTGCCTAGCAATCTCTAAGTCCACTACTGTCAAATACAAAGGCGTTCATATCGACAAACATCTCAATTGGCATAAACACCTAGGTGTCACTCTCTGAGAGAACTCACTCTCTGGGAGAACTCACAAGCTGAGTTGCATTTTTAAAAAATTACGTAAGTCTGCTGATAAGGATACATTGAGGATGGTTTATTTTGCTTTATGCCAATCGATCTTAGCTTATTGTATTCCAATCTGGGGTGGAGCTACAAAGAACCATTTTATTCGACTAGAACGAGCACAAAGAGCAGTTCTGAAGGTTCTGCTCTCTCAGCCGCCAAGATACTCCACAGTACAAATATATGAGAAATCTAAAGTGTTAACTGTCAGGCAGCTGTTTGTCCTTCAGTCAATTCTCCGTAAGCACCCTACTCATCCATCCTCTGAGCCAACAGGCAGAATTAAATACACGGTTTTTCCCCATGAGTCGCACTAAACTTCGTTTGCCAAGAGACACTATTATGTCACCAGCATGAAACTTTATAACCAGCTTAACAAAGTACTGAAAATTTATACTACTAAATAATAGATAATAGATACTAAATATCAGGTCAAATCTAAGTTACAGGAATATCTTCTAAAACTAACTTATCTCAATACTGAGGAATCTTCTGATAGGTAATTTTAGAAATGTTAATAATTGTTTGGGGTTTTTATAAAAGTAATATTATAATATGAGATAGACGAATTGTATTTGGCTTTTTGAAATAAAGATTATTATTTATTATTATTATTATTAAATATTATACTCTCGCATACGTTCGCCAACTCATTTATACTTACACTCACAGTCACACACACTCATTCACAAACATACACACACCCTCAACTATGCACACACACAAAACTCCAGACAAACACACTAGAGACATTACAACACTTTCATTCATGTTTAATTTTTATTTTTTTCTTATTCTTTTATTTTTTCTGTTTCTCTTTCAATAGCCCTAATGGATTTTTGTGTATAATGTGTGTCCTATTTTCTATATGCTCATCACTTTGAAGGGACACTGGCTTCTTAGATACAGGTACTTAAACCTAGTTTAGAAGTCAGGCTTTTTCACTCTGGAACACAGCTTAAGCCATTTTTTTCTTAGATCTAAATAATGTAAATGCATTTTTAGAGAAATAAATTTATTACTAATTATTATTAATAAGTGACGTTTATTGCTTTTCGTAAACAGAAAAAAACTACAAGTCAGGTTCTTTTTATTAACACTGTGGTCAGGTTTGGAGCTGTTTCGTGAAAATTATCTTCCATTACACTGTCTACGTGTAACAAGCTCAAAAAGTTGACAGTCTGGATATACGTTGAATGACAAACGACTTCATTTATTTAAAACTTGAATGAAGCAACATGGGTTATACCAGAAAAGAAATGTGAAGAGTTGTCAGTCGGTCAGCAGTAGCTTGGTACTAATTACTAATTGGCCATTTTTAAGTTAATTTTTCACGAAAATATAATATCTTTTCGATTCTAAAACGTGAACGAAAATAAGATTTTCTTGCTGGTTTGTTTACGCGATGGCTTCTACGATTGGTAACCGAAAATTTACATTAAAACATGGTAGGTAGGTACTATTTACTTTCAATATTGTCAATTATTTAAATTTATTTTCTGAATAGGTATCAAATCTATCCGCTTAAATTTACATTTTCATGATAATAATTTTATGTACCTATTTTGTATCCATCATCCATCCAGTTGCTTGCCTGTTGTTCATTTTTAAAAGTGACTGCTATTTGATCTATGCCTCCAAATAATTGAGGAAATGACACGCATCCCAATCTCAAAGTTATCCAGATAGCTCACAGTTCTTGTTGTTTTCGTATATTTTGCATTTTTTTTTTTGTTTTTGTTATTATATTTAATTACTAATTCATTTATAAGTATAAAAATTATGTATTTGGTATGTTGATACTGTTTGTACTCCCCTTCTGGAACAAGCCTTTTTTTTTTTGGATGGGCAATCATCAAATAACTTCTCCCACTCTGGGCGGAGCGGGAGGGTGTGTCAGACTCTTACTGACTAAAACCCACCCGTATTCCTTCCTGTTGCCCGTGTTGCCAGGGGCCACGGTGACCCATTAGTACATTCCCGCGACCCCGTCAGGCATCGGCCCTAGTGGACCCCTACATTTGTGCTGACGACATCTCTTTGAGGCGCGCGTGGAATACGACGCGCCGTCGACCCGGGCCTGGTCCTTACCGGACGCTGAGCTACCCATTGCTCACCATCCGTAAGCCCGCGCCTACGGTGGCCGGAAATCCGCCAGGGATTCCCGACGCCCAGGGCGTCTCCTGCGGCGGCTAGGGGCGAGAGGGCGCGAAATTTGCCTCTCCCTCAACCGTCCCGCCTCTTCCTTCGCGAGCATTACTGCTTCGCAGAAGGAGGTGACGGCTGCCCATGCCCCCTCGCTCCGTACCATGGCCTGAACCAATACCGGACGCGAGAAATCTCTGCCGCCGATCGCCTCCACGAGGACACGGCGGTGCTCTGCCCAAGCCGGGCAGACCTCCACCGTATGCTCCACCGTGTCCTCCGGGCGATCCACACAGTGGTGACACCCGGACGTTTCCTCCCGCCCTTTCCGACACAGGAACCTCCCGAAGCTGCCGTGTCCGGTGAGGACCTGCGTCAGGCGGAAGATGAGGACGCCGTGGCGCCTCTCTAGCCACTCCTTAAAGAGGGGACTTATCGCCGCAATTGTGGCGTGCTCAAGGAACAAGCCTAAAGGTTCATTAGAAAACCAGCGTCAGACAGCATCTGTCTGGAATTAATGCTGAAATGAACATTTTTGGCGCAGCCGTGAGGCAACACTATTATTGTTGTTAAAACATTATTTTCACTTTTTTATTCGGTTATTTGTATTTCATTAACTGTGTCCAAATAAACGTTATTCTTTCTTTCCATACATTTTGATGCCCTTGAGAGTGTCGAAATATACGTTTTTTGGCCGATCTTTATTTTACGTCAACTTAGAATTTGGTTTTTTCACAGCTTCAAGGGACTGTAGACCTGAGTATATGGTTTAACTTCAACTCGATACCTCCACGCGTTCCCGAGATAAAGGGTCTTGACAGACAGACGGATAACAAAGTGATCGTATAAGGATTCCGTTTTTTCTTTTTGAGGTACGGAACCTTAAAAAACGTACATACTATAACCTCCTCCTTTTTAGAAGTCGGTTTCATATCAAATCTATTCCCTCCCATTATTTAACTACGTCGTGATTTTAAGACTACTCTGTCAAGAAAGTACCGGGAAAGGAACAATAATACGCAAAATGTTAGTTATTCATCCGAATTTATTTTATTACCTTCAAAGTAATGCTCCTTCAGAAACGATACACTTTGCCAACGAATAATCCGATCATCAAAACATTTTTTAAACGCTTTTTCCGGAATTGAGTTCAGTTCTCGCTGCGAATTCTCCTTTACGTCTTCTACCGAATGGAAACGGGTGCCACGAATTGGTAATTGGAGTTTAGGAAAAAGAAAGGAATCGGCTGGACCCATATCTGGTGAATAAGGTTGCTCGATGGTATTTGTTGAATTTTTGGTTAAAAATTCGTTCACAATGATGGCTTTGTGTGAAGGTGCATTATTGTGGTGTAACTTCCAAGAATTTTCTTTCCCCAAATCTGGCCTTTTTCGTCGAATTTGCTCTCTTAAACGCCGCTTAAGACTCAAATAATAATCTTTATTTACCGTTTTACCTTCCGACAAGAATTCTGAGTGCACAACACCGCGATAGTCAAAGAAAACAGTCAACATGACTTTGACTTTTGATCGACTTTGGCGTGACTTTTTCGGTTTCGGTTCAGTTGGAAGGCACCACTCCGAAGCTTGTTGACTACTTTGCATGGCCAACTAGTAAACCCATGTCTCATCACCAGTAATAATACGTTTCATGAATGTTGGGTCGGAATTGCCTCGTTCTAGCATGTCCTCAGCGACTCTTATGCCATTGAGTTTTTGGAGAAAATTCAGATGTTTTGGGACTAGCCAATCGGCAACATGTTTCATACCCAATTGATTATTTAAAATGGTACGGATTGACTCGTGAGACACAGTAAGTTCAGCGGCTATCTCTCTCAAACTTGAATGAGTATTTTCAGTCACTATTTCCTTCACTTTTGCGATGTTATCTTCAGTTGAAGACGTTGATGGCCAGAGCGAGGCAATCAAATCTTTCATCACATCTCGACCGCTTTTGAACGCTTTGTACCACTCATAAGCACGTGTTTTTGATAAAGTAACGTAAGCCTTTTGTAACATTTTCAGGGAGGGAGGGAAGGGGAACGCGAAATTCCATTGGCGATGCAAAATTTAAGACAAACTCTTTGTTCGATGTTTTTGTCCATCATGCAATTCGCAATATACACTAGATATGATCTAATTAAAAACAGCATTGTATTTAATCTAAATAACAGATGCAACTCAAACTCCGCGCCAAAATGTAAAACAGCTGTACCAATCTAACAAACAAAAAAAAAAACAAAATTTAAATTTCGAACCATAAACTAATCATCCATTCCCGATACTTTTTGGACTAAATGTATATAATAAGTATTCACTTAACATTAGTTATACTATATAATAAAATATAAGTAAAAATCTGTTTAAAATCAAGCTTTTATTTAACTAAAAAGTACAAAATAACACTTACGTAAACATAGAACTTTAATATTTATAGGAGTTCCTATAGCCACCTCCCAGCTTCATCATCAGATCCTGGACAGACCCTAGTGTAGTCTATCTAATGAGTCCAAGCACGATGGTGCTATCTTGTTTGGTTGAGGAACACCTATGGCCACCTTTCGGCTCCATCATCAGTCCCTGAATACCATCTTGTGTAATAGCACTTGTCCATACATATCCAATTAAACCAAACATGACGAGACATCTGGAGTACTTGAAAATTTCGTGCCTATACAGTTGACCGTTGAGGAGATCCTTCGTCTTGAGTCAATCCTGGGTGAAGCAGCCAGGTCATGGTGGACTTTAGAACGTACTATCATAATTAAAGCGTACGTATCTGTACTGTTGACCGTTGAGGACTTCCCTCGTCTTGAGCCAATCCTGGGTGAAGCAGCCAGGTCATGGTGGACTTTAGAACAAACTATCATAATTAAAGCGTAGGTACGTGTCTGTACTGTTGACCGTTGAGGAGTTCCCTCATCTTGAGCCAATCCTGGGTGAAGCAGCCAGGTCATGGTGGACTTTAGAACGTACTAATTTAAGCGTATTTAAAATTTGTGTCTGTACTGTTGACCGTTGAGGAGTTCCTACATCTGGAACCAATCCTGGGTGATGCAGCCAGGTCATGGTGGACTTTAGAACGTACTATCATAATTAAAGCGTACGTATCTGTACTGTTGACCGTTGAGGACTTCCCTCGTCTTGAGCCAATCCTGGGTGAAGCAGCCAGGTCATGGTGGACTTTAGAACAAACTATCATAATTAAAGCGTAGGTACGTGTCTGTACTGTTGACCGTTGAGGAGTTCCCTCATCTTGAGCCAATCCTGGGTGAAGCAGCCAGGTCATGGTGGACTTTAGAACGTACTAATTTAAGCGTATTTAAAATTTGTGTCTGTACTGTTGACCGTTGAGGAGTTCCTACATCTGGAACCAATCCTGGGTGATGCAGCCAGGTCATGGTGGACTTTAGAACGTACTATCATAATTAAAGCGTACGTATCTGTACTGTTGACCGTTGAGGACTTCCCTCGTCTTGAGCCAATCCTGGGTGAAGCAGCCAGGTCATGGTGGACTTTAGAACAAACTATCATAATTAAAGCGTAGGTACGTGTCTGTACTGTTGACCGTTGAGGAGTTCCCTCATCTTGAGCCAATCCTGGGTGAAGCAGCCAGGTCATGGTGGACTTTAGAACGTACTAATTTAAGCGTATTTAAAATTTGTGTCTGTACTGTTGACCGTTGAGGAGTTCCTACATCTGGAACCAATCCTGGGTGATGCAGCCAGGTCATGGTGGACTTTAGAATGAACCATCATAATTAAATCGTAAGTACAGTGACATTTTGTGTCTGTACTGTTAACCAAAATAAAAAAATCAAAATCAACATTTTTTTTTCACATAAACCTACATGAGCACATATGTTTATTGTTTCTTTTTTTTCAGGTTGCTTTAATATTTGGTGTAACTGGTGCCTGTAGGATACAAGAATTAACAAATATAAGCGTAAAAAACATAGAGAACCATGGCCAGATGCTTTTAGTGAAGATACCTATCAAAAAAATAAAATACCGAGGTCATTTACCATAAACGGTCCATTCTATGAAATTGTTAAGAAGTGTGATTTAATTTAGAAATTTGCGGTCACCAAAAGCAAACACTGACCGTTTCTTTCTAAATTACCAGAATGGTAAATGTACCTGTCAGCCTATAGGTATAAACAAATTTGGATCTATGCCTAAAGAAATCGCTAAGTTTTTAGGTTTAGCAGATGCTGAGAGCTACACTGGACATAGTTTCAGAAGAACATCTGCTACATTGCTAGCTAATTCAGGAGCTGATATAATGACTATGAAGCGTCATGGTGGGCGGTGATCTAGCAATGTAGCAGAATCATACGTAGAAGATTCCATACAAACCAAAAAGGAAATTTGTGCAAAAATCACAAAAAGAACTTGATTCTGAGGCGCTTCCTACTGACGAAACACCAAGTACATCCAATAATGGATTTCACCTACCTACACGAATAATGAGCCATCTCAAATTACAATAGAACATGAAAATATTTCAATAAATAATCTAACTGATGAGATTATTTATTGAAATATTGATATCATCAAAAACAGTTAATTACAATTTTACTAATTGTTTCTCTAAATAAACTTTTTACCTACTAAATAAAATGAGTTTTTTTTTGTTATTTTATTCACAAGTGTGTTAAAAAACGTCGTATGATACACGTGTGTATTGATGATTACCGTCCTCGGCGGTAATCACCAATGTTACACACTAGTACCATAATGTAATATTAAATAATTGGCTTTTACATGTTTTCAAATTAGTGTTAATAGGTATGGAAGGACAGTGTAGGCTCGTCAACAAGTACCGGGTACTTAAAAAAATAGAAAATGGTCTACAAATCTACGGTCTATTAAGCCTACGATGTTCTCACTTTCACAAAATATATATAATCTATGTAAAATATTAATAAAATTATAAAAATAAAATCCTATTTAAACCAAATGACATGATTTCAATTACAACTGTAACACATCTGAATTGATATTCTATCCACAAAAGCCACTAAGATATATTTGAAATTGTAAGTATATAACGTCAAATAATGAAAAGATTATGTCAAGGAAGTATGTAAATTAAATATATATATATATATAATAATCGTAATTTGGGAGCAGTTAATAGACATTTACATAGTTATGCAGTTAATGAGGTACCAGGTAAGCCACATGACTGTGCAGAAGGAATTTTTGCCAACCTTACCTTGGCCAACCTGGCCTTCAACGTAGTCTTTAAACTTATAATATGATTTTTTGATAAAGAGACGTTTGTTATGGCTATTGAACTTTCCATCGCTAAATTCTGTAATCGACTTTGGCAATTTGTTATAAAAGCGGATACTGTTGATACGAAATGATTTACTTGTTTTTGGTAATCTAAATTTGGGTACCTATCACAATTCCATGTTTACTACGTGTATTTATAATATGGAACTCGCTTCATAAAGTTAAGTCCTAGATTTATGTGAACATACAAAATACTTTCTAAGATATAAACAGAAGGCAGAGACAATTAATTTGTTTCTAAGTGACTCACGAGGACCCATTCTATAGATCGCTGCGGATTGCCCTCTTTTGTAAAATGAAAATTAAATCTACGTCAGCTGCCGATCCCCACAGCAGAACGCCATAAGACATGATACTGTGGAAATAAGCAAAGTATACTAACCTAGCAGTGGCTATATCAGTCAAGTTCTTTAGTCTTCTTACAGTTTCCGTAATAGCATCTAGTTTCTTGCCATCAAGTTTTAAATTAGACCCACTTGGGGTACATTTGATAATGAGAACTTAAGATACTTTGTTTTCTTCGCATTAAGTAAGAGATTATTATCTATCATTTCGATAGGACAGCCACACTATCGTTGACATGACACATCCGTATCTTTTATGTCTCTCAAGATACAGGTTTCCTAGTTTGAGAGGCAGGGTTTTCCATCAGGTGTTGCATCAGGGAGGCACTCCGGTATCACCGGATGCCGACCTACCTCTGTCGTGTGGTCGAGGCCTATTTGACGGACAGGGTCGTCATCTACCCCGGTCACCAGGGAGTGTGGAACCGGCAAGAGATGTCATGCGGTGTCCCACAGGGATCGGTCCTGGGGCCGCATCTGTGGGACATCGGATACGACTGGGTGCTGCGCGCCGACCTCCCTAGCGGCGTCAGCGTAGTGTGCTACGCTGACGACACGTTGGTCCTGGTGCAGGGGAGGTCGTACCAGGCGGCGGCCGAATTAGCGGCAAGCGGGGTTGCGACAATCGTCGAAAGTATCCGGCAATTGGGACTCGAGGTGGCCCTGCACAAGTCCGAGGCCATGTGTTTTCATGGTCCTCGGAACGCGCCACCGTTGGGGTCCCAAATAACGGTAGGAGGGGTTTCTATCGGCGTCGAGTCGACGATGAAGTACCTGGAACTCGTCCTCGACAGCCGGTGGAACTTCGTGGAGCATTTCCGACGTTTGGCTCCCAAACTGGAGCGGGCGGGCGCTGCATTGAAGCGGCTCCTGCCCAATCTAGGGGGTCCAAACGCCTCCTGCCGGAGGCTCTACGCGGGGGTCGTGCGGTCCATGGCCCTCTACGGGGCTCCTGTATGGGCGCGCTCTCTGGCGCTGCGGCCAGCCCGCCGGTTGAGCGCGGCCCAAAGGGTCATGGCCATCCGGATGGTCCGAGGATACCGCACGGTCTCCTGTGAGGCAGCGAGCCTCCTTGCCGGATTGCCGCCATGGGATCTGGAGGCAAAAGTCCTCGCGCACGTATGGGAGTGGCGCGAGGAGGCGAAACGCCGGGGCGTAAGTCCGCTACCGCGAGAAATCGCGGCACAGCGGACGGAGCTCCGGCGGGATCTCATGGCGTCATGGAAAGTACGGTTGTCGCAACCCAGTGCTGGGCACGCCACGATTTCGGCGATAAGTCGGCGCCCGCGTCTCTGTACTTGTCACAGCGATGCCATCACCACAGAACACAAATAAGTAGTACGATACCATAGAGTACCAAAAACTCAAATGGCATTGACAAGTAACTGATGTTACGTCGGGTTCTGACACGCGGTTTAGTATTATATGAATATTTATTTAATAACTATTTATTTTTATAGGTTATTTCATACGTTTATTTTATTTTTTATTTATGTCTGTATCTATCCGTGACATCACAGTGGGCCCTATCAGAATACCAGCGCTGCGACACTTATTTCTTAAGTACTGCAGCATTATGCTGAGATGGGAGCCTTTTGGCCTCGTACAGGACTTTTTGTTTTTATTTTAATTTTACTTTTTGTTTTTTTTTTATATATTTCTATGAGTGTTTTTTTTTTTTTAAGTTTAATGTGTGATCTCCTGTGCGAGTCCCAATAAATACTTTTTCTTTCTTTCTCTTTGAGGAGTGGCTGGAGAGGCGCCACGGCGTCCTCACCTTCCGCCTGACGCAGGTCCTCACCGGACACGGCAGCTTCGGGAGGTTCCTGTGTCGGATAAGGCGGGAGGAAACGTCCGGGTGTCACCACTGTGTGGATCGCCCGGAGGACACGGTGGAGCATACGGTGGAGGTCTGCCCGGCTTGGGCAGAGCACCGCCGTGTCCTCTTGGAGGCGATCGGCGGCAGAGACCTCTCGCGTCCGGCCCTGGTTCAGGCCATGGTACGGAGCGAGAAGGCATGGGCACCCGTCACCTCCTTCTGCGAAGCAGTAATGCTCGCGAAGGAGGAGGCGGGACGGTTGAGGGAAAGGCAAGTTTCACGCCCTCTCGCCCCTAGCCGCCGCAGGAGACGCCCAGGGCGTCGGGAATCCCGGGCGGATTTCCGGCCACCGTAGGCGCGGACTTGCGGACGGTGAGCAATGGGTAGCTCACCGTCCGGTAAGGACCAGGCCCGGGTCGACGGCGCGTCGTATTCCACGCGTGCCTCAAAGAGATGTCGTCAGCACAAAGTAGGGGTCCACTAGGGCCGATGCCTGCCGGGGTCGCGGGAAGGTACTTATGGGTCACCGAGGCCCCCGCAACACAGGCAACAGGAAGGAATACGGGTGGGTTTTAGTCAGTAAGAGTCTGACACACCCTTCCGCTCCGCCCAGAGCGGGAGAAGTTATTTGATGATTTCCAACCCTCAAAAAAAAAAAAAAAAGGGTTTTCCATATTGTTTACAGATTTCAGTTCTTAGTTTATATTGCATTGTGTTACTACCAAAGCTCATTTAAATTGTATTTTTTTTTTTATAACATGCCAAATCTGTATTTTTGTGAAATAAAGTTATTTATTATATTATATTATTATTATATCTATTTTAAAAATAAGAGAAGTGTCATCCGCGAATAAAATTATATCCGCTATGTTAACCATCATGTAAGCAAGATCCGGAGACCACTGAGGAGCTCCCTCGTCTGGAGTCAGTTCTGGGTGTAGCAACCAGGTCATGGTGGACTTTAGAACGAACTATCATAATTAAATGCGTCTATAAAATTTCGTGTCTGCACTGTGTACAGTTGAGGAATTCCCTAGTATTGGCCAATCCTGGATCAGTAGCAGCCAGGTCATGCTTATCATAAAAATTAATTGTCTTTGGAACTGAACCAACATCTAAAATGTCAACTCCTTAGGATAAGAGGAAGTGGTTTTAATTCAGCTTGTAAGAATCGGCCTAAACAATCAAACATACAAACATTGCAATTTAAATAAAAGCTTGTAAATTGAAATGCTGTTCGTCGATAAGCCTGTAATTTGAAAAATTGCCAGGAAAATTGGAAAATACGGGAAAACTGAAAGTGCATTTTCTATGGGAGTTTTGAATTTAATAATCCAAATTTCAAGACAGGACAACTTCAGGTCAGCTAGTTCAACAATGAATGTCACCCTACAACAAAGCCTTCTCAACTTTTATAGGAGACAATGAAACATATTTTTCTGACCTTACAGCGCAGTAAAATGTCTCTTGGTTATTTTTATGAGGAATAATTTATGAGGTCCCATAATCACTTGAGACAGATAATAGCTAACTAGTGTCGTTAAAGAGAGCAAGTTATATAACATAGTATAATACATGAGCCGCTGGACATGGTTCAGAACCAACGTTTATGACCTTTTATGCGGTTTTTTTCATTAAGAACAATTTTATATATGGCCCTTCTATTAAGCCGTCCTATTGTTTAACCGGATTTTGAGACGTTTCCTACCAAATAACAATGGTACTTAGACATTGAACTTATTTTTATTGCAGTTGAAAAAGTGCGCCAGCAATAAACTAAAAGCTCTGATAACGTGAGCCATGTATTGGTTTTAACTAATAAATCAATCACTCTGTTAAATCGATCAACAATTTCATAACATAACTTTATTCTAATAATTTACTTTCACAAAATTGTTATTTAATTTACATAGATTTCAGCTAAATATTTACCATCACCCATGTTAAAAAATATTGGTTGGTAGAATGTGAAAGCGGCAATTCGATCTTCAGTTGTTTTGTCGAGTGCTAATTATTTACACAGATATTTGTATAAAATGAGTTCACCAGATACAGATATTGATTTAACGCCTGATTTCATTAGAGAAGAGGCTAAAACAGTTGAAAACCTTTTACCGCCAAAATCAAAAGAAATATACCTACTTAAAATCTTACGATGTTTTTATGAAATGGCGCGCTGAAAAAAGATAACGTGTAACATATTTCAATGAATTATCCTTAGATAATTCATTGAAATATGTAATACGTTTACAAGATACCGCTATACGAAGATTTATGATTCTTATATCATAAATCTTCATAAAATATCGTTTGTTTAACTAATCAGGTTTTTATTTACTTTCCCCATATTCATAAAGAAAAGCAGATTGTTTACGTCGGGTGAAAGACCTATGTATGTAGCCCTCGCTACGCTCGTGCGCCAATAGGTCGAGTGCCTCTCACGCTGATAAAAGACAAAAAATGTCAATATAAACATTTTATAGGCAGTGCCGGCCAGCGCTAGGCGCATTGGCGCCTAGCGCTTTCGCTGCGATTTGTATAGCGGCATCGCATAGGACATCGTGAAAATTGGAGAGGCAATGAAAGTGTTAATATATACATAACTTTTATAGACCCGACAAAACAAAACTCGGCCATACTTGTAGATGTGCTGTCAAACGGCTGCTCGGTCTCTGTAATGTACTCCCAGTTACAATCCTACGAAAGGCGGACATCTTAAGTGCCCAATTTTTGTTGGTATGCACGCTAATTTTGTAGGTATGGCAAGTTCATAGTTGTATAAGTCATTGCTAGGAATTGACACTATTCAAATCTCACTTCAAGCTCACTTCACCTAATTTTTATGCTGAGATTTGTACAGAATAGACCGGTTTGTAACTGTATAACCACTTTTTCTGCCTCAAGCTTTTCTTCTAAGTTAAAGCTGTAATATCAAATGTATGCGAGTCTTAATCATCATCATCATCATTTCAGCCGAAAGACGTCCACTGCTGGACATAGGCTTCTCCCAAGCACCGCCACTTCGAGCGGTTTTGTGCTTCCCGCATCCAGCGGATTCCTGCGGCCTTCACAAGGTCATCGGTCCACCTTGTAGGAGGCATTCAACGCTACGTCTTCCAGTACGCGGTCGCCACTCCAGAACCTTTCGGCCCCATCGGCCATCTGTTCTGCAAGCTATGTCTGCCCACTGCCACATCTTTATACTATCACGTTATAATCTGACATAGGTAAGACTAAAGTCTTACATGGTCATGTGCACTGGGCATAAAATGTCATAGGTAACTTATATTATACGCGCCGCCTACGACGTACGGTGACCGTGCGACCAATCTATTCCTTTGCAAAGCTGTCCAAACGCGAGAAACCGGAATAGCTCCGCATATATTCCCAGTTTCTTTGATACCTTACATTAAAATGGAAATCTGACATATTCCCTGTATTTTTTGCGAAATAATAAAACCACGAGATTGAAAATAAGAAAATACAGTAACTTTTGTATTGTGTTCTGTTTACGATTTCCCGTAAAAACATTCTGGAAACGGAAATCGCATGTACCTACCAATTTTCGGCGTTGTCCTCAGGCGATGTGTCTGCTAGGTGGATCAGTAGAGGATAAAGTAAAGGGTTTAGACCACATCATCTTTGAGGGATGAACGCCGTAAAAATATATGTATAAATAGGTCAGCCCTGAGAAAGCTTGTTTACTCATATATTTGGCAAACAAACCCTGTCTGTAAAGTTGCTTGCTATTCAATTGTTATTGTAAACTGTTCTTATTGTCAAGTGTTATTGTTATTGTAATTGTTATTGCAACTTTACAGACAGGGTTTGTTTGCCAAATATATGAGTAAACAAGCTTTCTCAGGGCTGACCTATTTATATATATTTTTCATGTTAACTTTAACGTTAGTTTCATGTTAACACAAGGTTCTGCCCGTGGCTTTGTCCGCGTATTTTAACATATCCTATGACACTCAGCAATAGCGTAGCTTTCTGTCAGTGAAAGAATTTTCGGAATCGGATCAGTAGTTCCGAAGATTATCCCCTACATACAAACTCATACATTTTAGCATTTTATAATATATATGTGATTTTTTTTTTATAGATAAAGTAGCTTAGCTTCCGCTCGCGACTTCGTCCGCCAACTTGTTCCCCCAACCCACTGCGTCATATTGCGTCGTCCGATAAAAATAACCTTCCTCGAGAATTAATTTATTATTAAAATTAATGAATAAATATTTACACTAGGTAGACACTAAATTAAATTACTAACTATATATATACAAATGAATATTAAAAACAAAAGGACACTTAGGCGTCAAAGTATTCGTCCGCATCGCTGTCATCAGGAAACGTGCCCAGAAGACTGGCAGCATTGCCACGTTGATTGGCAATGCTAATTCTTTGGCCAAAGAACGAGCCAGCCCTCTGGTCACGTGAAGTGTCGATCAATTGGCGAGAAATTTCCTTAAAAAGGAGACGCGCACTCGGGCCCCATGACCCGAGCGTTTCGACCCCAAAGGGCTCAAAACTGTAGTTTCCTACTCGTATAAGGTTGCAGTATTAATAAATTAATAAACTTATTTATTTCAAGTACCTAAGTTACAGACGAAAATACATCTTTGGTTAAAATTAGGTTAAATATGAATTACAAATGGTTGGCATAAGAGTAAAGACAGGTATTAAATAATTATGCAGTAACCACAAGGTCTGTACATGAATTGCTTGAGCCCTGCCTCTTAAACTAGGTTGACCTATATCTTAAGAGACAGTGATCAGCTATAAGGTATCTTATAAAATAAACAAAAACTTGTGACGTCTGTCAGGGCAATTGGGCTATCAAATGCAAAAATACTTCTTCAAATCCGACCGGTAGTTCAAGAGATTACACACAAACCCCTCCCCTTACATACAAACTAGCAAATAAATACCTCTTTGTAATATCAATGTACATATATTAGATACTATAAATTATCATCATTGTTTTCAATAAATAGATAAAACATTAAAGTGAACAGTGGCACGCTATTAAGTTAATTTATTTCCATTTTCTAACTTAGTTTACGCGTGTGCAATGTTTTCTTTTTTCCACCAGGCAGGCCCCGCCGGCCCCAATAAGAATGACGTGCGTTCTGTAAAGAAAATCTCGCCGGAAACTGTAGGTACATTCAATATTTTTGGAAAAAAGATATTGCTTCGAGGTGTGGGAACGAGTCAGATGCCGAAAACAATAGTTTTTAGAATGTTCGTCCGTTTGTCTGGATTTATGTTCCGGCGCATAAACGTCTAAACAGATTTGAATGAAATTTTGCACACAGATAGTTTATAACTTAGATTAACACATATGTATACTTTAAACCCGTTACCCGTTAGTACGTTCCCGTGGGATATTTTCCGACGCGGGCGAAGCCGCAGTCATAAAACAAATTGTTCACCTACCTACTATACGTAGTCATCTATACCTAAAGAAACGCCATTTTATAAAAAAAAATATTGCTATTGTTTCGGGACTCTTACAATATTTGTTGTACAGAAATGTAGCAAACCAATAGCGACACGATCAAAAGAATTGAGAAAATAAAAACGGGAAACTACTTCTATAGCTACAAACAACAATAAAAACGTATTTCGAAGCTGACGTAACTATGTAGGTACAGTCACGGGTACGTACATCTGACCACCGTGAAAAAAAAAATCCCGTGCACACGATGACCGCATCTATTTACCAACCCTTTTTGTGTCGACCAATAAAAACAAACACATAGTAATATTTTCTTTTGTTTAAATAAATTTCTCAGGCTCTGTTATAATGATCACAGATGTTGACCACCCTTTACCCGGATTTATTACGGTCTTTTTTTTATTTACCAAAAACAAGGGACTCAGCAAATATCTGATGCTGCGATGCTATAGGTTGATGAGCGTAGGTAAGCGTTACTTAGCGGCCAAGGGCGGTAGTTGGACGTATGTACGTGCCCGTGACTGTATTCATAATAGGGTTGGTGAGTAAGGCAAAGTGAACGACATGCAATTCGTGCCCGGACTACGACTCGACCGCAATGGTGTCGACGGAAAGCTTGGAGTTAACGCTTATCCTACCCAACTAGTTACATACATACCCACCACCAAATAAGCTGTCGCAGAAGGTATAATTGCTATGAACCTCAAGGATGACGGATATACAGCACCTAAAAAAAAGTATATAGTAGTGTCTAGTAGTGTGTAGTGTATTCTGTAAAGTTCACTTCAAACCTCACTCAGACAATTATATTTGCATTAGATTGGGTCTGGCACTTATGTGCAATGTGTTGTAAGCTAATTCTCTAAAAGTAAATCATCTTAAATTCATAAAACTGAAATCCGAAATCATCAGATCTAAGTAACAATTACCCGTTTCAATTTTTACCTTATATATACATATAATAGATCATCATCCTCATTCTCTTGACCTTATCCCAATGTATTTAGGGTTCAGACTTCGCTATAAGTCGTCATCTCGGTAGTCACTACCTTTCAGCCATATCATCTTTCACATAGTCCATCCATCGTTTCTTGCCTTCCCATATTCTTATAGCCATCTACAATCATACTCATAACGTTCCTCACTTCTCCGCATCACATGCCCATACCATGACAACCAATTTTCACTCAAGTTTTCAGTCACCGATGCCACCAGTGCCCGTTAAAAATACTTATAATAGGTGCTTTCCTAGAACTTCTATGTTCTCTTTTATTGTGCCATTGCGCTCAAAATAGAGACAAATTGATGTTTACCGCCTACTGGCACATGTTCACATGTCACGTTGCAACCTTCGGCTGTGTAAACCAATAAAGATTCATCTTGTTCTTTTAGAGAACGCTTGCTCAGCCGTTTATCAGTTCTCGGCAGTCGACTTTCATCAAAGAATAAAAGAAGGAATTCAATAGACTTAAAAAGATCTTTAAGGGACATTTTAAAAGGAAAGGAAATAAAACGATACTGTGGGCGTAAAGTATGGCATTTCATTTGGATATAAAACGCTTTAATCCGTAAGTGCCTATCAAAAACAATCTATTATTTTTGATAGATACTTGCTCAAATAATTTTATGTCTAAGGCAATTGAATAACATTGGGAACATAAAAAGTGAAATAGTACTTCGAAACAAAAATAATTAAATGATGTTACGGGTGAGGAGCTCGTGGCTAAGTCATACCAGCCGCACGGGTTGATCCATCAGGTTAAGCTACGCTTCTCGAGGTTGGTCCGTGGATGGGGGACCATCTTTACATATCGAGACTCCTCCGTGCCTCGGAAAACACGTTAAGCTGTTGGTCCCGGCTGGCATTCGTAGGTCTTTGACAGTCGTCAAGAGCAGTGGTGGGCCAGTGGTAACGGCCGCGACTTACCTACGAGTTGTAGGTCGTAGGTTCGAACCCGGACAGGTGCTTTACTTTGTGTAAATTATTTCATCACCACTGCTCTCAAAACGGTGAAGGAAAACATCGTGAGGAAACCGGCATGTCCTAGAACCAAAAATTCGAAGACATGTGACATCTACCAACCCGCACTGGGCCCGCGTGGTGGATTACGGCAATTATTCCCTCTGACACAAAGGAGGCCTGTGTCCCAGCAGTGGGAACATTATAGGCTGATTATGTATGTATGTAAGGGTCGTTAGGAACCCGAGATTCTGACAACCAGTCTTACCAAGGGGTATCGTATTCCTGCCGGGGTCGCGGGAAGGTACTTATGGGTCACCGAGGCCCCCGCAACACAGGCAACAGGAAGGAATACGGGTGGGTTTTAGTCAGTAAGAGTCTGACACACCTTCCCGCTCCGCCCAGAGCGGGAGAAGTTATTTGAAGATTTCCCACCCTCGAAAAAAAAAAAAGGGGGTATCGTATTACCCTGTAACTGGGTTGTGGAGGTCAGATAGGCAGTCGCTCCATGTAAAATGTAAGTATTCAGCTCCATCCGGTTAGACTGGATGATGACCCCAACATAGTTGGAAAAAATTAATAAACTTATACTAAATTTTTCTAGTTTGTTTACCATCCATTTTGAAGTACCATCGAACTGAAAACCTCTTCCGTTTTTAACCGACTTCAAAAATGGAGGAGGTTCTATGTTCGTTTGCATGATTTTTTTTTATGTATGTTCGTCGATGTTTTCATCAATTGTGGACTGATTTTGGATTTTCTCTTTTATTTGTTTGAGGAAGCGTGCGCGATGGTTCCATATACATTTTATAAGTTTTCTTTGGGTTGTTTTTGAGTTGGCTTCAATAATACGTATTTTCCCACTTAGTCTATCTGGATGATGTTATAATAACTTCCTGTCACTGTTAGCTTCATAGCAGGTGGTGGTTTTAGAATTTGTGTGGGGTGTACCACAACTGAAAAGTGAAAAAAAACTAAAAAGTGATAAAAAAATAACTATTTCGGAAGTCGGTAGCAAAAAAACGAAAATACAAAACTAAAGACACCGACTTTATGTCAGTAAACAAACAAATAATCGATCAAACAAACAAAATAATTCCAGTCTAACGTTGCTTCTAATTGTGACAGCTTAACCCTTCGGGGATCATAAACACGATGTTTTGCTTGTAATACGAACGATACGAGATTTTTGGCCGCCGGCCCCGGTACTAAATTATACACAGAGCGCACTTTAAATCCGTATTTGCTCGTTTTTTACTTAAATGTAGGCCGTATGTACGACGACTGATAAAAACGGATTACATAAACGGCTCAGTCAGGAATGTAAAACATTTCCCATGGGCCACGTACTTCTGCTTATCAATGTATCACAAAGAATGTAGTTTTTTTCTGTTAGAATTTGAATGATTGCGTGATAAGTTCATGTTTTCTAACCTGCGGAGTAATTTTGTAACACACTATCAGGGCCTCAAGTCTGCTAATACATTAGTGTCAGAATGGTCTATTATCATTGATTTCATAATCGTTGATTTTGACATGTTTGGTAATCTACTAATATAATGGCGTCATTAATGAGGATCGGAACAGACTATTTTGACACTATTGTAATAGCAGACTTGAGGCCCTGTAGCAAAGGGTTTCATTTTCATTTTCAGTTCAACAACATACATTGCGTTATTTACTTTGTTGAGCAGACACATTTTTCGAACATATGAAGCAATGGATTAGCAATATACTTCAAAATTATTCAGATTGTGATACATGGTGTGTTACGCAATTAGGTTGCTGATTGCTGCCCTAGGCATAGTTAGCTGTCGCGAGAAAGTCCGAAGAGGTTACCGAGGCCTCTGGCAGCAAAGGCAACGGAAGGAACACGGGTGGGTTAGGTTAGGTTAGGTTAGAGTTAGGGAGAAGTTATTTGATAATTTCCCACCCAAAAAAAAAAGCACCGTACACGTGACAGATGAGAAACTTCTTAAAAATAAAGAATAAGAGAGATTTAGTGTGAGAGACAGAGATAATTATATCTTTATTCTCTCTCATGTAACGAAATGTGCCTTAACGTGACGCGTCCTTGAAATTTCACTCTCACGTCCAATAATCGAATCGCCGCCTAAGAAGTTTCACTTCAATAATTTATTTATTTATTTTTTTTATTTATTTATTTATTTATCACAAACACATCTATCATTACAGGCAATAATCCTAATGCGGTAGCGTGGTCTTTCGTTATATTCTAAATTACACAATTAAAGCTTAAAGCTACTAGTTATATATTAGCATAACATAATACAAACAATGTTACCTTTGTGAATTCATTCAGAGAGCAATTAAATAAATCTATCCTATCAGCAGTGTCATTCAGTGTATGCAAGGCTCGTGTCAGGGGCGCTTTACTGAGCAGGTTGGTTCGCGCGCGTGGCACTGCTAACAACCTTGGCCGTCGGCGTCGCAATGCGTACTTATCAGGCACATTCAGACATATCTCCTTTAAATCATCAGCATTAAACATTTTACCGCGCAACAGCTTAAAAATATACGTGGTAAAAGCCAGGTCCCTTCTTGTCTCCAGTTTGTTGTACCCAACCATGCCAATTACGAACAAGGTTGGGTACATCAACGGATAGAAGGGGTAGACCCCGTAAAGTTTCATATACAAATACCTGATAAATTTGTTCGGTATGCGTTCCAACATAAGACTATATTTAATCTCATGTGGAGCCCATGTGACAGCATTACACTCAAGTTGAGTTCTTATCAGAGCATTATACAATGCTGTTACCGCTGTAATGTTTGTAAAACCCGATGCCCGACGTAGTATGAAACCCAGGCTTCTATATGATTTTTTACAAACATTTATAATATGTTCACGAAATGTTAACTCGGTGTTCAGGCGCACCCCCAGATCGCGTACCTTTTCTACCCGCTCAATTGGCGTGTCATCTAACGCATACCCGTGATGATGTGGCACTCTCATCCTGCCAAAGGTTATAACCGAGCATTTTTTAACATTAAATTGCAGCTTATTTTTCCTGCTCCACTCTGCCACACTATCTATATCACGCTGCAACCGTGAACAGTCACTCAAATCTTTAATTGCCATAAGCAACTTAAGGTCATCCGCGAATAATAGACAAGTGGCAACCCTGACAACCTCAGGCAAGTCATTTATCATAATAATAAAGTTCAAGGGACCCAGATTGCTTCCCTGGCTTACTCCTGACCTCGTGTAATAAGGCTCGGATTTATAACCAGCATATTCTACAAACTGCCGTCGATCTCTCAAGTAGTTAGCAAAAAACTGCAGTAATTTGGGAGTACAGCCGACTGCTGCCAGCTTCTCTAATAATATGTCGTTATCCACCAAATCGAAAGCTTTTTTAAAGTCAAAATAGGCAGCGTCGACTTGTACTCCCGCATCAACATTTGGAACCACGTACGTCATAAAGTTCAGTAAATTACTGGTCGTGCTGCAATCCGGTCTAAATCCGTGCTGGGCATCCGATATTAAACAAGATACTTGGTCTAAAATGCACGTTTGTACGGTCGACTCAAAGACCTTTGCTGGTGCTGACAGAATTGCCACTGGTCTATAGCCACTCACGTCCGAATCCATCCCACCCTTAGGTACTGGGATCACACGTGTGATTTTCCAGCATTCAGGAAAATAAGACGACTCAATGCACAGATTATATAAATGTAAGAGCGGCTTCGCTAGTACAGTGCGGCAATCCCTTATTACAAAAGCAGGAATACCGTCTGGCCCCGCCGACCGCTTTGCCTTAAGTCGATCTAGAGCTTTCGTTACTTGGCTCAGTTGTAGGCGACCTTTATGTACACGCGAGCTGCTACCGCCGCTTGAGGCCACTGCGGCGTTCACATCGAGTCGCGGTTCCTGGTTATTGTAAACAGAATATAAATATTGCGCGAACTCATCAGCACACTCCGACTCGGGTATAACTTTACCGTTTTTGAGTATGCTTTTCCGATTATCTGTTCCCTTTTTAGCCCTCACATAGTCCCAAAAAGATCTCGGATCTTTTGTAAAACCTTGCTGAACCCTCTCCCGGTGATGGTTATGAGCCCGCATTATCATCGTTTTTACCTTTGCCCTACACCGAGCAAATACCTCGTAATCACTGCTTACCCCACTATTTCTGTAACGTTTATGCAGTATCGCCTTTTCTTTAATACAATGGATAATTTCACCCGTATACCACTCAGGGTACCTGTACCTAGAATTAACATTCTTTGGCCTTTTTCTTGGAACGGAACTATCGATGATGCTATTTATGGTGTCATAAAAATAATGAATGGCCTTATCTGGGTCATTTATATCATACATCGGCTTCCAATCGTTTGATAATAGCAATGAGTACAAAGCGTCATAATTTGCTTTGGCAAAATTCCACTGTGGATACAAACCACCCGCTTCTGCAACAACAGTATGAGGCGGGATGGAGTTTGTATACTCGTATTTACAGTCCGAACGCTCACACTTGCCTACAGGTACGCATATTGCGAGCGGCGGGTGGTAGTAATATAATATATTGGATTCTTGTAGTTATTTGATAATTTGCACCGAAAAAAAAGGCATAGTTAGCTACACGAAGTACATAAGCCAGTAGCACCATACTTAAAAAGTACGAAAATCAAAGTTTAAAAAATCATATTACGGGTGTGATTCTTTGAGATGGGTAAATAGATATGGAAGTCTGAAACTATAGAGAATTTTGTTCTAAGAAACCAAATGGTCGACTTTATAGATAAGGAAAACTGCATTTAAAGATTTCCGGTCGCGGAAATTCATTTACTTAGGAGACGCAGGTCTTTATGGCAATGTTTAAAGGTAGTCTATGTCTAGCAATGGATGTCTTTCGGGCTGAGATTATGATGATGAATTCTCTAACTGGGAACGCGAGTGACAATCCTATTAGGAACTGTTTTCTGAATAAACATTTTACATTGCGTCTGCTATAATTAATTCACGCTGTACCACTTAACTGAACAAATACGAGTGCGTTTACTGAATGTTTAACTATTTATGCAGATGTAAGCCATATTTGAATATAATTATTTTAATCGTTATTACCCAGTAATTGGGTGTAATAGAATAGAATATAATATAATACTTTTATTTCAGACAAAGTTCAGTGTTAGTAACAATTTTACTTATCCTCTAGTGTTAGTACAAACAGAGATTAACAAATAATTAAAATTAAAATTCAGCGTGGAGCTGCATCCACCTCCGCAACATCGGGGAATCCCACCGGTCTGCGGACACACTGAGAATACTGTTGGTGCTGCCGCGAACACGCGACTTCAGGGATGCACATCTTTTTCTAATAATGGCGGCAAAACCACCATTGTTGTTATCCGCAAAAATCCCTAACGCACTAAAACGCCGCGGCAGCCGCAGCAGTACTCTCAGTGCATTATTGTTGAACGCGTACGTCGCTGTATGCCCGCTAAGTGAAGTAGACCCACAGGTTGCACGTGTAGAAGGGCTGACAGTGAACTTTGAAAAGCTATGAATACGATACCCCTTGATAAGATTGATTGGCTTCTTTTGACTAACCGTAACGACTGTCAAATGTCTACAAATGACAGACAGGAACAAAACGTCGAGGCACGGAGGTATCTCGATATATTATGGATGGTCACCCATCCACAGACTGACCTCCATCGGCCACGATTATTCAATCGACCTTCGATCGACTTTCGATTTCAAGGTCGAACTACAATAATTATATTGCCACTTACGTGATATCTGCCTCTGGTTACTGATAAATACCGACAGGTAATCTACTTTCTTGTCATCCATTCTCCGATCACCCCGCGATCATGACGCTTACAACAGCGTCGAGCGAGATATAGGATGATCATTTCAACAAAATATCAATTAAGAATTTCTATAAGTGACAATGTTAGTGCAATGTTTTGTGTTGAATTACATACACACCTTATTCCTAAATTATTACCCGATACCTTATTCCTAAATTATTTACGAATTTATAGTTTAAAATCTTTCTAGTTTCCATAAAAAGTTTATGTACAGATTGAAACCTCTTTTATTCTATTTTAAAAATTTAAAAATTTTAATTAAAAAAAAAAAGAAACAACAAAATACGGCGGCAAAATTGTTAGTAATTCGTTATGTTAGGGATAATTAAAATTGTTTTATTAATATTAATTAACGAAAAGGGATGAGATTGTTTTTCTTTTTAATTTAACATAACGTGTAAGCTTTAAGAGTCATGTCACGTCGACATTTGAGTCGAGATGAAATGTTACGAGCCGTGGGCATGTTAGAAAATGGTGCTCTTCAACGCGTTCTTGCTGAAGCCTAATACAACGGCCAAAACGTGGTAAAAACATATCAAGGTTGTGGTCACGTTATCGCAGTACTGGGGATGTGGCTGAACGGCACACGGGTAGATATCGTATTACTACGCAGAGACAGGATCGATTTCTCCAAATGACCGCCAGAAGACAACCCAATATCACAGCGATGCAACTAGTAGAAAGGCTCCAGGAGGGCCACCAGCTGCTGGTAAGCGACCAAACCGTGCGAAGGAGGTTGCATGAAGTCGTTCTTCATGCTCGAAGACCGCTACGTGTTCCAGCATTGCGACGTGGCAATCGCGGTCCGCGAATTTCGTGGGCTCGGGAGCATTTACCATGAAGTGACGAACAATGGTACTTGGTGCTGTTCACCGATGAGTACCGGTTTGGGTTTCATCCGGGTTCATGAAGAACACGCGATTGGAGAACTCCAGGGAGGGTTAGCCGTTTACGGCGCCTTCAGGAGGTCCACTCATACCAAGGCGGGACAATCATATCTTGGGCAGGAATTCGTCTTGTCGGACGAACCCAGCTCGTTTGTATCCAGGGCAACATGACTGCACAAAAATACCACGAGGAGGTAGTAGAGCCTGTTATTGTCCCACATAGAATCCAAATGGGCCAGGAATTTCCACTCATGCACGATAATGCTCCTTCCCACACGGCGCGGCTGGTGTCGGCGGCTCTCCGAGACCACGATAATCTAGTTTTGGATTGGCCTGCACAGTCGCCCGACTTAATTCCAATCGAGCATGCCTGGGACATGTTACAACGAAAAGCTTTGAGAGATTTCCCGCCAAATTTGACGACGGAACAACAACTTTAGGAACACTTGCAAAGAACATGGGACCTCATACCGCAGCAAGACATTGACAATTTAATTTTAAGAATGACCAATCGATGTCGATGTGTAATTAATGTAAGAGGTGGCAACGCTGATTATTAATCATTAGATTTTATAAGATTTTTTCAATTATAATTAAAAAAAAATAGTTTTATAAGAAGAAATTAGTTTTTTTTTATCATACTAATTTTCTACGGCGATTAAAAAAAATACATTTTTATTAAAAACATAATCATGAAATATTTTTTATTTTTTATTAAAGACCTTAAAATAACCTATCATTCTTCCATTTACTATATCCGAAAATTCTTCATAGATTAATAGATATTTGATGAAATATAAAATATCCCTAGATTCTGTTGATGTGTGTAAATTGAAGCGACTATGTACTTTACGAGAGTGTTGTGATACTTCACACGTCTTTAATTTTATATCTGCAAAGTTAAACATACTAGTCACACTCAAAACAATGCATTAGTACAACATTTCATCAAACTATGATGAAATTCACTGTTTTCTCATAACTTTCCCGCATTTTGTACGAACCTTCAGTTTGCTTTGAACAACAAAAAGAAACTACACACTTTTCTGAAAACAACGTAGTAAATAGATACGAGTTCGTTCTATTTGTGTTTTGGTAAAGACACAAATATGAAACTGTTTTCTCATAACTTTCCCGCATTTTGTACGAACCTTCAGTTTGCTTTGAACAACAAAAAGAAACTACACGCTTTTCTGAAAACAACGTAGTAAATAGATACGAGTTCGTTCTATTTGTGTTTTGGTAAAGACACAAATATGACAAAATATCCACGCGTAGTGATGATAAATTCCCGAGAATATTATTTTGGAAGTAAATTTACGAGAATTTAATCATTGGATGTCTCCGATCTTTATTATGGTTGTAGTTTCAAATCCATCGGAACGTTTTACGAAGTTGATGTTGAAATACTTCACAACTTAAATCCTCAGAAAATTCTTCTGAGCGAGAACATTCTCGAGAATATTTCCAAGAAAATTCTCATTTCGTAAGGTACCTATTGTTAAATTAGGATTTCTGCATTAAAACTATCTTTATGATGTACAAATAACCAGCTTGAATAAAATGTATTAAAATACATCATAGGAAAATATTACCTAGTTAAAAACAAAATAATTATCACGATTTCTTTGGAGCATACTTTGCTTTTGTAATTTAACACGTTATCATAATTTATTGATAAGTCTACTTTTAAATTATTCCAATTTTATATTCTCCATCCTTCGTGAATATTCTCCGTCCAAAAGAATATTGCATCATATTATAGGTCGAAGATCATTCTCAGTGAGAAAATATTCTCTCGGTCCATCACTATCCATAAGTTACCTTTGCTAGCTAATCATCTAGCGACTCAGAAAAGAGGCACTTGGCAATATTTTGCCTAAGGGCAGTGTATCGTTAGTTCAACCCATAGAGATTCAAGATAAGTTTACTTCATAATCAGCCTATAATGGTCCCACTGCTGGGACACAGGCCTCCTCTCTGTGAGAGGGAGTGGGCCGTAATCCACCACGCGGGCCCAGTGCGGGTTTTTTGGGGAATTTTTGGTTCTAGGACATGCCGGTTTCCTCACAATGTTTTCCTACACCGTTTATTTTATAAGTTTATTTTAAATGTCTTTTATTCAGGCGTACGTTTTAGTCCGTCGGCTGTACAGTATTTATGATACAGTTTGACATGACGCATCAGGATAACAATAGATGGCTTTACATTGTTCACAATAGAGCAATTGTAGGCACAAATAGAGAGGGCGAACACAATGTGTTTGAAATCGTCGTCAGTTGATTGTTGATTATTTCCACACACTTCCCCGGCCATCCTTTTTTGTGTTGTTAGTTTGTTGTGTTGCTAGTTTTCTGTACACTTTTATTTAGAAAAATATGCATTGATATACTTACTGAAGGCGCATCGTAGTTAGGTGCACTGACGACTTCTGAATATTTTAGGGTTCACTGAATGCAAACAACGCAAGAGCTTCTGTTGGTCAAAATATGTATGATAATGAAGCATGTCATCGTTTCAGGCGGCGGTGGAGCACAACTAGGGGAAACAGAGAACTGCGACGCTGGAGACCTGAACATGTGCGTGGATCTGATCCCGCGCACACCGGTCGGCCTGCCCAGGAACAAACACGAGCTGGACGCGCACTGCCAGTGAGTGAACCAACCTATTAAGTAATAAAACAAGCTTTGTAGATTCAAAAGAATGACATCAGTATCCCATGTTACTGATCTCATTCTTTTCACACAACAACAACTTTGCAAAGTTTTTGCACCTTGTTGGCAAAGTTTTTAAACATTAGACGTAAAATGTCTCAGACAAACAATGCTAAACGGAGGACACATTTAAAATGGATATGAATAGAGTTGAAATTGCCTGCTTAGTTTTCCTGGAATTCACACACGTATGTCACAACTGATTTATTTTAGGATCGCCACATTTGCCAAAATTCTTAAATCTCCAAAGATTTCGTGAATTATACATTTGAAGGTTAAGTGTACCCCTGCTAATTGAATAAAAGGTTTCAGATTGAATTACGGCAAACGTCCAACTGTAATCTAGTATTACTAACAGGTTCTCGCATAACCCACATCAAAATTAATAAAAAGCCTTTATTCTCTGAAACCCTTCGCACAATATGAAATGAAATGTTAGATTTGGAGAAGGTAGCGTTGCCCGATTACGTAATTTTCAACAGTGAAATTTAAACCGAAGTTGTTCAGGTTTTCCATTTGAATGAATTATCGACTAAACGTTAACTACTTATCAATCAAAATGTTAATGTCGATTTAATTATGCTGGGATTGGAATTTATTACTGAGATTTAATTATGTATACCTACTAAGTAATTTGACTATCTAAGAATTACTTAATTTAAGTATGTGCCTCTCTTGATTGGCAATTGAAATACTTAGTTTCGCATTTAATCGTACTCACAAAACAATAAAAAGTTTGAGCATTCGAATTATTCAATTAAAACCATTTGAGCACGCATATCTCTACGACATGGCAGGGCCAATCTGCACCGTTCGCGTACGTGCCCCCGTCCGACTAACGTCATGTTATGTTCCTAATGGCTAGCCATTACGAACACCTCAGACGTTAGACCTCAGTTGTATTAATCCGCCTCGAGTGCTCGTAGGCAGGGCTATTACGGATCAACGAACAAGCTTTAACTGCTTTCGTATGTTTTAATTTAAAGTTGTAACTCAACTCTGCAGATTGTCTGGTTATGAAAACTGAACAAAATTGAGAAATAGAGCAGATTGAATGACACCCTGTCAATCAATCTGCCTAGCCTTATCCCGACTTTGTTGGGGTCAGCTTCCGGTCTAGCCGGATACAGCTAATACCCGTATTTTACATGGAGCGACTGCCTATCTGACCTCCACAATCCAGTAACTGGAAAATACGATACCTCTTTACAAGACTGGTTGTCAAACTTTTGGGCAGCTCAACGTGCTTTCCAAAGCACGGAGGAGTCTCGGTATATAAAGACGGCCACCCATCCACGGACCAACCCCGGCAAGTGTAGCTTAACCTGATGGATCGACCCACGCGGCTGTTATTACTTAGCCACGAGCTCCTCCGGAAGGAAATAGGCTGTCAACAATTTATATTCGTTAATTAGTCATTAGCGGTAATAAGGATCTTAAGAGGTAACGTCTCTCAGTATATCCTTAAGGCTTCTGCATACTGAGGCGATATCGCGGGCGCAACAGGCAGCAATATGCATGTCGCGCTCGCGATATCGCCCCAGTCTGTAAAAGCCTTTACCTACTCCATTAAAAAAAAACAGACAAACTGGCCAATCTACAATTCTGCATTTCATGATTCCCATTTCTTCAAGTAGAGTTTCAGCTCATTTTGATAGACCGTTTAGATTCATAAAACCATTATACAGGGTTATTTTAAAATGGCTAGCTAAACTCCGCAGACGCGATAGGTATTGGTATCTAAACATGATAAACCAAACTAATTAATTTGATGATTTTTTTTTGTGCCGCAGTTATTATAGTCACTTGAAATATCCGGTTTAGCTTTAAAGCTCTTACAGACTGGGGCGATATCGCGGACGCGACAGGCATATTGCTGCCTGTCGCGCCCGCGATATTGCCTCAGTATGCAGGAGCCTTTATAATGTACATAATAAAGAGTATTCTATCTATCTATCTTAAATAAAATCTGTTTTTTTTTGTGTAAACTTCACAGACATGATGGTTATGGATATCTAAAAAAAAACACACAAAACACTATAAAACTTAAGAACAAAGTCTTTCTCAATTCATACTTGAAGATTTATAAAACCACTATACAGGGTTATTTTAAAATGGCTGGCTAAACTCCGCAGACGGGATGGGTATTGGTATCTAAACATGATAAACCAAAAAACTAATTAATTTGATGATTTTTTTTGTGCCGCAGTTATTATAGTCACATGAAATATCAGCTTTAGCTTTAAGGCTCTTACAGACGGGGCGATATCGCGGGCGCGACAGGCATATTGCTGCCTGTCGCGCCCGCGATATCGCCTCAGTATGCAGGAGCCTTTATGGTGTACACAATAAAGAGTATTCTATCTATCTATCTATCTTAAATAAAATCTGATTTTTTTTTTGTGTAAACTTCACAGACATGATGGGTATGGATGTCTAAAAAACACACACAAAACACTATAAAACATAAGAACAAAGTTTTTCTCAATTCATACTTGAAGTAACAACACAGCGGTCGTTTATCTCCCAAAAAAAACATCCGATCTTTTTATTTTTATTCTAACGTGGTTACGTCCGCGGAGTTTAATTTCATTTAAATTTAAAATAACCCTGTATTGTGTTGAATCCCTGTTAAAAGTAAACACGTTACGCAGGTATCGATGTTTTTACGGACTACGAGCACCTCAAAAGTTACGATATATAACATTGTTGACTGAGTCCTCCATCCTCAGGGATGCCAACAATTAAGCCTTTTAGACCCTCTAATGTTCTGTGAATGGTGCCTCTGGGATTACGCGGCACTATTTACCGCCTTAATTGACAATAACATTCCGGTTCTCTTGGAACTTGAAGATTACGATTAATGATAGAAAACTGTAAAAAAAACTGTAAAGAGCTGTTATCTCGACGACGGGACATCTCTTTTGACTTTCTGCTGACATGAATCTGCAATAATTGAACGTAAACTGCTATTATTTATCTTCAGGAACGAACTTACGATGTTTATTAGATAGCACATATCACATAAAGCTGAAAAAGATGATTTTTGATTAAACTTACGCTAACTTAAACACACGTTATCATACTCCAAACAAAAGTTCTCAAGCTTCTACTTACGGCATGTGTCATTTAGTTAACAGTTGCGAAACATTATTATTTAGCTAACACAAGGCACTCCATGCGAATTGTGACTCAAAAGTTAGCCAATTATAATATATCTAACCCTCACAGGGCAATAAACGACCAAGTTTCGTTATTTTGTATTTTCTTTTCTCGTTTCTGACGTATTTGATGTTGATCTTACTTATTGTTTTCTCATAAATATACTCGTAATACAAGTCTGTATTATTTGTCTGCAGATGACGCAATGGAGATATTCTGTTTTAGGGAACAATTTCCAAATTAAACAAAGTTAAAAGAGGCTTTTCTAAATTATGATGAATTCTGTGTCGAATCTTTCGAAAGTAAAGACGTGATGCTGTTTTGTATAATTTCTAATAGAGTTTATGTTACCAGGGCTTATCAAACGGGCATGGTGTGCATGGACGCGTGGATCAAGCGGTGCTTGCCCACTGACGGACAGAAGCTGCTCCAGCAACAGATCGGTGGCGCCCGCGCACTAATGCGGTTCTTGTGCACTAATGACACGGCCTTAAGGAGGGGTAAGTTATATATTTTGTAACATTAAGGAGGAATTAGTACCTACGCGTCAAATAATGGCGAACGGCAGACTTGTATGGGAATTTCGTACCGCTAATAAAATTTCGTGTTTTGGGATATTCTTTGTTTTAATTTGTAGTTAATATGATAGACAAGCTCTTTTTAAATTCTTGGATGTTTAGAACTTGGGACGTAAAAGTTATAACCAGTTGTATTTTTTAAGGTTATGTACTAGTGTACCAATGTAGATTGTTACATAAAGGCACTTACACATTGTTTCGGTAATAAAGTATATGTTATAGATTGCTTGTCGCTATTTTTGTAGTATTTTACTTACTATCAAGTAGGTAAATTGAGATGAGGACCGTGCCTACTTAGCGGAGTGCATAAGGAGATACTTATGGCCAGCAGCTGACTGCAACAGTTTGATAATTATGAAGTCCTGATGGGGTTTTGTGTATAGGTGAATAAAACAATACAGTTAATAGTTTTTTTTTAAGTACATTTATTTTATCTATATTAATTAATTCTTAATATTACTTAATTTGAGAAGGGGGTTGGTCGGGTAATACCTCCCCTCATGGCGAGCATAGCTTAAATACCAACATAACTGCGTTTACTTTATGACTAAGTTACGTGTAGTTATTAAAATCTTTTTTTTATATTGTTAATTAATCCAAACTTCTAAAAATAGTACACTTACATGAAAATAAATGGCTTAGGCCAAATTCTATAATAAAACAACAAAAAAAGTAAGCGGTACGAAATCTGCCCTTCACCTTTACCTATCAGCTATATTATTTGAAATATCCGCGAAATAGAAGTCTGAAAACTACACAGCATAAACAGGAAAATCTTAGAAGTAAAAATATCTAAACAAACCCAGCTCAAGTATCTCATCAGTGTGGACTTAAAGTTTAATAAAAAAGATATAAAGTGTAAATCCACAATCAAAAGGGATCACCGATATTGTTGAAACACTTTAATTTAATTAAAAAAGTGGCTGCCCGCCTGCAGGTGTAATAAACGAAACGAAATGAAAACGAAACAGGGACGTACCGTGTGCTCGTTCATTTGTATCGATATCCTCTGAATGTTTGTTCGAACTTAAGTTTATACGTTCTGCACGATCCATCATCGACACTGGCGTCGAAAAGTCGCCTGTTAAAAATAAATAAAACTTTCCAGTTACTATTGGATTGAAAACTGAACGATCATTCTTTTTGGAGGCCATCAGTTAGGTATGAAGTTTAAATCCTATGATTCACAAAATACGTACGTAAATCATAATTATTCATATTTTGTAAAGTCAGGGAAATTGAATGTTCATCAAATTGGCTACCAACTATAAATTTAAAAGAAAAATATACAATATTGGTGCTACTAACTATTTACACTAGGTAGACACTAAAATTGATTATTAATAATTACGCTATTTAATATTTTTGTATAGATGTCAAATAACTTTAATAATTATCATCATCTGCCTAGCCTTTTCCCAACTATGTTGGGATCGGCTTCCAGTCTTACCGGATACAGCTGAATACTAGTAATAGTATTTTAGCTGTAATAGTATTTTTACATGGAGCGACTGATTAACATTAATAATTATGATTTTCAAAATTAAGTAAGAATAAGGGATGTAAAAACAAACTTTTTTAAATTGGACGAGTACCAATCATTTCAGTTCAGAAAACTCCATCGATTGAATTTTCCGTAAGCCTTTCTATGCTCACTCTGTGTATGCTCATTATTAGAAAGAACTTTGTTCGTAACATTTCTGTTTGTTTGCTATATTTGTGCAGAATTCTTGAAGGAGCCAACATGTTGGGGCCGCGTGTCCCCCGACTGGAGCCGCTGTGTCGATGAGTTGCAGGTCGCCGTCCGAGAGAACACGGAACGCGCTCAACAGCTCACGTATTTTAACAGAAATGCTGAACTGTGTTGGTAATTACTTTCAACATTTTCATTGTATGATTGCCAACGAACAAGGCCATATTCTCAGCATATATCTGTTTATTGCATTTTCCTTTAAAATACTCGTAAAAAATAACGATGGATATCATTTTGTTACATCAGTCTTGATTACTTCATCTGTGTGACAGTACTTTGTCTGTGTACTCAATTAAAAGGCAGTGATAAACTCGTACAATAAAGAATTATATGTCTACTCATAATTATACGTCCTTGCCTTTTGTGTTATATCTCATTTCATCAAAGGATAAGACTTTTGTAATAAAGGCATTAATATGTCTCTCCGCTATACGTTGTTCAAGAGGATTATTGCGTTTTCAATAGCACGTAGAAATCTGTCACAGAAATGACGCATTTTGATTCTTTCTAATTTCGCATCTATTCAAAATCGAGTCATGTCTTACCTGGTACCTTAATTACGTTAAAGTAAAATAGTTTTGCACCAAAATGGCTCCGAAGAGATGTTTTTAATTAGTCAACTCAAATCCAAATGGGCTAGTTTCGGTAGGCACTTGTTAAGGTTACAATACTAGAATAATAAAATCTACAATTGACTTCTAGTATAAGTAACTTAATTAGATAGATCTTAAAATTAGATGTCGTCATGACTAACTTGATGTTAAGCGATCGCCTCTGCCTATAATACCCCAGACCTACCTCATATCATTTCATATCATCCGAAGTCACGTTGAAAAAGTTTCATTAAAGTAGGTTCCTCCATATTCATCGGCATAGTACCCGGCAAACCAGACACAGCACTTTTTTTTTTGAGTTATAGAATTATAAACAAAAAAATTGAGCTCTGGGCGGAGCGGGAGGGTGTGCCAGACTCTTACTGACTAAAACCGACTCGTGTCCTTCCATTGCCTGTGTTGCCAGGGGCCTCGGTGACCCTTTTGTACCTTCCCACGACCCCGAGACACAGCACTGCCGTGTGGTCGTACAGAACTGCCGTGTGGTCGTAAAAAGAGCAGATGTGATTTATTTTCATGGGCAAACTGTTCCACAGTTCCCTAACTACTGAATAGCACCAACTGTTAATACTATTGGATATTAGGTACTGTCCAATAATGCAAAAGGAATCATCAGCTACGAGGGCTTTTTTTTTTAATATTTTTTTTTTTTTTGGGTGGGAAATCATCAAATAACTACTCCCGCTATGTGCGGAGCGGGAGGGTGTATCAGACTCTTACTGACTAAAACCCACCCCTATTCCTTCCGTTTTGCCTGTGTTGCCAGGGGCCACAGTAACCCTTTTGGACTGCCACGCGACCCCGGCAGGCATCGGCCCTAGTGGACCCCTACACTTGTGCTGACGACATCTCTTTGAGGCGCGCGTGGAATACAACGCGCCGTCAACCCGGGCCTGGACCTTACCGGACGGTGAGCTACCCATTGCTCACCCTCCGCAAGCCCGTGCCTACGGTGGCCGGAAATCCGCCCGGGATTCCCGACGCACAGGGCGGCAGCGGCTAGGGGCGAGAGGGCGCGAAATTTGCCTTTCTCTCAACCGTCCCGCCTCCTCCTTCGCGAGCATTACTGCTTCGCAGAAGGAGGTGTCAGCTGCCCATGCCCTCTTGCTCCGTACCATGGCCTGAACCAGGGCCGGACGCTAGAGATCTCTGCCGCCGATCGCCTCCACGAGGACACGGCGGTGCTCTGCCCAAGCCGCGCAGACCTCCACCGTATGCTCCACCGTGTCCTCCGGGCGATCAACACAGTGGTGACACCCGGAGCTACGAGGGCTACATCTATACATCACTCTATTATTATTTCCCCAAAGAAATTGTTTTCTAATGGATAGGAAAACCGTTCTTAAAAGTTATATACTACACGTTACACTTTTACGCAAGATGGAAAAATTGCTACTATACACTTGGTGAGTTTCTCAGTGATGTGTATATATCTAGGGGACTGTTATGATTGTTAACCTTTTTAATATAATTTTTTCGACATATGTATTTTTTTCTTGACATTGATAAGGGTGTTTAATGTACCTAAATTAAAAGACATCTTTTTTTCGTTTCTTGACATTTGTATCAATGTTAATGTACCTAAAATAATTGAATTTGCAATTTTGAAACCTACTAGTTTTTTTTAAGTTTTATGTTTTCATGTGGTTTTAGTTTTAAATTAATAAATTTCGATACAATGTAAACATTGTTAATGAAATAAATAAATCAAGATTGAAAAATTGGTAGAAATTTGATGGTGTTACAAACAAGATTTTCTTTATGAAATAGGTTTATTTTAGTTATTTACATATATTAATAAATTTCCAAAGCTGCAATAAGTTATTTCACGAGAAACTTGCTTAAAAGCAAAATTTAATGCTTTAGTGAAAGGTCGTTTTCCATTTAGTCTCGTGACACTAAAAAGCAATCACAGCCAAATAAAACATAAATAAAATAGCAGGCAAAAGTTTCATTTGTCACTTCCATTCTTTATTAATTTAATAAAATATAACATCCATGTTACCTTTGCCGTCAAATTACATCAAAATCTTTTGTCTGCTTCCCGTAATTTATTCCTGGCTGTCATATCCAGTCATCTTCGTTTATCGAAAAGTGTTTCTCTGTAAAATATAATAACTTGCTGAACACATATTAACGATATATTTTTACACTTGAAGCTATAATTATTTTAAGCTAAATTAAACGCCCAAGTAATTAAAACATGGTCGATACATAGTTTATGGAACAGGAATCGCCAATCAGGTATACTTACCTACTTAGTTTAGATTTTTTTTAAATCATTGACCTGAAAGTAACGTAAACATTGGTACGATTTACAAATGTGTATCGTTATAGCTTTTCCGAGCAAAGGATGTTAAGATTGGCCCTCTTCTGGCCAGATGTTCGGTTATTAACGCCGACTGACTGCCATTTGCCCTTCGCTACGCAATTAGTGCGGATAACAAGAATAATGATACAAGTAATCTAAGGTACAGCAGTTAAGAGATCTTGTCTGTTCGTATTAATTGCTATTGCTATTAATTGCGTATATATAATAATAGTTTATTAAAATAGCAGCCGACAGCACTCATAAAAGGATATTGACCAAAGTGGAAGGAGCAAGGATGCCTTTTTGGCGGACATTAAAGAATCTTTAAAAATGCGGTAAATACTAAATAACTCGGTCGATAAACTATGAAAATCAGTTGTGAAGTTATTTTGTCCTTAATTTTTTAAGTTTCACGAATGCGCGACAAAGACACCGACTCTTTTCATGGTAATTTTTCTGACGTTTAGACCCGCTTGCACCACAAATCAATAAGTACATTCTGCACTAATATTTAAATCATCCATCATGTCTCTGTTAACTTCAAACAATTGACAGCAATAGAACGATTACTCGCTAAGCGCTAAATGTATATTTCGTGATTTGTGGTGCAGACTTACATTACACTTTGACAGGTCGCTGCCGCTGAGTGAGATCCCAAACCACAACGGCTTATTAATACTTGTGTAAAACCATTCCAAGCAGATCGAGTCTTGTTGATCCACAAATGTATAGTGAAAAAGCCACAACTATCTCCATACTAGATCTTCATAAAAGGTTAAACTATGTTCAATATTTCCAGCTCACGGGACGACTTCATCCAATGCGTGGCGAATGCGGGCCGCTCGTGTTCGATAGCGGCGAGCACGTTGCTCCGGCGCATGGCCTGGGTCCTTGCGCAGGACATCGCGGCCTGCAACCAGCAGCCGCGGGCTTACTGCGCGGCGCCACCGCCCCCTATCGCGGCGCCTCTACTCACTGCTATTTACGGATTGTTGTTTTATCCACCACGTCTGTAATCTCATAAATAACTTTATTTTATACATGAGGATAGTAGGCAGGATGCCTGCCTTAACTTACTTAATAATGAGAAAAATTTGTGGTTTTTCTCGTTAATAAGTAAAAGTTCAGGCTGCATTAATGACACCTTGCTTGTCCCGAAACTGAAAATAAAATGTTTATTCGCGTGATGAACGCATTTTGCGTTTTGTGTGTAGGTAGTAGGTATTTGTATTGTGTGATCGGTCGCGCCCATGAGGATAAAACTGCAACTGGGGATGTCCTTGAACAAAAATGAATTAGAGTGTTTTCTCAACGATTTTCTTTTTAAAAATACATCATGCTTTATTCTCAGAGTTTATTCCTGACACAGCGTGCAAGAACATATACACACACGTATGCAAATACATATTATAAAAGGTAGACCATTACCAAATACTTAGAATAAACATTTTTTTACAGTATATTAAGTATATCATAGATTTCAAAAGATTTTAAAGTTGAATAAACTATCATGACAAAATATCGTTATTAGCTTAGTAAAGTAGAAACCAAATAATTTTAAGCTGGTATTGAAAGTGATGTGATTTTAACATTTCATGGTGTGATTTTAGATTTTAATACCTACTTATATTAATGTATTGGGTTAAACTTTAATAAATATTTAAGCAGTGTTGTAAGCTTGTTACAGAGTCATTAATATACATGTACGATTTTAATTTAGTGGTTGTATATAGTAATCTGATTATTTTATAACAAAAGATTATTCGGTACCAGTATACCTACATTAGCTTAAACGTTAAGTAATTTTGTAATGACAAAGAAAATATGATTAAATGTTTCATGTATAAACACAAAAGAAATAAATCGTCGGCTTATTGCAAGAACTCATTAACTGCAAAAAATCATTAAATACGTTTTTATCTTTATTGGACTCCTTTTGACACATTCTACTAAATGCAAAAACTCACTAATTTCTATCTAGACTAAATAGAAATTAGTGAGTTTTTGCATGTGTCAAAAGGAGTCCAATAAAGATAAAAACGTATTTAATGATTTTTTGCAGTTAATGAGTTCTTGCAATAAGCCGACGAAATGTAACTTTTAAGTATCTTTGCTTTTTTTTTGGTGATTTTTGTTCATTGCTATTGGATACGAACCAATCAAGTCATTACCGGCAGGCTTAGCATGACAGTCTCTATTTCTTCGAAAGAATAGACACGGCTCTTTCCATACAAAGTGACATTTCGTTTCTCCTTTTTTGACATCCCACCGTAGAAATCATTCCGTGCCGTGTCTATTCTTCGAAGAAATAGAGAGTGTCATGCTAAGCCTGCTGCATCGTTTATTCGTGGTATCTACATCATACGTATATACATATGTACTCACATTATCATACAGGTATACAAGTATACATGCGAGCTTACCTGGCGTAGCCGATCAGGTTACTAGATTTTCTTTCCAGAAACCGTGTGTAAGATCGGTTTCTGGAAAGAAAATTAAGTAGCAACGCAAAAGTACGCGTCTAATAGTACCACTGACTGTATAGCCTCTTGACTGCTCATGCGGGCGACTCAGGCTCACGACACTTAAATGCACTTTTATTAGATGACTTTTAAAACATTTCTGCATAAATAAAAACAGTTATAATAATAATAAAATATTTATTGCGAGTAACCATGTGACTCATACAGTGTTAGTGACAATAAAATAAACTTACAATATGTGAGTAATACAAACACACGCTACAAAATACAATCAATAATCATTGCTTCAGCACTCCAGCTGAGATACTGGAGCAACGACTCACAATACAGCAGTCCAGCCTGCCAGCAATAATTTCCAGGATGCTGTTGGAACTGGCTCGCACCCTGCGCACCAAGGACGCAGACCTTTTACGCATTAATGCATAAAAGCAATCAACACGCAATTCCGCAAACATCCCTGATGCGCTACAGAAGCGAGGCAGCCCATCAACACCCTGAAAGCATTATTATATTGCACGCGAAGGGCACTGTACGATCTCTGCGTAAAATGTACCCACAGGCTACAGGTGTAAAATGAGGAACAGAAGGCTCTATAAAGTGTTTATTTAACCTCCGTAGACGCACGCTTAAACCTGCGGGCAATCATATTCGCTCTGACCGACAACGCCCTCCGCTCTCTCTCAATATCGTCATGGTCCCTAAGGCTAGCGGTCAAAACATGCCCATGGTACTTAAAAGAGTGCACTCTCGATAACGGTACACCACTCATCATTATGGGAGGTACCGTTTCTGGACACTCCCCACTAGCCCCAAACACCATGATGACACACTTTTTTATATTATACAATAGGCCATGAGCACCGGCGTACCTCTCACATACACTCACCAGTTTCCTCAGGCCACAGACTGAGGCACTGATCAGCACCATGTCATCTGCATAGCTAATATTGTTGACACATATGCCATCAATATAACATCCGACTCTAGTGCTACTCAGCTCCCCAATCAACTGGTCCATGTACAGGTTGAAGAGTGTAGGAGAACTCAGACCCCCTGCCTCACACCTGACTCAAGACCATATGGACTCGAGTAAGCCCCGTCCCACCTTACACTGTTGATCTGGTTTCCGTACCAAAACTTAAAAATATTTATGATTTCAGGTGGTAGCTTCGCATCATTAAGTTTTTTCCAAAGAATATCATACGAAACCAGATCAAAAGCACTCGACAGGTCGAGGAAACAAGCGTAAACCGCAGTGCTACGGCGTGTGTAGTACTCCACAGCATGCTTAAAGCCCAATATAGCACTGTCGGTAGACAACCCAGGTCGAAACCCAAACTGGTTGTCATGCAACAGAACATGTTTATTTAATTGCGCATTAACCACGCTGTCCAATACCTTAGACACAACCGTAGCCAGTGAAATAGATCTATAGTTATTCCTATCAGTCAATAGTCCAGTTTTATTTTTTGCTACGGGCACTACAACTGTTCTCAACATATCCGAGGGTATATACGCATGACTCAGACAAAGATTGTATAATAAAGACAAAACACGCGTCAAATGAGGGCCCGCAGACCGAAGATGCTCGATGCTGAGCCCATCATGGCCAGGAGACTTCCCCCTTGACATTGACTGTATGATAGAAGCAATGTCTCTGGCAGTGACCCTGACTCCTAATTCCCCTTTGGGCTCAACATCGATCACCGCCTGCGACGGTCCTAACGACGACTTTACCTCAAATTTAGCTTTAAACAGTTCAGCTACTCCCTGCGCATCACTCACACCGTCAACGCACACAGGCACGCTAGGCTTATGATTAAGTTTGTTTGTGTTCTTCCAAAACCCACGAAAGTCCTTATTCAAATGACTAGATGCCAGGATATCCAATTTTTATCTTATCCTCATTGCTCTGGCACCATTTCAACAGAGATTTAAATATCCGTTTCGACTTGCAAATCTCTCCATAGTAACGGCCAGAAGTAGGCTTACCGTAGCACGACCATAACATAAACTTATCCCTAGCAAGCCTGTGTGCGTCGGCAACATGTCTATTCCACCCAACAACCACTTTTCGTTTGCTCTTCTTACTATCTCGGCCCACCACCGATGACTCACATAAGGCCCCAACGATTTGCCCATACAACTTATCGATTAGACGTCTATGATTTAAATCAGAGCATATATGATCACAACAATAGCGGAACTGCATAGGAAAATCTATTAATCTCAGACGCTTATGACACTCAGTATTGTACAAACTAATTTGCGCCAAGTCCCGCTCACCCCACACAACCCTGTTATTTAAATGTCGAGTAGATACACATTTTTTCGGTACTATTACATTCAATATAATTAACGGAAAGTGGTCAGACCATATTACATCATACTGAACAAACACCCTATTAACAGTTTGAGCCGCAGCCCTGGTAACCAAACAGTGGTCAAGCCACCTCGACGACCCGTGAGCCTGACTTATAAACGTGTACGTATTTGATGCTACACCCAAACGCTCAGTGTCTATACACGACCAGTCCTGTTCACTACAGAAACCCATGAGCTCATTATAAAAACGCTCCATTGGGTGAGCATTAAAATCCCCCAGTATATAAACGCACTCTGCACTGTTAGAATCAATGATAGCACTCACCGCACTGAGGACGTCCGTGATGAGTTCCTATTCAATTAAATGGTGTTGGAAACCGTCTAGAACATCCAGCTATAAAAAAGATGGCATAATTTTTCATCTGTAAGCAAAATATATTTATAATTATGGATAATTGCAGGGCTCAAGCTAAAGTGGTTGTTTACGTAAAATGTCACAACACAACTTTTCAAAAAGACATCAACGCGGTGTACATTTGTACAAAGTCCCTTTCTCTCACTATATTTTTTTTCTCACTATATTTTCTCTCACTATATCTCTCACTATATACTCTCACGGTATTGTCAATATGTCTGTCCCTTTCTATCTGTACTAATGGTGTAGTGTTGTGACAACTTCAAAACCAAGTCGATATTGCCGATAAAACGTATAGATGTTTCAAAATGGTAAAGAAGTAATGTTACATAATGTTTACATTTTAGATTTCCAAATATTCCGGAACTGAAACAAAAGTGGATTCATGCAATTCGCAGGGAAAATTAGTTTCCAAAAAAATATAGCATTATTTGTTTAAAGCATTTCAAAGCTGATAATTTATGTACTTTAAACAGACAGTGACCCCTGAGTTTGTTTTGACATTCCTTAACAGAGTAGTCAGTCAGGAAATATCGACTCCAGCTAGCTTGTTGTTATAGTGTGCTATGCTGCCGACACGTTAGTCCTGGCGCAGGGGAGGTCGCACCAGGCGGCGACCGAAGTAGCGGCACGCGGGGATGCGACAATCGTCGAAAGGATCCGGCAATTGGGACTCGAGGTGGCCTTGCACAAGGTCATGTGTTTTCATGGTCCTCGGAACGCGCCACCGCTAGGGTCCCAAATTACGGTAGAGGGGTTTCCATCGGCGTCGAGTCGACGATGAAGTACCTGGGACTCGTCCTCGACAGCCGGTGGAACTTCGTGGAGCATTTCAGACGTTTGGCTCCCAAACTGGAGCGGGCGGGCGCTGCATTGAAGCGGCTCCTGCCCAATCTAGGGGGTCCAAACGCCTCCTGCCGGAGGCTCTACGCGGGGGTCGTGCGGTCCATGGCCCTCTACGGGGCTCCTGTATGGGCGCGCTCTCTGGCGCTGCGGCCAGCCCGCCGGTTGAGCGCGGCCCAAAGGGTCATGGCCATCCGGATGGTCCGGGGATACCACACGGTCTCCTGTGAGGCAGCCAGCATCCTTGCCGGATTGCCGCAATGGGATCTGGAGGCAAAAGTCCTCGCGCACGTATGGGAGTGGCGCGAGGAGGCGAAACGCCGGGGCGTAAGTCCGCTGCCGCGAGAAATCGCGGCACAGCGGACGGAGCTCCGGCGGGATCTCATGGCGTCATGGAAAGTACGGTTATCGCAACCCAGTGCTGGGCACGCCACGATTGTTTTACTTCACTCTGTCAATCCCGGACATTAATAAAAGCATAACAAATTTTTCTGAGTAGGTACTCTACAACAATCCAACTTCGAGGCTAGTCAAACTAGAACCAACATTATTACGTAGCTACGTAATGACGTTACTCGTAGTTCTCCCGTAGCTGGACTTCAATGGGTTCGAGCGCATAATAGTAAATGGATCCGAAACAAGATTTGTGGCAGAACCCATTGTAATTTTTGAAAACATTGGGTACCTACATGCCTATATAGTGTGTCGAGAGTGAGTTTTATCATACAGAAAATGCTACTACCACGTTTCTGTATCGAGTATTCTATGTATGGAAACGTAAAAAGCGCCTCTGACGGAAAGTATTGTAAACCGAAACAGCGAGTGTAAGATTGTTAACGGTACTGGAATAGTTCTGTATTTTAAACGTGACGTACAGAATATCGTTTCGGAGAACATTTTGCGGGTCATTGCGAGTGTCAGTTACAATTTGACGTTTTTAAGCGGTGTCCCAGCGTTTGTAAACGCAAACTTTGTAGTAAAGTCACTTTGTCACACACTTGGTGTGTGTGGCATGTGAATTGTTGTCTAAATTATTTACGTTCATATTATTTGCTTGTAATTTTCAGGTAGGTATGTATGTATAGACAAATGGTTTTTCTATTCTTTCCAATATTTATTCTGGAACAGTCTACCCTCTCACCAGGAGTTGGGCGTTAGTAGCTGTGCCAATGTTCCCCAAAGCCAAATGTGTGCCAAAAAAAACATCACACAAACTACAGCTTACACTGTAAAAAAAATATTTACCACTTTTCTAAAATTTATAGTATCGCAACTCCCTGCCCAGGATTGACTGGACGAACATTCAAGTATAAAACTGATAAAGACAATAAAACCAACAACAAAGTAAATACAATTTAATGATTTATTTGCTTGAAAAAACGGTTTTGAGTTTGAATTTAGAATTACTTTAAAAAAACCGTGTTACAAAGGCTTGATGATTAATGTCTTATTGTTTGATTAGTATGAAACCACCTAGCCATTTATAAACAAATACGAAGTCCCAGTTTAAGCAAATCACAATCTGGATCAGTTGACCCGGGACATGGTGCTGGAGGCACCTCACCTGAGAGAGATAAAAAAAAATATGAATATCCTAAAACATTATCATTTTATATATCAATTATTAATATCTATTTTACAGATCAAAAATCTATCACTGTTAAGCCGATATCAGATGCTTCACTTTCGCCTTTTATTCGGCATCTTTCACTCGACGTGAAACGTGTTAACTCAAAATTATCAAATGATTAAAATGAATTCATTAGGCAATTTTTCACTTGCCTACCGAATTATCGAAAAATGCAATGAAAGGAGCGGATGAGCATTCACACCTATATAATTTTTTCGATAGCGTCTAAACGTCCGAATGAAACAAAAAATAGCCTTTACTCGAGTGAACCATTCATTCGAGTATAGGTTCATTTCGTCTGAATACAGTTTTTAGTAAATACATGCTTAACAATAATGGTTATTAGATTAAACATATTAAACTTTTATGACATATTTAAATATTAGTTTTTTTGACAAGTCTAGACTTCGTAAAGTAAAAGTGCCACTTGATTGCGGTCAATCGATGTAGGTGGCGTCAAAACATAATATATCGCCCACATCGATGGATGAACAACCGAATACATTTTGAAATAGACTGCAAGATTTGCTTGATTAAAAACTTACAAAACTATCCATCGACGTCGAGTAAAACGTTGTAATGTAATCGATTGAACACAATCTAGTTGAATATTAAGGCCCACTTGAACCGTATATCACTAAATGCGTTTAACACTATAATAAACATTATTTTAAAAACATTCTGTGTCTGTCATCTTCGAACGATTGACTATAGTTTAGCGCTAAACGCATTTAGAAATTGGTGCAAGCGGGAATTAAGACTTTTTATTACCTATAGAACAATTGTTTTTGAGGTGAAACTTTTTAGGCTGTGATTCGATAACTGGACGAGAATTGTGTGAAATTTAAAGGTAGCCTCACAATTAGGCACATTTTGTTACTTGAGAGACAAGAAAGATCTCTCTCTCTCTCTGTCTCTCACACAAAGTCTCTCTTATTCTTCATTTTTTAAGAAATTTCACTTCTCTCACGTGTACGGTACCGCCCGCGTAATAATGTGTCTGGTCAATATTCTTAGTCAGTCAGTATCTAATGATGTCGTGTCATCCATTGTTTTTTGTCGAAGTCATCTGTCCGGATCTATTTAAGGAGAAGAGAAGTAAAATATTATTATTTTGTCAGGAAAGTACAGCACACAATAATTATTTTCAGTCACCTAAATTTTTATAGTTTATGTAATACTACTGACGTGCGATTGGCTATACCTACTACTGAAAGTTTCTAAACACTGACGTTTACGGAACGAAAAGTTTGGGTGTTTTTAAGTATAGGTACTATACTTAAAAACACCCAATAATATTATTATACATTTAATGCTTAAATTTTGATTTTAAATACATACCCGGGGCAGCTTGTATAATGCAACAATATGCCTGAAACAAGAAACAATTAAACTAGGTTAATTTATCTAATACGGGTGCATATCACAAAAAAAAAAATGTACTAAGTGATATTATTATTATAATTTCAGTCAGTTCAATAATATATATATATATATATACATACATATGTATATATATGTATATATACATATATATATATATATATTACTATATTTATTTAATAATAATAATATTTGTAATGTACACTTACCACAAGTATCAAAAACGCCAAAGTTACTAGATTTACCTTCATTTTGAAACTTGTGCTTGCACACTTCAGGTAGTCACAATTAACTGATTTATTTTTATCGATCGCCCTTTTTATACTCATTGGATGTAAGTAGCGTCCTTTTTTTTCTTTTTCATAATTGTTTTTTTCATTTTATTTGTTCCTACAGGTGATATAAACAAAAGCTTTTAATTAAACCTCAAAACAATAAAATATAAATTCTATTGTGATACCAATGAATATTGGTCAAGTTTCAATTTATTAGTTCAGGTACGCAGTTAACTCAAAACATAATACTCCATCATTTATTGCATTCTATTGATACAGCGGTCTGGCAGTCAGGAACTTTTCATAACTACTGTCGTTTTCTTTGCTGTTCCGTACATCCAAAATTAAGAAAATGTACCTACAACTCTTTCATTATTTTATGAAATTTCGTTTTTGGCTTTTTTACAGAAATGGCTCTCAATTTCAGCTGGTGATCAAATGTTATCAAGTGTTTTATTGTTGACTGCATTACTAGTCACCTAGTCAACATCAAAATAAAATAAAATTTAAATTTAAGTACATATCTACAGCGTGTTTCAGAAATGTAAGGTACAGACCATCAAACTGAACAACTTTCCATATAGGCCCCGACATCTTAATCACGAAAAAAATAACGAACTGTCCCATACAAAACTTCAATATTTACTTGACCCAAATGTATGAGACGGCAGTATGTTTTTACGATGTCGGTCCTAAGAGAAAGTTGTTCATTTTGATAGTCTGTACCACACCCTTAAATATGACCACACGTGTCTGATACATGCTGTTATTTTTAATTAACATTACAGCTATCTAAATAGCATAACTAAACCAGCAAAGTGCAAAACTAATTTTTTGGAAGACCGTAAGGTATTTTTATGTAAATAAAAAACCTCTGTGGCAGATGAATAAACAAGTGATCTTATAAAATGTCGGAACCCTAAAAATTATACATTGGCCCAGTAGGAACTGTTTATTTGCATAGGTAATAAACATAGCATGTGTAAACTGTTCAAGTTTGCATTGAAAAAAATGTTTTTTATATTGCACCTGTGCAAAATTAAATAGGTAACAATAGAATTTATTATTCAGTCATTAATATGAAGAATTAATAGTCAGGTTCACTTCTATTTTTCTATAAATTGTGCCGGTCAAAAGTGCCTTTTATGTGCCTATTTGAAATAAGTGATTTGTCTTTTACTTTATTGTGCGTGGTCCGACACATATACTAATATATATGGTCCGACACGAATGCGGCCGGTATTTTTACGTAGGTAGCTGGTGGCTAGGTAGGATTATCTGGTTACATGGACTTGACACATGAAACAAACTATTAATTTCTAAAATTAAAATCTGCCAGTTTGTCACGGCAAAAGTCGAGGGTAAATAAATGTGTCATACATATGATATGTATACACAAAATATACCACAAACCCTTTGACCTTTTTTGAACCACTAGATACGACAACTGTTTTTCATTTTGCTATAGCCTAGCTGTAGATATCGATCTAAAATGTACCTAAGTGACGAGATATTATATTATTATTATAATATTATATTCCTGAATTGGTGTTCAATTATTGGAGAAGGGAAACAATTTTGTTGTAGTCTTAGTTTATACGTATTGCAGCTAAGGAGTGCTAAATGTGGTGCTGTTCCATAACTATCCTTTAATATTAATTGTAATTACACCTATAATCATACAATCAGGCTTAGATAAAAATTTACAAAATGTGATGAAACATGATTAAAAAAAAGGAACCAACAAAATTAGACAACAAGAAGTAAAATCAGATAAAATTGGAGAAAACAAATATCAAATAAGATATAATCACATAAAATTGGAGAAAACAAAGATAAAATAAGATATAATCAGATAAAATTCAACAGAATTGGGATAAAAAAAGAATAAAATGATTGATAGCAAACCCTATTTATTTTTTTTACTCCAAGGAGATTGCTACTGGGAGGGGCAATGGACTCCAGGTATCGAATAACAGTGATCAGGAATCTTAGTTTAGTACTCGCTAGGACATCTGAGGATTCGTCGCATAGCAGTTTTTTTTTTAAATATTAACTTCAATGGACTGGTCTTAAGGGTTATGGTATTGGTTTGAGGTATTGAAAATAGAGAACGTTGACGAGGGCGAAGTGTGTGTCTAATGGGGAGTGGGATGTTAAAGGAGATGTATTGCAGTAACGAAAAATTGAAGTGGGTACCAGGAATTAGGCGGATGAAATATTTTACCAGACTAAGATTTCTCCTTACTTCTAACTTTGGTACCCAACCATACCTAGCACAAATAGTGTTAGGTACATGTACGGGTAATATCCATTAAGTTTCAACTAGAGGTAGCAGACAAAAGACTTCTGAAATTTTTGTATACACTTGTGTATAAGTGTATACACTTTTTAATGGGGTTCCTGTTACTCGTAGTCTCTAGCAAACTGCGGGTCATGGAACTGTACATGGTAGTATGGTTATGGCTTGACGATTATTGAAAATTTTGTCCTGACGCAAGACATAACCTAAGTTTTTGCGGGATATGTTGCAGGTATGTATTATTTGCTGGTTAAATGTAAGGTGTGGACCATAGTGAGCACCCAGATTGCGTACGGTTAAAACGCGCTTCAGGGGCTCATTGTTCATAGTGTAGAAGTTGTGTGGCTTTTCAGTAGGTCATGACCGCGCATTTATTAATGTTTAGGTTGAGGTTATTTAAAGTGCTCCAAGTGTGTGTTGTCGAACTGAAGTGTGGCCGTATCACTAGTTTTAGTTATTGGAAGAGCAACTTTGACATCATCAGCATATATTAAGACTGTGGAGTATTTTACATGCTATGTGGGTACATCGTTAATTACTATTAGAAAAAGAAAGAGCCCGAGGTTAGTGCCCGAGTAGTGCTCCGAATTGGCACTTTTGTATGTTACAAATTGCTTGCGGATTTTAAACACGTCACAGAGAAACCTGCCAGTGCCAGTTTACGTTTTCAACCCGGTCAAAAGCCGGTCAAAAGGAAGTCAAAATAGGCTACATGGCGGCCTGTAATTTTTAATGTCACTTTATGGGCCGTTTTTATGTAACGGGAGTACTTTAGTTGTTGTTGTTAATAGATAGGTTGAAGATAAATTACAAGGGCAATTTGAAAAATTCGCAGGTGTCCTTAACTAAGTACTATGATATTATATCTGGACCTTGAGTAGATTTTGGGGTAAACCGAGCCATGGTGCCCCGTGGCACTATGGCTCGGTTCAGATTCGTGAACGTAGCCTATTCATTATTTTTTCTGTTACTTTTCACATAGGCCCAGAAGGTTCTGCGGTCACATTTGATATTTGACTGAATACGATTAGTGTAAACAGCAAAATCTGTTTTCGTACTTCTCTTTAATAAACGCCTATAGTAGATAGAGAATGCATAATGAAGTTGATATTAGTATTCATGGGTTGCTGGCCACAATATAAAAAGAGAACCATCTGAACAGATGAACCCCCTCGGTCCTAATCAGTCTAATCGGTTATTTCGCAGAATGTCTAGTTGTCTAGAATGAGAATGTCTAGTTGCAAATTGCAAAGTGAGTATTTAATGGACCAATTCTCAAAAAGCCCAATTCTATAAATGCCAAATTCTCAAAATGACCAAAAAGTTAACTCATAACAACCTTTATTAATAAATCCGGAAAGTTTATACTGAAGTATAAATACTTGGTATAACTTCACTTCAGGTTTATTAATAAGCAAGATACCGTGTCGCGGCAGTGACCGCCGAGCGCCAGATTCCCTCTATTACTGTCGTGGAAAGTGACGCATATAAAAGGTTCTGTCGGCGAATTGTCCATAGGTGAAACTTTCTATCGTCGAATCTCTCAAAAACGAAACGTCCTGTCGGTGATCAGTCCAAAGGAGAAATGACTGTCGGAGAACGCTTGCAGACTAAAGAAGTCTATGGTCTTAAAATAACATGATAAATCTCACAATAATTAAACATACCTCGTATGTGTTTACTTACGCTACAGTTTGGGCCTAAAAGCCCAAGTAAGTAAATTATCTTCAAGTAAATTATACGTAAAATAAAATTACTGTACCACAATTTAATAAAATCAACGTTGCCAGCTGAATTTAAATAAATTACAATGTCGTTGGGACGTGTATATTCTCATGGTCCCTTTATTGAATTAATAAAGATACGATGTATGTACCTGCACAATATTCTTTTTGCGGGCGTAAAAACCAAACGCTGTCTTTTTAGGGTTCCGTAGTCAGCAAGGAACCTTTATAGTTTCTCTCTATCTGTCCCCGGTTTAGCTCAGAGACTCTTAGTACTAGAAAGCTGTAATTTAGCCTGGGTATAGGTACATGTTAATCACGCCGGCAAAGTGGTAAAATAACATCTTGAAAAAAAAAATGTTTTAGGGTACTCTTAAAATGGGGATGATATTTTTTTGTGGTCTATCCCATGGTGCATGTGGGGTATCGTTGGATAGGCCGTTCAAAATATGGCGGGCCTGTGAAAATCATTTTTATTCAGGGATCCGTTTGCGTAATATTAAGCTTTAATGTGCTAATTTAAGAGAGCAGTGGTGGCCGAGAGCAGTGGTGGCCCAGTGGTAACGGCCGCGACTTACAAGTTGTAGGTCGTAGGTTCGAGCCCGGACAAGCGCTTTACTTTGTGTAAATAATTTCATCGCCACTGCTCTCAAAAAACGGTGAAGGAAAACATCGTGAGGAAACCGGCATGTCCTAGAACCAAAAATTCGAAGAGATGTGACATCTGCCAACCCGCACTGGGCCCGCGTGGTGGATTACGGCCCGCTCCCTCTCGTAGAGAGGAGGCCTGTGTCTCAGCAGTGAGAACACTATAGGCTGATTATGTTGTGTGCTAATTTTTGTTAGAGTCAAGTGTCGGACCCCTGCCAGCTAAATAGTTGTTTTTGAGTATGTAAAACATTCATGGCCGTAGTATAATATAAGAATAATGAAATTTAATATAAAACTATCATAGCTAAGTAGGGCTTTACAAGTTATAGATTATTAGTCGACCTACTTACATTTGCAGTTGGAGAATTGACCGTTACCGGATATAGATGTGTAGGAGAACATGTTGCATCATAGTGTTTGTTACGAAGAGAAAAACCGGACAAATGCGAGTGGAACTTGCGTGGTGAGGGTTCCGTACAATGAATATGTTATCTACCATGTTTTTTATCCCAAGAATAAACTTAGCCCTGTAGTTCGGCGCGTTGTATTCCACGCGCGCCTCAAAGAGATGTCGTCAGCACATATGTAGGGGTCCACTAGGGCCGATGCCTGCCGGGGTCGCGGGAAGGTACTTATGGGTCACTGGGGCCTGTGTTGCGCGGGCCTCGCCCCCGCAACACAGGCAACGGAAGGAATACGGGTGGGTTTTAGTCAGTAAGAGTCTGACACACCCTCCCGCTCCGCCCAGAGCGGGAGAAGTTATTTGATGATTTCCCACCCAAAAAAAAAAAGCCCTGTAGTTGAAAAACATGTTCTTCCATACATTCCAACTGCAAATGTAAGTTTTTACGCACAATATTGAGAGATTTACCATGTTATTTTAACACTATAGACTTCTTATAGGCTTTCCTGTATACTTCAAGTAAAGTATTTTTAGAATTTTTTCAAAATTTTAGGCTCAGTAGTTTCGGAGGTAAGGATATATATTTTCTTAAATAATTTGAAAACTATTTATTTTAATGTAATCAAAATTATTATATTTGAGACGCTCACACCAAGCCCTTTACGCGTAGGTACAGTTTGCAAAATTGTTGTTTTTAATTTACTATTTTGCCCGCCAAAGTGACCCTCGTGTAGAAAATTCATTTAATTACGTTACACGTCCGTGTTTGAGTCACAAAAGTTCATATTTGTATCAAATTTCAACTAGACCGGTCTTGCAGATTCGGAGCAAATCGGCTGTGGCAGACGGACAGACAGACACATGAGGGGCTCCGTTTTTCCTTTTGAGGTACGGAACCCTAAAAACAGCATGGATAATGAATCTGTCAAAATATCTTCTTTCAAATAAACATCAAAACAGCATACTTCTTGAAAATGGAATTATTAAAAAAAAATCCGGACAAGTGCGAGTCGGACTCGCCCACCGAGGGTTCCGTACACATTTGTAAATCATATAACATCAGTCTTTATTTAATAAAATAAAGACTATCAGCCTTACTAATAAAGATTTACACACGACGTATACCGGAGTTATGACGCTTACTCTACAAATAAAAGATATTTGACAGCTCAGTTGTACACATCTGTTATAGCGGGAGTTTTTATTGTATGAGAAGTTACACAACAGTAGTTGTTTATTGGGGTTTCTAGATCAGATCTTGCGATCTGATCTAAAAACCCCAATAAACACTTTTCATCTATTCAAAAACCACATTAATATTTATTTTTTGCATCCTATTTACAAACAAAAGGTATAAATCTGTTACTACGGTTACGTTAGGTACTGCATATGAATTGAATGAGCTAATTATACAGTGATCACTATGTTTTATAAAGACCAGACACTAGTAAGTGGTAATGTTAACATCGTGTGTGGCGCTCGGCTTTGTGCTTCACGTGAACTGTGAACATGACTACATGAGCTTGTGTTTTTATATGGAAGTTGGGTTCTTTTCGTTACGAACCGAATATTATTTATGCATGCATTTAACTATAATACATGTTCTATTAAAAAACATCATACCAAATTCAAATTATTTATTGTGGTACACTCCAACTTTAAAGTGGTTAAATAATAAACCCTTTTTTTAACTTCAATATCTATTTAGGATGATATACATTGGGGTACTAATACGTTTATTACATAATGGTTAATGATACACAACTGCTAGTATTCACTGAATAAAAATACGTTTTCTTTTTTTAAATAAGCGTTTATTATAAGGTTACAATTTTTTTTAAAGTATCAGTATCAGGTAAGTAAATATTTATTATCTATTCATTAAAAAACACTTTCCAAATTTTCCTGGATCCTAAACATGAGGTCCTTTGTTGATTGGTATATACCATCCATCGTGGTATTTTTAACAACATGTTGCACACACAAATCGGCTTTGCATTTGCATGAACTTTCTTCGCGATCGGCAAAATCTTTTGCGTCGTATATTTCGATGCGGATTATCTTTGACCCTTTTAAAGGTCGCTTCACAAAACTGTAATGAGTACCATCGTTAGACCTCTTCAGATTCAGATTCAAACGCCTCGACGATTCCTCGCCAACCTCGTTTTGTACTAGCCGAGCTTCCATAGGGGATAAAATGAATAGATCTTGAGAATCCTGAAAATATAAGAAAAATGAATTATTAATTATTGTATTATCAATACTCCAAATAACTCATAATAATTTTCTAGCACGATACATTATTTTTCTGATACAATAATAATAAAATAATAATTAATTCGTATGTCACAAAAAGTATAGAGGAATATTAAGCATTATAAGAATGAATAAAAGTAACAAAAACAAATAATAATCATTTCACATTTTCTGAATAAAAATAATAAAAAATATTTTCTTACCGACATAACAGTTATTTCCACCCAGCCAACCTGACTGAGAATTCGATTTAAAATATTTTGTCTCTTTAACCACTTATATACATAAATATTATTTTTTTAAACTTGTCTCTAAGGTTGAAAATCAAATATTTTTTATATCATTCCTAGAACTATACATGAATGGTTTGATGCTATGCAGGCAGGCATATTATAAGTTGGGTGATTACATCGCTGATAAAAATGCTTGGCTCAATGCTGGTCCCGCTCCACAACCACAACCAATTGAATAATTAACATTTGAAAATACTGTTGGAGCAGCTGAACATTGTAAGACTATCTTTGCATTGTATAAATTCAACCTACGTTGTATTGTATAATTGCATTGCACAGGTGTGAGTACTATGTATAATAGAGCTACCATTTGCCGGTTATGTAATTGACTTGAATGGGTCCTGGCGGCTGAGAGTATGTCATGCTCACTCAGATGTCTCGCTGATGGTGGCGCGTGTGTTGGATCATTTAGCTCCCTTCAAAATGGTTGAGCTGAATGGTGCTAATCCATGCGTCATGCTCGTGAACGGGCGCCGTTAGTTGGGACTGGTCACCTCTTAGCGTCCTCGGCTTATTTGTAATTTTTTTATTTAGAAATTGTTTTTGTTTCTCTTTTTACTATGGGCGCGTTTTTTTTATTTTACATCGTCCTCACATTTAGTTAAAATTTCAACATTATTTTTGTACTAATCTTTATGTATCAATTTAATTTAAAAGAGTGTCCATGGAGTTTCTTGCCCGTTCTTCTCCATAGGTACCTACTACGCTTTGGAATGGGCAAATAGCTTCATATTTCTAACTGACCGACTCCTTGACAATTCAAAAGTGCCTGTAAATGGTTTAATTGAAATAAATGCTTTGAGTTTGAGTTTGAGTTTGAGTAACAGGACTCCCCCGACGGATCGGCGCCAGCGCTGCATTGTTTACAAATAATTTAATACTAATAAGAGAAATCCGAATGTATGCTTGTCCGTGGACGGTGTTCTCATACATTTATCACGATATTAATGCAAAAGTAAAGTCAGGGTATAAGACTAGTATCGGCGCTTACTTAGTGGGGGCGTTCATTAATTACGTGAGGCGATTTTGATGAGTTTTTTTTTCGACCCATTCACTCCCTTTGGTGAGATGTCATGAAATTTGGCTCGACTTCTCACGTAATTAATGAACGGGCTCTTGCAGCATGCAATGGAAATATATGTTTTAAGTACTAATCTCTATTGCGTATGGTTAAGGTTGAGAATTGAACTACTTATGATAAAGCTAGGTAAGCATTTCCCTTATTTAGTGACAATAGATTTGACTCAGGATTTTCAGTAAGTCTCACTTTCCTTTTATGGGTTAAAAATTACGTAGATTTGTTGGTATTTAAATCGGGACGTGGCCATCTGGAGCTTCATTACATATTCCTCCCCGGGCCTGAATCAACATTGAAGACAGTAACCACTATTAAAAAAATGTAAGTCATAATAATTTTTTTTTTCTTTATTTATTTATATGTGTAATAATAATTAGAGCTCAATTGTCATTCGTTCTAGTACATAAATAAGATAATATTCTATTCGTTTGGATGCAAAAAGTGATATCTCAGTGTCATCTCAGTGTTATTGAAATGACTTCAGTGAAACGAACGATTATATAAGTATTACATCTATTCATTTTGATATGTGGCGTATATTCTATTCAATAAACATGTGTCTCTTTATAATAAACTTCACATTATGCGTACCTATACTATATAATATAATATAATATAATAGAATTCAGTTTCCTTAACTTCTATTGTTGTTAGTTTCCACATTTATCTAAGTTATTTCATGAAAATCTGTTACAGTACAGAATAAGTAGGTAAACATAATGATTACAAAATGCAAGCCTCACGTTATTGACTGAAATTTTAATCGTATTTTATTATTCATTCCAGGTCCCACCAAGCAAATGCCGAAGCATTGTTCCCATCTGACGACGAAGTTCATCAGCAGCGTGAACCTGAGAAGAGGTCAAAAAAAAGGAAACAAGCGTCCTCCCCGTCGTGCTCACCGTCAGCACCGAGTACATCACGAGCGAGCCCTGCCCCCATGTGTAATACGCAGTCTTCACCATGGAGTAAGAAGAAGCCGGTTATCAAGCCGATTGCTCCGAAGAAGGCAACTGTCCGTGATATCTTCGGGAGCGACAGTGAAGACGACGCTGTGGAACAGCTTTTAACTCCGGGTAAACCAATTCCTCAGCTACAATCCTACGTTAGTAGAAGACTTGCTAATGGTCATTCTCGTCAAACGTTTGATTTTAAACAGGGAACACACTATGTAGAGCTGAAAGTTTATAGTTGTGACGAAATAGAGAAGGTGCAACCTTTGAATAGATGGCGTCATGCAATTGTATGCGTCAAAAATCGTACTGCCCAAAATACAGACGCGTGGCAACACTTATCTAACTTTATAATTGCCACCAGGAAAGAGTTCCGCAATTGCCCTCCTACCTTTATCAGTAATTATTACTGAGCATTCAAAAAACATTAAAAAATATCTTACTGATAAAAATTATCCTGATTTTTTATGTTCTGAATATACAGAGTGTTAGGAACGCTTGCATTCAGTATAGTGTAATAAGGGCATTAGGTTATTGTGTGTATCTTACTTACTAATTTTAGTACTTATAATTTTAGTACCTAGGTATCGAATTTTAACGTATTCGTTACCTAGTTAATTATTAACTTGCATATTTACCCACATTATTATACTATGATTATTACTTTGCATCGTGTACGTAATTTAAGTTTTACTTTTTAGGATAAATACGTACAAAATGGTGTATTTACTTTAGACAATGTTTAAATCTGTTGTTGTCACCTTTTCTTTTATATTGTAAAAGAGTGACAGCAACACATTTAAACATTTGTCTAATATAAAACAACATTTTGTACTAAGTAACACTGTTAAAGTTTATGTGTATCTTACTTCATAATTGCAGTAGTTACCTAGGTGTCGTATATTAACGTATTCTACCCAGGTACTTGCATATACTAGTATATTTACTCCCGTGATTATTATTTGGTATTAGGTATGTAATTTAGGTTTTATTTTGCAATAAATACATATAATTAATGTATATGTTGTATCTTTGTTTGCAGTTACACCCCATTCCATCTCAAGATCTAATAATTTATTGAATTGTGTATACTGTCAAATTGAAATACCTAAAAACGAATACCAATATCACTTGAGAACGAATTTACATAAATCTAATTGCCTATTAAAATCTGAATTTGAGAATATTGATATAATTGCTACGGCGTTTAAAAATAGAATAATTACATACAGACTTACTCCATCAGAAGAGTACCTCACACCAGAGGCATTCCTAATGGATAATCAGAAACATGTCATAAATGTAATTAGTGTTTGTCTTGTAAAACATATTTGTATTAAAGTGAACTTCGAACTTTTTGCTTACTTTGTTCTACCAAAGTCAGGCGACCAAGAACTCAAATCATTTAATACAAAGTATGTATCAATACATCACAGTACCCAAATTAATGAATTATATTTAAATGTTATACAAACATTTCAAAGAAAACTATCTGAATTTAAACACTGTGAATCTGGTTGGACTTGTGTCTTCATGAGTCATCTAGAGATTAATATTAATAAATACAATCCTTTGAGGGGTGGCTCGTATATAGAGTTACCGGATGTAGTGAAACATTCAAAAAGTTGTATTAATATACAGAACAATGATGATCACTGTTTCGTATGGAGTATTGTGGCAGGATTATTTCCACAAAAGAGTAATGCCTGCAGACCGAATTCATATCCGCATTACTCCACAGTGCTGAATATAGATAATATGACGTTTCCACCATCATACGCAGATATTAGAAATTTTGAAAAGAACAATATTGACATAAGTGTTAATATTTATGGATTAGACAGAAACACTGTAACTGGTCCTTTATATGTGACTAATTCAAGAAAACGCAATCATATAAACTTGTTATATATTGAAAAAAATGGCAAAAGTCACTATTGCTTAATCAAAAGTCTTTTGCGACTGGTTAAACGGCAAATCACTCATCATAAAGGTAAAATGTATTTATGTGATTTATGTTTGCAATGTTTCGCAAGTGAAATAAAGTACAACTCACACATGTGTAACAAAATATTAACAATATTACCACAGAAAAATACTATTCTACAATTTAAAAATTATGAAAGGCAGCAAAAAATTAACTTCGTTATATATGCAGACTTTGAAAGTGTTCTATTAAAACATAACGAATTTATAACGCCGAGTACTCGCATGTACAAAGTTCACGAACCTTCTAGTTTTGGTTACTATATTTGTTGCTCACATGATCGTCATTTAAATAAGTACGTTACGTATAGAGGACCAGATTGTGTTGAAATATTTGTTCAAAATTTGCTAAGGGATGTAGAAGAAATTTGTAATATATTATCAAATAAACAACCTATGTCGCCCTTAACGTTAGCTCAAGAACACAGATTTAATAATGCCACTATATGTCATATATGTAAACAGCTATTACTTGATGACAAGGTGAGAGATCATGATCATGTAACATCACAATATCGGGGTGCTGCACATCCCCATTGCAATTTAATGTACCGAGTGTGCCCATTCGTGCCAGTTTTTTTTCACAACTTGGCAGGAAAACTAAAGAAAAGTACATGTCTGTTACTAAAGTTATTAAAAACAATAATACTTCACACCCAGTTCAAATAAAATTTATTGATTCTTTCCAGTTCCTTAACAGTAGTTTGGACGTCTTATCTAAAAATTTAAGTGATAATGACTTCATTCATTTATCAAATGAATTCCACGAAACAAACTTGGTGAAACTATTGCACCAAAAAGGTATTTATCCGTATGATTATATAGATTCTTTTTCGAAATACGAACAAAATCATCTTCCTTCGAAAGAATGTTTTTACAATAGTTTAAAATGCGAACATATAACCAATAACGAATATAACCATGCACAAAACATATGGAAAAGTTTTAGAATTAAATCTCTTGGTGAATATACAGATTTGTATTTAAAAACAGATGTGTTGTTACTTTGTGATATATTTGAAAATTCAGGTATACTTGTTTGGAATATTATAACCTTGATCCAGCTTATTATATCACTGCACCCAGCTTGAGCTGGGATGCGATGCTGTTGTTTACAAAGGTTCAGTTAGAATTAATTAGTGATATAGAGATCTATGAGTTTTTAGAACAGGGTATACGTGGAGGCTTAGCACAGTGCTCTCTTCGCAATGCAAAAGCTAATAATAAATATTTACCTAATTTTAATGTCTCCGAAGCATCAACTTACTTGATATATCTTGACTGCAATAATCTGTACGGTTATGCGATGACAAAAAAATTACCAATATCTGATTTCCGATTTCTGTTACCTGAAGAAATATCTACAATGGATATAACTAGCATACCAGATGATTCAAATTATGGATATATCTTAGAAGTTGATTTGGTTTATCCGGACTACTTACATAAAGCTCATCGTGATTTACCCTTTGCAGTAGAAAAATTTACTCCTCCAGGGGGTAAAAACCCAAAATTAATTGCAAATTTATATGATAAATTTAAATATGTTATACATTACGTTCATTTAAAAGAATGTATAAAGAACGGGCTTGTTTTAAAAAAGATTCACCGTATACTAACATTTAGGCAAGAAAAGTTTTTACAAAAATATATTAACTTAAATACTCGATTACGTCAAGCTTCATCTTCACCCTTTGAAAAAAACCTTTTTAAACTATTGAACAATGCTATATTTGGAAAAACTATTGAAAATAGACGAAAACAAGTTAACATCAAATTAGTAACAACATGGAATGATACAAACAACAAAACAAAGAAAAGCCTCAGTGCTGCGAAATTAAATGCGAAACCTAACTTGAAAAATATTACTATTTTCTCGGAAAACTTTGCTGCTGTTCACTTAAGTCCAGAAAAAATATTACTTGACAAGCCCATATATATTGGCTTTACGGTTCTGGAATATGCAAAACAGCATTTGTACAAATTTCACTATGACTATATCAAAAATAAGTATGCAAATAAAGCAAGGCTCTGTTATACAGATACAGACAGTTTACTTTATTTTATTAAGACTCCGGATATATATCAAGACATGAAAGAAGATATATTTAAATTTGATACTAGTAATTTCGATGTTAACAATAGCTATCATATGCCTATAGTCAACGCACAAATTCCAGGCCTATTTAAAGACGAGCTTGGGGGTGATATCATTACTCAATTTACTGGGCTTAGGGCTAAGCTTTACTGCATCAACAGTTTAAACGGAGACATTAAGAAAGCTAAGGGTGTAACCAAGTATGTAACAAAGCGATTACGTTTATATAATTATAATAAAGCATTAATGAGTAACAAAATATATAAATGTAAAATTAACACTATTAAATCAATAAAGCATGCATTGTTTTCTCAAGAAGTAGATAAAATAGTTATCAATAAAAGTGACGACAAGAGGCAGATACTACCAAATCAAATAGATACATTACCATGGGGACATTGTGTAACAATATTTTAATATAAATACAATATTATAGTATACGTATTACTTTATCGTTAGTGCATTATAATCCAGAATTGTCAATTATTATATAAAATTAAATAATTATGTTGTTATTTAATACATACATATTTACTTGTACTATATTTGCTGTTTTTATTTGAAACCATTTGTCAATATGACTTGTATAGATATTATATGAGTATATACGATAATTTTATTTATTCGTGAACTTAGTCGATGAAACCAAAGCTAAAAATAATTAAGATCTGATTGTTAGTAGGGTTACAATTCCTGAATAATATTCCTCCGTTCCTGATAAGCATTATAAATACTAGAACTTATTATTTTTCTGACAGAAACAAACATGAAGTGGGTCAAGCAACCAGTTTCATTACAAGTTAAAAATATTGAGGTAGAGGAAAATAAGCTACACCCAAAGCACAGTGTTCTTCTGCCGAATAATATAAGATGTATAATATGTGGCCCTTCGAATTGCGGGAAAACGAACATCATGATTAGTTTGTTAATCCACGAAAATGGTTTAAAGTTTAAAAATGTTTACTTGTATTCCAAAACTAGCTTTCAACCAAAATACAGTTTTCTAAAACAGATTTTAGAAAAAGTGCTAGAAGTAAATCTTTTTATATTTAATTTTGATGATGAAGTTATTCATCCTAACGATGCATTACCAAATTCTGTTATTATTTTTGATGATGTGGTTTGTGAAAAGCAAATTAACATACGAAATTATTTTACAATGGGCAGACACAGAAGTATAGATTGTTTTTATTTATCTCAAACGTATTCAAAAATACCAAAGCAGTTATTACGTGACAATGTTAATTTTTTGATAATTTTCAAGCAAGATGAAGTTAACATGAAACATATATACGATGAGCACGTTAGTTCTGATATAGAGTGGTCTAAGTTCAAAGATCTGTGTTCTAAAATCTGGATACATCCTTATGATTTTTTGACTATTAATAAGGATTGTGAATTAAACAAAGGCAGATATAGACAGTCCTTTGACAACTTTATTTATTTTGATTAATGGTTATATAAATTATGACTGCAAGATTATAAATCATTTGAGCATAAATACTTCTCAATATAAGTCGTATAATGGACCACAATATTACAGATCAATTAATAAAGGCTGCAGACGCTATAAAGGAAAAAGTGAAACAAATGAAAGATTATGAGTTTAACACCGACACTCATCTGAAATATTTTTTTAAGCCTCTAGCAGACCCTCTTAATGCAATAGTAGCTAACAAACCAATTTCTACAATAAAAAATGAAGATACTTATGATGATCAAATTAAACACACTGCTATAGATTCAAAAATATTTTTGTGTGATAAATCTCATGATATGTACAAACATAAATCATCTAATGAGTCGAGCTTGTCTGAAAAATTTTATTCAGAAGATGAAGAAGGTAACACATCTGAATCAGAAAAAGATAATAATGTGTCGCTGAAAAAAGAAGATATCTTTGAAATATACGATGATGTGAATATACCATTTGGCGTACGTAGTGATAATAATAAGCATATGATCGGAAATACAATAGTTAATTTCTCTACCACTCGCGAGAACTCTGATAAAGTGTATTTTATTCGCGTAGCTAATAAACAGTATAAAATAACACCTAGTCTTAAAGAATTATTGCTTCGCAAGAAGCCTGATTTAAATTTGGTCAATTTAAAAGATAAATTAGTTTACAAAGAAATACTCATCACAACTAATGCTCATAAAAGAGACTTTGACCCTGCAGGTCAAGTTAAAGGTGATAAGGGTCTAAAATATTCTCAAGTAATCAAACCGTTATTTCCCGAGCCTAGTAAACGCTTACAAGAATCTACAGAAGCTAAATCTAAACAAAAACGAGGCGCTGGTCTGCCGTATCTTAAAAAATATAAAAAAAATACCGAACTTGTTTATTGGGATGATCCTAATGAATTAGTGGACAGGCTTAAACTTTTGATCGCATCTAAAACTGCAGGTAATACTAATCTTGACAACGAAATCTTATCAATTATTGAAGAATTAAAAGAAGCGGGTGTTATAAAAGAATAAAAAGACTCATCATATAAACTGAATATCAGTATAATTTTGTAATTCAGAAGTGACAGTTGAAAGAATGAGCAAAGTGAAAAGAGACATTATAAACGAAATACATAGAAGTGCAAGAATACATTTTCCTCGAAGACATGTAATATTAAAAGATATTGATGATCTTTGGCAAGCTGATTTGATGGATATGCAAAGTTTCTCTAAATTCAACAACAACAACAAATATATTTTAGTCGTCATTGATGGATTCTCTAAGTATGCTTGGGCTATTCCACTTAAACAAAAAAACAAAGAAGCTGTATCTGAAGCTTTTAGTACATTATTGAGTAGAGAAAAACGCATCCCTAGAAACTTGCAAACAGATCTAGGAAAAGAATTTTACAATAAAAGTTTTCAAAAAATATTAGTAAACAATTCTATAAACCACTACTGCACTTATTCAACGAAAAAGGCTTCAATTGTAGAACGATTTATAAGGACGATAAAGAGTAAGCTTTTCAAGGAATTTAGTTTCAAGGGGGATTATAAATGGACTGACGGAACACTTGCAAAAACCATTACTAGATATAATAATACCATACACAGAACAATTGGTTTACCACCTGCTCAAGTTAATCATAGCAATAAAATTAAACTACTACAGAGATATTTAAATCAAAATCGAACGATTACAAAATGTCCTATGTTTAAAACAGGCGATTTTGTTCGAATAAGTAAACATAAAGGTTGTTTCGAAAAAGGGTACACTCCTAATTGGTCAACAGAGATATTCAAGATCAGAAAAGTTCAAAACACAAATCCTGTTACGTATTTATTACAAGATGTTAAACAGCAACCTATTTTAGGAGCTTTTTACGATCAAGAATTACAAAAAACTAAACATCCCGACATTTACCTTGTTGAAAAAGTTATAAAACGAAAAGGCAGAAAAGTTTTCGTGAAATGGTTGGGGTTATCATCCTGCGAAAATAGTTGGATTAACGATACCAATGTTTTATGAGTGATTTTATCAATATAACATCATGCTCTACGATAATGCTTCCATTCTGTTTGTGTACATGAAGGAAGAAGGACTTGTCAATAATTTAATTAATAGTTTACCATTTGAGCTCCATTTACCGGGATATAATTACTGTGGCCCAGGAACTAAATTACGTGAAAGATTGGCTCGAGGTGATCGAGGTGTAAACAAATTAGACGAATATTGTAAATATCATGATATTGCATACAATAATTCCAAAAGTTTGAAAGATCGTCACAAAGCAGATATAATTTTATTAAGTATGGCAAAAAAGCGTGCTTTATCTTCCGATGCAAGCACAGGAGAAAAACTTGCTGCCAATTTAGTTAATAATATAATGTTAGCAAAAGTAAGTTCTGGAGCTGGACTAAAAAAAAACTTTAAAAGTTTAGTAACCCATACCAACAAGTGCATTAAAAAAATTAAACCGAAGTGTAGGAAAAAAACTAATAGAATTGGCCTACGCTGCTGCTAGAGAATTGAATCGTGATTCATCTGCCAGGGTTCCACGTATCATACCAATTCCTAAGTCTGGCGGTGTTCTACCTTTGATACCAATATTTGCTGGTTTGTCTGCTGCTGGCAGTATTGCAAGTGGAATTGCTGGAATCGTCAAAACCATAAATGAATATAGAGTTGCAAAAAAGCGTTTGGATGAAATGAAAACTCATAATAAGAATGCAGAAGGTGTATGTATTGGAAATGGACTGCGGCTAAACCGTTACAAAGATGGACTTGGAATATATACAAATTTAAAGAAAAAAAACTAAACCATAGGCTACCTAATCGTGCTCTTACTAATATAGATATCATATATTTTACAAAAGACGTTCCATATTTTCGCGGGGTGTATATGAGGGATACCTTACCGAAGTATCCGTTATTTAAAGAGTGTGGAATCATAAATTTAGATAATTCTAAAAATTCTGGTACACATTGGGTAGCCTATGTAATTTTAAACGAATATGTTGAGTACTTTGACAGTTACGGCAACTTAAGACCTCCAATAGAATTTGTTCGCTATGTAGGTTCTAATAATATTAATTATAATTACAATAATTTGCAAAATAATAATTTATTCAATTGCGGACATTTATGCATTAAATTTCTTAAACAGTTTTGGAAAAGCAAGATTTTATCAGATCTTCACTTAAAAAAGGTTTAAATGTTAGGTGTCGTCTACATAAGACGACACTTTGACATTATCTGTCACAAGAGATGAATGTCAATTAGATTAGAAAAACTAAAAAAATGATAGTTTACAATATAAAATCAACTGGCAAAGTTAATAGTTTTACTCGTTCTCGTACCTTCAAAAGACGAAGACATATTATACGTACTATAAAAAAAATAACTAAAGATAATAAATTATTTCTTCGAGCTTTGGGATTTAAATTATGAGCATTCTTCAAGTGAATGATTTACCACAATTTGACAACCCTATAGTGAGTTATGAAACTCATACTTATAATCCATATAGCAACAGTTTCAATGAAAATGATGAAATACGTATACCCATAAATCAGCAAGATTTGTACGTATTACCTTCAGCCAGCTACATTTACGTTGAGGGTCGAGCCACTACGGTTTCGAAAGATGGAGCAGGAAAACTAACACGAAAGGTTGTTAATTTTACCAATAATCATATATCATTTCTATTTCAAGATATTCGGTATGAAATTAACGGTGTAGAGGTGGACCGAATAAAAAATGCAGGTATAACTACAACTCTTAAATCATATGTGTCAATGAGCGAGGGGGAAAGTAAGGCTGCTGCTATTTGGGGTTGGAATTTGAACGGGGTGAAAGATAATGATGGTATTTTTAGTGCCCTTATACCGTTGAATAAAGTTTTAGGATTTGCGGAAGATTATAATAAAATTATCGTTAACTGTAAACATGAACTTATACTTAAAAGAAGCAGTTCGAATCTTAATAGTGTAATACTTGATAATAATGACTCCATTGAAGTAAATATAGAGAGACTGCAATGGCGTATGCCTCATATAAAAGTTTCAGATCGGGAAAGATTAACTTTACTTAAACATTTAGAAAAGGATCGTCCTATTCAAATAGCCTTCAGAAATTGGGACTTGTACGAATACCCTTTATTACCTAGAACTACAAAACATTCCTGGGTTATTAAGACTGCTTCACAACTCGAAAAACCAAGGTATGTGATCTTTGGTTTGCAGACAAATAGAAAAAATATGAAAAGTAAAGACTGCTCGATATTTGACCATTGTAAATTAACTAATGTTACTCTTTTTTTAAATTCTCAATATTATCCATACGAATCGGTGAATGCAAAATTTTCTGAAGATAAGTATTATATATTATATGAAATGTTCACCAAATTTCGTCAGTCTTATTATAACACCCGGTCTGAACCAATGCTTGGTCTAAGCGAATTTAAAGAAAAGGCTCCTTTATTTATAATTGATTGCTCAAGACAGAACGAAGCCTTGAAAACAGGAGCTGTAGATGTGAGACTGGAAATAGAAAGTTCTGAAGATATACCAGAAAATACATCTGCCTATTGTCTAATCATCAACGATCGTCTATTCGAATATAAACCCTTAAGTGGTATTGTAAGGAAATTGTTATGAACGCCATAGTAGATGTGCAAGGGTTTAAGACGGAAAGTAACGAGTTTATCGTGAAAGAAATAGCAATAGCATGCGGGAATCAAATTATGGTATTACTAATCAAACCACCATTCCCATTGTACAATCTTACAAAAAAAGAAAGATTGCAAGTAAGTTGGATAGAGAGAAACAGAAAAATTTTCTGGAAGGAGGGTTTTATACCATATTTAAACTTAAATCGATATATTGTACCTTATCTGGAAGATAAAAACATTTATGTTAAAGGATGTGAAAAAGTGTCGTGGTTAAAAAACATTGTAAAACATGATAAAATATATAATTTAGAAGATAAGAACTGTCCTCGTTTACAAAAATTATTTGATGATCATAGAATATCTAGTAATATATTTAGCTGTGTGTATCATTCGAATGTATGTGCTTTAAAAAATGTAACATGTTTAAAAAAATGGGTTGATAATAAAAGTATTTTTAATTTAGAAGATAAGGGATGCCCTGAAAAAATATAAGTTAAGTAATTTGTTAGCTATTGATATCATAATAATATGTCAGAATAAATGTTTTTTTTCTTTGAGTAAATGTTTTCGTGTTTTATTTCATAACAAATGTATTAGATATAGAAACACCACAACGAAATGTGCAATAATTTAATTATCATCAAAAAAAAGGTCATTCCAGCTCCATTACGACTCGGAGCACCACATCTTTATTAATTGCGAACACCAGAAACGAGACTTTATTATTCTTTTATTCATACTCGTATCGAAATCTTCTTAAAAATGCTTCAACATTATTTCAGCCCACGTTATGAAATATATAATAAAAATAAAATTCGATTATGTTCATTTCGACACTATTGGGCTACCGCAGATTCAAAACGAAGATTGGTGATGGAAATGGTCGATGCAGGTTTTTTTTACTGTGGAAGTGGTTTAAACGATAACGTTATGTGCTTTTCGTGTGGAGGTGGCATCGAAGATTGGGAGTATTACGATGATCCTTGGATGCAACATGCTATATTTTTTCCTGATTGCGTTTATTTAAATGCTGTAAAAGGAACAGATTATGTTGACAAATCAAAACGCCTATTTTTCAAAGAAACAAATGTATAAAATTATTCTAAAGTGGAGGAGGATAGATTGATTGTCTGCTGAATAAGCTACTAAATGCTATTATCATTGGAGCCTAAGTAACTATAAATTACTTACGTACAATCATTTTATGCGACATTCAATATTAGTTAAAAGGTTTCCTGCAATTGTAGTTAAAAGGTTGAATCATAACCTGAATTAAACAATTTAAAAATAAATTTAATAAATTATAGATATAATAATAGATACAATGCAAGATTCAGTGAAATATACTTCTGAAGGTATTTGTAAAATTATTATTCAGAGCGCTAATGGCTATATTTGTTCGTGATATGCAGCTTGCTCATAAAAAATCGAGCGCAGATTCATCAAAACCTCAGGTCAGAGATACAACACAAGAACATTTATTCTATCAAAATATGCATGATGCATTAAATTCAGGAAACATTCAAGAACTTGTCTTTAAAAGCTAACATTCTCACGAGTTAACGATATGCGGATTGGTCCTTAAAATTAAAAGCGGGTTCAGCAAAGTGCCGGGACACCAGCACATCATCAGTGAGGAACATAATGCAAGATTTAGTGATACCTGATTCAGAAGACATTATATGCTATCAGATTCTACCGGAAGATGAAATTCCTTTTATTTAAATCAGTTTGAAAGAAGTTTCAATCAGATGAAAAAATCCAATCTAACTGTTGAATAGATACGGGGCTGGGCAGACATATTTACAAATCTTGTTTACTATTTGAATAGATGAAAAGTGTTTATTGGGGTTTTTAGATCAGATCGCAAGATCTGATCTAGAAACCCCAATAAACAACTACTCACAACTGTTATTCAGTCCTCAACCCTTGTTTAGTGAGCGCGTAAACGTAGTAACCGGACATCTGGCAAATCTCAATGATGGATTATTAGCATTATTTCGATGTTTTTGATGAAATGGACCGTGAAGAACCACAAAAAAAAATGTTACTAAAATCGTTTCGATCTTTTTACTTTACAAGACACATACTTTCGATTTTGATGGAAATAAAGATTCAGTAAAATATACGTAGGTACGTGAAATAGTTGAATTAGTTAGAAGTGATATCGAACTGTTAGCTCGAAGTGGTGGGCTGGCTGTAGGAATTCAAGTTTGTGCTGCTCTCAGAACGTGGGCTAGGCAAAAAGTTCAAGATGACGCAGCAAACATTCATGGACTTAGAAAACAGTACGTTACGAATGTACATGTGAATGACGAGTGGCTCTCAGAACGTCATAGTAGGGTTTAAATGCAACAAATTAAACCACCAAATGTGCTACCGAAGTTCAGAGTTTTTTGGTTAGTTCGATTTTTAGTTTTTTATGAAAAATCCGAGATTAAATCCGCCCGTACTGAAATTTAAGTTATTATATTAGCAGCAGATGTTTGTTAATATGTAATTAAAAGTTCAAAAAGCCTAAAACGTTGGCAAAGATCATTAAACAAACATTTTATTTTTTGTAATTCATTTAAAAAAATATTGTCTATAGAAAAAAAAAATGACTACGCTTGTTATACAAATTACTAGGAAAATATCCTTGTCTTATCATCAGCTATTCAAAAAGTTATGATTGTCAATACTTATGCTTTTTGCCTTCAACTGGTCACTATTTATGTTATTATTCGTATTCGCCATTATTTCCAAACCACAGACACCGTTGGGACATTAGTTAGTTTGACGGATGTCAAAATCCATAAATAATTTGAGAATTACGAACAAATCAACGCGAATGTGCAAAAGATGATGATTGGCCTATACAACGCGTGTTCGATACCCTGAACCCACTTTCCTTCAATTCATTTCCAATTGACTCGTTTATTTTCTATCACACAGACAAATTTTGAAGCATATACGTACGTGCGTATGTAACCTCGCATACGTGTAGGAAGCAATTTTCTCTTACGAAGTAAACAAATTGATGAGCAAAATGATTATGAAATGTATTCACGTCTGTAATTCAATTTTGCGTAATGTAGAGTTTAATGTTGTGTTTAATATCCTTTATAACTTCCTCTTATTTAAAAACGTTGCTTAAAGAAATGAATAAATACAGTTTTTGACGTTTAAACGTCTTAACTTTAGGCAACGTCTATAAAACTGAGAACGTAACTCTATTACTATAAGATGAGACACATTAGAGTGTTGGGTATCTCAGCACATGTGTTAGCACAGTTGGGCTATTTTTATTTTGATGTGTCAGCACTGACACACCCCGGGTGGCATCACTGTGTGGATCGCCTGGAGGACACGGTGGAGCATACGGTAAAGGTCTGCCCGGCTTGCGATCGGCGGCGGAGATCTCTCGCATCCGGCCCCCGTTCTAGGCCATGCATGGTACGGGGCGAGATGGCATGGGCAGCCGTCACCTCCTTCTGCGAAGAAGTAATGCTCGCAAAGGAGGCAGGACGGTTGAGGGAACGGCAAATTTCGCGCCCTTTCGCCCCTAGCAGCCGCAGGAGACGCCTTGGGCGTCGGGAATGCCAGGCGGATTTCCGGCCACCGTAGGCACGGGCTTGCGGACGGTGAGCTATGGATACCTCGATGTCCGATAAGGACCAGGGGTCAACGGCGCAATGTGTTCCACGCACGGCTCAAAGAGATGTCGTCAGCACAAGTGTAGGGGTCCACTAGGGCCGATGCCAGCCGGGGTCGCGAGAAAATCCGAAAGGGTTACCGAGGCCCCTGGCAACACAGGCAACGGAAAGAACACGGGTGGGTTTTAGTCAGTAAGAGTCTGACACACCCTCTTGCTCAGCCCAGAGCGGGAGAAGTTATTTGATAATTTCCCACCCAAAAAAAAACAAAAGAAGCCGTGGGCAGCAGCGGGTTACTATATAAGATTGATATAATAACTCTGTGAATACCTATGTGCTCTAACAAGACTTGTAGGTAACTTTATCTCTCCTGTCTCACTATGAAATGTGCCGCCGGCGGTTTTAAACAAAGGGTCAAAAGGAATTTTCTTAAAGTTGAACAAAGGCGTTCTTGACTATAAATATATAGTAGGGTTGTGCTGTGAAAGTAAAATAAAGTAATAAACAATACTGAATTTCTACGGACTAAATGGCTTAAAACAAAAGCCGTACGACAGCGCCTGTCTATGTAGGTAATCCATTCAAAACGCAATTAGACTTCTAAATCGCATCCATCATCGTAATCAGGACATAGGACTCCTCTCGGTGAGAGGAGTGCACCGTAACCCACCACGCGGGCCCAGTGCTGGTTGGTAGATATCACATGTCTTCGAAATTTAGGTTCTAGGACATGCCGGTTTCTTCACGATGGTTCGAATCTACGAGCTACAACGTGTTAGTCGCGGCAGTTACCACTGGGACACCACTGCTCTCCAACGCATCCATCAATTCATTTAAATGCTGGCCTTGAAACTACAATTGATGGATATCCATCAACACGACGACTTGAATATTCAAGTGATTTTCGCCATTTTCTCCATATAGTAATTGAAAATTTTACCTTAGCACAACACTGGAATTTGAAAGTTGTCTGAAACGCAGCACAGTATTACAATGAATTAACAAACTTTATTATCAAGTCGTTTGTACTTCAATCGACCTGGTGTAACTTTGCGATTGGCCGGAGGGCCAGTCGTAAGTCACGTTAAAAAAGAAAACTAGAGTAATAGTACTTACTACTAAATATTAAAAAGATTAGATTAAATATTAAAAATAGAGTATTCTAGGCTTCCGGTCCGAGTGCACGGGACGCTTGGACGGCAGGATGTAGGATCGACTGGCAGCACCTGGACAGGGTCGGCAGGTAGTTGGACTGGATCGGCAGGCAGCGGTGGGACAGGGCTGACAGACGAGGCGGAGCACGAAGATGAGGTTGATCTCACCGTCGTAGTCAGTCGGCAACTCTGTCCCAAGGAGTAAAACGTCCCTCGTTAAACAAGAGGTTTGGTTTTATGGTACCTAAATTAGTGATATTATGGTGTGTAATTGGTGTTAGTGTCCAACGCCACGTTGATAGAATGCCCAAATAATGGTAGGGCTCTCCGTCCTGGAGTGGACTAGTAAGAGGGTGGCGTTGTCCAAATCTCGCCGATACGGCTGACTGCGGAGGCGCTCTACAGCACCTCACGCTCCACGAGACGAGTGTCTGTACCTCCTAAGACACACAGGAGTGGTCGGCTATGGCGTCCTAAGCCACGCGCCTTCGGCCTTAGAAATCTCCCAAAGGCGTGAGAGGGCCGGAAGCTATGTAAAGTGAATCACAAATCACACACACTATGAGAATCTTTAAAGATTATATTTTCACACGTTACAATTATTAGTACATAGGTTTACAAGAAGTAAACAGAGAGCTATATTAGATTGATCTGAACTGAACCGGACTCGAGCTAGACTGGACTCGAATTAGACAGGACTGAGATTAGACTGACTGAACCCTTGTCAGGTCCGATCACCGCTTTTATAGATCCTGGCAAAAGTTCTAGAAGTTTCTGTGAATCATAATTCAAATGATTAGTTTGAATGCCTGCCAGGATAAATAAAAACAGTTTACATGAGTGAGTACATAGCTTAAATATAGTGTGGAACTAGCTTTATCAAGGCCGGTATGCATAGAGAAAGAAAATCTTAGACAGATGACAATTTATGATGACAGATGTCAATTTGTCAGTGGATAAAAATATTCTAAGATTTTACAACATGATTAATTTTCTCTTTTAACACTGAAGTGTTAGAAACAGTTCAATGTGGTGTTGCTTTTCAGCTGTGGTGTTCAAACATATGTAAGAAAGTTAGAGAAATAATAAGATTTCATGTTTGAAGCAAGGAAAACAGTATAGGAATTATAACAAAGGTAAATTTATAATTATTATAGCATAAAGATGTGGCTTTATGTAGCAAAATACCACACTGGGAAGGCTGAAAATCACACCAATCCCAAAGATTTTAAATTCACTGACTAGTATAATTATCTTCAAGTGGCCATTTTCATTCGCGTCACTTTAAATTGTTTTCCAATCTGAATAAGGCTGCGGCCAAACGAGCGATATTTTTGGAGACGTTTATTTTGCGTTAGGTAAGTTTATCAATAGATAACATAACATATTTTATTTTATTTATATGGGACAATAAACAGCTACATTATGAAGTATTTACAAATAACAATAATATAGGCTCATAAGTAGTATTAACAATATTGCAGCTCACTACATTATCCGCATGTTAGCAAAATTAATATAAGGCAAAAAGTGCCACTAGATTAGCATTACTCAGATAAAACAAATAATTGATTATTAAAATACAATACGATTTAATAAAAAAAAAAACGAAAAATACGAATTATAAAATTAAAATATATTATTTTTTTGATAAAATTAAAAAAAATGGGATTGTCCAGAGTGGATAGAAATAAGAATTAAGACTAAACAAATGTAAATGACAGTACAATAGGTACAATTCATTAATAAAAATAATTAAAACGGTTTCAATAGATTAAATTTAGAATAAAGGAATAAAGGACTCACACTATTTCTTAATATCAATAAGATTTTAAAAACTTTGGACTTAAATTTTGATTTGAAACATACATAAATATCAATTTCAATGAAATTATGATTATAAGATTCCACTATACGACGAACAGGGCAACGCAATCCTGAATTAGTCCGACAGCTATTTAAAGCGAACAATGTACCTGCACGGACACTACGCTTATTTACAGTGCGGTCCCACCACATAACATAACTTACTCGTGAGATCAATGGAATCGGAGTGATTATGAACAATACCATGTAGTATGTTGGCTTCTAGAAACTTACGTCTAGATTCTAATGTTAATATAACATCACACCAATTACGAAGGTGACAGCCGGAGGACTTAAAAAAAACCGAAAATATTTTATTTTATTTATTTATTTTATTTAACAGTTTATGTACACACATATAAACAGACAAGAAGAAAGGAACAGAAAAATACGTACAAAGGTGATGCTTATTTCTAATGAAATCTCTTCCAGCATACCTGCAATAGGACAGTAGACATAGAGATGTAGACAACGTGTGTAAGGTAAAAGAGAAAACAAAATACATAAAAACAAAATAAAACTATTCACTAATTTAATTATACAATAAGAGAATATACTTACATAAATATATACTTCTAAAATAAATATCACTAAAATACTTATATACTTATAATAAATAGTATAAAATAATAAATACATAATATGCAACTATGGGATTTAAGGAGATTTCAAAGATGCGACCTGCAAGGTGCATCAGAAGGACGGGCGAAGGAAAAACGTTCCCGCAGATAGGATGGCGTACTAGGATTATGAAGGATGTTAAATAGCAGACACAATATCCGAGAGTTCCTGCGAAGACGAATGGGGAGCCACTTGTTCCACAGTTCCCTAACTACTGAATAGCACCAACTGTTAATACTGTTGGATATTAGGTACTGTCCAATAATGCAAAAGGAATCATCAGCTACGAGGGCTTTTTTTTATTATTTTTTTTATTTTTTGGTTGGAAAATCATCAAATAACTACTCCCGCTATGGGCGGAGCGGGAGGGTGTGTTAGACTCTTACTGACTAAAACCCACCCCTATTCCTTTCGTTTTGCCTGTGTTGCCAGGGGCCTCAGTAACCCTTTTGGACTGCCACGCGACCCCGGCAGGCATCGGCCCTAGTGGACCCCTACACTTGTGCTGACGACATCTCTTTGAGGCGCGCGTGGAAAACAACGCGCCGTCGACCCGGGCCTGGTCCTTACCGGACGGTGAGCTACCCATTGCTCACCCTCCGCAAGCCCGCGCCTACGGTGGCCGGAAATCCGCCCGGAATTCCCGACGCCCAGGGCGTCTCCTGCAGCGGCTAGGGGCGAGAGGGCGCGCAATTTGCCTTTCTGTCAACTGTCCCGCCTCCTCCTTCGCGAGCATTACTGCTTCGCAGAAGGAGGTGTCGGCTGCCTATGCCCTCTTGCTCCGTACCATGGCCTGAACCAGGGCCGGACGCTAGAGATCTCTGCCGCCGATCGCCTCCACGAGGACACGGCGGTGCTCTGCCCAAGCCGGGCAGACCTCCACCGTATGCTCCACCGTGTCCTCCGGGCGATCCACACAGTGGTGACACCCGGAGCTACGAGGGCTACATCTATACATCACTCTATTATTATTTCCCCAAAGAAATTGTTTTCTAATGGATAGGAAAACCGTTCTTAAAAGTTATATACTACACGTTACACTTTTACGCAAGATGGAAAAATTGCTACTATAAACTTGGTGAGTTTCTCAGTGATGTGTATATACTCGTATGTAGGGGACTGTTATGATTGTTAACCTTTTTAATATATTTTTTTCGACATATGTATTTTTTTCTTGACATTGATAAGGGTGTTAATGTACTATTGGCAAAACTTAAGCATGCTCACTTTAGAAAATATTTCTGCGGCAAGCGCAGCTAGTGACAAACCACACCCCTTCCTGGTTTCGTCCAATTAGAGACAATATGAATTTGTGTGAGTATAGGGCGTGTAACAAAAAATATAAATATGTGTGGTATGTTGGTTACTCACTGCACGAGCCGGTATTATTCGCGCGAGCCGAGGGCGAGCGAGCGCGATAAGGGAGTCGAGTGTGTGCGCGTTTCATACGACGGTTTTCAACTTGAGAGGAAAAAAAGAGACTGGTATTGTTATTAGTTTCGTACGCCGCTAGGTATTTCTCTCTAGATTTTGCAGGCAACAGGCTGTCACTAGCGTTTCGTGCCTAGATTAGTATTTCCGGGGGGTTAAATCTACGCGTTGCTCTTCGCTCTTCTTTCCTAATTGAAGTCAACATTTTTGATAATAATTAACCACACAATGAAAACGTTAACAAGTATTTCTGGAAAATACCGCGCTTGTTTTGTTTATCCCGCGCGCCGCAGGTGTAAATAAAGGCGCTGGAAAAACCGCTAAACAGCCTATATAAAAAATATAATAAACAAAATAATGTTTTGAATAAGCAAATTAAGGTTAATATGTAGTGAAAAATATATAATTTTATGAAATGATGATAATTTTGATGATTGATTTATCTGATGTAACGAATTTTTTTTTCTCAAAAATATTCATTGTTTTTGGACAAAAACTGCGTATATTGAAAAAAGAAATATAAAGTAAAAATACTTCTATATAATAAGCTGAATTTCTGAGTCACTTTACAAGCAAGTGTGTTGAAGAAATATTTCGTAATTTTTTGCGACCGTATTTTATGGCCGTTCTATAAAGCCGATCTATTGTTTAACCAGATGTTCTGACGTTCCCACTGAATAACAATGGTGCTTAGATAATGAACTTATTTTTATTGCAGTTGCAAAAGTTGCGACAGCAATAATAAAAAAATCTGATAACATTGTATAAACTGCGCCAAGTAATGGTTCAAATACTACTGTAAGTAATTTTGCTATTTTAATCAAAACAGCAATAAAAGAAAGAGATAGCAAATGACAATTTCTAACAACTTCGTAACTTGCTTCGTTTTAGGGTTCCGTAGTCAACAAGGAACTCTTATAGTTTCGCCATGACCGTCTGTCTGTCTGTCTGTCCCCGGCTTAGCTCACAGACTCTTACTAGAAAGCTGTAATTTGGCAAAGTGGTAAACAAAAATGCTAAATAAAGTTTTTTTAGGGTACGCGTGTAGCAATACCAATAATACATTTTCTAAACCAAACGGAAGATATTAGTACGAAATTACTTCTTGTCAACAATAACAATTCATAAAGCGCTCTCGCTGGCCGTGCCCATTAAAAAAATGTCTTACAAACAAGTGAGCATAGCACGCGCCTAGTGTGACTGTCACACACACTATACATAATTACATTAATACAAACACGGCTAAAATACGCTTCATGCATCCCATTGGCCAAAACGCTTGCATCGGGCGATCGAGTCGTGAGCCGTGCTATACGATTATCGCCTTAGAGGTGAGCTTGCGGAAGATTGGCCGATAGTACCTAAATTAAAAGACATCTTTTTTTCGTTTCTTGACATTTGTATCGATGTTAATGTACCTAAAATAATTGAATTTGCAATTTTGAAACCTGCTAGTTTTTTTTTAAGTTTTATGTTTTCATGTGGTTTTAGTTTAAAATTAATAAATTTCGATACAATGTAAACATTGTTAATGAAATAAATAAATCAAGATTGAAAAATTGGTAGAAATTTGATGGTATTTCAAACAAGATTTTCTTTATGAAATAGGTTTATTTTAGTTATCTACATATATTAATAAATTTTCTAAAGCTGCAATAACTTATTTCACGAGAAACTTGCTTAAAAGCAAAATTTTATGCTTTAGTGAAAGGTTGTTTTCTATTTAGTCTCGTGACACTAAAAAGCAATCACAGCCAAATAAAACATAAATAAAATAGCAGGCAAAAGTTTCGTTTGTCACTTCCATTCTTTATTAATTTAACAAAATATAACATCCATGTTACCTTTGCCGTCAAATTATATCAAAATCTTTTGTCTGCTTCCCGTAATTTATTCCTGGCTGTCATATCCAGTCATCTTCGTTTATCGAAAAGTGTTTCGCTGTAAAAGTAATAACTTGCTGAATACATATTAACAATATCTTTTTACCCTTGAAGCTATAATTATTTTAAGCTAAATTTAACGCCCAAGTAATTAAAACATGGTCGATACATAGTTTATGGAACAGGAATCGCCAATCAGGTATACTTACCTACTTAGTTTAGATTTTTTTTAAATCATTGACCTGAAAGTAACGTAAACCTTGGTACGATTTACAAATGTGTATCGTTATAGCTTTTCCGAGCAAAGGATGTTAAGATTGGCCCTCTTCTGGCCAAATGTTCGGTTATTAACGCCGACTGACTGCCATTTGCCCTTCGCTACGCAATTAGTGCGGATAACAAGAATAATGATACAAGTAATCTAAGGTACAGCAGTTAAGAGATCCTGTCTGTTCGTATTAATTGCTATTGCTATTAATTGCGTATATATAATAATAGTTAATTAAAATAGCAGCCGACAGCACTCATAAAAGGATATTGACCCAAGTGGAAGGAGCAAGGATGCCTTTTTGGCGGACATTAAAGAATCTTTAAAAATGCAGTAGATACTAAATAACTCGGTCGATAAACTATGAAAATCAGTTGTGAAGTTATTTTGTCCTTCATTTTTTAAGTTTCACGAATGCCGCTAGACAAAGACACCGACTCTTTTCATGGTAATTTTTCTGACATTTAGACCCGCTTGCACCACAAATCAATAAGTACATTCTGCACTAATATTTAAATCATCCATCATGTCTCTGTTAACTTCAAACAATTGACAGCAATAGAACGATTACTCGCTAAGCGCTAAATGTATATTTCGTGATTTGTGGTGCAGACTTACATTACACTTTGACAGGTCGCTGCCGCTGAGTGAGATCCCAAACCACAACGGCTTATTAATACTTGTGTAAAACCATTCCAAGCAGATCGAGTCTTGTTGATCCACAAATGTATAGTGAAGAAGCCACAACTATCTCCATACTAGATCTTCATAAAAGGTTAAACTATGTTCAATATTTCCAGCTCACGGGACGACTTCATCCAATGCGTGGCGAATGCGGGCCGCTCGTGTTCGATAGCGGCGAGCACGTTGCTCCGGCGCATGGCCTGGGTCCTTGCGCAGGACATCGCGGCCTGCAACCAGCAGCCGCGGGCTTACTGCGCGGCGCCACCGCCCCCTATCGCGGCGCCTCTACTCACTGCTATTTACGGATTGTTGTTTTATCCACCACGTCTGTAATCTCATAAATAACTTTATTTTATACATAAGGATAGTAGGCAGGGTGCCTGCCTTAACTTTTACTTATTAATGAGAAAAACTTGTGGTTTTTCTCGTTAATAAGTAAAAGTTCAGGCTGCATTTATGACACCTTGCTTGTCCCGAAACTGAAAATAAAATGTTTATTTGCGTGATGAACGCATTTTGCGTTTTGTGTGTAGGTAGTAGGTATTTGTTTTGTGTGATCGGTCGTGCCCATGAGGATAAAACTGCAACTGGGGATGTCCTTGAACAAAAATGAATTAGAGTGTTTTCTCAACGATTTTCTTTTTAAAAATACATCATGCTTTATTCTCAGAGTTTATTCCTGACACAGCGTGCAAGAACATATACACACACGTATGCAAATACATATTATAAAAGGTAGACCGTTACCAAATACTTAGAATAAACATTTTTTTTACAGTATATTAAGTACCTATATCATAGATTTCAAAAGATTTTAAAGTTGAATAAACTATCATGACAAAATATCGTTATTAGCTTAGTAAAGTAGAAACCAAATAATTATAAGCTGGTATTGAAAGTGATGTGATTTTAACATTTCATGGTGTGATTTTAGATTTTAATACCTACTTATATTAATGTATTGGGTTAAACTTTAATAAATATTTAAGCAGTGTTGTAGGCTTGTTACAGAGTCATTAATATACATGTATGATTATAATTTAGTGGTTGTATATAGTACTCTGATTATTTTATAACAAAAGATTATTCGGTACAAGTATACCTACATTAGCTTAAACGTTAAGTAATTTTGTAATGACAAAGAAAATATGATTAAATGTTTCATGTATAAACACAAGAGAAATAAATGTAACTTTAAAGTATGTTTGCTTTTTTTTTTGGTGATTTTTGTTCATTGCTATTGGATACGAACCAATCAAGTCATTACCTGCATCGTTTATTCGTGGTACCTACATCATACGTAAATACATATGTACCTATACTCACATTATCATACAGGTATACAAGTATACATGCGAGCGTACCTGGCGTAGCCGATCAGGTTACTAGATTTTCTTTCCAGAAACCGTGTGGAAGATCGGTTTCTGGAAAGAAAATTAAGTAGCAACGCAAAAGTACGCGTCTAATAGTACCACTGACTGTATAGCCTCTTGACTGCTCATGCGGGTGACTCAGGCTCACGACACTTAAATGTACTTTTATTAGATGACTTAAAACATTTCTGCATAAATAAAAACAATTATAATAATAATAAATTATTTATTGCGAGTAACCACGTGACTCATACAGTGTTAGTGACAATAAAATAAACTTACAACTATGTTAGTAATACAAACACACGCTACAAAATACAATCAATAATCATTGCTTCAGCACTCCAGCTGAGATACTGGAGCAACGACTCACAATACAGCAGTCCAGCCTGCCAGCAATAATTTCCAGGATGCTGTTGGAACTGGCTCGCACCCTGCGCACCAAGGACGCACACCTTTTACGCATTAATGCATAAAAGCAATCAACACGCAATTCCGCAAACATCCCTGATGCGCTACAAAAGCGAGGCAGCCCATCAACACCCTGAAAGCATTATTATATTGCACGCGAAGGGCACTGTACGATCTCTGCGTAAAATGTACCCACAGGCTACAGGTGTAAAATGAGGAACAGAAGGCTCTATAAAGTGTTTATTTAACCTCCGTAGACGCACGCTTAAACCTGCGGGCAATCATATTCGCTCTGACCGACAGCGCCCTCCGCTCTCTCTCAATATCGTCATCGTCCCTAAGGCTAGCGGTCAAAACATGCCCATGGTACTTAAAAGAGTGCACTCTCGATAACGGTACACCACTCATCATTATGGGAGGTACCGTTTCTGGACACTTCCCACCAGCCCCAAACACCATGACGACACACTTTTTTATATTATACAACAGGCCATGAGCACCGGCGTACCTCTCACATACACTCACCAGTTTCCTCAGGCCACAGACTGAGGCACTGATCAGCACCATGTCATCTGCATAGCTAATATTGTTGACACATATGCCATCAATATAACATCCGACTCTGGTGCTACTCAGCTCCCCAATCAACTGGTCCATGTACAGGTTGAAGAGTGTAGGAGAACTCAGACCCCCTGCCTCACACCTGACTCAAGACCATATAGACTCGAGTAAGCCCCGTCCCACCTTACACTGTTGATCTGGTTTCCGTACCAAAACTTAAAAATATTTATGATTTCAGGTGGTAGCTTCGCATCATTAAGTTTCTTCCAAAGAATATCATACGAAACCAGATCAAAAGCACTCGACAGGTCGAGGAAACAAGCGTAAACCGCAGTGCTACGGCGTGTGTAGTACTCCACAGCATGCTTAAAGCCCAATATAGCACTGTCGGTAGACAACCCAGGTCGAAACCCAAACTGGTTGTCATGCAACAGAACATGTTTATTTAATTGCGCATTAAGCACGCTGTCCAATACCTTAGACACAACCGTAGCCAGTGAAATAGGTCTATAGTTATTCCTATCAGTCAATAGTCCAGTTTTGTTTTTTGCTACGGGCACTACAACTGTTCTCAACATATCCGAGGGTATATACGCATGACTCAGACAAAGATTGTATAATAAAGACAAAACACGCGTCAAATGAGGGCCCGCATACCGAAGATGCTCGATGCTGAGCCCATCATGGCCAGGAGACTTCCCCCTTGACATTGACTGAATGATAGAAGCAATGTCTCTGGCAGTGACGCTGACTCCTAATTCCCCTTTGGGCTCAACATCGATCACCGCCTGCGACGGTCCTAACGACGACTTTACCTCAAATTTAGCTTTAAACAGTTCAGCTACTCCCTGCGCATCACTCACACCGTCAACGCACACAGGCACGCTAGGCTTATGATTAAGTTTGTTTGTGTTCTTCCAAAACCCACGAAAGTCCTTATTCAAATGACTAGATGCCAGGATATCCAATTTTTATCTTATCCTCATTGCTCTGGCACCATTTCAACCGAGATTTAAATATCCGTTTCGACTTGCACATCTCTTCATAGTAACGGCCAGAAGTAGGCTTACCGTAGCACGACCATAACATAAACTTATCCCTAGCAAGCCTGTGTGCGTCGGCAACATGTCTATTCCACCCAACAACCACTTTTCGTTTGCTCTTCTTACTATCTCGGCCCACCACCGATGACTCACATAAGGCCCCAACGATTTGCCGATACAACTTATCGATTAGACGTCTATGATTTAAATCAGAGCACATATGATCACAACAATAGCGGAACTGCATAGGAAAATCTATTAATCTCAGACGCTTATGACACTCAGTATTGTACAAACTAATTTGCGCCAAGTCCCGCTCACCCCACACAACCCTGTTATTTAAATGTCGAGTAGATACACATTTTTTCGGTACTATTACATCCAATATAATTAACGCAAAGTGGTCAGACCACATTACATCATACTGAACAAACACCCTATTAACAGTTTGAGCCGCAGCTCTGGTAACCAAACAGTGGTCAAGCCACCTCGACGACCCGTGAGCCTGACTTATAAACGTGTACGTATTTGATGCTACACCCAAACGCTCAGTGTCTATACACGACCAGTCTTGTTCACTACAGAAACCCATGTGCTCATTATAAAAACGCTCCATTGGGTGAGCATTAAAATCCCCCAGTATATAAACGCACTCTGCACTGTTAGAATCAATGATAGCACTCACCGCACTGAGGACGTCCTTGATGAGTTCCTATTCAATTAAATGGTGTTGGAAACCGTCTAGAACATCCAGCTATAAAAAAGATGGCATAATTTTTCATTTGTAAGCAAAATATATTTTAAACAGGGCTCAAGCTAAATTGGTTGTTTACTCCAACTCGCTAGTTGGAGTTTGTCTGAATTTGTTTTTCTAAGTGACGACCGCTGCCAGCAAGCCAGGTGCAGAGGCAATATTTTTGCTGACCTCTCACAAGTCACACGTGACGTCCCTGCCTGCTATCTCACAAACTAAGGCCTGTTATCTCACAAATGGTATCCCTTTCTTTTTTTTTTTTTTGGATGGGAAATTACCAAATAACTTCTCCCGCTCTGGGCGGAGCGGGAGGGTGTGTTAGACTCTTACTGACTAAAACCCACCCGTATTCCTTCCTGTTGCCTGTGTTACCAGGGGCGTCGGTGACCCATTAGTAAAATGGTACCCCTTACCCTACCCTTACCATAATAAAATTTGTAACACGAAACAGTTTAATGCATTTCGCTTCACTCCTGAAATGTTACCTCTAAATTACCCACTAGTTCACACAGTGTTTTACCTCACTTTGTCAATCCTGGACATTAATAAAAGCATAACAAACTTTTCTGAGTAGGTACTCTACAACAATCCAACTTCGAGGCTAGTCAAACTAGAACCAACATTATTACGTAGCTACGTAATGACGTTACTCGTAGTTCTCCCGTAGCTGGACTTCAATGGGTTCGAGCGCATACTAATAAATGGATCCGAAACAAGATTTGTGGCAGAACCTATTGTAATTTTTGAAAACATTGGGTACCTACATGCCTATATATAGATCAAGGTCAAGGCAGATGTGAGTGGAAATGCCTACCTCATTGGTGATGTTCTTCAGAAAGGTCAGGTGCGTAATACCTACTCGCAACCGGCGTGCGTGTATGATTAGTGTGTCGAGAGGGAGTTTTATCATACAGAAAATGCTACTACCACGTTTCTGTATCGAGTATTCTATGTATGAAAACGTAAAAAGCGCCTCTGACGGAAAGTATTGTAAACCGAAAAAGCGAGTGTAAGATTTTTAACGGTACTGGAATAGTTCTGTATTTTAAACGTGACGTACAGAATATCGTTTCGGAGAACATTTTGCGGGTCATTGCGAGTGTCAGTTACAATTTGACGTTTTTAAGCGGTGTCCAAGCGTTTGTAAACGCAAACTTTGTAGTAAGCTCACTGGGTGTGTGGCAGATGAATTGTTGTCAAAATTAGTTACGTTCATATTATTTGCTTGTAATTTTCAGGTAGATACCTACCTGAAAATTACAAGCAAATAATATGAACGAGATGAAGCAAATAATATGATAAAGAATAGAAAAACAATTTGTCTATACATACATACGTATGTATAGACAAATTGTTTTTCTATTCTTTCCAATATTTATTCTGGAACAATCTACCCTCTCACCAGGAGTTGGGCGTTAGTAGCTGTGCCAATGTTCCCCAAAGCCAAATGTGTGCCAAAAAAAACATCACACAAACTACAGCTTACACTGTAAAAAAAATATTTACCACTTTTCTAAAATTTATAGTATCGCAACTCCCTGCCCAGGATTGACTGGACGAACATTCAAGTATAAAACTGATAAAGACAATAAAACCAACAACAAAGTAAATACAATTTAATGATTTATTTGCTTGAAAAAACGGTTTTGAGTTTGAATTTAGAATTACTTTAAAAAAACCGTGTTACAAAGGCTTGATGATTAATGTCTCATTGTTTGATTAGTATGAAACCACCTAGCCATTTATAAACAAATACGAAGTCCCAGTTTAAGCAAATCACAATCTGGATCAGTTGACCCGGGACATGGTGCTGGAGGCACCTCACCTGAGAGAGATAAAAAAAAATATGAATATCCTAAAACATTATCATTTTATATATCAATTATTAATATCTATTTTACAGATCAAAAATCCATCACTGTTAAGCCGATATCAGATGCTTCACTTTCGCCTTTTATTCGGCATCTTTCACTCGACGTGAAACGTGTTAACTCAAAATTATCAAATGATTAAAATGAATTCATTAGGCAATTTTTCACTTGCCTACCGAATTATCGAAAAATGCAATGAAAGGAGCGGATGAGCATTCACACCTATATAATTTTTTCGATAGCGTCTAAACGTCCGAATGAAACAAAAAATAGCCTTTACTCGAGTGAACCATTCATTCGAGTATAGGGTCATTTCGTCTGAATACAGTTTTTAGTAAATACATGCTTAACAATAATGGTTATTAGATTAAACATATTAAACTTTTATGACATATTTAAATATTAGTTTTTTTGACAAGTCTAGACTTCGTAAAGTAAAAGTGCCACTTGATTGCGGTCAATCGATGTAGGTGGCGTCAAAACATAATATATCGCCCACATCGATGGATGAACAACCGAATACATTTTGAAATAGACTGCAAGATTTGCTTGATTAAAAACTTACAAAACTATCCATCGACGTCGAGTAAAACGTTGTAATGTAATCGATTGAACACAATCTAGTTGAATATTAAGGCCCACTTGAACCGTATATCACTAAATGCGTTTAACACTATAATAAACATTATTTTTAAAACATTCTGTGTCTGTCAATCGTTTAGCACTAAACGCATTTAGAAATTGGTGCAAGCGGGAATTAAGACTTTTTATTACCTATAGAAAAATTGTTTTTTGGTGAAACTTTTTAGGCTGTGATTCGATAACTGGACGAGAATTGAGTGTGAAATTTCAAGGTAGCCTCACAATTAGGCACATTTCGTTACTTGAGAGACAAGAAAGATCTCTCTCTCTCTGTGTCTCTCACACAAAGTCTCTCTTATTCTTCATTTTTTAAGAAATTTCACTTCTCTCACGTGTACGGTACCGCCCACGTAATAATAATAATGTGTCTGGTCAATGTTCTTAGTCAGTCAGTATCTAATGATGTCGTGTCATCCATTGTTTTTTGTCGAAGTCATCTGTCGGGATCTATTTAAGGAGAAGAGAAGTAAAATATTATTATTTTGTCAGGAAAGTACAGCACATAATAATTATTTTCAGTCACCTAAACTTCTATGGTACGCTTTGTGTCGTTGGCAGGCAATTCGATTTTTATAGTCTATGTAATACTACTGACGTGCGCTTGGCTATACCTACTACTGAACGTTTCTAAACACTGACGTTTACGGTACGAAAAGTTTGGGTGTTTTTAAGTATAGGTACTATACTTAAAAACACCCAATAATAATATTATACATTTAATGCTTAAATTTTGATTTTAAATACATACCCGGGGCAGCTTGTATAATGCAACAATATGCCTGAAACAAGAAACAATTAAACTAGGTTAATTTATCTAATACGGGTACATATCACAAAAAAAATATTTACTAAGTGACATTTCAGTCAGTTCAATTTAATAATTGTTATTGTAATGTACACTTACCACAAGTATCAAAAACGCCAAAGTTACTAGATTTACCTTCATTTTGAAACTTGTGCTTGCACACTTCAGGTAGTCACAATTAACTGATTTATTTTTATCGATCGCCCTTTTTATACTCATTGGATGTAAGTAGCGTCCTTATTTTTCTTTTTCATAATTGTTTTTTTCATTTTATTTGTTCCTACAGGTGATATAAACAAAAGCTTTTAATTAAACCTCAAAACAATAAAATATAAATTCTATTGTGATACCAATGAATATTGGTCAAGTTTCAATTTATTAGTTCAGGTACGCAGTTAACTCAAAACACAATACTCCATCATTTATTGCATTCTATTGATACAGCGGTCTGGCAGTCGGGGAACTTTTCATAACTACTGTCGTTTTCTTTACTGTTCCGTACATCAAAAATTAAGAAAATGTACCTACTTACAAAACTTTTATTATTTTATGAGATTTCGTTTTTGGTTTTTTTTACAGAAATGGCTCTCAAATTTAGCTGGTGATCAAATGTTTATCATATTAAGTGTTTTATTGTTGACTGCATCAGTAGTCACCTAGTCAACATCAAAATAAAATAAAATTTAAATTTAAGTACCTATCTACGGCGTGTATCAGAAATGTAAGGGTAAAGACCATCAAAATGAACAACTTTCCATAAGGAACATCTTCATCGCGAAAAAAAAATAACGAACTGTCCCATACAAAACTTCAATACTTACTCGACCCAAATGTATGAGACGGCTGTATTTTTTTACGATGTCGGTCCCAAGGAGACAGTTGTTAATTTTGATCGTCTGTACCACACCCTTAAATTTGACCACACGTGTCTGATATATGCTGTTATTTTTAATTAACATTACAACTATCAAACCAGCAAAGTGCAAACCTAAATTTATGGAAGACCGTAAGGTATTTTTATGTAAATAAAAAACCTCTGTGGCAGATGGATAAACAAGTGATCTTATAAAATGTCGGAACCCTAAAAATTATACATTGGCCCAGTAGGAACTGTTTATTTGCATAGGTAATAAACATAGCATGTGTAAACTGTTCAAGTTTGCATTTAAAAAAATGTTTTTTATATTGCACCTGTGCAAAATTAAATAGGTAACAATAGAATTTATTATTCAGTCATTAATATGAAGAATCAATAGTCAGGTTCACTTCTATTTTTCTATAAATTGTGCCGGTCAAAAGTGCCTTTTATGTGCCTATTTGAAATAAGTGATTTGTCTTTGACTTTATTGTGCGTGGTCCGACACATATACTAATATATATGGTCCGACACGAATGCGGCCGGTATTTTTACGTAGGTAGCTGGTGGCTAGGTAGGATTATCTGGTTACATGGACTTGACACATGAAACAAACTATTAATTTCTAAAATTAAAATCTGCCAGTTTGTCACGGCAAAAGTCGAGGGTAAATAAATGTGTCATACATATGATATGTATACACAAAATATACCACAAACCCTTTGACCTTTTTGAACCACTAGATACGACAACTGTTTTTCATTTTGCTATAGCCTAGCTGTAGATATCGATCTAAAATGTACCTAAGTGACGAGATATTATATTATTATTATAATATTATATTCCTGAATTGGTGTTCAATTATTGGAGAAGGGAAACAATTTTGTTGTAGTCTTAGTTTATACGTATTGCAGCTAAGGAGTGCTAAATGTGGTGCTGTTCCACAACTATCCTTTAATATAAATTGTAATTACACCTATAATCATACAATCAGGCTTAGATAAAAATTTACAAAATGTGATGAAACATGATTAAAAAAAAGGAACCAACAAAATTAGACAACAAGAAATAAAATCAGATAAAATTGGAGAAAACAAATATCAAATAAGATATAATCACATAAAATTGGAGAAAACAAAGATAAAATAAGATATAATCAGATAAAATTCAACAGAATTGGGATAAAAAAAGAATAAAATGATTGATAGCAAACCCTATTTATTTTTTTTACTCCAAGGAGATTGCTACTGGGAGGGGCAATGGACTCCAGGTATCGAATAACAGTGATCAGGAATCTTAGTTAAGTACTCGCTAGGACATCTGAGGATTCGTCGTATAGCAGTTTTTTTTTTAAATATTAACAACAATGGACTGGTCTTAAGGGTTATGGTATTGGTTTGAGGTATTGAAAATAGAGAACGTTGACGAGGGTGAAGTGTGTGTCTAATGGGGAGTGGGATGTTAAAGGAGATGTATTGCAGTAACGAAAAATTGAAGTGGGTACCAGGAATTAGGCGGATGAAATATTTTACCAGACTAAGATTTCTCCTTACTTCTAACTTTGGTACCCAACCATACCTAGCACAAATAGTGTTAGGTACATGTACGGGTAATATCCATTAAGTTTCAAGTAGAGGTAGCAGACAAAAGACTTCTGAAATTTTTGTATACACTTGTGTATAAGTGTATACACTTTTTAATGGGGTTCCTGTTAGTCTAGCAAACTGCGGGTCATGGAACTGTACATGGTAGTATGGTTATGGCTTGACGATTATTGAAAATTTTGTCCTGACGCAAGACATAACCTAAGTTTTTGCGGGATATGTTGCAGGTATGTATTATTTGCTGGTTAAATGTAAGGTGTGGACCAAAGTGAGCACCCAGATCGCGTACGGTTAAAACGCGCCTCAGGGGCTCATTGTTCATAGTGTAGAAGTTGTGTGGCTTTTCAGTAGGTCATGACCGCGCATTTACTAATGTTTAGGTTGAGGTTATTTACAGTGCTCCAAGTGTGTGTTGTCGAACTGAAGTGTGGCCGTATCACTAGAGTTAGTTATTGGAAGAGCAACTTTGACATCATCAGCACATATTAAGACTGTGGAGTATTTTTTACATGCTATGTGGGTACATCGTTAATTACTATTAGAAAAAGAAAGAGCCCGAGGTTAGTGCCCGAGTAGTGCTCCGAATTGGCACTTTTGTATGTTACAAATTGCTTGCGGATTTTAAACACGTCACAGAGAAACCTGCCAGTACCAGTTTACGTTTTCAACCCGGTCAAAAGGAAGTCAAAATAGGCTACATGGCGGCCTGTAATTTTTAATGTCACTTTATGGGCCGTTTTTATGTAACGGGAGTACTTTAGTTGTTGTTGTTAATAGATAGGTTGAAGATAAATTACAAGGGCAATTTGAAAAATTCGCAGGTGTCCTTAACTAAGTACCATGATATTCTACCTGGACCTTGAGTAGATTTTGGGGTAAACCGAGCCATGGTGCCCCGTGGCACTATGGCTCGGTTCAGATTCGTGAACGTAGCCTATTCATTATTTTTTCTGTTACTTTTCACATAGGCCCAGAAGGTTCTGCGGTCACATTTGATATTTGACTGAATACGATTAGTGTAAACAGCAAAATCTGTTTCCGTACTTCTGTTTAATAAACGCCTATAGTAGATAAAGAATGCATAATGAAGTTGATATTAGTATTCATGGGTAGCTGGCCACAATATAAAAAGAGAACCATCTGAACAGACGAACCCCCTCGGTCCTAATCAGTCTAATCGGTTATTTCGCAGAATGTCTAGTTGTCTAGAATGAGAATGTCTAGTTGCAAATTGCAAAGTGAGTATTTAATGGACCAATTCTCAAAAAGCCCAATTCTATAAATGCCAAATTCTCAAAATGACCAAAAAGTTAACTCATAACAACCTTTATTAATAAATCCGGAAAGTTTATACTGAAGTATAAATACTTGGTATAACTTCACTTCAGGTTTATTAATAAGCGAGATACCGTGTCGCGGCAGTGACCGCCGAGCGCTAGATTCCCTCTATTACTGTCGTGGAAAGTGACGCATATGAAAGGTTCTGTCGGCGAATTGTCCATAGGTGAAACTTTCTATAATCTTTCAAAAACGAAACGTCCTGTCGGTGATCAGTCCAAAGGAGAAATGACTGTCGGTTAACGCTTGCAGACTAAAGAAGTCTATGGTCTTAAAATAACATGATAAATCTCACAATAATTAAACATACCTCGTATGTGTTTACTTACGCTACATTTTGGGCCTAAAAGCACAAGTAAGTAAATTATCTTCAAGTAAATTATACGTAAAATAAAATTACTGTACCTCACAATTTAATAAAATCAACGTTGCCAGCTGAATTTAAATAAATTACAATATCGTTGGGACGTGTATATTCTCATGGTCCCGGTATTGAATTAATAAAGATACGATTTATGTACCTGCGCAATATTCTTTTTGCGGGCGGAAAAACCGAACGCTGTCTTTTTAGGGTTCCGTAGTCAACAAGGAACCTTTATAGTTTCGCTCTATCTGTCCCCGGTTTAGCTCAGAGACTCTTAGTACTAGAAAGCTGTAATTTAGCTTGGGTATACATGTTAATCACGCCGGCAAAGTGGTAAAATAAAATCTTGAAAAAAAATGTTTTAGGGTACTCTTAAAATGGGGATGATATTTTTTTCTGGTCTATCCCATGGTGCATGTGGGGTATCGTTGGATAGGCCGTTCAAAATATGGCGGGCCTGTGAAAACCATTTTTATTCAGGGATCCGTTTGCGTAATATTAAGCTTTAATGTGCTAATTTTTGTTAGAGTCAAGTGTCGGACCCCTGCCAGCTAAATAGTTGTTTTTGAGTATGTAAAACATTCATGGCCGTAGTATATATAAGAATAATGAAATTTAAAATAAAACTATCACAGCTAAGTAGGGCTTTACAAGTTATAGATTAATAGTCGACCTACTTACATTTGCAGTTGGAGAATTGACCGTTACCGGATATAGATGTGTAGGAGAACATGTTGCATCATAGTGATTGTTACGGAGAGAAAAACCGGGCAAATGCGAGTGGAACTTGCGTGGTGAGGGTTCCGTACAATGAATATGTTATCTACCATGTTTTTTATCCCAAGAATAAACTTAGCCCTGTAGTTCGGCGCGTTGTATTCCACGCGCGCCTCAAAGAGATGTCGTCAGAACATATGCAGGGGTCCACCAGGGCCGATGCCTGCCGGGGTCGCGGGAAGGTACTTATGGCCCCCGCAACACAGGCAACGGAAGGAATACGGGTGGGTTTTAGTCAGTAAGAGTCTGACACACCCTCCCGCTCCGCCCAGAGCGGGAGAAGTTATTTGATGATTTCCCACCCAAAAAAAAAAGCCCTGTAGTTGAAAAACATGTTCATACATTCCAACTGCAAATGTAAGTTTTTACGCACAATATTGAGAGATTTACCATGTTATTTTAACACTATAGACTTCTTATAGGCTTTCCTGTATACTTCAAGTAAAGTATTTTTAGAATTTTTTCAAAATTTTAGGCTCAGTAGATTCGGAGGTAAGGATATATATTTTCTTAAATAATTTGAAAACTATTTATTTTAATGTAATCAAAATTATTATATTTGAGACGCTCACACCAAGCCCTTTACGCGTAGGTACAGTTTGCAAAATTGTTGTTTTTAATTTACTATTTTGCCCGCCAAAAGTGACCCTCGTGTAGAAAATTCATTTAATTACGTTACACGTCCGTGTTTGAGTCACAAAAGTTCATATTTGTATCAAATTTCAACTAGACCGGTCTTGCAGATTCGGAGCAAATCGGCTGTGGCAGACGGACAGACAGACACACGAGGGTCTCCGTTTTTCCTTTTGAGGTACGGAACCCTAAAAAACAGCATGGATAATGAATCTGTCAAAATATTTTCTTCAAATAAACATCAAAACAGCATACTTCTTGAAAATGGCATTATTAAAAAAAAATCCGGACAAGTGCGAGTCGGACTCGCCCACCGAGGGTTCCGTACACATTTGTAAAACATATAACATCAGTCTTTATTTAATAAAATAAGATTATTAGCATTATTTCGATGTTTTTGATGAAATGGACCGTGAAGAACCACAAAAAAAAATGTTACTAAAATCGTTTCGATCTTTTTACTTTACAAGACACATACTTTCGATTTTGATGGAAATAAAGATTCAGTAAAATATACGTACGTGAAATAGTTGAATTAGTTAGAAGTGATATCGAACCGTAAGCTCGAAGTGGTGGGCTGGCTGTAGGAATTCAAGTTTGTGCTGCTCTCAGAACGTGGGCTAGGCAAAAAGTTCAAGATGACGCAGCAGATATTCATGGACTTAGAAAACAGTACGTTACGAATGTACATGTGAATGACGAGTGGCTCTCAGAACGTCATAGTAGGGTTTAAATGCAACAAATTAAACCACCAAATGTGCTACCGAAGTTCAGAGTTTTTTGGTTAGTTCGATTTTTAGTTTTTTTATGAAAAATCCGAGATTAAATCCGCCCGTACTGAAATTTAAGTTATTATATTAGCAGCAGATCTTTGTTAATATGTAATTAAAAGTTCAAAAAGCCTAAAACGTTGGCAAAGATCATTAAACAAACATTTTATTTTTTGTAATTCATTATAAAAAATATTGTCTACAGAAAAAAAATTACTACGCTTGTTATACAAATTACTAGGAAAATATCCTTGTCTTATCATCAGCTATTGAAAAAGTTATGATTGTCAATACTTTTGCTTTTTGCCTTCAACTGGTCACTATTTATGTTATTATTCGTATTCGCCATTATTTCCAAACCACAGACACCGTTGGGACACTAGTTAGTTTGACGGATGTCAAAATCCTTAAATAATTTGAGAATTACGAACAAATCAACGCGAATGTGCAAAAGACGATGATTGGCCTATACAACGCGTGTTCGATACCCTGAACCCACTTTCCTTCAATTAATTTCAAATTTACTCGTTTATTTTCGATCACACAGACAAATTTTGAAGCATATACGTACGTGCGTATGTAACTTCGCATACGTGTAGGAAGCAATTTTCTCTTACGAAGTAAACAAATTGATGAGCAAAATGATTATGAAATGTATTCACGTCTTTAATTCAATTTTGGGTAATGACGAGTTTAATGTTGTGTTTAATATCCTTTATAACTTCCCCTTATTTAAAAACGTTGCTTAAAGAAATGAATAGATACAGTTTTTGACGTTTAAACGTCTTAACTTTAGGCAACGTCTATAAAACTGAGAACGTAACTCTATTACTATAAGATGAGACATATTAGAGTGTTGGGTATCTCAGCACATGTGTTAGCACAGTTGGACTCTTTTTATTTTGATGTGTCAGCACTGACACACCCCGGGTGGCATCACTGTGTGGATCGCCTGGAGGACACGGTGGAGCATACGGTAAAGGTCTGCCCGGCTCGCGATCGGCGGCGGAGATCTCTCGCATCCGGCCCCCGTTCTAAGCCATGCATGGTACGGGGCGAGATGGCATGGGCAGCCGTCACCTCCTTCTGCGAAGAAGTAATGCTCGCGAAGGAGGCAGGACGGTTGAGGGAACGGCATATTTCGCGCCCTTTCGCCCCTAGCCGCCGCAGGAGACGCCCTGGGCGTCGGGAATGCCAGGCGGATTTCCGGCCACCGTAGGCGCGGGCTTGCGGACGGTGAGCAATGGATACCTCGATGTCCGATAAGGACCAGGGGTCAACGGCACAATGTGTTCCACGCACGCCGCAAAGAGATGTCGTCAGCACAAGTGTAGGGGTCCACTAGGGCCGATGCCAGCCGGGGTCGTGAGAAAATCCGAAAGGGTTACCGAGGCCCCTGGCTATACAGGCAACGGAAAGAACACGGGTGGGTTTTAGTCAGTAAGAGTCTGACACACCCTCTTGCTCAGCCCAGAGCGGGAGAAGTTATTTGATAATTTCCCACCCAAAAAAAAGCACTGACACACTCACATGACTCACAGCATGTGCTCAGAGGCTACCGCAGCTTCGCCTCATTCATGGTAGCACAGTGTGCTAGCACACTTTGTAAAAAGAGTGTGTCTGTTTGTAATGTCAAAATTACGGTTCACCCTTGTTGGTATAACAACGTTTTGTCGAAAATCGCTCTGGCTAATTTTAGTTACAATAAAGTCATTTCGTATAATTATTCATTTGACCGAATAATTAATTGGTAGATTTTTATTTAGCATATTTATTTCTTTGAAATAATGTCATTTGACCGAATTTTCAAATGCACTAATTTTATTTAAACTAATGTTTCACTAGACTAATAATGATTTAGTCGAAAGATCGTATCGAATATTCAGTTCATTAAGAACTACCAATTAATTATTCTAAAATAAAAATCTACCAATTAATTATTCGGTCAAATGAATAATTATACGAAATGACTTTATTGTAACTAAAATTAGCCAGAGCGATTTTCGACAAAACGTTGTTATACCAACAAGGGTGAACCGTAATTTTGACATTACAAACAGACACACTCTTTTTACAAAGTGTGCTAGCACACTGTGCTACCATGAATGAGGCGAAGCTGCGGTAGCCTCTGAGCACATGCTGTGAGTCATGTGAGTGTGTCAGTGCTTTTTTTTGGGTGGGAAATTATCAAATAACTTCTCCCGCTCTGGGCTGAGCAAGAGGGTGTGTCAGACTCTTACTGACTAAAACCCACCCGTGTTCTTTCCGTTGCCTGTATAGCCAGGGGCCTCGGTAACCCTTTCGGATTTTCTCACGACCCCGGCTGGCATCGGCCCTAGTGGACCCCTACACTTGTGCTGACGACATCTCTTTGCGGCGTGCGTGGAACACATTGTGCCGTTGACCCCTGGTCCTTATCGGACATCGAGGTATCCATTGCTCACCGTCCGCAAGCCCGCGCCTACGGTGGCCGGAAATCCGCCTGGCATTCCCGACGCCCAGGGCGTCTCCTGCGGCGGCTAGGGGCGAAAGGGCGCGAAATATGCCGTTCCCTCAACCGTCCTGCCTCCTTCGCGAGCATTACTTCTTCGCAGAAGGAGGTGACGGCTGCCCATGCCATCTCGCCCCGTACCATGCATGGCTTAGAACGGGGGCCGGATGCGAGAGATCTCCGCCGCCGATCGCGAGCCGGGCAGACCTTTACCGTATGCTCCACCGTGTCCTCCAGGCGATCCACACAGTGATGCCACCCGGGGTGTGTCAGTGCTGACACATCAAAATAAAAAGAGTCCAACTGTGCTAACACATGTGCTGAGATACCCAACACTCTAATATGTCTCATCTTATAGTAATAGAGTTACGTTCTCAGTTTTATAGACGTTGCCTAAAGTTAAGACGTTTAAACGTCAAAAACTGTATCTATTCATTTCTTTAAGCAACGTTTTTAAATAAGGGGAAGTTATAAAGGATATTAAACACAACATTAAACTCGTCATTACCCAAAATTGAATTAAAGACGTGAATACATTTCATAATCATTTTGCTCATCAATTTGTTTACTTCGTAAGAGAAAATTGCTTCCTACACGTATGCGAAGTTACATACGCACGTACGTATATGCTTCAAAATTTGTCTGTGTGATCGAAAATAAACGAGTAAATTTGAAATTAATTGAAGGAAAGTGGGTTCAGGGTATCGAACACGCGTTGTATAGGCCAATCATCGTCTTTTGCACATTCGCGTTGATTTGTTCGTAATTCTCAAATTATTTAAGGATTTTGACATCCGTCAAACTAACTAGTGTCCCAACGGTGTCTGTGGTTTGGAAATAATGGCGAATACGAATAATAACATAAATAGTGACCAGTTGAAGGCAAAAAGCAAAAGTATTGACAATCATAACTTTTTCAATAGCTGATGATAAGACAAGGATATTTTCCTAGTAATTTGTATAACAAGCGTAGTAATTTTTTTTCTGTAGACAATATTTTTTATAATGAATTACAAAAAATAAAATGTTTGTTTAATGATCTTTGCCAACGTTTTAGGCTTTTTGAACTTTTAATTACATATTAACAAAGATCTGCTGCTAATATAATAACTTAAATTTCAGTACGGGCGGATTTAATCTCGGATTTTTCATAAAAAAACTAAAAATCGTTCTCAATAGCCTGCTAAAAATAATCTCTTTTTTATATATTTTTTTCTATTCGTTTCTGGCGCTTCGCTCGCTCGGCTCGTGCGTAGGAGGTCACAGTTTTAACCTAACCTAACCTAACCATTATTTTGAAACTTACACAGAAATAGATTTACTTAAAGCGATCGCATTTAATTTAAGATTAGTCTAAGTGTTTACTTTTTCAAAATTAATTAATGCAAATATTTACAATGTTTTCTTTTCTGCATAACATTACACCAATTGAATATTCGATAAAATACATGGTTATACCATCTGAACATTACATCAAATGAACATTATACCTTTTGATCATTAGCGCAAATGTTGTTATAGCAAATAAATATTCGATGAACTGAAAATTCTGTCAAACGATATTATACAAAGTGATGATTTTCTTAAACGTTGTTCGATTTAGTAATATTATATCAAACGTTGTTCTATCAAACAAGGGTGAACCCAAAATTACAGCTTTTTAGTAATGTAATGTATATATGAAAGTACATACGGTAGGTACTTTTAAAGGAAAAACAAATTTAATTTTTTTTTCTTTCTGTCTGTTTGTTCCGGCTAATTTCCGAAACGGACCGATTTTGACGTGATTTTCACTGACAGGTATCTGATCTATCTGTGAAAATCCCCTATCTTTTATTTTTGAAAAAGCCATGCGGGCGAAGCCGTGGGCAGCAGCGGGTTACTATATAAGATTGATATAATAACTCTGTGAATACCTATGTGCTCTAACAAGACTTGTAGGTAACTTTATCTCTCCTGTCTCACTTTGAAATGTGCCGCCGCGCCGGCGGTTTTAAACAAAGGGTCAAAAGGAATTTTCTTAAAGTTGAACAAACGCGTTCTTGACTATAAATATATAGTAGGGTTGTGCTGTGAAAGTAAAATAAAGTAATAAACAATACTGAATTTCTACGGACTAAATGGCTTAAAACAAAAGCCGTACGACAGCGCCTGTCTATGTAGGTAATCCATTCAAAACGCAATTAGACTTCTAAACCGCATCCATCATCGTAATCAGCCTATAATGTTCCCACTCCTAGGACATAGGCCTCCTCTCGGTGAGAGGAGTGCACCGTAACCCACCACGCGGGCCCAGTGCTGGTTGGTAGATATCACATGTCTTCGAATTTTAGGTTCTAGGACATGCCGGTTTCTTCACGATGGTTTGCTTCACCGTTTTGAGAGCAGTGGTGATGACATAATTTACGCAAAGTAGAGCTCCTGTTGGGGTTCGAATCTACGAGCTACAACTTGTTAGTCGCGGCAGTTACCACTGGGACACCACTGCTCTCCAACGCATCTATCAACTCATTTAAATGCTGGCTTTGAAACTACAATTGATGGATCAACACGACGACTTGAATATTCAAGTGATTTTCGACATTTTCTCCATATAGTAATTTGAAATTTTACCTTAGCACAACACTGGAATTTGCAAGTTGTCTGAAACACAGCACAGTATTACAATGAATTAACAAACTTTATTATCAAGTCGTTTGTACTTCATTCGACCTGGTGTAACGTTGAGATTGGCCGGAGGGCCAGTCGTAAGTCACGTTAAAAAAGAAAACTAGAGTAATAGTACTTACTACTAAATATTAAAAAGATTAGATTAAATATTAAAAATAGAGTATTCTAGGCTTCCCGTCCGAGTGCACGGGACGCTTAGACGGCAGGTTAGGATCGACTGGTAGCACCTGGACAGGGTCGGCAGGTAGTTGGACTGGATCGGCAGGCAGCGGTGGGACAGGACTGACAGACGAGGCGGAGCACGAAGATTGATCTCACCGTCGCAGTCAGTCGGCAACTCTGTCCCAAGGAGCAAAACGTCCCTAGTTAAACAAGAGGTTTTGTTTTATGGTACCTAAATTAGTGATATTATGGTGTGTAATTGGTGTTAGTGTCCAACGCCACGTTGATAGAATGCCCAAATAATGGTAGGGCTCTCCATCCTGGAGTGGACTAGTAAGAGGGTGGCGTTGTCCAAATCTCGCCGATACGGCTGACTGCGGAGGCGCTCTACAGCACCTCACGCTCCACGAGACGAGTGTCTGGACCTCCTAAGACACACAGGAGTGGTCGGCTATGGCGTCCTAAGCCACGCGCCTTCGGCCTTAGAAATCTCCCAAAGGCGTGAGAGGGCCGGAAGCTATGTAAAGTGAATCACAAATCACACACACTATGAGAATCTTTAAAGATTATATTTTCACACGTTACAATTATTAGTACATAGGTTTACAAGGAGTAAACAGAGTGAGCTATATTAGATTGATCTGAACTGAACCGGACTCGAGCTAGACTGGACTCGAATTAGACAGGACTGAGATTAGACTGACTGAACCCTTGTCAGGTCCGATCACCGCTTTTATAGATCCTGGCAAAAGTTCTAGAAGTTTCTGTGAATCATAATTCAAATGATTAGTTTGAATGCCTGCCAGTATAAATAAAAACAGTTTACATGAGTGAGTACATAGCTTAAATATAGTGTGGAACTAGCTTTATCAAGGCCGGTATGCATAGAGAAATAAAATCTTAGACAGATGACAATTTATGATGAAAGATGTCAAATTGTCAATGGATAAAAATATTCTAAGATTTTACAACAAGATTAATTTTCTCTTTTAACACAAGTGTTAGAAACAGTTCATTGTGGTGTTGCTTTTCAGCTGTGGTGTTCAAACATATGTAAGAAAGTTAGAGAAATAATAAGATTTCATGTTTGAAGCAAGGAAAACAGTATAAGAATTATAACAAAGGTAAATTTATAATTATTATAGCATAAAGATGTGGCTTTATGTAGCAAAATACCACACTGGGAAGGCGGAAAATCACACCAATCCTAAAGAAATTAAATTCACTGACTAATATAATTATCTTCAAGTGGCCATTTTCATTCGCGTCACTTTAAATTGTTTTCCAATCTGAATAAGGCTGCGGCCAAACGAGCGATATTTTTGGAGACGTTTATTTTGCGTTAGGTAAGTTTATCAATAGATAACATAAGTTTTTTATTTTATTTATATGGGACAATAAACAGCTACATTATGACAATTTTAATTTTTGACGTTTTAATTATTTTTATTAGTGAATTGTACCTATTGTACTGTCACTTACGTTTTTTAAGTCTTAATTCTTATTTCAATTAACACTGGACAATCCCAAAATTTTTAATTTTATCCAAATATTAATATATTTTAATTTTATAATTCGTATTTACTAATTAATTAATCGTATTGTATTTTAATAATCGATTTTTTGTTTTATTTTATGTATCTGAGTAATGCTAATCTAGTGGCACTTTTTGCCTTATATTAATGTTGCTAACATGCGGATAATGTAGTGGGCTGCAATATTGTTAATACTACTTATGAGCCTATATTATTGTTATTTGTAAATACTTCATAATGAAGCTGTTTATTGTCCCATATAAATAAAATTAAAAATGTTATGTTATCTATTGATAAACTTACCTAACGCAAAATAAACGACTCCAAAAATATCGCTCGTTTGGCCACAGCCTTATTCAGATAGGAAAACAATTTAAAGTGACGCGAATGAAAATTGCAACTTGAAGATAATTATATTAGTCAGTGAATTTAATTTCTTTGGGATTGGTATGATTTTACATAATTGATTGTATACTATTATTTCAGCAGCCTTCCCAGGTCGATTGAAATACAAACGACTTGATAATAAAGTTTTTTAATTCGTTGTAATACTGTGCTGTGTTTCAGACAACTTTCAAATTCCAGTGTTGTGCTAAGGTAAAATTTTCAATTACTATATGGAGAAAATGGCGAAAATCACTTGAATATTCAAGTCGTCGTGTTGATGGATATCCATCAATTGTAGTTTCAAAGCAGAGAGAGCAGTGGTGTCCCAGTGGTAACTGCCGCGACTAACAAGTTGTAGTTGTAAACCGGCATGTCCTAGAACCTAAATTTCGAAGACATGTGATATCTACCAACCAGCACTGGGCCCGCGTGTTGGGTTACGGTGCACTCCTCTCACCGAGAGGAGTCCTGTGTCCCAGTAGTGGGAACATTATAGGCTGATTACGATGATGGATGTGATTTAGAAGTCTAATTGCGTTTTGAATGGATTACCTACATAGACAGGCGCTGTCGTACGGCTTTTGTTTTAAGCCATTTAGTCCGTAGAAATTCAGTATTGTTTATTACTTTATTTTACTTTCACAGCACAACCCTACCATATATTTATAGTCAAGAACGCCTTTGTTCAACTTTAAGAAAATTCCTTTTGACCCTTTGTTTAAAACCGCCGGCGGCACATTTCAAAGTGAGACAGGAGATAAAGTTACCTACAAGTCTTGTTAGAGCACATAGGTATTCACAGAGTTATTATATCAATCTTATATAGTAACCCGCTGCTGCCCACGGCTTCGCCCGCATGGCTTTTTCAAAAATAAAAGATAGGGAATTTTCACAGATAGATCAGATACCTGTCAGTGAAAATCCCGTCAAAATCGGTCCGTTTCGGAGATTAGCCGGAACAAACAGACAAAAAAAATTAAAATTTGTTTTTCCTTTAAAAGTACCTACCGTATATACTTTCATATACTATACATTACTAAAAAGCTGTTATTTTGACATTACAAACAGACACACTCTTTTTACAAAGTGTGCTAGCACACTGTGCTACCATGAATGAGACAAAGCTGCGGTGGCCTATGAGCACGTGCTGTGAGTCATGTGAGTGTGTCAGTGATTTTTTTGTGTGGGAAATCATCAAATACAATTTATTTGATAATTACTTCTCCCGCTCTGGGCGGAGCAAGAGCGTGTGTCAGACTCTTACTGACTAAAACCCATGTTCTTTCCGTTGCTTGTGTTGCCAGACCTCCACCGTGACCTCCAGGCGATCCACACAGTGATGCCACCCGGGGTGTGTCAGTGCTGACATATCAAAATAAAAAGAGTACAACCGTGCTAACACATGTGCTGAGTTACCCAACACTATAATATGTCTCATCGTATAGTAATAGAGTTACATTCTCAGTTTTATACACGTTGCCTAAAGTTAAGACGTTTAAACATCAAAAACATTACGTATCTATTCATTTCTTTAAGCAACGTTTTTAAATAAGGGGATGTTTTAAAGGATATTAAACACAACATTAAACTCTTCATTACGCAAAATTGAATTAAAGACGTGAATACATTCCATAATCATTTTGCTTATCAATTTGTTTACTTCGTAAGAGAAAATTGCTTACTACACGTATGCGGAGTTACATACGCAGTACGCACGTGCGTATATGCTGCAAAATCATCGCCTTTTGCACAAGTACCACACCACAGGCAAGGCGCGCGTGGAATACGACGCGCCGACGACCCGGGCCTGGTCCTTACCGGATGGTGAGCTACCCATTGCTCAGCGTCCGCAAGCCCGCGCCTACGGTGGCCGGAAATCCACCCGGGATTCCTGACGCCCGGGGCGTCTCCTGCGGCGGCTAGGGGCGGCAGGGCGCGAAACTTGCCTCTCCCTCAACCGTCCCGCCTCCTCCTTCGCGAGCATTACTGCTTCGCAGAAGGAGGTAACGGCTGCCCATGCCCTCTCGCTCCGTACCATGGCCTGAACCAGGGCCGGACGCGAGAGATCTCTGCCGCCGATCGCCTCCACGAGGACACGGCGGTGCTCTGCCCAAGCCGGGCAGACCTCCACCGTATGCTCCGCCGTGTCCTCCAGGCGATCCACACAGTGGTGGCATCCGGACGTTTCCCCCCGCTTTATCCGACACAGGAACCTCCCGAAGCTGCCGTGTCCGGTGAGGACCTGCGTCAGGCGGAAGGTGAGGATGCCGTGGCGCCTCTCTAGCCACTCCTCAAAGAGGGGTCTTATCGCCGCAATCGTGGCGTGCCCAACGCTTGGTTGCGACAACCGTACCTTCCATGACGCCATGAGATGTTGCCGGAGCTCTATCCGCTGTGCCGCGATTTCTCGCGGCACAGTGGACACTTACACCCCGGCGTTTCGCCCGCTCGCGCTACTCTCATACGTGCGCGAGGAATTTTGCCTCCAGATCCCATGGCGGCAATCCGGCAAGGAGGCTCGCTGCCTCACAGGAGACCGTGCGGTATCCCCGGACCATCCGGATGTCCATGAACCTTTGGGCCGCGCTCAACCGGCGGGCTGGCCGCAGCGCCAGAGAAAGCGCCCATACAGGAGCCCCGTAGAGGGCCATGGAACGCACGACCCCCACGTAGAGCCTGCGGCAGGAGGCGTTTGGACCCCCTAGATTGGGAAGGAGCCGCTTCAATGCAGCGCCCGCCCGCTCCAGTTTGGGAGCCAAACGTCTGAAATGCTCCACGAAGTGTCCAGTCAATGCTGGGCAGGGAGTTGCGTTACTATTGACTGTTGTGTTAAGTGGCAAATATTTTTTCTACAGTGTAAGCTATAGTTTGTATGATGTTATAATTATAGTAACCGTTTACTTGGAACAAAAACCAAATGCAATCAAAGAAAAACATATTAAGCAATGACGGCTGCCAAAGTTATTGGCACAGCAACTAACGCCCAACTCCTGGTGAGAGGGTAGATTGTTCCAGAATAAATATTGAAAAGAATAGAAATACAATTTGTCTATACATACATACCTACCTGAAAATTACACGCAAATAATATGAACGTAACTAATTTAGACAACAATTCACATGCCACACACACCAAGTGAGTGACTTTACTACAAAGTTTACGTTTACAAACGCTGGGACACCGCTTAAAAACTTCAAATTGTAACTGACACTCGCAATGACCCGCAAAATGTTCTCCGAAACGATATTCTGTACGTCACGTTTAAAATACAGAACTATTCCAGTACCGTTAACAATCTTACACTCGCTGTTTCGGTTTACAATACTTTCCGACCGCTTTTTACGTTTTCATACATAGAATACTCGATACAGAAACGTGGTAGTAGCATTTTCTGTATGATAAAACTCACACTCGACACACTAATCATACATGCACGCGGGTTGCGAGTAGGTATCAAGCATCTGACCTTTCTGAAGAACATCACCAATGAGGTAGGCATTTCCATTCGCATCTGCCTTAACCTTGACCTTGATCTTTATACCGGCTGATGTTTTTTATCGCCTCGAAAAACATAGGGTATAGTAGGTGAACGGAGTAGAAGCCTATGGCATAGTCAATTTTTTTATTTTTTTTTCTTCAACCTGTAAAGAAATTGATTTATCAATAAATACTACCCATTTGAAGTAAACTTTTCATACTAAAACAATAAAAACAGAAAAAAAAAGAATAAATCGATAAAAAAATATCGAAATTCAAATCATACAGGGTGCGTATGATTTCAATTTCGATATTTTTTCATCGATTTATTCTTTTTTTTTCTGTTTTTATTGTTTTAGTATGAAAAGTTTACTTCAAATGGGTAGTATTTATTGATGAGGATGAGGTTGAAGAAAAAAAAAATGACTATGCCATAGGCTTCTACTCCGTTCACCTACTATACCCTATGTTTTTCGAGACGATAAAAAAAATCAGCCGGTATATAGGCATGTAGGTACCCAATGTTTTAAAAAATTACAATGGGTTCTGCTACAAATCTTGTTTCGGATCCATTTATTATTATGCGCTCGAACCCATTGAAGTCCAGATACGGGAGAACTAGCGTTATTACGTAGCTAAGTAATAATGTTAGTTCTGGTTTGACTAACCTCGAAGTTGGATTGTTGTAGAGTACCTACTCATAAAAGTTTGTTATGCTTTTATTAATGTCCGGGATTGACAGAGTGAGGTAAAACACTGTGTGAACTAGTGGGTAATTTAGAGGTAACATTTCAAGAGTGAAGCGAAATGCATTAAACTGTTTCGTGTTACAAATTTTATTATGGTAAGGGTAGGGTAAGGGGTACCATTTGTGAGATAACAGGCCTTGGTTTACGACGTCACGTGTGACTTGTGTGAGTTCAGCAAAAATAGTGCCTCTGCACCATTTCGTAGGGTTGATTTGCAGTCCAAAGGACCGCGACCACTCGCTAATCGAATCCAGGTCCTTGTTCATGGCAGACACGGCGGCTACCGCATCTTACCTTAAGAAATTATTGTAAAGCTGCAGATCGTCGGCATAGAGATGGAAGTAGGAAGAGATGACTCTGGTGACAGAGTTAATGAAAATAGAAAAAAGAAGAGGACAGAGAACGCCACCCTGAGGCACACCTGCGGTAAGGGAGCACCAATCAGAAGATGACTCGTTGAGACGAACCCGCTGCGAGTGGCCTTTAAGATAGGAGTTAAACCAACCAATAGAGGATGAGGAGGAATTTAAGGAATTAAGGATCCCTAAAAGAATATCAACAGCATTAATGGGACTGCTGAAGTCGAGAAGCACAAGTAAAGTAAGAGATTTGTAGTCCATCGCCCCGCGGATGTCATCCGTAACCTTCAAAAGAACCGTTACGGTGCTATGACCAGGTCGATAACCAGATTGAAGAGGACTAAGTAGGTCATTTGTAGATAGAAAGGCAGAAAGTTGCTGATTAACAATGTGCTTAAGAACTTTAGAGAGATATGGGAGGATAGAAATGGGACGGAAATTAGTGAAACCACTTGGTACCCAGGTCAACTATTATATGACAGAAGAAAGCTATACAGTCGTCGTATTTACAATTCAAAAATCTTTTGAATTAATATTACTGCGTGTTTATTCCGTGCGATCTTACTCTTTATTTGTTGTACACATAAATAAAATTACAGAAACATTGTTACAATATAATAAAAACAGTAAATAAGTGACGTTAGTTTTGTTACGAAGATACTGGAATCACAACTGCTATATTCCGGCACAATCCTGATGATATTAAAGCTGTTGAATCACTAATACGATGATCACTTCTGGTAAAGGCTTTCCTGCGCCGTTATGTGTATAGCGTACAATACAGAAAGTACATACGAGTTAGTGATTGATGATTCATTTTGGGTAACGACTCTGAGTACCAAAGTAGTAAGACTATGACTCAAGCATAACTTAAAACTACTTTAAAGCAATTTGATTGGTTGAAACTAGTCTTAAGTGAGGTTCTGTAATACGGGCCTTAGTTTCAAACAAATCTAGTCGGCTGAGTTGTCACTGAACGAATAAGTCTTACGCACGCAAGTATTTTTCGTTTTTTTCGTTTTTCCAAATTATTATACAACACACATCAAAAGTGTCTAGGGAACAAGCACGTTTTTGCTAGTTACAAAAAGTCTGTTTTTTTTTAATATTTTTTTTAGTAATTCAGTCAAAATATGAACATTTACTGTCAAGTCGTCATTTTTTTTTAAAGATATTGGTATTCTCACGGTGGTATCACATTTCATCATCGCCAACATCAAAATATACAATTATACAATAAAAACAGGGATATTCACAATGTTAACACGATGTGCCTCCCTTTCACCGGCTTCATAAGGTTTATCACTCAATTGCTGGGCATGGTATAACCTTTTATAACAAGCTACCCTCTTCTTTGTTAGATTTGCCTTTTAATGCGTTTAAGGCTAAAGTAAAATACAACCTTTATTCATAGGCATATTATTTCATCAACTACTATTTAAACGATAATTGGTCGTTTTGCTTAAATCAAAACAATGTGCATGTTCTTTCTCCAGAATTAGCTTACCTACTAACAGTTTATAATATATAAAGGCAGTGGTAGAAAATTTAGACAGGAGTTGATTTATACTTTTATTCGGGCTGAGTTTCCCCTTACAATTATTATTATGAAGCGAGTACCCCTTTTTTTTTTTTTTGATATGGCATCTCGTAGTTTACCTTGAGAGGTCGTGACTACTTAACCGGACTATCCTGTGACTGCCTTAAGCGGACTCAAAGCCTCCAGCCAGGGGCGAATTACTTACATTACTAAGCGACTGCACGCTAAGGGCACCCCTTGTGGGGTACGGACCTCAGCTTAGGGCGTCGCTGGGGGGAGGACAGCAAGGTGGGACAGGCTGGATCTGAACTATATTATTATTATTCGGGGAATTTAAAACTACAGCTCAGTTGCGGCGCGGGCTGGCGCTTCGTCGAGCAAGGGTCGGGGGGGGAGGGAGAGTACACAAAATTATCGCTTCGGGCTTTTATAAGACTGGCTGGCTGGCGGCTACGGCCCCCGGTTCGGAATTTGGCGGGGCAAGGCTCACGTAGTGGGGAAGTGACGTAGCGGCTAGGCGTGGCGGGCTTGACAGCCGGCTTAGCGGCTGGCTAGCGACATCTAGCATTACACTCGGCCATCCTGTAACAATTGCTCCCGCAATGGAAGCAACAAAACTATGATTACAAGTCAGCTCAAGAAACAAGTTAAATTATGGGGAAAAGAACTTAAATCTCTCTCAAGAAGATCTATAAGACCTTTTGTTTCCAATTGTTCATCCACACTACTGGCGCTATCGGACATAGAAGCAACGCTACGATATGGTCGTAAGGAATCAGCGGATACTAGGCCTGTAAACTTCTTGTATCCTCTAAGACCTTTTGTACTTCTTAGTTTGTATCCATCATTACCCAACTCCTTAATTATCACATATGGGCCAGAATACAGATTATCTAACTTAGAATTAACCTTATTGCCGCTAGTAGTCGGCGCTAGGGCATGTAATATCGGAAGGTTTTCAATTCCGATACTGATTTCCGATATTAGATCTCAATATCGGAATTCCGATATTAATATCGGAATTTCGTTATTTCGTTAGAAATTTCAGATTTTATTAATAAATTGCACAAATTCGGTATGGGGTTGGATTGAGTACAATAAAAAACATTTCACTTGTTCAAGAACCATTTTCACAATAATATTTGGCGTTTTCGCTAAGTCGTATCCAATTTTTTTGAAGTGTTGCCGAAGATCTTGACTTTCAGCAAAGAATCTGAAAATTGCACCATTTAAAGCGGTCATTCGAAAAACCATAGCTTCCTTTGATTCTGAAGACCTATCAGTTTCCGTATCTTGAGTTTTGTCGTCTGCTCTTGTGATGTTGATTTGCTTGGAGTACTCTCCGATGAAGGGGGTCCAACTGCAGGATTTTTGAGTGCACAGTTCGTAAATATGTGTGCAAGCCCGTAGTAGACCTACCAGTAGTTTTTAGATTTTTTTTAACGTATCTGGCACTTAGCGGTTTGGCCGTCATCCGATCGATGAAAATGATCCCATACATTTGATGAGCGTTTCTTGAGAAATTCTGAGTAGGTATGTGGCTTTCTTTTTGACGAAGCCCTGCAAAAAAAAAATGTTTTATGTAATGCAGCTAAATAATTGTACAATTTTTTTTTTTAGTTTTCTGCTTTATTTAATAAATTATTAACTTCTGTTTACAATTTTAGTTTACAAAATGAAAACGGAGAAACAATCTTTTTACGATCCGAACGAAAGAATAATTTTCGGTGTTTTTTGTTTTATTTTGAGCTAGCACAATTATAAAACCATTTAAACACTTGAATTGGAAAACAACAATTAGATAATAATTTGTACTTACATCTTTTAAAGCGACGACGTTGCATGTACCCACATATAACACAAACACGTAGCGCGATATCACGGGCGCGACAGGCAGCAATATGCCTGCCGCGCCCGCGATATCGCCCCAGTCTTCACGAGCCTTTAACTTACACAGTTCACGAGCGCAACTGATTGACAGGATATTTTGTTCGTTTGTGCGAATAAACAAGACATACACGCGCAGATAAAGAGTGAACGAGACAGATAACCAACACTATTATAGCTCTTGTATCGCATGATTAGCGAGCTGGCAACAGGAAGGCACAAGGGTTTAAAATATAGGTTTAGTTTAATTAAAACTGAAATAGAAAAAATTGTCTGATTTCGATATTGGATCACTCAGTATCGGAACTTGCGTTCCGAGATTCCGATATTACGATATTCCGAGATTCCGAGATTCATGCCTTAGTCGGCGCCTGGCGCCAAAGTACATAATCACATTTTTTGTAAATCGTACTATTTTTACGCCCTTTATCATCAAGTTACGTTTCATTTTCTTGCTAGCTATTTTAATCCGATTTGTAGCCCTATCACGTCTAGATTGCACTGGCTCAGAAACCCGATCAGGGATGAAGACATCACATACTGACCTACCTACACGAGCAAACATTAAATCGTATGGCTTATAGCCTGTTGTATCATTAACAGTGTTATTAATACCCCATATTACATTTGGTAAACTATTGTTCCAATTATGAGAGGCCTCACTAGGTTCCGTGGCTCTCAAGGCATCGAGAATTGTTCGATTAGTGCGTTCTACCTGCACATTAGACCTAGGACACGCAATAGCTGTTATTGTGTGTTTAAACTGCTTTTCCGTTATAAACTTCTTGAAATCATAACTATGGTAAACACTTTCTCCCCGACTGGTAACGCGACTAAAATACAAGACAGGGCGCAAACTACCGTCAATCTGTTTCTGTAAAAGAATGCCTGCAATACCTAACTTGCATGCATCCATGTGAATTTCTGTTGGCAAACTAGGATCGTATATTGCTAGCACCGGCTTATCGCATAATTATTTTTTAAATTCTCAAAACTAGATTTTTGTGACTCGCCCCATACCCACATCGTATTTTTTTTTTGTTAGTTCAGTAAGCGTACTAGCTATTATTGCAAAGTTATGAATGAACTTCCTAAAATAACTACATAGACCAATAAACTGACGCACTTCGTGTACGTTACTCGGAACGGCAAACTGAGACACAGCTACAAACTTAAATTCCCCCGGTTGAATGCCATCACATGATATTTCATAACCTAAATAAGAAATCCTATTCTGTAAAAATGAACATTTACTCATGTTTAATTTTAAATTCTCCGTATGCAATTTTTCAAGAATTTTATCCAACAAGTCTAAACCTGTTTGAACATCGACTGACGGTAGCAACAAATCATCAAGGAATGCTAATACCTCTGACGACCGTTTGATGTAATTATTGGAGTTATTTTTATCTATGTGATTTACTTTGGATTGTTCTAAGCTATCTACGACCTTGTTTGTTAAGGCCTACGGTGTACTGGTTCGTTATTGGATAATCTAATGCGCATCTGCACAAAATCCGTACATCCCAACTCCTTAGTACAGCCAGCAAAACATTTACTATACCGAGATAATAAATTGATTAATTAATGTATTCCTTAATTTTATCTACGTATACCCCACCAATGGCATAATTATCAACACATAAGGCACTCAATTGTAAAACACATTTGGCTAATGGCATTTTGCAATTATTGGCATGCTGACTGACCTGGTTATCTATGTATGGTTCCTGGCAGCTCTCAGCGCGAAGTAGGACGGTTCATTTCTTCCATGTGATGTCCTTGACTCCACTGTTGACGACCTTGAGGTAGCCTTCATTTCCGCGTAGAAGCGTTGCTGGCAGAGAGAAAGATACTTCTTGGAACTCGAAGTGTCTCGCAGGTGTTACTACGTGGTTACTGGCCGCAGTGCCAATAATATGAACCTTGATAATGGAGATGCCAGGTGGTAGGCATTCACTAACAGCAGTGACAACACGAAATCTGCTAATAGCTTCAGTAGCATCCAGATTAGAAAGGAAATTGAGCTCCTTCTGAAGCATAGCTTTGCCTTCATGTACAACTAATGACACGCCTTCACTGTTTATAACCGGTTGCCCGATCAAAAGATTTACGCCGCTCATTTCGCTATCAGTTAGTTATGCGTTATAGGTCGTGTGCAGGTTATTAATTTCAAGTTCAAACTCAACTTCGCTGTTACTATTGATGCAACCGCCAGAAAATCCCTTCAAAGTAACGGAGACAGGTTTGGCTTCGAGACCCAGAAGAGTAGCTACTTCGCTCGTAAGCACATTTACTTGACTGCCCGTATCGATGTACGATTTTACGAAAGCACCGTTGATCTTTGCAGTCTTTTTGTAAACATCGTTGTAGTTTTGAAGCAACTTTATTTCTTTCACGCTATCTGCTCCCGGGGTGAGTCCATTTGTGGGATTTGATGAGCAATATGGAGCAATGTGACCTTGAACTCCACATTTGTAGCAGCTGCGTTGGCCAGGCAATGGACAGTTGCGTACTAAATATCCAATATTCTTGCAACGCGGACATGGATCAGTGTCAGGGTTCGCGGAAGGTTTCTTTTCTGTGGGGCGCCACGTATCCTTGTCCCCTTGTATCCGTTACAGGAACTTTGTAGTCATCGAGTGCCGACAAGAAATTTTCATACTACTCGTCGGGTCGTTTGCATTGGAATGCTCTCGCATTTGATTGAAAGTGAAGAAAAATTGAAGAAAAGAATAAAGAATAAACGTTATAAACGTTATTCTTTATTCTTTTCTTTGATTGCAACGCCAAAGGCAAACCTCTTATGATGCAGGACACCGTAGCAATATCTGACAATTTGGTTCTGAAGCACAAAGCAACTTTTTCTTGGTAGTATTTTGTCATGCTTTCAGAGGGTAATTTTTTCTGTTGATCATTTCTTCAAGAACATGAGCATAGTCTCGATGTTTCGGGAACGCACGAAGAAGCCTTTCTTTCCATTGCTCCCACGAGTAGTCGTACTCCTCGAGTCGATTATACCACTTTATTGCCTGTCCTCTCAACTTGTCTTGAAGGTGAAATGACTTAGTTTTGTCATCCCAGCCGTGGATTTGACATAGTTGTTTAATTTTTTTTTTATCCAGGCGGTAACTGTGCATTCATCGTTTTCAGACGAATGAGGGTAGGTGCTTCATGTTCCAGATCGTTGAATGCTTTTTCAACTTCTTGTGCTAGGAAATTCTTCAATATTTTCCTTGCAGGTGGTGTGCGTCGGTAATTCAGACATCTGGTTTACCGACGCAGAATTTTCTTCCTACCGACTAGGCGACCGTCGACGCTTATAAGTAGCATAGCGTCGTTTCATCGTAAGTTTTTTTTCTTCGATACCACTTCTGAGTATAAAGGCAGTGGTAGAAAATGTAAACAGGAGTTGATTTATACTTTTATTCGGGCAGAGTTTCACAAAATCATCGCTTCCGGCTTTTATAAGCCTGGCTGGCTGGCGGCTACTTCACTTCCCCCGGCTCGGAATTCGGCGGAGCGAGGCTCACGTAGTGGGGAAATGACGTTGCGGCTAGGCGTGGCGGGCTTGACAGACTAGCGTTACAAATATATGAGTTCATATAATTGTTCATTTTATTTAACTGTATTAGTCCATTTATTTAATTTATTTTAGTTTATTTTTGACTGCCTCGTTGGTCTAGTGATCGCAAGCGCTACTGCTGAGCATGAGGTTTTGGGTTCGATTCCGGGGTCGGGCAAAGTGTTATTGGGTTTTTCCATCTGGAATTTCTCAGTAGCAGCCCCGAGTCTGGATTTGTGCCCGGTTGATGGCAATAGGCACACCCTCTATTACATGGGAATTAAACACAACTGGCGAAATGTGGGTGTATTACAGGTACACCTCTACCTAACCCTTCGGGGAAACAAGGCGTGATGTTATTTTATGTTGTTATTGACATGATCTATGCTTTACAATGTTTTTTGTATGAGTTGTATTGCAATATGTGGTTAGCTAGCGACCTTGACAAGTGCTCATATTATTCTTGCCCGAGCAACCAGTTCGTCATGCTCCCTTAGACGACTTTGTATGCGGAAGCGACGGTAGTCGGGTTGCTTCCTTTCCTCAAATACGTCGAGGGAGGTAATGGCTGATCTTTGCGTAATGCTCGTGAACGGGTGATGCTTGTGGTGATTGGGCGTCTTGCCGACCATGGTTTCGTTATTGTTATTAATATTAGCACTTCGCCCGTCACTTCGTCCGCGTGGATTTTGTATTTTCGCCTATAAAGTTCGACACTCTCTTCATCGCGTTTAACAGATAGATTCCGAAAACGATTGATTGCGATCGTGTTATTTATTATACATATTATGACACACTTTATTACAAACTACTACTCAATTGTTTCCAGTTTACAAAAAATAAAATACCGATATTTTTGATTTTCTTCCTAAAAACATACAGTAAAGAAGCTTATTCACAGCTTTAGCCCTTATGTACCTACCGTAATACCGAGAGTTCTATATCACATGTACTTGCTGGTATTTGTAATTGCGTAGTTGTAATGGCGGCATGGGCGTCAAGTGGTATTCGTGAAATACCACTGGCTGGTTTATGGAAATGGATCAAAAATCGAATGCATTGGGATCTTTTATCAGCACATTTTTTATTTTTGCAATATATTGTCAACCAAAATGTAAATTTCTGCTGGTTTTTGTGCGTTGTACGTCGAAGTTGAGCCTTTTAGTTCCTTCGTTACTGCTGCTAACTCATTGAAAATAAATATACTTCCAACGCCGCTGCACCGTGTGTATTGTATATTACTAAAGACAGGACTTTTTGTTTTGTGATATTCAATAATAATTCAGAATATTACTCAATACTTCCGAATACTTCGCGAATAATTCTCTCCGGCAACGCTAGTCAGGAGGTTGTCTGGGGGCCAGTGACGATAACGCCAGAAGAGACGGTGCCGGTGGCAGCACGTTTAGCGGAATCCGTGCAAAATTGTAGTGAAGTGTTTACGATTAATGGTGAAGACTAGGCTACCTAGCCATGTTTCTGCGTTCAGTGCACTTACAAGACCGCAGCGGACATATCGTTTATCTTAGAATAGTCATTTAAATTAATGTTTCGTCACATTTGCATCAATAACAACCAGTCTATATCATTCTTATTATTTAATCATAATATCAACCTATTTGTAACTTCATATGTCTGCCTATATCTGTTAATCATTACCAGTTGTCCCGTTTGGGCGGGCACGATGTACGGAACCGCAATTAATCGTTGCGACGCGATTCTGACAGAACAATTCCCATGAAGTTTTTATAGAAACTGTTTCACTAGTCGCGTCGCGCCTTGTATTCTGCACAGCCTTTGTACCTATCTATTATTAAAATCAAATTTATATAAATCAGTGTTTAACAAACATTCAAGCCGGTCGGTTTTACTTGATCATCCCATTAGAATTAGGGAATGCAGAACCGGTGCTGTTTTAAAGAACCGGGATTTTTGGGACCTTCTGGCTTAAGAACCGGGATTCCCGGTACTATCGATACTTTTGATACTTTAATAAGTCTTTGTAAGAGTTGAAAGTGTTGAAACGGAGAAAGTAAAAAAAGACGAAATGACAGGGCAAAGTAAAAACATTTTAATCAAATCAAATAAAACGTTTTATTTCTTGTTTTATAGACACTAAATCAGTCTTATTTAGTATAATTTTACTGGTAATTACGCATATTATGCCAGCAACATTTTTTAACATTAAACGATTTTTATACCTAATCCTACATAATATATAACAGAAACATTTATTAAACATCTTCACTTTACCAAACAAATTAACATGACTCTTATTGCAATTCTGCATAACCAAATTATAATTTAAAACTTACGTAACATCTACAAAAAAAGGAACTATGGAGTTCTAGCGTAGCATTAATCAGTCTCAATATTTATTGATTAGATAATCTTAATAAACATTTTTTAAATTTTAATCTTATATAATAATTCAACAATAGTTTGGAACAACTTGAATTGACAAATTCTTTAAATCAACTTGACTCTAATTATACATTTAAGAAAAAATAAAATAAAAATATAACTTTAAACTTAAATATTTTTGCAAAATTTAAACATAGGTATTCATCCTTACAATACTATAAATAAAAATACCCAACTAATACTTGCTCAGACCAATATTACATTGGTCTGATTCTTATAGTTAAAATGGGGGCACTCAATAATCTAGGTTAGGTAGGTCCCTGTTTATTTATTTTTTAGAGTATTTCTCTCCTGCCTATATATTGATCTTAAAAATATAAGAGCGTCCAAACTCTAATCACTTAAACGTGATCTTATTTTATTGCAAAGGTACCCAGCGGAAGAAAAAACTCTTTCCGGCTCTACACTTGTCGGTGGAATTGTTAAAAGAAAGTCGAAAGCCTGCGACAAATAACGTCCACGATCCCCTCCGTTCTCAAAAAGAGCCATTTCGATCCTCACATTCGTATTAAGGTCTTCACTGTGAGTCATTCTTGTTCTTTTACAAGCAGTAGCTTTTTTAAGCTCTGCATTAAGCTCCTCTTTTTTTGATTGAGGTTCACTTTCTATCTCTTCATCTGTATCTGACGGCAATTGAGCCGTTTGAAAAAAAGAATCTCCTAAAGTACGCCTTAGCAGTTCCACTATCTTCCTGCATATTTCGTCACTACTTGGCCGAGTAAACACTGACAAATCTTCATCATGTGCGTTGGAGAAGTACATTTCAGGGTTTTGCAAATATGTTAATATTGATGTTTCCGGCAATCGACGTTGCCTGTATCTGTTTTTCAGCATCGTCAACGTTTTTGCGGCTATACTGTTATTTATGATGGACAATTTCTTTAATGCGAATTTTACAGCTATATCTGCAGTTAATAGTGTCGCATCTCGCTGGCATAACGCTTCCAAAATTGTTCTGATAATGTCAAGTACCTCGTAAAGTTCTGTCATATTCTGCCAGTCTTCTTCTGTAAAACATATATCTGACTTCACATCAATTAGTGCCTTCACTATGCACGTTCGAAGTTTCAGAAACCGCTCCAGAGTATTTGCTAAACTGCCCATCGCGTTTTCGAGTCACTTGTCAGTGCAAATTCTTTATTAAAATCAGCGATGACATATTTTTGTAGTATGTCGTCGTTTTTAGTTGGTGATTTCCTGAATAACTTGACAACGGTTTTTACCTTTGAAATTAGATCGTGATATGCAAACTCTCGTTCGTCGAGCGATGAATTATTTGATTCCACAACCTCCACGGCATCAGAGTCGTCGTCAGAACCGTTGTCAGAAGCAACATATTCAGTGGTGCTGTTTTTGAGCTAATTCCGATAAAGAAACGTCGTCGTCGTCATAACTTGATTCAGCGTCAGCAAAACTGATTATCGGCTCCATTGGTTCTTCAGGTATTGCATTACTTTTCTTGTAAAATACATCAACGATCGCAAGTTGAAGGGCATGGGCAATACAAGTTTGGTGGTAGGACGTCAGAAATTTCCCAAACTTAATCATCATACTGCATCCGTCTGTTGTTTGAGCTACGATATCTTTTTCTAGAGTCACTCCAAACTCTGTTAATTTCAACTTTATTTCTTCGATGCATCTTTTTGCTGATAATGAACCATGCACTCTTGCATTAGTCCTAGATTTTTGAAATTTTCGGGAAAACGCTGTGAGTGCAGATTCAGGCTAATATATCTTCTGTTGCGAATGGACGTCCACTCGTCAAAAGATATAGAAAATTTATGTCCTTCTGTTAATAGTCTCTGGATTTCGCCGATCAGTTGTTGTTTTCTTTTGTCTGCTTGTTTTATTACAATATTTTGAATTGAATTTGCAGCCTTCGGCAATTTATGTCCGGATTTTCGAAACAGCATTCGCAGATCTTCAGACTCCACAAATGTTCGGAAAGGATATCCATCCATAGCTGACATTCGGGAAACCATGAGTTCCATGGAAGGATTTGCGTCAGATTCGTAGTAATCAGTTAATTTCGCTTTTTTCTTTGGTATTATTTCAGTATTTGTCGATGTTGTAGGAGATTCGACACTTTGAGGAACTTGACTATCTGCTGTGTTCATGCTTATCTGATGCACATTTTTCAAATGCTTTTGGAGACCACTCGTACTACCTCCAGTACACTTCAAAATTCTATTACACGTTTTGCATTTCGCGTTATTTTTGTCTTTAGATCTAAGGCAATAATGCCATACTGACGTTTTATCGTTGGCTTTATTAAGGACTGCCTCAAAATCCATCGTCTGTAACAAAATATAGAGTAATTATTGAAATACAAAGTTAAACGAAAAACGTTGGTACCGACTAAATTACTTGATGTTTAGTCAATAGCACAGTGCACTGTAGTTTTAAGGTAAAGTATGCAACATTAAAAAAAAGCTTATTAAAAATATCATTAGAACAGCTAATATTATTCGTCTACGAATAAAATAAGCTTCCCAACCCCATGTAGGTTGGTAAACAAACAGCTAGTCGTACCTAAACTACTTCTTGCTTAATTAATACAGTGCATTATAGAATTATTGTGCCGTAAGTAACATTAAAAATAAACTGAATATGTAAAACTTTAGAACAGCAAATTTTATTAGTGTACGTATGAAATAAACTTCCCAACCAATCCCATGTCGGTTGGTGGCTTGGTGAACAATCAGCTGCTCGTATTTTATGTTCAAAATGAGGATGGAGAATGAGAATGGTGGCTACAATAACTAAATAATTATATAAAGCCGCTCATGTTTCATTGGTTTTGTTTTATAAAAATAAATACTCACTTTCCAAAAGAAGTAGTCTTGTTTGAGTAGTTTTTGCAAAGCACTGTACACCGAAATCCCACTAGCACAACATTCCGAAGACGCGATCACAATCTAAGTAAGCGGGACGCGCGTCTACAAGATGGCCGCCACCTGCCCCTCCCGCACCTCCGCACCCTCGCGCATCATGCTCTTGTATTACAGGTAGCAACGGTGGTAGCTAGGTAGTATAGTAACAGTGCAGCGGTCGGATTTTAGGCAATAAAATTAGAAAAATTCTAAACGCGAATCTTTTACCGAAAGTACTGAAAGAACCGGGATTTGGTTTTGGAAATTCCGGTTCCTAAAACAACGCAAATTTCCGAGATTTCCTGGTACTTTCGGTTCCGGGATTTCCCGGGACTATTCACTAATTAGAATCGCCCCGTATCATATCAGTAACTGTAGGGATATTTTCTATATAAAGGCTGAAATAAAAGTTTTCCAAAGTTTCCAAAACGGGTCTTACCTACAGAGTTATATTATCGCAGTCCCTATTACATAAACTCACGCTTTCTTCTCATAGGTGTAGGCAGAAACTACAGAATGTCACCTGCTACGATCCTTACTTACTCCTTTTGCTTCGTTAACATATGAACGTTGAGTCGGTCACTGCGTAACACACTATCAGTGGCGATCGGTTTCATTATGACAGTTCAATAACATTCGTTGCGTTATTTACGTTGTCGAGCAGACACATTTTTGGAACATATGAAGCAATGAATTAGCAACATACTTCACAATCATTCAGATTGTGATTGATAGTGTGTAACGCAATTACGGTGAGTCATACATGCACAACGGTTGCGAGTACTACGCACTTGACCTTCCTAAAAAACATCATCAATAAGGTCCCCAAAATATATTTTTTCGATAAGGTGACCTTCTGGGGCGTAAGGCAGCACCTATTAGCCCCTACTTGGAGCTTAAACATCACTGGCAAAATATGGGTGTACTACAAGTAGGTGCACAACCTACTCAAGTTCAATGATTCATGCAATAATCAATAGTTGATAAGTACTTACTTTCATGATAAGCGCTGACATTACATCGCTTATCACTGCCATTTTTAAGCCCGCTGGCCGATCGTGGCAGTGACCAAAATATTTTTTTTTTCCTTTATTTATTTAGGGACATTTTGTCATCGTATTATTGAATAAAACATTTAATCAGTATTTTCACCGGGAAGCGCATCGCGGAAGTCGAACACATGCAGGGCCAACCCCAAATCAATTGGATCAAGGACAGAAGGATACTGTTTCACCCCAGTGCATATTAGGTACCTACAGTGTGTAGATATACAACAACAGCGTGTCCGCAATAATTAAAATTTTTGATCGAAAAAAAAATGTAGAAAGTAGGCACTCCACTAACTTTTAGCACATGGCACGCTGGAACCGCTGTGATAGTCCACGCAGTTGCCGCGTCTGCTAGCGCGTAGTACTCAGGCGCTGCAGCCACGCTTACAAGTTCTTTGCCTAGAATTCCGCGACACAACAGAGTCCTTTTGACCAGTAGGTTTCAGAAAAAGCATTTCTTTCACCACAAGTGACGCACCATAAGCAGGTGTACTCGCATCCAAAAGGAACATAAATATAGCGTGATCAGGCTGCAAAGTATAAGAAGAAATAATGTCAGTCATGGTCGAGAAATTATCGTAGTTCTTAAACTGGCCCTCACAGTCACCCGATGCTCACCTCATCAAAATTGTTTGGGCGCTGTTGAAGCCACAAAAATATACATACCGGCTGAATGTAACATAAAATTGATACAGGTGTCATTTAACCAAGATGTCGCCAAAAAGTAATGGAAAAATGCCTCAAAAATGGCAGACGTTTACAAACAAAGGAGGAGTCTGGCAGTCAAGTGTGTATTCTGAACCACAACTATTATCATATTCAGACGCCAAAGTGAATTTTCACGCTGACTTGATAAAAAAATTCACCGCACCGTAATTACCGTTTTTTCAATAATAGCTTCCACAATAATCTGGTCAGATTAACGGCGACCTTCGTACATCACAGAAAACTTGGATTCTTTTATTTTAGAGTGGGTACTGTATCGTGCTCGATGTATGCAGGTACCTACTTGGAAGAAACAATAAGGTAAAGTACACAAGCACAAACAGACTGTGCTCGTAAAAAGTGTAATTTCCAGCAAAATGTGCTATGAGACACGTAAAGGCGGTAAGATAAAAAAGAATACAGCTGCTTTGGCTTCTTTTGTAAAATAACAAAAATATAACATGACACCACAGCAAAAGTCTAAAAGTTGAAGAAGTTAGAATGATGGATAGAAACTTTTGAACCAAGTTTGAGCATGTAAAAAGTGATTCCATTGAAATTGTGTTGGAAAAAAAATATAGATGCCATTTGGCAATTCAATTTTTTTTTTGTAGTATACGATTTAATTTTTTTTTATTGTATTAGAAATAAGTGCGGATTCTCCCATTTGGCATTCTGCGTTTTTAGGGTTCCGTACTTCAAATGGAAAAAAAAAACCCTTATAGGATCACTCGGGTGTCTGTCCGTCTGGGTGGCTGTCTGTCTGGCTGTCCGTTTGTCCGTCTGTAACAGCCGATTTGCTGAATATACTGCACCGTTTAAGTTGAAATTTGGTACACATATGACATTCTTTGATCCAAACACAGACGTGTAACGTAAATAAATGAATTTTGAATATAACTTACTTGGCGCAAATTATTAAAAAAAAAAATTTGTTTACTTACTTAAATGAAAGGGCTTGTTATGAGGGTCTTAAATATACCTTTATATTTTTTTATAATTTTAAAATAAATACTTTTAAAATTGGTTAAGAAACTAGAAGCAAATTGACCATTCAAGAACCATATTATCATTTTTTTTTTTAAATTTAAGCTTAGTAGTTTCCTTATAGATTACAGGAAAACGTATAAAAAGTCTATGGTGTTAAAATAACATGGAAAATCTCTCAATATTGTACGTACAAACTTACATTTGCAGTTGTAATGTATGGGAGAACACATTTTTCACAACTACAATATTAAGTTTGTTCTTTGGATAAAATCATGTTAGATAACATATGTATTGTACAGAACTCACCACGCGAGTTCAAGTCGCACTTGTCCGGTTTTTTTTTTTAAATTATACATTTTATTTCTTTTAAGACATAAAATAGATTCTAGACGTTAGGTAATATCGTTATCAACCTCGATAAAGACAACGTGTTTAGGTGTGATTTAAATAACGTATACCTCTAATTTCTTTAGGGAAATCCCTCTTGACTTTTTAATCCTGCATACAAGTATTAAAAATAAATACTTTTATCTATATATGTAATGTTTCTCGGATAGCGGCATGGTCGGCGGTATACTTATCACGTTACCGCCGACCATGCCGCTGTCCGAGAAACATTACATATATAGATAAAAGTGATACACGATTACACGAGACGTTCCTCGCTGTAATCAAATTCACGTTGTGAGGCCTTTTCTTTTGGGTGGGAAATTATCAAATAACTTCTCAAGGTATCAAATAATTTCTCAACACCCTCCCGCTCTGGGCGGAGCGGGAGGGTGTGTCAGACAGACATGCCCCTTACTGACTAAAACCCACCCGTGTTCCTTCCGTTGCCTGTGTTGCCAGGGGCCTCGGTATCCCTTCCGGAATTTCCCACGACCCCGGCAAGCATCGGCCCTAGTGGACTCCTACACTTGTGCTGACGACATCTCTTTGAGGCGCGTGTCAGATAAGTGGATGGAATACTATATATATAGTAATGATATCCACTAAATTAGCAAGTTTTGAGTGTCAGAATGGATACTAGTTATGTACTGTGTATGAAAGTACCTATGAATATGGTGTGTAGGGAAAGGATTTCATGAAGAAAAACACAGTCAGGTCAGTTAAATACGGTACAGAGAAAACTAGCTCTCCATTCCAAAACTAGATCATCATGGAGAAGAAGGACAAGAAACTTCGTGACAGCTTGGTTTAAAGTATTTCATCAACACATTTTTAAATTAGTATAAATTATCTTTATCAAAATCAAAATCAAAATCAAAAGTCATTTATTAAAACTAGGCTGAAAATCAGCACTTTTCGAACGTCAAAGTTACATAAGACAGTCCCCCAAAAATGCCCGCCCGTCACCACTTCCTAGTGCTTTAGCTGGGAAGAAGAAGTGGTGGAACAAACTCCCCAGCAGCACGTCTGTCTGTTTAGTTATATAAACTTGATTCTATACAAATCGTATGCAAAGTAATTAACATTACGAAACACAAAACATTGGATTAAATTACACACTTGCCATACGTTAGCTAGCACGCGCCAGTATACCAACAAAACAATGAACAAACTGTACTCAAGCAGATAAAAATTTCAACATAAAAAAAAAACGTAAATAGAACTTAATACCTAAATAAAAGCCTCCAGGCATAAAGGGCGTGCCCGCTTACATAAGGCAATTGCTGTATCTCGAAGTGAGAAATGATAAACTAGCCCCATCGAAGTAAAATAAGTAAACAATTACTAATAACAATTAAAACCATGATCAACAAGACGACGAGTCACCACAAGCAGCACCCGTTCACGAGCATAACGCAAAGATCAGCCATCACCCCCCTCGCCATATTGGAGGGAAGGAGGCAACCCGACCCCCGACGCTACCGCAGGCAGTGACATGTAAGGGAGCATGACGAGCTTGCTGCCGGTTGCTCAGGCAAGAATAGTATAATCAATAGTCGAGGACGCTAGCTAACCACTTATTGCAATACAACTCATAAAACACACATTGTAATGAGTAGATTATGTCACTAATAAATTATAATTTAACTAAATTAAATTACATTGACTTATACAGTCAAATAAAAAAATAATCAATTATATGAACTCAAATAACCTGTCAGTAGGAAAGCTAATTCTCACCGTCCGCAAGCCCGCGCCTACGGTGGCCAGAGATCCGCCCGGGATTCCCGACGCCCAGGGCGTCTCCTGCGGCGGCTAGGGGCGAGAGGGCGCGAAATTTGCCTTTCCCCTTAACCGTCCCGCCTCCTCCTTCGCGAGCATTACTGCTTCGCAGAAGGAGGCGACGGCTGCCCATGCCCGCTCCGTACCGTGACCTCAACCAGGGCCGGACGCGAGAGATGTCTGCTGCCGATCATTTATGTATGGCTGGCAATAAATTCTAAATTCAAATGTTATTTTTAAAATATGGAATTCTATTTTCAAATTCAGTCAATTCATTTATTTATTTTTTTTATTAGTGTTTTGTTTTCACTACACTTGTATCTTTTTCATCAACATGGAGACGATAAAAATACGAGTAATTATGAAGTACGAGTTCCGTCGCGGTAGCAATGCCGCACAAACGGCTCGCAACACTAATTACATGTACGGAGTGAACACTACAAACGAACGCACGACTCATTATTGGTTTGAACGCTTCCGACAAGGAAAAGTTTGATCTAAAAATGAACACCGTGGTCGCCCGAAAACTAAAGTGAACAACGACGAATTAAAGGGGATAGTGGAAGCTGGCGATACTCAATCTAAGGCTGGGTTAGCAGCAGCTTTCAACGTTAGCATCAAAAGAATATTGGTCCATTTGCGTCAAATTGGCAAGGTGAAAAAACTTGATAAGTGGGTGCCGCACGAACTGGACGATCGCCAGCGCGACGAACGCGTTGAGGTATGCCTTGCGTTGCTTAACATACCCAGAAACGAGGAGATTTTGAACCGCATTATCACTTGCGATGAAAAATTAATCCATTTTTCATCGCAAGTGACAATGCTTTTTGATAATCGTAACCAGTCATCATGTTGCTTAGACCCTGGTTCAGCGCCTAGGCAAACGAAAACTTACCGTACTTACTTGTACTTACGTTTGGTGTTCTAGTATCGGTATAATTCATCACAACTTCTTACCAAATGGAACCAGCATTACTGCTGCGGATGTATTCTGCGAGGAACTGGACACAATGATGGAGAAGCTCGTAAATCTCCGGCCTGCCTTGGTCAATCGCTCGTCCCCGCTGGTCCTACATGACAACGCTCGACCTCATATGGAACAACAGACGGTCTCTAAGCTACAAGAGCTACGGTTAGAAGTTTTGCGTCATCCACCGTAACCACCAGACCATGCGCTGACAGACTTCTACTTTTACAAAATTTCGACAACTTCTTGGCAGGGAAAAATTCGATAACCGAGAGGCAGTACAAAATTCTTTTGAAGAGTTTGTTGGTTCTCGTAGACCTGACTTCTTCATAAAGGGCATTCAAAAATTACCACTGCGCTGGCAGAGATGCATCGATAGCATGGGTGCATATTTTGATTGATTGAAAAAATATTTATGTAAAAATTACTTTAACTTTCTGTATTTTGTGCTTTGTGTCTGGCAATTTAATAGATTAAAATCTAAAATCACACTCAATCTAAAGGCTGCACCACGAGTCACGAAATACTTTTAGCGCTTAACGAATCATCGTTCTATTGCTGTCAACTGTTTGAAGTGACAGAGACTGAATGATGGATGATTTAACACCGGTGGAGCCTCAACGGTAGTTGGGGTTTTTGCGCTAATTTCGTCAACTACAATGTTAAGTTTGGTTTTGGGATAAATTCATCCCAACTTCGGAACCCATTGTGCATGGTCCGTCACGAACTTGACCGGTTTTTTTTATTTAGTTTTCTATATTTCTTTTTATTTTTCTTTTTTTTTTCTTTGGCTTCGCACGGTTTTGTGCATTTAGCCAATGTCACGTTTAGTTTTATTTAAAGGTAGGGAAACAACATTATTATAAATATTTTAACGGGATTTAGGATAGGACGGAAAAATAGGATCAGTATAATTATAAGTAACAAGGATACCATATGGATAAATGAAAACAAAAAAATTACAACTTGATATTATTTAGAATAATGAATGAGACTATACATTTATATACAAGAGAGCTATTTGTACAAAGTAAGGAAAGTATTGAGGTAGGAAAAGGAGTACGGAGGGATAACAGGTTACTAAGAAAGGAAGAACGGTCATTTAAAGTACAGGAGAAAAAAATATAATCTAAGTCGCCTACATCTGTGCCACATAAGCAAATGGGATCGTCGCTGATAGAAAGTTTGGCAAGATGGGCTGGAGAACAAACATGACCCAGTCTCATCCATATTAGAATGGAGGTCTCCATCTTGCCAAACTTGGCCTTGCCAAACCATGGTTTTTCTGGTATATCAGATTGGATAAGTAAAAACAATGTCCCTTCGATTTGCTTCCGATATCCCAAGCTACCTTCCAGGTTTCCCGAAGAAAAGTTTTGGTAACGACGCGAGATCATAACTAAAATTTATATATGGAACTAAGTCCCCACACTGCACCGCATCACCGGCAAGTTTATCAGCTACTTCATTGCGATGGATTCCAGCATGGGCCGGAATCCACACAAATTGTAGTGAATTACCCTCAGAGATGGTCCTGAACGCAAATTCTCTTATTAAATAAATGATAGGTAACTGCGATTTGTGTTCGAAAGCAGATTTATTAATGGCTAGAAGAGCACTTTGAGAATCAGTAAAAATTATAGATTTTTTGAGCTTCAAGATACGGATATATTCTATGGCTTTAAAAATGCCAAAACATTCCCCGGTAAAAACAGAAGTCTCCAGAGGTAGTTTTATTTTTTGTACGATGTTGTATTGAGAATGGTAAGTACCTATCCCAATACAACCCATCGGAGAAGGCTTGGCAGCATCCGTAAAAATATGGTGGTACTCTAAGTGTTCTGACAGAAAATGATTCAAACTTAAATGACAATCGGGATCTGATTTACTTACACAGTTATATTTTATAGAGGGACTGAAATGTAAACTCTCATAACTACTGCTAAATAGGGGAAGTTTATTGGAACGGAAAATAGGAGAAGAAAGTGGAAGAATTTTTTTTATAACTTACAACTAAACAAGGAGCACGTTTATGGGACCAGTAATCTGAAGATTCAATCTGCAACACTAAAGCGTCCAGTTTAGGAATGAGAGGATGAGTTGAGAATTGAAGAATCCGGAACAAATATTTGTCAGATAGGAATTGTCTTCTAAGACTTAAAGGAGCATCCCCGCATTCCACTTGAAGTGCATTAATGGGACTAGACTTCATTGCACCTGAAATAATGCGTAATGCTTTAGACTGGATGCGATCCAATTTTTTAAAAGCCATTACACTACCAGGTTCTAGAGCGAACAATCCATAATCCAGAGTGCTTCTGATGATTGCGTTGTAAATGAGTTTCAAAGAAAAGGGATGTGCACCCCACCACACACCAGAGAGGCATCTTAGCATGTTTAGGTGATTTTCGCATTTGTTAACAATCTATTCACAATGAGGGACACTACTTAATTTACAGTCAAGTATTATACCTAGATATCTGAATTTATCTTTAACTGGAATAGGTATTTCCTTATAAAAGAGATTTACTAAGGGAATATTTCTCTTCCGGGTGAATAAAACAGCCGCGCTTTTAGATGTGGATAAATCCAAACCGTTTAGATGTAACCATGACTCCAAAATAGATAAAGCAGAATTGATAGCAGAGCTAGCTTGCTCAACAGATTGACTTGAAGAATATAATAATAAATCATCGGCATATTGAAGAACCGTAACGTGACCAGTTAAGGATAGATCTAAATCAAAAGTGTAAATATTGTATAGAGGGGACTGATCACAGAACCCTGTGGGAGACCCCTCCATACAAGATGTGATATCTCATGGTCTCCTATTAACATGTTAACAGAGCGTTCAGTCAAGATATTGATAATGAAATTCGACAAATTCAAAGGAAGGTAAGGAAGGTAAGGTTTTTAATTTATTTTGTAAAACCGATAACACAACATTATCATATGCCGCATTAATATCAAGGAAAACTGCAACGGTGGATTGGTTATTAGAGAAGGATAACCGAATATCAGATGTTAAAATACATAAACAGTCAATTGTACTTTTACCCTTTCTAAAGCCATATTGTGATTCTGCCAAAAGACCCTTACTTTCAACATACCATTCTAGGCGATTTTTTATTAAGTGTTCCGCTAATTTCATCAGAATTGAAGACAAAACTATGGGACGATAGGAAGAAGCATCAGAAGGAGTTTTATTTGGTTTAAGGAATGGCAACACCTTTTGACGTTTCCATTCAACAGGGATGTTCCCTGTATACAGAATAGAATTAATAAGTTCTAAATAATAGCTGAGGACGTCATCATTTAAATTGGAAAAAAAGGAATACGGGATGCCATCCATGCCTGGTGCAGAATCATTAGTCTTATGAATAACAACCTTTAATTCAGTGAGAGTGAATAGAAGATCTAGCGTCGTATGAGTGTCTTGGTTATTGGATACGCGAGACAGGCTATTATTAGTACAAATAGCCTCAGGAACCCAAGGCGGAGCTAATTTATCCAAAAATTCACTGGCTAAAGAAACAGGAATAGGAGAAGAGTTGTTATACATGGACCTAAATCTACGAATGTTACGCCAGACAATCGTAGGGTGAGTATTCGGTGAAATTGATAAGCAAAAGTTACGCCAAGAATCAATTTTTTTGTTTTTAAAAAGTTTGTATGTTTCATTAATTAACTTAGTAACGATATCAAAATTAATATCAGACATATCAAGGTTATAATTATATTCAGCCTCTTTACGTTTCTTAATCAATTCAGTGCACTCAGTGTCCCACCACGGAGGCGAGGGAATTGTACTAATGTTGTTATTTTTTACAGGAAAAACGTCATCTGCCGCTGCAATTAATATCAGTGCTAAAGCTTCAGCACAACTATTTTCATTGCCATCAGAAATTACAGGCAAGGAGCAAAGCTTACTGTCAACAATGTTCCTAAATTTGTCCCAGTCAGTACTATTTCTATTAGGTAGTTTATATTTTACGTTTGATTTCCATAATGGTGCATTTGGTTTGGAAAGAGGATAAGAAATAACTATTGGAAAATGGTCACTACCACAAGTAGAGGTTAAAGTATGCCAAGTTAATGAAGAGGCTAAGTTTGGAGAACAGATAGAAAGGTCAATTGCGCTTTGGTTCTAATTGGGATCTGAACGACGTGTGGCAGCTCCTGAATTTAAAATACATAAGTTATGTAAGTCTATTATATCTAGTAGCTCATCACCATAACAGATAGAAGTTGCACAACCCCATGATTGGTGATGGCAATTAAAATCCCCCAGTATTAATAATGGCTTTGGAAGAAAAGAAACAAGATTATTCATCTCTTGAAGAACAGAAATAGAAGGGTGAGGAATGTAAATAGAAACGAGACAAGTATGATGCACTTTAATAGCTACAATATAAATTTTCTCACTATGAGGAGGTAATGTAATGGTGGAGAAAGGGATAGAATTCTTGACAAGTATAGCTACTCCACCATACCCATCAGACCTATCCTCTCTAATGGTTAAATAACCATTAATTTTAAAACTATGATTAGGTTTGAGCTAAGTCTCTGCTAAAGCAAAGGCAAATGGCTCATATTTATTTATAAGATACTCGTATATAACATCACTCTTTTTGTTTACTAGACTGCGGCAGTTCCACTGGATTATTTTGGATGTGTTGTCCATTATGAATGGATTGAGATACATTGAAAGATGGGGCAACGTTGGACGGTGAAATGTTGAACTGAGACAGAAGATTGTGTAATGCAGAAAGAAAATCGTTTATGGAAAAACTTGCTTCAATTTGTCCATTATTGTGATTAGAAAAAGCACAACCATTTGCTGGTTGGGGAATGTTGAAATCTTTAATAATGGCATTGTGAGCCTCTTTATTATATCCTTGTACAGGTTTGGGTGGTGAGCGTGGTTTAAGGAAGACAGTTTTTTTATAGCTGTTTGAAACAGGTACTCTATTAGTTGAATAGAAAGATGGAGTATCTGCAAAGTTTTTGAAAGGAGAAGATAAAAGTGTATCGGCATACGATTTAGTAACTGGGGATACATTTTTGCCGCTTCAGCGTAAGATACTGAACTTTGTGCCATGTATGTTTTAATTAATTTTTGCCTAGACATTTCTGGGGAAGATTTATTAGTAGCATAGTGAAAACCGGAGCAAAGGCAGCAAGATGCAGTTTCTTGTTCTCTTTCACAACTGTCCCCAGTATGTCCTTGGCCACATTTATAACAACGTGGTTTGGACCTGCACTGATTTTTTGTGTGACCAAAACGACAACAACTGAAACACTGTACAGTAGGGAAAATATATAAATCTACAGGTAATGCATTATAACACATAAACATTCTTTTAGGCAGAATCTGCCCATCAAAAGTAATAACTATAGATTGGGATGGTTTCCAAATGGTTGTACCATCAACAATAGTTTTAAAATTGAGACGTCTGACTTTTAAAATTGGACCGCAACCAATTGGTACCGTTATATTATCAATATCTTCCTCCGGAGACCATTCCGCAGGAACACCACGCACTAAACCCATTCTAGTGACATTAAAAGTAGGTATAAAAGCTTTATAATTATATGTTTCAAGGCTATTATGTGTAATAAAAGAATTTGCGTTCAGGAAATTGGAAAAAGAAATAGATATTTTATTACGCCCGATTTTTTTGACGCTACCGCTTATAATATTTTGGAAAGCATTGTGTTTTAGGAACTTGCCAAATGTAATAGGGTGCAATGACGTTCCATCATCTGGTGATACTAATATTTTTTGTACGTGAACAACGTATGGCGCGCTGTCAGTTTTATCATAAGTTTTTCGACCAATCTGAGTGGGAATAACTGAAGGGGGAGCAGGAATATCCGGAATATCTTTACATACAATAATTATTTCAGAGCTTTTAGGCTCCGATGGAGTTAGAGAGGGCGGAGTAGAGTCCAAGCAACCACAACCCAAAGACTCGGAACCTTGGTTTTTTCGGGTACGACGGCGTTTATTGCAATTTTTGCACACATGCACGCGGCTTCTTTGTAGATGGCGAGCCGACGACGACCCATCGGTATCCATGCCCGATTCGTTAGACATTATAGTAACAAAATTGCCTGCCGGGAGAACAAAGTCCCCCGGGTCAGGCGGGTCTTTCATTTTCCCGCTATGAAATATTAGTAGTAAAAAAAAAACTTACCCTACTGAAGAAAAAATACAAAACTAAAATTAAAATAAAAGTGAAAGAAGATAAAACACTAAAACTACTACTACTGATCCTATAATACAAGATAATTAATAATTTTCAATTTAGGTAAGAAAAGGACACGTCCACAAAGATATGTTTCCCGCGCTTTTTCGACAATTCCTATGTTTCTTTTATTTGTGTTCTAGTCATGGTGGCCAGTTCGATTTTCAAACAATTTATTTTTATGATTTTTTAGTGCAAGTCTCAGTGGTAAATGCATGGAATTAGTATGTACTATGGTAAATGGTAGTATTTATACAATTTTTATTTGAAGTCACAAATTCAAATCAAATTAATGACGAGCGGGTCATGGTCAATGGAATCCAGTACAATATTAATATATGCTTTATTATAAGAGGGCAAGCATTGCCCTCCGCTTGGATTGGCAGTCGGTCGGTGTTAATAACCGAGCCAACCCCATCTGGCCAGAAGAGGGTCAATCTTAACATCCGTTGCTAGTAAAAGTCGTGAGAGTGATGAAAGACATTATCCTTTGTGATCTTTTCTCTTTTAAAAACCGGCCAAGTGTGTGTCGGACCACGCACAATGGGTTCCGAAGTTGGGATGAATTTATCCCAAAACCAAACTTAACATTGATAGTTGAAAAACATGTTTCCCCATACATTCAAACTGCAAATGTAAGTTTGTACGCATAACATTGTGTGATTTACCATGTTATTTTAAAACCATAGACTTCTTATAGGTTTTTCTATAATCTAGAAGTATAGAACAAAAAGATAGAACAGAAAACGACAGGGTATAATACCCAGTATTTTTCAAAATTTTAAGCTTTTGTTTCGGAGGTAAGGGGTGGTTGATGGAGGTAAGGGGTGGTGGAATGGTCAATTTTCATCAATTTTCTTTAATAACATTAAAACAAATTATTTTAAAATTAAAAAAAAAAACATATTTTAGATCCTCGTAATAAGTCCTTTCATTTTAATGAAAGAAAAGCAAGGCTTTTGAATTAAAGGAAACTTGTATTTTAACTGGATACAAAATATGACAAATGCACACGCGTCTTAGCCCAGTACAAGAGAGCGCCTATACACAAAGTAGGATGATGATGATGGAAGTAGTTGATAAGCAAAGTAGTAGCAATGTGTAATCTTCATTTAATGTCACACGATAGGTACAGATTGCAAAACTTTTTTTTAAATTTTCTAGTTTTTCCTCCAAAAGGGAACCCCATATTCAAAATTCATTTTTATACGTAATACGCTCGTGTTTGGGTGACAGAAATTCATATTAGTAACAAATTTTAACTTAATCGGTCCAGTAGATTCGGAGCACATCGCCTGTGATAGACAGGCAGACACACGAGTGATCCTAAAAGGGTTCCTCTTTTTCATTTTCATGTACGGAACCCTAAAAAGAGCGTGTGCGTTGGACGGTTTTTGAAGTCTTTTGTCACATAGATGACACGTAAGTTACGTGATGAGATAGATTCCTACTGCGAACCATTAACTGTTTGAAATAAAAAAATAATCATTTGATTCGGTTAACATTAAAATTTATGCTAGTTATTTACTGGCAACAAACAAAGATAACAAACCCGAGAGAAAATTAAAAGAGAAGATTCTCAATTGAACTTACGTTTATTTAACGTAAGTTCAATTGAGAATCTTCTCTTTTTTTGAAATCGGGTAAAAATGTTTCCTTTATGCAATTCAGCTCATTTGATTGACACTTTGGTTTGCATTTACAATTATCAGGCATCTTATCAAAGTAGTGCACTCTGCTATGTTAAATATTACATTTTAGTTGTTCAGGTATTTATAATCAATAGGTACGTGTATTCACGGCTGATGGATGTTATGTGGTTGTCGTGTCAACGGGCAGCGTGGCGAGCCTCCGCTGCCCTAGGTGCATAATATGTATAGGTATATATTATAGTGATGTGATCTTTTTGTCTTTTTTAAAAAAAGTGCGTGCTTGAACAGTTTGTGAAGTGTGTTTTCATAAAGTGTTCAAACGTGAGTTACGTGATGCAATAAAGTTACATTACTTAATGTAACTTAATTGCATCACGTAACTACAACATTTTCATCGACTCGAAAAGAAGAAGAGGAAAAAATGTAATAAAATTACAATAATCTCCCAAATATTCCTCCGCTTTTTATTTTTACGCGCTATACATGCAACACTGGCAGAAAACCACACCATAAATAAGAATTCATTTTTAAAATAAGACGACGGTTAAAAGGTAATTGGGCATAAGCGACATTTTAATCGAAAATGAGTTATGAATGCCATCCTACTTAATCTCTTTTTTTAAGTAGGATGGCATTCATAACTCATTTTCGACCAAAATGTCGCTTATGCCCAATTACCTTTTAACCGTCGAAGAGAACAATTTTTTTTATAAAATTTGAATCTGGAACAAAAAATAAACAATCATACATCAGGCGCGAATTTGCTACTAAAGTTACGTTGCGTGTCATTATAACTTTTTTTTGTCAAATACAAAAAAATACTTTCCAATCTACAAAAAAATCTGTGCAAGTTAAAAACTACTTAACGAAAATGTTTAGACCAGAAGAGCAGCAAGTTGAAATATGCTTACTCAAATCCAATTTGGAAGAAATCGAAAATGAGTTGGTCGTGCAGGTAAGATTTACCCAACCTATAACTTAAAGCATGACATGAGATTATTTGACTGAAATATTCTAATCTAGGTAACGGACATTATTTTCACGTGAGACAAAATACGCTTTTACATTCTAATTAGGTCGAACATAGATATTAATTGAACGATGATTTTATTTAACGTTAACGTTAACAAATCGGTAAGTATGTACCTTTTAAAATAATTATACATAGTGCTTATTCGTTTTATGTAGGTACCTAACCAATTAATATATTTTTCAGAATGGCTTGGTTAATTTGATAAATGAAAGTGAAAAAGATTATATTAGGGGTAGACTAGATACATAAAGTAAATATCTATTTGAAAAATAAACATTATTCCTTTCATTAAAGTTAATTTGTGTAAGCAAACTAAGTTTTATGAAAGAGCAACACGGCTGGACGTGTAAATTCGTAATAGTAATTTCGTTTTAAAATTGAATAGTCTATACCTACTGATGATGTAGCTTTTCAACTAACAAAATACCTATTTTTATTTTTTATCTCTAAATTATGAGTACAGTACGCGTCAAACTTAATGGCGGCTCTGAAGTGCGCTTCTGGTTGCGCTACTCGTTTCCCAGTACCACACCTCTCACCCCCACTGACACGTGCATTTGTTACTGCGCAGCGACTCGCCTCATGTTCCAAGCCACCTTAAAACTTGAATCAGACTGCACTTTCTAACGATTTTGAAATAAATATTTATCCATAGGTCCTAAGTTGTCACCCTAAAATTAATATAGATAAGGTATTTTTTTTTACCCAGGTCAGATACAATCCATAATGAAGTTAGGTCACAATTAGATTACAAGATGCCTCAAGCTTATCCACGTCTACCGGTGTCCTTATAATAAACTAGTTGTCACTTACTTAGGCATTGGTTACTCAAGCAGGCTTAACATGACTGACGGAGGTTAAAGTGTCATTGATCTTTGATACCATCTAAATATTATACTAAATCTTACATAACCAAGTAATTATTAACACTTCAGCGCTCAGCGTTGCCCGCATTGGATGCGGAGAATGAGCAGAAGTACCGGGAGACTATGACCGCATTGAGGGTGACCCGTTCATTGAACACAGAAATTGAACATCTGAAACTTGAAAATGGTAAGTCCTAATTGCACTTTTTAAGTTCACTCCGTAGGTAATATTTTTAAAGCGTATTAAGGAATATATTATTATCTAACTTTAGTTCTGCATGAAATTGAATGCGACCAGTCCTCCCTCACTTACCGTAAAGAATATTGTAAAACATTTGAATAGAGTAACCATGGCTTTTCTTTCCCATTATTCTTCATATGAAACTACCTTTTGGAAGGGGCATCTAGAATCAATTATATTTCCTTGTAAATTTTACGTCAAAAAGTGCCTTTTAAGTTTTCATAGAAAAAGTACTACTATTGTCTCGTCGCGCTGTCTGCGAGAGTCTTAATGCGTTTGTTTTATTGTACACTTCGCTAAACAATATATAAACCTTACACACAGCACACTGCACACCATAGTCCGATTAAGTAGTCACGACCTCTCAAGGTCAACTACGAGATGCCATACAAAAAAAAAACACTGCGCACACACACACTTGCACAACTGCACACAATAATAATTGATGTATACTAGAAAACATAGCGAACATTTTATACGAAGCAGTTCCTGTTACAACCGCGTCCCGACCAAAGAACGGCTCCTCAAAAATCTAGTCGAATCGTGGCTGGCTTACTAAGTAATAAAAATCATCCTTAGGACTGATCTGTTTGTTGCAGTTCGACTAACTGCTAAACGTATGCAGTTGAAGCGTCAGAGCGATGATATAAATAAAAGCGTGGAGCGAGCACGGGAGACTCAACGCGAACTGTCTAATTCAGTGAAGCAAGAAGCTCAGGGAACAGAACTCCTTATGTAAGTTTACAATCACAAGATTAAATTAGTTTCAAACTAGGGTTTAGTGTGTAGGGCATCATCATCATCATCATTTCAGCCAAATGAATCAGCTCCTGTCACTACTCCATACAAGTTTAGGCGTGATTAAAAACTTGCCTACTAAAATTACGTAAATTTACGTCAAGCGCTGATTAATTTGACAGGACTAAACTAAAATTTATCTTCTGTCCTTTTCTTAATGAAATAGAAAGAAAAAGATGCACTGAACTTAAATTTAGTTCAGTTTGTGAACAAGGAAATCGGCACCAATGCCTCGTAAGCCAGTTAAAAGTCAAAGTGTTGCCACCGATTTACGAGTTTACCTACCATAGAAATTATAACTATGGTTAGTGTGTAGGTAGCATAAATGGCTATAATTTCTATGGTATGTAAAGTCGACCGTAAATTGGTGGCAGACTTTGAACTGGCATTCGAAATGGAGTAGCTAATGATATGTGACAGTTAATACTGTTATTTTATTATTTTCTTGCGAAATATGCAATAACTCGCGGCATAATAATTCCCATGAAAATAAAATCATAATAATAAAAATGATACACTTGTCAAAAACATAATATCAATACCTTTTTTTTTGGATGGGAAATCATCAAATAACTTCTCCCGCTCTGGGCGGAGCGGGAGGGTGTGTCAGACTCTTACTGACTAAAACCCACCCGTATTCCTTCCTGTTGCCTGTGTTGCCAGGGGCCTCGGTGACCCTTTAGTACCTTCCCGCGACCCCGGCAGGCATCAGCCCTAGTGGACCCCTACATTTGTGCTGACGACATCTCTTTGAGGCACGCGTGGAATACAACGCGCCGTCGACCCAGGCCTGGTCCTTATCGGACGGTGAGCTACCCATTGCTCACCTTCCGCAAACCCGCGCCTACGGTGGCCGGAAATCCGCCTGGGATTCCCAACGCCTAGGGCGTCTCCTGCGGCGGCTTTTGCCTTTCCCTCAACCGTCCCGCCTTCTCCTTCGCGAGCATTACTGCTTCGCAGAAGGAGGTGATGGCTGCCCATGCCCTCTCGCTCCGTACCATGGCCTGAACCAGGGCCGGACGCGAGAGATCTCTGCCGCCGATCGCCTCCACGAAGACACGGCGGTGCTCTGCCCAAGCCGGGCAGACCTCCACCGTATGCTCCACCGTGTCCTCCGGGCGATCCACACAGTGGTGACACCCGAACGTTTCCTCCCGCCATATACGACACAGGAACCTCCCGAAGCTGCCGTGTCCTGTGAGGACCTGCGTCAGGCGGAAGGTGAGGACGCCGTGGCGCCTCTCTAGCCACTCCTCAAAGAGGGGACTTATCGCCGCAATCGTGGCGTGCCCAGCACTGGGTTGCGACAACTGTACTCTCCATGTCGCCATAAGATCCCGCCGGAGCTCCGTCCGCTATGCCGCGATTTGTCACGGCAGCGGAGTTACGCCCCGGCGTTTCGCCCCGGCGTTTCGCATCCTCGCGCCACTCCCATACGTGCGCGAGGACTTTTGCCTCACAGTCGACCGTGCGGTATCCCCGGACCATCCGGATGGCCATGACCCTTTGGGCCGCGCTCAACCGGCGGGCTGGCCACAGCGAAAGAAAACGCGCCCATACAGGAGCCCTGTAGATGGCCATAGACCGCACGACCCCCGCGTAGAGCCTCCGGTAGGAGGCTTTTGGACCCCCTAGATTGGGCAGGAGCCGCTTCAATGCAGCGCCTGCCCACTCCAGTTTGGGAGCCAAACGTCGGAATCAATACCTACCCTTAAAACACAGATTTCAAGTCATTATCTACCAACCCATTCAATTAAAAACAGAACAAAAGTCTCAGTGACACCGAATATGTATAGGTACAAGAACGGTTCAGTGGGTTTCCATTCCAACGACACCTATTCATGACTTACTTTGTGACAATAAATTGTTTACATCGGATTCCTCTAAAAATTAATGATTCATTTTAAGGATTGTACTGAAAGAATATTTTAGGTATTATAACTGAAAATAAATAATTACATTAACTCGTCCTCAACCGTTATAACGCAGAAGTCCAGACCTAGGTAGGTCTGTACTTCTGCGTTATAACGGTAAATAATAAATAAAAAAGTTTATTGCAGAAACTAGTACAACTTTTACAGAATTGCTTACTTGTATATTACATAGGGACCTCCTTTTAAGTAATAGATATACCTGTGACGCTCTTCAATGACAAATTATGAAATGGTAAATGTGGTGTACAAAAAGAAAAGAATTTAAATAAATAAATATAAGTGTAATCTGAAACTAAAGACAAGGCTTGAACTATAACTAAATAAAAGAAAAAGAAACTTAGAGACATATCCTAAAATAGTGTGTGTGAGTGTGTGTGTGCATGTACATGACACTGAAAATACATTTACATAGGTTCTTGAAACTGGAGCTACGACTTGAGCAAAAAATATTTGTAATTACTATAGCAAATAGCAATCGTACCAACATGCCTTAAATATTTTGGTATACTTAGTGCTTATCCGTGATCATCACCATTACATTCCTTATTGAGTATAAAATACTTACCTACGTCTTGGCAACTTTCAGTAGGCACATTAAGTACCTAGGTATAGGTACACTTTAAAGGCAGAGGATATTGCAGTCGTAAGCAGAGATATCGCCAATGAAGCATGCATTCGCTAGCTAAAGGCTCGTGCAGACTGGCGCGACGCGACGGCGCTGTGCGACACCGGTAGAACAATTTATATGAAAACTTCATGGAAATTGTTAAAGCAGCATATGGATAATATTTTCAAAGATATCGTAATAACTGCCTGTGATACAGAACTGTCGTGGAGTTCTGCACATTCTGAAAATGTTTTTGGTTTAAGACTCTTACAAACAGGCGCGTCACGCGACGCGACAGAAAAGCACCGCGTGTAGCACTACAAGCGGTGCCTTTGTGTCGCCTTGCGTGTCGCGCTTGTTTGAAGGAGCCTTAAACTAAAAACATTTTCAGAATGTGCAGAACTCCACGACAGTTCTGTATCACAGGTAGTTATTACGATATCTTTGAAAATATTATCCATATGCTGCTTTAACAATTTCCATGAAGTTTTCATATAAATTGATCTACCGGTGTCGCACAGCGCCGTCGCGTTGCGCCAATCTGCACGAGCTGGCGAATGCATGCTTCATTGGCGATATCTCTGCTTACGACTGCAATATCCTCTGCACAAAAGGCATCCCGCCTTTGTACATCTCCATTTAAAATGATTCGACGTTTCTTGTATCATTGAAATATAACTCAAATGTTTCAGTTACAGTGTAGGACCCTGTAGTGTGGTGTAGTCCTTATACTTACCCAAACATTAATCTAGTTTAAATTACAGACGGCAGTATGAAGACACACTGCAAGAAATAGCGGATCGTTTCAGAAAAACACGCGGGTATTACGTACGTAACTTTATTTTTTAAACAATAACTCATAAAAATATACCACCAATACAACAAAATACATAAAAGATAATCTTAAAATTACACTGATCATCTGCCTAGCCTTTTTCCGAATATATTGGTTGGTTTCGAGTTTAACCGAATGCAGCTGAATACCAGTATTTTAAATGGAGCGACTGCCTATCTGACCGCCACAACCCAGTTACTGGGTAATACGGTACTCCTTGATAAGAACGACCCTTAATGCCTGTCAAAGATGAACGTCACGAGTAACAGCCGGGGTCAACGGCTTAACGTGCTTTCAGAAGCCCGGAGGGGACTTTGTATGTAAAGATAGTCACCAATCCACGGACCGACCGCGGCAAGCGTAGCTTAACCTGATCGATTGACCCATGCGGCTGTTATTACTTAGCCGCGAGCCCCACATCATTACAAAATCTAAACTATCAACACGAATATTATAATACCTAAGTTTGTAAATTTGTATGTGGTAATCTCCGAAACTACTCATCCGATTTTAAACATTCTTTCACTAATAGAAAGCTACATTATTGCCAAGTTTCATAGGATATATTGTATGGTATAGTTGGCTTCCACGAGGACGGAGTCGCGGGCAGAAGCTGTTATAATAATTACTATTAAAACTAGGATAATTCTTTTGAAAAAATAATAATTTATAATCAAATTGAAAATAATATATATTTATCATTACTCAGGATGAAGACGAAATTAATAAGGAGACAGACAGTGTCAACTCTACAATTAAACAACAGGAAGATGAATTGGAGAAACGTCAAAGTATGGTTGATGAATTACAATCACAACTGAGCCTGCTCCAACCAGAGGTTCCAGAAGTTCTCTTAACAATAATGTAAGTAACCTTTTAATAATTTATCGTTAACTGTATATATTCTCCCGAAAAAGATTCATTTCACTTTGGGTCTTAAGGTGCTTATTGTTTTTTCTAAACTCCTAAAAAAAATGCTATTTGCTTTATTTTCAAATGTTACCTGAAAAGAAAAGCGAATCCCACAAAGGGTCGCCTTTTTTCATCGGTTTTTCTTATGAATAGGGCCTTAACTGTTATTGCTGTTTGATATTGTGGAACAACATTACACAACAACTACGTTGTATTATTGTAACTCAATTTTCAATAACGAATTTTTATTAAAAATACAAAACCTTTATTCAATTTTATATTAAATCATATCAAATCCTTCAAACCCCTATTAAATCATTTTTCCTTCTCAAGAAAAAAAAGTCACTCAACATTACGTTTCACTTTCAGGGGGAAAACTGAATTAGATGCAAAAGTAAAGGAACTTACAGAGAATCTAGAAGCTCTAATTGAAAAACGTAATATTCTTCTCAAGAAGAACACATCGGTTGTGAAGAATTAGTTAATAGTACTCGAAGTAAAGATCCCTCTAAGTATTGTAAAAATACTTTCCAAACACGTACTTATTCATTAATTAGCAGAACCTTTTTTATTTGTAGCACCTACGTAATAAAGAGTGACCAAAATATTTAACATCGATTTCTTTACACATTTTGCTTTTTACGGTGTTTGTTTTCGCAGCGTTTCATTTGCTTATACTTACACGTGTAAGCAAAGGGCTAAAGTTAAAGTACAAAGATAAAAAGAGAGAAAAGAAAATGTTACACAATGGGCAAGTTTATAAAAGAACTAATAGTTAACGTAAACTTTAGTTTCACACAGTTAAAGTTTTTATTTTAATTATACACCGAGCTAATGAACGATGCTATACTGCCGCGCTAACGAAGAATACATAACTCGATTTTGGACGATTTTAAGGTATATACATATTCGGAATTCGCTATATTCGCTGATTCCAAATAATTATATAACTCAAAATCGACCAAAATTGAGTTATTGTATTCTTCGTTAGCGCGGCAGTATAGTCACGTATTGATTGTGCACACAAAGTGCAGTGGGCGGTACCTTGTGTCGGCTCCGTTTCACCAGACGGCGACCACGTCTTCCATAACTTTTGATATATGTCGGCGAACTAGATACAATACCCGTATCTTTGTTCATGACGGGCGGCTGAAGATGCTCTTTTATTTAGCTTTACAAAAGCCGTAAATAGCGTGGAAAAGAAAATGTTTTTTTTATAGCAAATTCCAATTTTCCTGCACTTATTCAGTATTTGTATGCTGATATAACGGGACTTAGGTACTTCATCAGAGTTTCTCTGTTGTTCATTTAGTTTATGACAAGCCCACAATTTGTTTTACTTTTTTAATTCAACTTATTGGACATAGACAGGTAGGTACAACTTATATTATTGGACAAATTAAATTAATGAATGAATATTTATTTGTTAAACACAGTCTTCAGTAACAATTCAGTGGACTCTCTATGTTTTGCCAGCGGCGACATTACACATTTTATAGTGACAGTAGGTACAAATACAAAAATTAAATTCAGAAACATGTTATATGAATACATTAAATATAAAAAAAATGCACGGCAGTTTAGATTAATTAATATTAAATTCAATAAACATAGCGATGAATGTGTGTGTTTTGTTGTATAGTGTGTATATAAAACAAAAACACACACATTCATTGCTTAGTCAATTTATATTTTTATTATTGTCATTAAGAAATTCATCTACAATGTAATACTTAATAACATTTTATGCATTGCACAATTTGCACATTGGAAAGAGTGATAATTTCTTCTTAAAGCTCGTGATCTTTAGTTGTTTCAAGGAGTCAGGTAACTTATTAAAAATAACAATTTGAGGTACAGATATGTTTAATTATTGCTAGCTTATATGATAGTTTGATCAAAATATTGAAAACTTGGTTTGATCCAAGTTTGTGTAACGGTTTTTGATTATTTTTACAACACATAAGAGTTACTTTTTAATTTTTTGCAGCGGGAGCTAACGATGCTGCTGATGACGGCTTGTGTTTGTGGCTGCGAGCATTCTGGAACCCTTGCTGGACCGCACCAACTACCGCTGCCCCTTGGAAGAATGTACCCTTCAAGAACAAATGATTAAAAGTATAATAAATTATGTAAAACAGATAAGTATGGATTTTCAACATCTCGGTTTAAAAGAGACGTCAAGGGCTCCCAGACCCAGGCAGACAGGCGCGACGGTGCGCCTGTCAATTCAATACAATTTCGATGAAGTTTTCATAGAAATTGTTCTACAAGTTTGACAGTGATTGTGTCTATAGATACTAAACTGAATATTATCTACTGTGTAAACGAATTAAATGAAACAATTTGCAATCACATTATCGATTAAGGAATAAGACATTTTCCTTATAATCAATAGACAACTAAAGGAAAAATAAAGCTATAAACTTACCTACAAGCTCATACGATCATGCATAAAGTGACTTTATTACGTACAAGTATTGCATGATTATACTGGCATAAATAAGATTAATAAACAAGCTAAGACAATGTACGTCGACATTTCTTTTCAAGAGGCTTACTACCCAGTAAGCCTCTTGAGCCCATTACATTGTGACTACCTTAGTGATTACCAAAACTCAGACGGGAAGGAATAAAATAGTTCAATTAAAAAATATAACATTTAACATACCAGTCCATCTTTGAATTTCTGCGTCCAAGGCTTTTTCGTGGTAGTTGTGACAGTGCCAGCTAGTGCGCCAGTCAGCGCCGGCGCACTGGACGGAGCACACGTCACCACAGAGACGTGCGAACATAATGCTACTACGAAAACAATTGTCAACGCGATCTTCATCGTGCCGTCGTTCGTCGTGTCTCGACTCCGAATAACTTCAAGCAATTGAAACCAAGAGTAAAACTGACTTGGCTTTTATAAAGCACACACAGGAAAAGGTGAAAAAATAACTTTGCTGCTCGGGCTAACAACATGCTCCATTCAGTTTCCAACTTGAGGAAATGTTAGTTCATTTTGCGTGCATTACTAAAAGCGTGTTTAAACCCACACGTGTTTAAAGCGTGTTTAAACCCACATGTGACACATAAGCTTCCTTTGTAATTATTTGTTTATTAGAATTCCATCAACGGGTGGATGGGTTTACCTAGTCATTAAGGCATGGAGTGACCTACTCAATGTTCAATCGATTTATTAAATAATGTCTAGTTTAGATTATCTTGTAATTTAGGTCCATTATATTTATGGCTACTGATAAACTCAACATATTTTGTTATTTGTGAATTTGTCCTTAGGTTCAAATGTAGGCGTCAGATACCAACTGGTTTGTGTAATTTTGGAGGAGTATGAACAGAGAATTACTACTTCTAAGTACGTACTCCGCTTACGAAGCGGAGTACGTACTTAGAAGTAGTAATTAATTAAACCAACCTATCAGACAGAAGTGTCAGCAATGCATAATGTTGAAAGGATGAATGGGAAAGTTTTCGTGGAGACGCAAAATACTTAGATTTTTCATGAGATACACGTACACAGATGCGTACATTTTGAAGATGTTGTTGATATTACGCACAGGGTTTTTTTAACTGGCAATTCTTTAAAGAAGTGATGGTAATCGGTAACTAGCAGCGTATTTTAAGTTAAGGTTCATCATCATCATCATTTCAGCCGAAAGACGTCCACTGCTGAACATAGGCCTCCCCAAGCACCGTCACTTCAACCGGTTCTGTGCTTCCTGAATCCAGCGGACTCCTGGGACCTTCACCAGGTCATCGGTCCACCTTGTGAGGCCATCCAACGCAACGTTCGCCAGTACGCGAAAAACGCTCAGGATCTTTCGGCCCCATTGGCCGTCAATCCTGCGAGCAATATGCCCTGCCCACTGCCCCTAGAGATTGGCAATTCTTCAGGCTATATCGGTTACCTTGACTCTCTTACGGATCTCTTCCTTTCTGAATCGTATACACGTAGGGAAATTACCATCGTCCTCGCCATTGCCCTTTGGACACTGCACCTTGCTAATGAGGACCATTAGAAAAACAGTTAATGTTACTAAAGTCTAATTTCAGTTTTCCTGTATTGTCTTATTACATACTGTCAACGTTTCTTATCCAAGTCTCCAGTCGCAGGTCTGCTGGAATGAAACATTCCGTTGAATTAAGCAGACCTCTCATTGTACGGAAATCCTAGACAATGCGAGATCAGCTTATACTGGAAATATATAGCTTGGTACCTATGTAGCCGTGTGTATCTTTGTGCACTTCTATATTTGTGTATTTTTCTCGACTGAGAGTTTTGTTTGTACATGAATAAATGAACAAAAATATCAAAAAACATTTTTCTGAGAAGTTTTGCCAGTTAATTTGAAACAACAGCCCTGTATGAAGTCTTTGTCATGTAATTAGGTAAATGAAGCGCTAATAGTAAAACTCATCAGAAACAACATTCTTACTCCAGTAAAACAATACCGACGGAAAAGTCCCATGATTCATGTAAAACGTACAAGTATTTATCTACTCGGTATGTCTATTTACACCCTTTTTATGAATGAATTGCCTGGATTATGTAGAATTATGATTGACAATTATAAATAATGTAGGTAGGTTTATTTAAATACTTAATATTATAAATGTTCTAGTTTTGGCCAAACTATAAGTTAAAACCAACCCGCACTGGGCCCGCGTGGTGGATTACGACCCACTCCCTCTCACAGAGAGGAGGCCTGTGTCCCAGCAGTGGGAACATTAAAGGCTGATTTTGTGTGTGTGTATAAGTTAAAACTAAATAAAGAAAAGCTTGATGCTTCCCAGCGGAGATTCCTGAGGACGTTTTAGTCGGTAGAAGTCCGATAGACTGCCTTGTTGGTCTAGGGTCGCAAGCGCTACTGCTGAGCATGAGGCCCAGGGTCCGATTCCCAGGTCAGGCGTAGGGTTATTGGGTTTTCCATCAGGAATTTCTCTGTAGCAGCCCGGAGTCTGGATATATGCCCGGTCGGTGGCAATAGGCACTCGCCCTATTACATGGGACTTAAACATATCTGGCGAAATGTGGCTGTACCACAGGTCTGCCTAACCCTCCGGGTATTTCTGGCGTAATTTTATGTTATGTTATGTTTTTCCCAAACGCAGGGTATTAGTTTTATTTTATCTATTCAAGTAAGTAACCATGATTAATTCGTTAGTAAAACTTATCCTGTGTTAGTAATTAAGGCAATTTTATCTACATTCAAATTCCTGTACAATATACACAGCGGCAATACTGTCCGACGCTTCACCGCGGCTGTACCATTCCATGGGAAACGGCGCGGCGGCGCAGCAACGATTCACGTACAAACAGTCCAGCCTGCTCGAAATTAGAGACAGGATACTGTTGTTGCTGCCCCACACCCCACGCACCAGGGACGCATAGCGCTTACGCATTGTGGCAAAGCAATAATCTACATCTGCGTCCGCGAACAGGTGAATGATGATGCGCTGCATTAGCGGGGCAGCCTCAACGCGTTGTTGTATTGCACGCGGAGGGCACTGTACCATTTTTATTTTATGTAGCCCACAGGCTGCTCGAGTATCACGTAGTGCCGTATTAAGACAGTAAGAATAAAACACTAGGAGGTCAGTTCAGCAGTGGTTGCTATAAGCCGATGTTGGAGATAAAGATTAAAATGTCATAATAAATAAACTCTACTTTTTGACCGTACTATTTTAGTTTATGTTTGCTACGCATATGGATAGGAATACATACATATCCTACAAGGCAGACCTACATTTTGATTGATGTCTAACCATTCAACTGGCGAAAGGATCGGGGTCGTTAACTCACTCGCATGTATTTATCAATGCCTTATCTTACGATTGGCACATGGTCAAAAAACCTCAAAGATTAGTTTCACTAGAGAAAGAAAAGTAAGACGTAATTATTTTCAGTTTATTAAGTATAAATTAATTTTTAAAGTAAGAAGTTGCAACTTCTTGGTAGCTATGAGAACACCTAATTTAGAAAATTACATTTAATATTACGGTGTTTTTTTAAGATCGGTATATGACAAAAAGATTTCCTAATGACTAGTCTGTGTCCCTTACAGAAATTGTTTGAAACACTGTAACTTGAAAACATTGTAAAAGCAAATTATTTTTCAAAGAGTAACTGTGGAGTTTTTTGCCCGCTCTTCTCCATAGGAAACGATCAATTGGAAACGTGCACATAGCTTCTGACGTTTCATAAATGCCCATGTAGGCTGATGTGAAATAAAATATTTTGATTTGGATTTTTTAATAAATTTTGCGAGTCCCGTTTATCTTCACGGCTTGGACTAGACACCATTACATGCACATGGAAACTTCAGGAAAAGTTAACTTTACACTAATTATAAGTTAGAATTTTCTTGATAATAATGACACTACCACTAGTGCCTCTTCTTGTGTTTTGGTTTGAAGAAACTGTAGACGTCGTGCGCTGTGCTTGCTATATTAACTGCTCGAAGTCCTTTGCCCTGAAAATAACATAACATTATGTTACAACTTCTATTCAGTCAGGTTCCATTCTGACATTTAGAGGCATTCAGTTACGTACAAAATTGAATGCGGGTTTCACTTTATTGTACAAACTGTACTTGTTCTTCTGAACTGTCTTTCAAATGATTTTGTAAATCATTTATTTAGGGTCGGCGCAACATGTCTTTGTCTTCCATACTTCTTTATTAGTCGTCATATCGGTAGTCACTCCATGTACTCATATTCAGCTACTTGGTTGGGCTGGAAGCCATAGTCACATAGTCGGGAAAAGACTAGCCATATCATCTTTCACACAGTCCATCCATCGTTTCTTTGGTCTTCCTCTACTCGCTATCCACATTCATACTCAAAACTTTCCTAACGACATTTTCCTCATTCCTCCGCATCACATACAATACCATAACAACCGATTGCCGCACAACTTTTCAGTCACTGGTGCCACTTTTAGACTTCCTCTTATGTACTCATTTCTTATTCTATCCATTCGTGTCACACCACACATCGGTCTTCAGCTGCATGCAATTGCCTTTCATTCATCCCTTTTGTGGCCCAACATTCTGATCCATACAAGACAGCAGGTCTTACCATTGTTTTATATATCTTCCCCTTTGGTTAATAGTCTTTTAAATCACACGTCCTGGGGAAAACAATCACTTATTTTTACAAAATAAAAACAAAGAAGCCCAGTCTTTTGTGAAGAACATTTTGGCTTTTCATAATATGAGCTCATTTTTGGTAAGTGATGTGCGTATTGTTAATATTTTTGTCACTCAATGGACACGGTAAATGATGTAATTTACAAACGAAGGTAGGAAATTCAGTAATTGACTGCTGATCATGAGTGAGGGACTAACTGGGACCACTCCCAGTTAGTCCCTTCCTATATTATGTAGTTTAGGTGACTAGACATTTTCGTTACTTTATTTATTGAACAGTTAAAACATTATTTAGTGTTGTGGGTTACTTACAATTGCTCTTCCCGCTTTTTTTATTGCACGGACTGGTATTTTTCCCGGAGCTGCCTCAGAAGGCACTAGAAGCGCTATCACGACAATTAAGATTACAAAAACTTTAGTAAACTTCATAGTTGTAATTTTTGCAGCAGTTATTTTACACGGGGTACGCTATTCGTATCACGAAGTAGATACACACGACTTTATCGACTTGGTAATGACTTATGAAGTAAGACAAATATTGACCCATGTTTTTATACACAGAGATAAAATGTCACCGGGACTTTACAATTCCCTAAACGGAACACGTCAAAATTGTGATGATTAACTTACATATATACACTGTTTGAGTAAACTCGTGCTAATAAGTTCTAGGAATTATGCCCATCTGAGTGATTGCGTCATTTAATATTCTTAGCATAACTATAAACATTCCGATAAGCCAAACTCATTATTAGTAAATAAAATAGACATGAGTAAAATGTGAAATGATACAAGACTACACAGTAGTCGAAATTGCCAGCTTACATTAATGAATGACAGCCCTTATAAACGAATCTCCGTATGAAATCTTAATTTCATCTGCCAAATTATGAAATCTATCATATTTTTGTTTATATAAGTAGGATATTTTGAGAACTTATTTTACTCATTCAGGACACGTAATAGGTACACCTGCCATTCAATATTGGCTGCACACAATGCGTTGTTAGTTAACAAAGGGCACATGAGACGGTACTGATATCAATAGGTATTGAACATTTGCTAAATCTAGGCACAATGGTCCAGCATATTGTAGAGTCGCCAGCACATCAACTTACCACCAACTGACAAATTTCTCTAAAAGATTTTAAACCTTAAAATGATGACGGTTAAGTTTAAAATCGAATGAGAAAATTTGACAGTTTAACATGTGCCCTTTGTTAACTAACAACGCATTGTGTGCAGCCAATATTGAATGGCAGGTGTACCTATTACGTGTCCTGAATTAGTGAAATAAGTTCTGAAAATATCCTGACTCCTATTTCGGGTATTTGACCTATAAAAAACCTACCCTGGTCTTACAAACTAAATAAAAAACAAAAATATTTTGATTTCCTGTGTCATTATAAAAGTTAAAAAAGGTAGAAGGCTAGGAAGGATTTTCACCGGAACCAAATTGGTTCCGGTGAAAATATAAAATGGGGAAGATTGATGGATTTTGTTTAAATATTGAGTCCTGAAACACAATAGCCAATGTGGACACTTTTTGACGTAGGTACATTGATGAATTACTTACCTAGGTACAATATAAACATTGAATTTATTTTTTTAATACGATTTTTACCCATACCTACACTTTTTTTTTTTTTTTTTGGGTGGGTAATCATCAAATAACTTCTCCCGCTCTGGGCGGAGCGGGAGGGTGTGTCAGACTCTTACTGACTAAAACCCACCCGTATTCCTTCTTGTTGCCTGTGTTGCGGGGGCCTCGGTGACCCATAAGTACCTTCCCGCGACCCCGGCAGGCATCGGCCCTAGTGGACCCCTACTATGTGCTGACGACATCTCTTTGAGGCGCGCGTGGAATACAACGCGCCGTCGACCCGGGCCTGGTCCTTACCGGACGGTGAGCTACCCATTGCTCACCGTCCGCAAGCCCGCGCCTACGGTGGCCGGAAATCCGCCCGGGATTCCGGACGCCCTGGGCGTCTCCTGCGGCGGCTAGGGGCGAGAGGGCGCGAAACTTGCCTTGCCTTGTTTCGCAACTTCAGTATGATCAAAATCGAATTACGGAGTCCTTTAGCAGTAAAAGACGATTTCCGAAGTTTTATTTTCCTTCCACAGGAGTGTTTGTCAAAGTGGAAAATGCTTTAATAACTGGTGAGTTTTGAGCTAGCAAGGCTAGGAGAAAGGAAGTAATTTTACAACAGTTTAAAATGATTCACAGTTTTAAGACTCCATAATAAACGTCACTGTATGTGAAAAACAAATACCTACTGGCAATCGTAAGCTATGGCGCTTTTTATAGCTAGCTATGCAACGAATAGTGCTGACATTAAAATCGGTTTAACCTATGATCTAAACTATTTATTTCAATTAAACCATTTACTGGCAGACATAACAGCAGCGAATCAAATCACTTGACGTGAGAATTTATAAATGATTAATTTGAGTAGCCTTTCAGAATTCAAGAGTAATATAAGGAGAAGCAGCACATATTGTTATTCAATATAAGTAGTACCTACAGTTTCTAAACATTCAGTATTAAATAAGAAAACAAATGCTTCACAAATAATCGAATAAATATCAATTTATTCATAACATTGAAACATAACATAGAACATGAGGTAACTAACGAATGTCTGGACATGCCGCAACTAAGCCTAAGTACTTCAAGTCAATCAAGTGATTGTGTAAACCACGGTGTGAACGCAGTTTCTCAAGCTGGCCTTTCTTCTTCGGTATATTTGTAGGTATTTTTATCTAGCATTATTGTTTCCTATCCTTGACTGTTTGGTACAACTCGTGGGTGGTTGCCGCTGCACTCACTGAACTCACGACTTTTTTCTGTCAACAAAAACAATTTTGATAAGTTTACAAACTATAAACTAAACGCAATCCCCACAGTCACTAAAAGGGTATACACAAGGGTGATGTTACAAAAGCCAATAATTAGAATTATTCAGTTTTCACTTTACTAATTAGGTACAGGCACTGGTGAAATACCGTAGGTTTTTTATAAATTTTCAAACTGGTTATCTGGGACGAGAAACTAGTAGAGGAAATTGTCTTTTAGTCGGTAATGCGAACTGATAACCAATATGTATACGGTTGACTTAACTTCAGACCAATTGAAGTACTTACAAGTGTTTTCCCAGCCTTCTTCAGTGCGCTCAAATTGATCTTAGCGGGTTGTGGCGCGGCGTCACCAGCGCCGGCGAACAGCGCGAGCGCCGCCAGCGCGTCAGCTTCATTGTCTCTTCCAGTTATTGCTGCTCCACACAAACTACGAGGAACTCAGCTTCGAGTTGAAGTTGACTGTGACAATATACCCACAGACAGTAGCTTATAAATACAAGTAACAAATCCCAATTTTACCTGTTTCTGACACAACGGGATTTAGATAGTGACAATGTGCGCAAAATTATCTTTATAATTATTTTTCCAAAACTCACTGGAACTCACTAGTGAGTTATAGATTTTTTTTTAAATTTTATTGGTTAAGTTGCTTTGTTCTTATAATTTTTTTATTCAAAAAGAAGATCGTGTTCAATAGAACAAATACATTAGGAACCGGTACGGGCAGCGGAGGCACAGCCAATAAATTAATGTTCCTATTGCTTGCTCATTTCATTCAACTTCTTATTTAAATACATTATTTTAACTGGTACGTGTTTAATAAATAAAACTTTCACTCAAATATAACTTTCGTTTTCTCTGTAATAAAAAAAAACTTTAAATTCCCCATTTTGTACGTGGCAAAATAGGCGCAAACCCTATGCGCGGAAAATAAAAAAAACTCATCTCTTTAGTCTGTGGTCGATCGCAATGCGCGCGCATAGGAAAACTGATTAATTTTTCCCGCCATAGCGAAACATTTTTCACAACTCGTTTTCACTGTTGAAATTATAGTTATTTATTAATTAAAATGTCTACAAGTACTAGTTACGAAGAAAATGATTTATGTTGTACACCGCCCGATATAAGATGTGAAGCCCTTAAGTTATGGAAAGTTTACTACCTGAAAACTCCAAGGAAAAGTATCTATTAGCGTACCAAAATTTCATAAAATGGCAAAACAGCAAGAATACGCAGTCTTTTTCAGAAAATGTGTTCATGGCGTATCTTCTAAGTACAAACCTAGCTCTTTGTGGTGTTTATACATAATGTTAAAAAGTACAGTCCGAACAAAGAATGGAGTGGACTTAAAAACATACTCTAATTTGTCAGCTTATCTAAAGAGACTATCCGATGGATTTAGAAGCAAGAAATCAAAGGTTTTATCGTCTGACGATATTGAAAAATTTATAAAAGATGCTCCAGATAATCAATATCTGGCTACTAAGGTTAGTTAAAACTTTTTACCTACTAAATAAAATGAGTTTTTTTTGTTATTTTATTCACAAGTGTGTTAAAAAACGTCGTATGATACACGTGTGTATTGATACCGTCCTCGGCTCTCTTAAGACCCTCGCCTACGGCTCGGGTCTCAATGGCGCCTCAGCGGTAATCACCAATGTTACACACTAGTACTATAATGTACTATTATTAGGAATGCAGGAAACCATTACGTACGTATTATGACGTTACCATTTTCCCATACTACACTTTAAACCTTGTTTTCTTTTATATACAGAATAGGATGACCAAACACCCAGTAATTAATTACAACGACATCTGGAATTATTAATTAATACCTACTGTACCAAACTCAATAATAATGAGGTCTCAAAAAAAATAATGCTCGCGGCTAGACGTTGTGGTAAAACGATGGCGCTTTTCATCTCCACCTAAGATAAAAAAAATGTTCACGATTACTCTGTCCACTCACATACGCCTTGTATACACTCAATCTCACGTTCATGTTTACAAATTGGCTTTGACAACTTACAAGTTCTTATTTCTTATCTTAGTTCTTATCTTAGCTCTTATAACTTAGTGAGATATTGATAGGGTTTATGCAATAACACATCATAGGTCGCAAGCAAATCGATCAATGTTTTGCCGAAAATCGATATAGTATGACCGTTCCGCGAATAAAACTCTCCCTGGGAAGATATATCCTGTTTAGCCCTATCTTGTAACCTTTTCGAGTAATCATAAGATAATGGCATGAGATTATGAGATAAACGCTATTACGAGTTTGGAAGCAAGGGCGTATGTCATCATGTAATAAATTGATTATTTAAATAACTAAGCAAGCTAAACTATAAGTACTCCTTTTATTTGAACAACCGCCGCAATATAAGGCCGAGGAGTCCATAAAATGGTGAAGGCGCCGATTTTTTTGCGTTTTCATGATGAAACGCAGAAAACGCGCGGCATACGCGTGCACAAAGCGTAATATTGCGTGAAGAGGCGATACTATACATCCATACAATTTGAGCGAGATCTCACGCATTCTAAGCAAAGTATAAGGTCAGGCGCAAAAACGACGCCTGAAGTACAAAGCGAAGTGGTTTTTGTTATGAGCGGTGTACAGCAGCTTCCAAGATGCGTTTTTTCTCAGGCTGCGCCGATGTTAACTGAGGGGTTTATAGCCGAGTTCAGGGCTACTAGCCGCGTTAAATGAGTGGTGAGAATGCGATTTAGCACTAATATTGAGAGCATTTGTTCAGGACCCGGCCCTATATTTTCATAAGTATACCTACAATGAGGGTATGAGTTTTTTGTCGGTGTGCGACAAGTTAAGGGTAGAGTTCCTGTCTTATATCGATTAGGTAGAGGTATTTTATTGTGCACAGGAGGAGACCGCGGATGATCTAATCTATATGTATCGGAGGAAGCATTGCGTGCCACCATCTTACAAATAGAAGAACTATTTGGAGAATGCGGACAGCAAAATTTAATGAATATGAATAAAAATACCTGTTTCTACTTTAGCACAATTAAAACCACACAAACTCATAACATTTTAAACTACCAAGGAGGTAGAGGACACCATATTAATATTTCCATAGCTAATAAAACATGTATTGTATTTACAGACACTGCATCATCAGTTTCATGTACATATATAAGAGCGACTAGTAGCAAAACGTGAATATAATGAATATACCAGTGGTCCTACGGATTAAAAAGTTAGATAATTAGGTTGGCGGTTTAAAATCGTTAGGCAAACATCAATTATTTTTATAAGATATTCATGTTTTCATAATAATACTTTGGTAGATATTGAAGAAATCAAACATGAGTTAATACTGGGGCGAGATTTATATTATGAACAATGACGCGATCGTTGACTTCTATAATAACCGATGGGATACCTATTACCTATCACTGTGAGGACATAGTTATTTCCGTGGTGATAAGTGAAGATGACGAAAGAAATAGGGAGAATAGTAGTTTAAACTTAGTTGGAAATCACGTAGAGTCATACGCGATAAAAAAAATCAAATTAAAAGGTCACTAGCGAAAGGTAATTTATCTGTTTAGTCAGCTAGTAATTTTTAAAACCTTTCGCTTTGTATTTATATACAGATTAACTAATACAACTTGTTTTTTACTTTAAGTTCGTTTTTTGGCAGGGCGTCGACGTGTTTTTGACTTTTTTTTCCATTTAGTCACAGCATTATTTTTGTGAGATCAGCAGGGTATGAAGTATTAATTAATCATTTTTATTTGTTTCATGTTCTAATCTTATGGCGAGCGGAGTAAGAGAAAAAGATATCGGCTATAGAATCTACATCGCCGTCTTTCTACATAATACATAATTTATTTATTTTTTTAGAACTGTGATCCTTCTCGAAATTGGGAAGATACTCGGTCTAAGCTGAAACCAGTTTTGTTAACGGGGCATAGCCTTCGCAAAGTGTGTTTAGTTGACACAATTGGTTTCTGCTGATGATTGAAGACCCACAGTTTAATCAATATGAACTAGTGGCAGTGTTTGTAGAGCAACGTTCAGAATGTTTGAGGATTTTTCCATTTCAATTGAGTTCATGAGGTAGGAATGATTAATCTTACGCAGTTCTGACTTTCCCTTCCTCTGACTCTTTAGCATTCGTTGAAGTTTCAGCCATTGTTGTATGAGGTTTTAGTATATTGAACCCCTGGGCTGATGTGAACTGTCACGTCGTTTTGTTTGCTATAAGTACCTATATGAAGCCTTATCGGCCAGTTTTGGTGCGACAAGGTTTAAGCATGACGACGTTAGTTTGTGTGAGTGCACAGTGGCACACAAGAAAGAAAGAAAAAACATTTTTTTTATTTGGGACATGCACAAGACATACAAAAAGTAAAAAAAACCGGCCAAGTGCGTGTCGGACCACGCACAATGAAGGGTTCCGTAGTTGAGATTACTTGGGACAAATTTATTGCAAAAACAAACTTAACATTGTAGTTGAAAAACCTGATCTCCTATACATCGATATATGGCACGGTCAATTCTCCAACTGCAATTAAGTTGGTCGACTTACTATATTTCCGCAAGTGGATCCCTGAATCGAAAACCGGTGTTCACAGACCTGCAATATTTTTGAACGGCCTCACATCACGTGCAAATGAGGTAGGTACGCAAAAAAAAAGATTTTATTTTAGCACTTTGTCGGGGGGGGGTCTGGATTTATGCTTTTGCGGTTGCACAACGACATGCTTTGCTTTGCTTTGCTTGGTAGTATATAGATACAGGCCTATCCTGCCGCTTCCTTCAGAGGTGGTAGGGTGGCGGGGTCTTGAGGGAGAGCGCTACAGTCGTGTAGATCCTCAAGGCAAGTCTGGCGGATGCACCTTCCCGAGGTTGCCACCCCGTTTCTTGGTCTAGTTCCTTAAGAAATAGACGTAACAAAAACCACCAGGCGTCATCACTTCCTCTCCCCAATTCCCCTAACCCCATTCTCTCCCGTCTTTCACTCTCCTGCCCCAAATCGAATAATCCCTCCTTACCCCATCCTATCCACATTCTTGTTTCCACTCCTCCACCTGTCCAATTTCCACTCCTAACCGTGACCCCTTTGTGATTGGGTGGTTGCGGGCTCGACTGTCACTAAAACCAGCTGATGGCGAGTAGGAGAAATTAGTCACCTGCGCTAGGACCTGCGCAGTTGAGCGCCGTGAGCGGGGATGAAGGAGTCCTGGGGGGTTGAGCCGAGCGGCTCTGGCTGTAATGTGCCCGTAAGGCAACACGCCCTCTTTGGTCCGAATTTCAAGCGAAACGGTGGCCCTACCCAATAGCCAGGGGTAGGGAAATGGTCATAGTGTCCCGTCAGAGGGCCACAGGCGAGGTGCGTGAGGTCCGCTGAGGTCGTCCTCGGACGGCTGAAGCGGTAGGTAAAGGTCATGCTGACGGTGTAAGTGAGGGTTGATCAGTTCGTTTGGGGGTGGGCCTTTCGACCCCCTACGCCAACCCGATCGAGCACCCGATGTCGCACTGTAAGCCAGCCTTGCGCCCCTATATCTCTCTGGTAGTCCTAACGTTCGCGCTTTTTCATAGTGTGACGTTCCCAGGTGCGGGCTCCATGGAGGGTGGGAGCCAGAGAGATGAATCCAAAACCAATTTTAACATGGATCAAAATAGGCCAGTTAAAAAAACAGACACCGGAGTGGAGGCGAAAGCCAATGAGACTCCGAAGGGAGGTGCTAGCACTTCTCTCGCCCCTGGTGGCCTTGCGGCTAACGCTGCGGGTACCAGCGCGGGCGTAGGTCTGGCTGTGGCGAGAACCACAGCTAAGACCAAAACAAAAAAGTCCCAAAAAAAACAAAGGACGTCGGCGCTGATTGGGACCAGTACCGACCCTCCCCATACCAAGGTGACGATCCCGGTGCTGGGTAACACCGGCACCAGGGGTCCAGCCAAACACCCTCCTCCTCCTGAGGCTCTTCTAGCCTCCTCCCACCAGACGGCCGTCACCGGTCAAACGGAGACGACCAGCTGCACAGAGGATGCGTTTTCGCATGCCTGGCAAGTGCAGAAACGCAAGGGCAAGGGTAAATGCACTCAACAAGCCCGCCGCCCTTGCACTGACCCTTCAGGTCCATCAACTGCTGCAGTTAAAGGCAAGCAGAGGGACGGAGTGACGAGGAAGGAGCGACGCCAAGCCCGCTGGAGGCCAGGTAAGGGCTCCCGCAATAAACAGGCCACAGCCGCTAGTATGGTCAAAACAACAAGCGGCCAACTAAGTTTCTCCGCTGGTAAGAGGTCACAGGCAGAGGCCGGCACAAGCCGTCCAGCGCCAAGTCAACCGCCAACCAGTGTCCCAGCTGCTGGCAATAAAAATAAACAGCGACCCGATTGGAAGGATCATGCCGCGGCCAAGCGAGCTCTCAACGAGACATTGACACCTCGGGGGGAGCATAAGCGGCCGCGTCTTGACCAATCCAAACGGGTCGACCAGCGTAGCTACGCCCAAGCTGCCAGCTCGACCCTAGACGTCGCGATCACCTGCGACCGCACGGGAATCCTCAGCAAGGACGTATCGGACCAGGTACTCGCTGCTATCCAGAAGCAGATCATTCTCGAGGCCTGCTCCCCTAAGCAAGACACTCCAGGACCGACCTTCAACGCCAAGCCGCTGTTCGCCGGAGGTGTCCTTAAACTGTGGTGCGGTAACGACCACACCTTAGCCTGGCTAAGGAAGACAGTCTCCGACCTGTCTCTCCCAACTAGCATCCCGCTAGTTGTCAAGAGCCAATCGGAGATCCTGAAGCGAGCACGATGTGGCGTCGTGATTCCAGACGAGCAGGGAGTCTTCGGAGAGCCGACCAATATTGGGCGCGCTCTCAGCTATCAAAACCCCTGGGTCGACATAAAGAGGTGGGTACTTCTATGGTGTGGGCATGCCGACAAACAGACCGCAGCATGGTTTGTGGTAGTTGGTGTCCCTATGGACCAAATCCCGATCCTGATGGAGGCCGGACGCCGTCTCTCAATTGGACTGGGGACGGTGTACGTGAAGTTCCAGGGTCGGAACGGCAGGTTCACCGATGTCCCTCAGGGATGGGACCCTACTACAAAGACCATCTGCGAGGCGCCGACGCAGCTGCCCCAGACACCAGCAAGGGAGACAACTCCCCCGCCAAACATCCCGGAAGCATCAGCGGCTGAACCTGCTGCAGCAGGGTCGGCCGACTGTGCCGCCGCCTCCGAGAGCGCCGTCCCTCCACCGGGTGAGGACCTGGATGACATGCTCTTGTCGCCGGCTTCGGGCCCGGAAGGGGACGGCTTCGACGAGGGCGACTTGTTTTCCGGGCTTAAACTTGGGGGGGACGAAGAGGGTTCGACCAGCGATGGCGTCCCTTTCGTCAACTTGTAAAGTCCTGCAGGCAAACCTCACCACAGTCAGACCGCGACGGCTCAGCTTCGCAAGTGGCTGGAGGCGCAACACACGGCCATTGCCTTGATCCAAGAGCCGTGGATTAGGGCGGGCCGCATACAAGGACTTTCCAATCTTGGCGGTAAGCTCCTGGTAACCACAGATCACGCACACCCTAGAGCGTGCATCTATGTCACAGGTAACCTTAAAACACATCTTTTAACTGACTTTTGTTGCAGAGATGTCTCTGCAGCTAAGCTGCTAATACAGCGTGACGACAACACGGAGATGACGATCGTTTTCGCCTCGGCCTACATGCCCGAGGCGGAGGCGCCGCCTCCGCACGACCTCGCCCGCCTCGTGAGCCATTGCGAGGGATGTGGGTTTGAGGTCGTGGTAGGGGCCGACGCCAACGCTCACCATCAACTGTGGGGTATGGACACGCAAAACGAGAGGGGTAAGGCCTTGGTTGAATACTTGTTCTCGACTAACCTATCCCTACTAAACACTGGCTCCGAACCAACATTCGTAACCAGGCGTAGCCGAACAATCATAGATCTCACTCTGGCAACAGAGGGCGCGGCGGAAATCACTGCTGGGTGGCAGGTCTCCAACGAGGCCTCCTACTCTGATCACAGGTGGATCCGCTTCGACATCCAGGTCTGTGTTTCTCCAACTCTACCACGGCGCAATCCGCGAAACACGGATCGTGCCACCTACACACGCAACCTTGAATCCAAGTTTGCGACAATAAGCGATCCGGTGACGTTTGCGGACACGATACAGATTGAGGTACAAGTGAGCTATCTTACTAAAACAATGATAGATAGCTACCAAACTGCCTGCCCAGAGACCACCCCGCGCAGCACACCGGGCAAACAACCATGGTGGGGCGCTGATCTAGAGCGCAAGCGCGGCAAGGTAAGGGCAGCTCTGAACAGAGCCATGAACACATGTGCGGATGAGGACTGGGATAATTACTACGCAGCCAAGTCCAGTTACAAAAAATGCATTAGATTCAGGAGTACCGCGGGATGGCGCAAATTCTGTGGTAGCATTGAATCTTGCCAGCAAGCTAACAGGGTAAGAAAGGTACTGGCGCAACAGAAATCTCCTGGGCCCACTACCCTCCGCAAACCTGATAACACACTCACTTCCTCGCCAGAAGAAACGAGACGCGTCCTTATCGAGACTCACTTCCCTGGATGTGTCTTCACGCAGGTAATCGACTGGCAAGATGTAATTCAAACGCCATCAGACAACGATTGGAATTACGCACGCAGGGTGATCACGTTGGAGAAACTCCAATGGGCCATCCGGAGCTTCCATCCTTTTAAGGCAGCTGGTCCTGATGGAGTGTTCCCCGCCTTACTACAATGGGGCGGAACCTCTGTCGCAATAAGACTGGTGCCACTAATGAGAGCGTGTCTGGCCTTTAGATACGTTCCCAAAGGATGGAGGGAAGTGAAAGTCATATTCATCCCTAAGCCAGGTAAGGGGGACTACACAAACGCCAAATCCCATCGACCAATCAGCCTGACCTCCTTTCTACTAAAGACTCTGGAAAGGCTGTGTGATAGGGAGTTGAGGGACGGCGCTCTAAAAACCATACCACTGCACGGTAACCAACATGCATACAGCTCGGGTAAGTCGACCGAATCCGCTCTTCATCTAGTGGTTAGACAGATAGAGGAAGCGATTCATCAGAAGGGCACCTGCCTGGGCACTTTCATAGACATCGAAGGAGCCTTCGACAAAACAAACTTCTCCAGCATCAGCAGCGCCCTCTCCAGACATGGAGTAGAACAGGTACTAACGGACTGGATTACAAACATGTTAAGCAAACGTGTGGTTCGCCTTGAGGATGAGCGACAGCTGGCCATGATAGCCAGAGGCTGCCCCCAGGGAGGGGTGCTGTCCCCCCTTTTATGGAATCTGGTGATAAACGATCTCATCACCAAACTCAACGCGAACCACTATTACACAATAGGTTATGCAGACGACCTTGCAATCCTTGTTTCGGGGAAAGTAACGGGAACAATCTGCAACCTCACTCAGCAGGCACTACGTATCGTAGAAAAATGGTGTAGGGTTTTCGACCTATCGGTGAACCCCACCAAAACTGAACTAGTTATGTTCACCCATAAACGAGCATTAGGCCCTTTCCGCCTACCAATACTGTTCGACACAGAACTTCAGTTAGCCAACGAAGTCAAGTACCTCAGGGTCATTCTAGACAGTAAGTTAAACTGGAGTAGTCACTTAGACAACAAAATAAACAGGGCTTTTGGCAGTGCAAGAAAATGATAGGTAAGAAGTGGGGCCTATCCCCCAAAATTATACTATGGCTGTACACGGCGGTAATCCGCCCCATGATCTCCTACGGGGCCGTGGTCTGGTGGCCCCGCACCCAGCTAGTCACAGCCTCCAATAAACTACAACGCATGCAAAGACTTGCCTGCATGGCGACTACGGGCTGCATGAGGACAACTCCGACTGCAGCAATCGAAGCCATGCTGGGACTGCCGCCGCTCCACCTGTTCATACAGCAGGAAGCGACGATGGCGGCAGTACGCCTAAATACACTGAATCTCTGGGGCAAGAGAGACACACTACACACCGCGCTGCTTGAGGGACTCAATAAAGAGTTCCCCATCACGAAAGCAATAAATGACCAGGTACCCAAACAATTTATATTTGATAAGAAATACAAGATCCAACTCCACGAGGATCGCCGATGCGAAGGGCTGCGCCCCGCAGAGCTGCGCATCTTCACAGATGGATCCAAAACAGGTAGTGGCACAGGTGCTGGAATCTTCTCGGAGGACTTCAACATACGCATAGCCACACCATTGGGGGTCCATAACACAGTGTTCCAGGCCGAGTGCTTAGGTATTTCTCTGGCCGCCTCAGCCATCATGGCCAGGGAAGTTAAGGACCACTCAATCCACATACTCTCAGACAGCATGGCTGTCCTGCAAGCGCTAAACAGTCACACAGTTGACTCTGGGCTAATATACGAGTGCCATCAGCGCCTCAACCAGGTGGGTAGCCTCAACAACATAACCATTCAATGGATTAAAGGACACAGCGGTTCGCTAGGCAACGATGCAGCTGATGAACTTGCCAGGAGGGGGTCGAGCATGGCACCAGTGGGACCTGAACCCATCGTGCCACTTCCCTTCGGGTACCTACGCACTCTGGTAAGGAAACGCACCAGAGATAAACATCTCAAACTATGGTCGGACCAAGGTGAGTGCAGGCAGGCCAAGGAAGCTCTCCCTACAATTGATGATCGCCTCACGAAACGGGTTCTCCGACTAACTAAACTACAGCTGCGCACTGTTACAGCAGCTATAACAGGCCACGGGTCATTTAACAAACACCTCTTTGTCATAGGAGTCACAGACAGTCCGCTGTGCAGGGCCTGCATGACGGACGACGAGACAGCAGCACATGTGTTACTAAACTGCCCGGTCGTCGCCACATACAGGGCAAAGTACTTCGGTAACCCAGGTACCCTCCGTGAGATGGTCAGTAACACCAAGGCGTTGCTGGCCTTCCTTGAGGAGCTGGGGTGGATCGAATAATCGATTTCCCACCCGTACGCAAAATACGCGCATTGACGTGGAGTTGCGGACACCAGCCCGTTTTACCTATTTACCTACCTATAGCACTTTGTCGGCGTGATTAATATGTATACCTATGCCAAATTACAGCTAACTAGTATCAAGCGTCTCTGAGCTACAGTGGGGTCAGACAGACAGACAGACGGACATGGCGAAACTATAAGGGTTCCTTGTTTACTACGGAACCCTAAAAAAGAGCATTTAAACCAAACAGAATTAACATATTTGTTCGATTAAACAAAATATTTAACCATCAAGAGCTGTGCTATGCCAAAAAGGTAGGAGCCTTTTTGGCATAGGTCAGGTCTTGATTTTTTTAAATATTTTGTTTAGCTCAGCCTAATTAGCAGCAGGCTTAAATTTAACTTGACTGATATTTGTCGTGGTGTCAGATTATGTCAAGTCGTTCTGTTACATCCCTAGTTTGCAATAGTAAATGCTGACAACAATGCTTAGTCAGCACCAGGCATTCTAGATCATGATTGCCCACAGGCTTCCAGCCAGTTCGGGTTTGGCATTCAAAGAGTTGGGACGTTTTACCGAGTTTTCCCCAAAATACATTGTCCTTGTTTAGGAAACAAAATAAACCTTTTTTAAAAAGATTCGGGACTTTTCCTTTCTAACATTTGGTGGCAGCGGTGGGATAAGACATCCCCAGTGTCCTTAAAACGGTAAATACGTCGCCGGAAATAAAATCTGTGTGTGTCTGTGTTCCCAAAAGTGCCCAGTGATTGTGTCGCCTAATAAGCACCCCAACCTGAACTCATCACATCGAAGGTCGTTACCATTCGACCTGGTCCAGAGCTACATATCGCCCCGGGTCCACTGCGTAGTAAGTGGTACTGCGTTGTTGGGTAGCACTTGCTGCACCCAACTATACTGTATCCAGCGCCGACCTGACGGTAGCCGTCGGCTCCTCATCCATACGTCTAAGGTAGACGAAATCCAGAATGAAGAATTCCTACGAGTTGTTCCTGTAAGTCCAGATTACTCTATCCTGTGAAATTTGTGTGTGTTCTGCGTTAAGTGTGCGTACCTATACCGTGTTATAATCCCGTGTGTTAATATAGGTGAATACTAATTCTAAGATTAATTTTAAAACATTAATAACTAGATTCAAGATAACTTGATAAGTAGCTTACGCTTCGATCCCAGTCGTCCTCATCAGTTGCGCATAACTTACACATCCGCAGCCCACGCAATTCTCAGAACTAAATAACTTTTAACCATACCAGTAACTTATCATCACGCCGGTAATTCCAGAAGGGTTAAGCAGAGGTTTTAGTATTCCTTATTAATTTACAAAACAAAATGTCTAAATCCGAAGCTAAAAAAGACATTAAAGGTGAAGAGGACATCCCATTAAGTGTTGTGCTAAAATTTATTAAACCATTCAACGGCGATAGAGACAAGCTCACAGCTTTCCTTAGAAACTGCGATAGCGCAATATCCTTGGCGTCTTCCCAACAAGAAGACGTCGTTTTTAAATATGTATTAAGTCAACTAGAAGGCAAGGCTGAGACCGCGTGCTCTATTAAAGATTTTGAAACATGGCCATCACTTAAAGAATTTTCGAAAAATCAGTTTGGTGAACGTAAACACTATGCTCACCTGCTCACTGACTTGCAAGACTGTAGGCAAGGAAATCAAGAACCTGTTACCCAATTTTCCCTGAGAGTAGAAACCTGTTTGCAAAAACTTCTTACAGAAGTTACGGTTTCCAATACGAGGAAGATCGAACTTCCTGGTAGATTAGCCGCGATGGAAGACCTCGCTCTCCATACATTTATATTGGGATTAATCCCTAGAATCGCTAACATTGTGAGATGTAGAGATTACAAAACATTAAATGATGCCATTAATGCTGCGATATCCGAAGAGAAAATACAGCAGTTCTCTTATCGCAATTTCAACAGGCAAAAAGCTACTGAATCCGTTAAAAGAAGCGAAATAAACAATACACCTCAAGCGAAAGTTTTTATTAGAAGTAGCAATGGTCAACCCAGTATTTCCTCCAATGATTCTCTTTTCTGTAGATATTGTAAAAAGACAGGACACATTCTTGAAAACTGCAAACTGCGTGATTTCAACAATAAAAAATTTTCAAATGGCCCTCAGCCATTTACTCCTTTTAGACCTTCGCCCTTTAATGACAAACAAACAGTTGTTAAGCCAGGATCTCGTGTAAACTTCACTGATAATTGTGAAGAGGAGGGTAGGGATGAAGTAGATGAATCCGTTAACGATACAAATTTAAACTAAAAAATGTCCCGTTTAAGTATCGCACGGGGCAAACCCCTTTTAAACAAGCCGATACTACCCTTATTAAAATCAAGACCAATGGACAGGGTAACCAGCCCCAAACTCACGGTCTTTCCAAAAGTAGGACCACGCCGCAGGGTAACCAGCCCCATAAGGAAGGTCTGAACTCTTTTAATAATAGGACCACGCCGCAGGGTAACCAGCCCCATAAGGAAAGTCTGAACCAACATTCCAATTGTGAACCTGAAAAAGAAGTTAAAATATATGAAATCCTTACCCGAAAAAGATTTTTACCTTTCATTAAATTACGAACATTTGTAAATAAAAATCCACTTACCTTCTTGATAGACTCAGGAGCGTCGCTCTGTGTTCTGAAAAAGAAAAGTATAACAAGTACTGTACAATTAGAAGATAGTGTTGTTACAATTAAAGGAATAGATTCCAAAAAAGAAACTATGAAAAGTGTGGGAAGTTTTAAATTACAACTACAGTTCAATGAAAAACTAAGTATAACTCATCCTTTCCAAATATTTGACGATATAAACTTACCTTACGATGGTATAATAGGTAACGACCTGTTCACAAAACATAAGTGCCGCATTGATTATCAGACGGACTGCTTAGTAATAAATAACTATAACATTAAGTTATCCTTCGATGAACCATCATATGTCATTGAGCCCCGTACCGAAACAGTAATAGAGTGTTCTGTGAAAAACCCTGAATTGAAAGAAGGAATAATATTAGATCAACATATTTCCGATTCCCTTCTTATATCAAATTGCCTTGTTAAAGTAAAGGACAATAATAGAATTAATTTGACAATTGTCAATACATCTGATAAACCAATTAATTTAAATGCTAATCTTATGCTTACCTTAACTTCACTAGACCTTACTCAGTGTAATATAAAACAACATAATAGACTAATTAATAGCATTGAAAGGTCCCGGCAATTGACCGAACTACTGCGAACATCTCATTTAAATCAGGAAGAATTACATTATCTTAGTGAAATCTGTCATCAATACTCTGATATATTTCATTTACCAGGAGACCAATTAACCTGTACGGATGTAATTCAACACGAAATAAAAACTAATTCCTCACAGCCAATTAATGTTAAATCGTACCGATTCCCAGAAATACACAAGGAAGAGGTAAATTCCCAAATAACTAAAATGTTAGATCAGCAAATTATTAAACCATCAAAATCCCCATGGTCATGGGTATTTGGATAGTGCCTAAAAAGGATGACTCCACCGGGCAAAAGAGGTGGAGAATTGTTATAGACTATAGAAAATTAAATGATATTACCATTGGTGAAATTTACCCAATTCCCCAAATTAATGAAATCTTGGACCAGTTGGGTCAAAGTAAATACTTTACAACTTTAGATCCCACTTCCGGTTTCCACCAAATTAAAATGTCTCCAGAAGACGCCCCAAAAACTGCATTCAGTGTACCCCAAGGTCATTTTGAATTCAAGCGGATGCCGTTTGGTTTAAAAAATGCGCCCGCAACTTTTCAGAGAACAATGAATACTGTCTTGTCTGGATTACAGGGCGTTCATTGCTTCGTGTATTTAGATGACGTAGTCGTATACTCACATGATTTATCCTCACATATCCAAAAACTTATTCTTGTCTTTGAAAATTTGAGAAAATTCCGCCTTAAACTTCAGCCGGACAAATGTGAATTCCTGCGAAAAGAAGTTGCCTACTTAGGCCATGTAATAAGTAGTGAAGGCGTTAAGCCTAACCCTGACAAAATAAAAGCTGTCGTGAATTTCCCTATACCAAAATGCGTTAAGGACATAAAATCATTCTTAGGTTTAGCGTCATACTATAGAAGATTTATACCAGAATTCTCAAAATATGCAAAGTCCCTTACTGCCCTTCTAAAAAAGGATACTCATTTTAACTGGACCAATAACCAGCAATTATCGTTTGAGCAACTGAAAAAGAAATTGGTAACTGCACCAGTCCTTATTTACCCTGATTTTACTAAACCTTTTATTTTAACTTGCGATGCGTCAAATTACGCAGTTTCAGCTATATTATCCCAGGGTGTAATCGGAAAAGATCAACCAATCGCTTTCGCGTCAAGGACACTTAATAAGGCAGAATGTAATTATAGTGTCACAGAGAAAGAATGTCTGGCTATTGTGTATGGAACTAAAACATTTCGTCCTTATCTTTTCGGCCGTCAGTTTAAAATATTAACAGACCATAAACCCTTAAATTGGCTTTTTAACTGCAAGGACCCTGGATCTCGATTAATCCGCTGGCGCCTTAAACTAGAAGAATTTAATTATGAAATTCAATATAGGAAAGGTAAGACAAATACGAATGCTGATGCTCTTTCGCGGTATCCAATAAACCCTTTACAAAACATAGAGGAGACTCAGACAAATAATACACCACCTAATCCTGAAAATGTCTCCACTAACCCTGACCAAATACTTACCGATGATGCACCTCCTTCGCAGTCATCGCCGCAATCAAATCCTGGAAGCTTAGACTTACCTGACGATTTTGTCCTCCCTGAAAACCTGGAACTCCCTGATGACTTTAATATACCTACACCACAATCCAGTGAAGTCATTGACGATGACGACACTTATTCTAAATGCCTTAAAACTATAAACAACAGATTAGCGACATCTAACACCAAAATCCTTGAACATAACGAAAACCTTTTAAAAACAAAATCAAAACATATTGTGATACCTACCTCAATTGACTTCGACGAGTCAAACCGTTATATAACTGAAATTATCAGTAATATGACTGAAAGCAAAGAATTCCTAGCATTAGAGAGAACCCTACATTCATTCTTGATATCTGAAAAAGAAAATATTACTTATTATTTTATATTCATTAAAGTGTTTCATTATGAAACAACTACTTACGATGATATTTTTAAAAGCCTGAAAAACTTAAAGAACTACTTTTTATCTGTAAATATAAATGAGTTTAGTATCACAGATTTCAGAAATCCGTTTGATAGCCATAACTTCATAAAGATAAATAACATAATCACGTACCTATTTCATAATACAAATATAACCATTTATATTTACAGAAATATTATAATGTATCCGACTATGAGCGAAATCGCTAAAATCATGCGTGAAAATCACGATATCCCTATTTCTGGTCACTTAGGTTCTAACAGAATGTTAAAAAGAATCCAAGAAAAATACTACTGGCGAAATATGCGCAGTGATATTGAAAACTATGTCCGTAAATGTGTATCATGTCAAGCTAATAAAGCACTACGTCAAACTAACCGTGCACCGATGCAGATCACCACAACATCAACACAACCGTTTGAACGCGTTGCATTAGACATTGTAGGCCCCCTTCCTGAAGTTGGTAATGCTAAATTAAAATTTATTCTAACACTGCAAGATGACTTGACGAAATATTCAGCTGCTTATCCTATCCCTAATGCTACCGCAGAAGAAACGTCTGAATGTCTGATTCATTTCATCGCTCAATTCGGTATTCCAAAAACAATCCTAACTGATCAAGGCCCGAATTTTACGGCCGAACTATTTAAGCAAACTTGTAGCTTTTTAAAAATTAAACAGCTCTGGTCCACCCCTTATCACCCACAAACACAGGGAGCCCTAGAAAGGAGCCACTCAACTTTAAAAGAATACCTTAAATCTTTTGTAGATGAAAAGCAAACTAATTGGCCTCGATATGTCTATACAGCCATGCTCACCTATAACACAACAGTTCATAGTACTACAAACTTCACCCCTTATGAGCTAGTATTCGGTCATAAGGCTCTTATACCCTCATCCATTTATGACTCCGCCTTAGAATCTACATACAACAATTATGTTCGGATCTTACAACAACGTCTACGAATTTCCAGGGAGAAAGCTGTAGAAAATATATTAAAATCAAAAATAACTTCCAAAGCTTATTATGATAAACACACTAAACCAACAAAGTATAAAGCAGGTGATATGGTATACGTGAAAAATCACTTACGACTTCGTAAAGCTTTATCACCCATCTGGAAAGGTCCTTATAAAGTAATTCGAGTAAATGGAAATAACACACTTACATTATTAATAAACCGCCGGCATGTAAAACAACACCACTATGATGAAGTTAAACTTGCTGAAACGAATAATTAGTTTTATTATACTTACTATGTTATATTTAGCTACGTAGATTCGTTTTATAACCTAGAATATTATTTCAGGATCGCCTCGGCGTGTATCTCCGTTATCTCAGCAGACATTATAGAACCCATTAAAGAAAGTACTGGAATCTATTTTGACCCGGTTGGAACCTTGAAAATCTCTAATAATTATCTTCACATGTTAGTCCCGATCGATATTGGGTATATACAACCTCATATAGAAAATATTAAGTCTGCCTTAGGAACTGCTAGATTTCTTTGCCAACAGAACGAATTAAGTGTCTCAAAATGCCATAACTTCCTGCAACCCTTAACATCTCGGCTTGACAGTATTTTAAAAGATTATAGTGCTATATCTCATCTTATTCCCGATAGAGATAAGAGATCTGCATGGTTTGCTGGTATCGGTTCCCTTTTCAAGCAAGTAATTGGCACAATGGATGAGGATGACTCAATTAAGTATAATTCCGTAATTGAACACTTAGAAAATAATGATAAGAAACTCTCATCTCTCTTAAAAGAAAATATTTTGATGACTAATACAGCATTAAATAATTACAATGAAACACTTAAAATAATCAAAACCAACGAAGCTCGATTAGGCAATGCTATTGAAAATTTATCAGCCGTATTAAACAATGTATCTAATATACCTAAGGACTTATATATAGAATCTAAAATGAATGAAATCTATAATGAATTGTTTTCTAGTTTACTAACTTTATCATTTAGACTTGATGATATTATTAATGCTATAATGTTTACTAAAAGTCATTCTATACATCCCTCTGTCCTAACCCCTAAACAACTGTATGAAGAGTTGATGCGTAATGTTAAGGATTTAAATAAGAATAGTGAACTACCCGTTAGCTTAAGTTTAGATAATATCCATATGCTAACTGACTTAGCACAACTATCGTGTTATTTTATAAATAGTAAAGTAGTATTTGTCATTAAAATTCCCTTAGTACATAAATCAGAATACTTGTTATATAAGCCTATATCTGTACCTATCCCACATGATGTAGACCAGCCTTATTCCTATGCTATGATAACACCTCATTGTAACTATATAGCTATAAGTAAGGATAAAATAACATATGTATGCCCTCAAGAACTAAGTAAATGTGTTAAAACTGTTAATCAGTTTTATGTATGTAATAATCTCGATGTATACTCAATTCAAGATATGCCTACTTGTGAAACTGAAATGTTATGTAAAATTATTAATAAATTACCTCAACAATGTGAAACTAAATTAGTTCATGGGAATATAGATATTTGGCAAGAATTAAAAAACAATAAATGGTTATTTGTTAAGTCAGAACCAACCAAACTTACCCTTGAATGTAATTCACAGATAACAGAGTACAAATTGTTAGGTACTGGTATTATCAGTCTAGAACCGGAATGTAAAGCTTATTGTAAAGATAGTGAACTTTCATCTAAACCTTATTATAATAGAGTTCTTAAACCTGTAATTTCTGATTTTAATCTCATCAGTGATCCTTGTTGTGACAAAGATAAGTTCATGTCAATTAAATCAAAATTAAAACCTCTAAAGTTAAACGATGTACATCTAGAAAAGCTTGTAACTGCTTCAAATCATCAATTAATGTCAGATATTGACAATATTATTAATGAACCCAGTCCATTAATTAAATATGAATCTCATTATCCTATTATTACCTATTGTATAATTATTCTACTTTCAATTTTAATATTATGTAAACTTTGTAAAAAATTCGGTAAATGTCCAACTTTCAAAACTAAAATAAAATCTAACAGTTTAACAGATGAAGTTCAGGAATTAGAAGAAATTCCAGTTCCAAGATTCCACACATCTCCCTGAAACTTATGTATAAAAAAAATATAAGTTTCATCTTGTTGGGGGGGTTGTTACATCCCTAGTTTGCAATAGTAAATGCTGACAACAATGCTTAGTCAGCACCAGGCATTCTAGATCATGATTGCCCACAGGCTTCCAGCCAGTTCGGGTTTGGCATTCAAAGAGTTGGGACGTTTTACCGAGTTTTCCCCAAAATACATTGTCCTTGTTTAGGAAACAAAATAAACCTTTTTTAAAAAGATTCGGGACTTTTCCTTTCTAACAGTTCGTCCTAACTTAAGCTTTCTCTTTCAAGAGACGTACCATGGACGTACCTAATTTTTTATTTCTGACGTTCGGTAAAAGATCTAGGTATAGGCAGGTTTATGTAATGTTTATCTCATATGGACAAAAATGGCCACTACTTTAGTCCAATCAAAATCAAAATCAAAAGTCATTTATTCACACTAGGCTGAGAATCAACACTTTTCGAACGTCAAAATTACATAAGACAGTCCCTCAAAATGCCCACCCTTCACCACTTCCTAGTGCTTTAGCTGGGAAGAAGAAGTGGCCAACAAACTCCCCAGCAGCACAGCTGTCTGTTCAGTTAGAGAAAAAAAAATGGATTCTATACAAGAGTATGCAAAACAATTTATACTACGTGCAACACAAAACATTAAATTATTAGCCATGTGTCAGCTAGCCCACCACTATACCAACAAAAAAAAAAGAAAAACACCCAACAACCAAACAACTATTCTCAAGCAGAGATAAAAATGTAAACAGAACTTACATAATCAGCCTATAATGTTCCCACTGCTGGGACACAGGCCTCCTCTCTGTGAGAGGGAGTGGGCCGTAATCCACCACGCGGGCCCAGTGCGGGTTGGTAAAACAGAACTTAATAGCCATATAAAAACCTCCAAGCATAAAGGGCATGCCCGCTTACATATAGCTATAGCTGTAAAAGTCACAAATGACGAACTAGGACCATCAAAGTAAAATAAATAAACAGTTAATTACTAATAACAAAACAAAAAATGGTCAGCAAGAGGACCAGTCACCACAAGCAGCACCCGCTCACGAGCATAACGCAAAAGTCAGCCATTACCCCCCTCGCCATATTTGAGGGAAGGAGACAACCCGACCCCCGACGCTACCGCAAGCAGTGACATCTCCTGCCGGGATCGCGGGAATGTACTAATGGGTCACCGAGGCCCCCGCAACACAGGCAACGGAAGGAATACGGATGGGTTTTAGCCAGTAAGAGTCTGACACACCCTCCTGCTCCGCCCAGAGCGGGAGAAGTTATTTGATGATTTCCCATACAAAAAAATAAAATAAAAGCAGTCACATCTAAGGGAGCATGACGAAGTTGCTGCCGGTTGTAAGAATAATATAATCAGTTATCGAGGTCGCTAGCTAATATTGAAATACAACTCAACAAAAAAACATTGTAATGAGAACATTGTATGTTATCCAGTTGGAGCGTAGCTTAGAGATGTTGGTTTAATATAATTTAATCTGCTGGGTTCTACCATGTAACCTTTTCGAGTAATTTATAAAATAATGGTATAAGACTAAGAGATACACTCTATTAAGAATTTAGAAGCAAGGGCGTATGTCATTATGTAAAATGTATGATGTTATAAATTGATTATTTAAATAAGCATGGTAAACTACAATATGTAACAAAAACCCTGTTGTTCCTTCTACCTATGTTTTAAGAATCGGTTTACTAAGCGATAAAGAAGTCATTTATAAAAAACTGTTCAATAAAAAAAAATTAAAATAAATATTTAATTATTAATATTTGTAATGTTTAATCGATTTGTTACCTCTGCAATTCTGCATGAAGCGATGACGCGAAACCAGAAGTAGATAGAACGTTCCCGCCCTCTCTTTGATCGGTGCCGCCGCACCGCCGATTATCTACCTATTTTTCTACACAAGTTCGTGACGTTGTCAGCTGTTGTTTGTCAGTATCACTTTAACGAATTAATCTTTGAAAATCTTGGTTTACACAGTATTTTTAAGCACAATTGATATTATGATGATTTAAGATATAATAAAATTATTGATATTAGAACACAATACGAAATTCATTCGTGATAACTTATAGGTATTTTTGTACTGAACATCTAATGACTTCATTATAATTTGGAAAAAGCATGAATGTAGAGTAAATGCTGTGGAAATGCGTTCCTTGAGAAGCATGTATGGTGTGACTATAAATGATAGGCTGAAAAATGATTTGATAAGGCAACAATGCGGTTTAAAGGAAGATGTAGTGACAAAAATTGAAAAGAGTATGCTTAGATGGTTTAGTCATGTTGAGAGGATGAATGAAAGGCGACTAACAAAAGGTATTTACAAGGCAGATGTGAGTGGAAATGCCAGGAGGGGACGCCCCAGAAAGACATATAGTGACCTCATTAATGATGTTTTTCGAAAAGGTCAGGTGCGTAATACTCGCAACCGGCGTGCGTGTATGACCAGATGTATAAACGTAAACGAAGCAAAAGGAGTATGTAAGGAGCGTAGCAGGTGGCATTCTATAGTTTCTGCCTACCCCCATGGGAAGAAGGCGTGAGTTTATTTATGTGTGTGTATGTGTATAATTTGGAAAACGAGTGGATAAATCCATTTCCAGATTCTATGAAATAAGAAACTATCAAGAAAGAGTTCAGTTAATATTAGAATCAGTTGGAAATATTGCGAGACCGTTCCACCCATTTCAAATGGCTGAAAAAAGATTTTTAGACTCCCTAAATTGGGACAGACTAATTCAAGATGTCCTTGATAGGGCTTTCCTACGGCAACGAGAATACCGGAGACTGTACTGAATGATAAACCGGATTTATCGAGAAAGCTCAATCAGGAGGAGGCTCAGTATTACAACACGTGCTCCACCATCCGATTGGTTGCCACTATTCGTGCACCGGGCTGCGATATGTCCTGGTTTCCCACACTTCAAGCACACGAAGGGCTTCGCAGACGGCTGCGGGGCTGCTTGGCTCAATACTGAAGACGTCGTAGCTCTTCCTCTGCTGTCAATCGGCTTGCTTCTGTGCTCCTGTGACCGACGTCATCAGGCGATTTGCATAGGCAACAAGGGTCTCCTTGCAGTGAATTTTCAGCAAAACAAATCAACTTCGCGCACCATGATCGCGCATCCGTATCTTGTCTGGGTCGAACTCAGGCAGATCCACACGATTGTTAGTTTTAGGCACTTGCAGGGCTTCAATCAGCGCTCACATGTTTGCATTTTGTTGTTCAAACATGGCACGCCAACGGTCACTTTCAGCGTTTAAAATTATAATTTACGATCAAATAATCACACTAGCTATTCACAGACTCTCAGACCGCCTCCGACAAACTGCACTCAACCCCGGTCAAGCGTTGTGTTGTAGATTCTGTCAAGCGCCGCTTGGTGGCGCTGGCGTCCCGATTAGTCAAACGAGTGACTAACGTTTTCCGACATATACATATCTGTGAAAATATATCATGTCTGAAAATTAGCTTCATTGCTACCAACCGCTGGGTCGACTCCTATAATCATTGATGGAACCTGTCTTCCGTATGAAGGGATTAAGCAACATAAGTAATAATGTGGGTAACCAAACACCCGACATGTATAGTTACATGAGAAACCAACTCTTGCTGTATTATTTATTAGGATCTCCAACGAAAGATATACACAATACACGACACATAAATAATGGGCAACATCGGGTCCCCTTGTAGAAATATCGGTTTTTCCACAAGCATTTTTTATATTGTAACGTATTACACATTTCATTTGATAACACATTTCCTTTAAGGGCTTTGTGACAAGCGAGCAATGTTATCTGACTGTTTGTATTTAATAACATTTTTAATAGTGTTTTTTCATTATGTCAACTCGTAAAAGTAATGTCAATTAACAGGAAAAAAAGGGATATTTTGTTCTCGTATTTATAAAGCTGCATGATTGCATGTGGTATATTATCACAGTCAACTTCAACTCGAAGCTGAGTTCCCCGTTATTTGTGTGAAGCAGTAATAACTAGAAGAGACAATGAAGCTGACGGCGCTGTTTGTGATGCTGATGGCGGCGCTCGCGCTGTTCGCCGGCGCAGGTGACGCCGCGCCACAACCCGCTAAGATCAACTGGAACGTACTGAAGAAAACTGGGAGCACAATTGTAAGTACTTACCTACTTTCAACGATCTATAGTGTTTAAAGGTGAGCAGTGGTGGTCCAGTGGGAAAGGCCGTGACGTACGACTTTATAGGTCATAGGTTCGAACCCTGACAGACGGTTTACTTTGTGTAAATTATTTCATCACTATGCTCTCAAAACGGTGAAGCACAAAACTTGAAGACATGTGACATTTACCAACCCGCACTGGGCCCGCGTGGTGGATTAAGACCCACTCCCTCTCACAGAGAGGAAGCCTGTGTTCTAGCAGTGGGAACATTATACGCTGATTAGGTTACGAGTTTGTTATAGCCCGCTAGGTTGATTAGGCAAAAGTGATGTAAGGTACACCTACATACCTGGTGAGAAATGACTGCAGCCACCTCCGCATCTGTAATACCAAAGGCGTTACAGTCCGTTGCCCCCTCAGACCTAAAAAAGTATGTTCCAGTACAGCGGCACCCAAACTGGAATACAGTAAAGCTGCTTTTTTTTATTGGGTGGGAAATTATCAAGTAACTTCCCCCGCTCTGGGCGGAGCGGGAGGGTGTGTCAGACTCTTACTGACTAAAACCCACCCGTGTTCCTTCCGTTGCCTTTGTTGCTAAGGGCCTCGGCAACCCTTTCTGGCTTTCCCGCGACCCCGGCAGGACAGTAACGCTGCTTGACGGCAAAATAACGCAAATAATAGCGAGTTATTGTGTTGGACATTTTTTTTTTACAGAAATATATATCGACAGTACGGTTGGTGCAGCAGCCACAGCCAACGAGTTGTACAGCTCAGTTAAGGAGAGCAGACAAAAGGTATAGATGAAATAACTATCTAACTGTAGGATATGTATCTATTTTCGGATATTGTATTTATTTTTTTGCACTAACGACAGCCCCACTTCATGTCCAGGCAAATCACTGTTTATTCCATGGTTACCTGAAAGAGATCGCAGAAAGCGATAAGGCCGCCCATTGTATATTTTGTAGTATTTGATTTATTTTTCTTATGTATTTTATGGTGTACAATAAAGTATAAATAAATAAATAAATAACTATCCTAGAGCCAGCAATCTTAGAAATAACTAGGTCATTTATTATATTTAAATCAAGTTGTTTTAAATATATGGCTGGTACCAAATACATACCTCTAGATCACATTGACGATATCGTGTAAGTACCACGAAGTAAAAATACTGGTAAGTACATATGTTTAGGTATTCGATGACTCGTGATTTATTAACTAGGTATGTCAACGAAAGTTCGGTATTATCCAGGTATTTGTCTGGGATGATTCATCAACTGGCTTATACAGCCGCGAAAGGAATCGACTCAAAGACAATGTACAATTAAAAATATCTACTAAAATGAGAGAGATTGTTCATAGTAACAAGGAATAAACAATATCAGGTCATCTGACCTTTTTAGGGTTCCTTAGTAAACAAGGATCCCTTATAGTTTCGCCATGTCCGTCTGTCTGTCTGTCTGACTTTCCCCGCTGTAGATCAGAGACGCTTCGTACTATAAAGCACAGGCACAGGTATAGATAGTAATCACGCCGACAAAGTGCTAAAATAAAATCTAGAAAAACATTTTTTTTAGAGTACCTCCCTTGCACGTAATGTGATGGGATTGGTGTGGCAAGTTTTTTTTTTTTTTTGATTGTGGACGGTTTATAAGGTGTCTGTAGTCTGTCTTAGGCTTATATTGCAGCCGCGGATATTGTGTGTCGCGGGATTTAGAGAATCCTGCGGCTAGTGACAGCTAATGATGGCTGTCAGACGTCATAGTGCACCGGCGCCGAACGGAAGCATTTCGTCTCACCGCAAACCACGTTTTTTCAATCTCAGTTCATCGCGCCCGCAAAACCGCAAAACTTTATTACGTTATCCCGTAATCCTTGGGGATATACTGTGTTACGTTTTCAAAATTAAAAATAATAACCCGCGTCCGATTAAATCCAAAATATAGACTTTCAAGTGACCAGTGTACGGGCAAGCAAGGTGGCCACCTGCCCAGAAGGATTCTTCAAGACTTTCGCCAGGAGAAGCACAGGTACCGCTTTTGCATTATTTGCTGGAGTTAGGCTACAAACGCCACCTGACCGTCACCAATTCCTCTTTGAAAGTTTGCTCAAAAAAAGGCAAATTGAATTATTATGCATTCCAGATAATAATTTTTCTGTCGTCCTCGACCCTGCGGGTCGAGGACGACAGAAAACGCCTGTCACTCCATACTTATGGTCCATTCGAGCCTGGATAGGTATCAGTTAAATAAGTACAAGTCATTGCAAGTACTTACGATAATTTACAGCAATTAATATTAGATAGTGCCTTATAATGGCAACTCAAAAACAAGAAACTAAATTAGCTCAGCTTATTGCTAAAAAAGAAGTAATTTTTGAGCGAGTTAATCGCTTGTATAATTCTTCCAAAAGTATATCTAATTATGATTCACGCTCGAACGAGTTATTCCTAGCGCAGTCTGAATCTATTGGTGAATCTTACAGCAAGTTTGAAACAATAATTGACCAGATCAATGAGTTGCAGTTTGAAATTGATGAAACCCCACCCGACTATGGGAGTCTAAGTTCTATTGAAGACTTATATTCAACTATTAAATACAAACGTAATCTCATTCTTTCAAGTGGCAAAACATTAACATCAGATCAGAAGGGAGGTAGAAGCATAAAGTTACCACCAATCGAGTTACCATCGTTCGACGGTAGAACTGAAAATTGGCCCATGTTTTATGAAATGTTCCGTACCAATGTTCATTTAAATACTGATCTGACGGATTCGCAGCGTGTGCAGTATTTAATAAGTAAATTAACTCATGATGCCTTAAAACTAACTGCAGGCATTGTTCCCACAGGAGATACATACAGTGTTATGTGGAACAGTCTTGTCAAAAGGTATCAAGATAAACGTAGTTTAGGTATTCATTATCTCAATAATATACTGGACATTAAAGGATGCGCCGGCAATACTGCTAGTCTGAATGCATTTGTAGAACGATATTTAGCGTCTGTCGCTGCATTGAAGCAGTTAGACATTTCAGACTTATTAGATTTTGTGATATTACACTGTGGTTTAAGAAAGGTTGACTCACAAACTGTTCAACAATTTGAAAGCCGTGTGAGTGGCAAGGAATTGCCTTCCTATACGGAGTTTATAATATTTATGCAAGACCATGTTAAGGTACTCCAGCGCTCACACGTTAATAATTCACAGACGGAATCGCGTGCTAAGTCTAGTTTAGCTAACAATCGAAGTAATACTCAAAGTACCGCTAAAGCGTTTCTATCTTGTAGCGAACCAGCTTCGAATAACCGCTGTCCGCTGTGTGACGGCGATAACGTCGATCATCGACTGTTTGATTGTCCACAATTTAAAAATATGAATTCTCCGCAAGCTCGTTTCGAATTTATTATAAAGAAACTTGCTTAAGTCTATCCCACTCTCTGGTTAAATGTAAATCACGGAGTGTTTGTAAAACATGTAAGAAAACACATCATTCATTGTTACATTTCCCCGAAGTAAAAAGTGATTCAACGCCGAGCGAGCCTGCCGCTACGTCTGTCTCGCTTAGTGCCGCCGCTAAAATATGTCTACCGACAGAGACAACTATTTTGTTAGCTACCGCGCAGATATACGTATATGATAGCAGCGGCCGAGATAAGCTTGTTGTCAGGTGTTTAATAGACAATGGATCGCAAAATAATTTAATTACTGTGGACTGTTGTAAACGTTTGAACTTACCCATAATTAAATTACGCAATTCGTCTTTACAAGGTGTTGGTATGACCTCACGACCTGTACACGGCTTTATTTATCTCAATATAGAATCTCGGATTAATCCTCACAATAAGTATTATATACACGCATTAGTTGTTGATTGCATTACAGATAGACTTCCCGCTAGTTTTATCAGATTAAATGACGATATGTCATATTTAAATAATTTACCGTTTGCTGACTCAACCTGGAATGTACCTGGTGGAATCGATGTTGTGCTTGGAGCACAGCTGTTCCCTTTTATTTATTTAGGTGATAGGGTTGACTCAGGCACCCGCGCACCCCCAGCTATACTGACTAGTTTCGGATATGTACTGATGGGTGATATTGATTGTCATAGTAGTGACGTAACACACATGACATCTTCGTTTACCGCGCTTGCTAGCATTGACGTCGAGTCAAGTTTGCAGAAGTTTTTTGAACTAGAGGAAATTCCATCTCAGCGTTTTATTAGTCCGGACGAATTAGAGTGTGAAAATAATTTTAATTCTTCAGTTTTATTTAAAGACGGTAGATATTTTGTCGATTTACCTTTCGCGCGCAATCCCTCCGAATTAGGCAATTCACGCGGTGTCGCTCATCGGCGGCTACTTGCGCTCGAGCGTAAATTCACGTGCGTGCCAACCCTACGCGAGGATTACAATAAAACTATCACCGATTATATAACTCAGGGGTATTTATCGGAGGTACCCGACTCTGAATTAACAGAAGAGGGTTACTACATACCGCATCACGCCGTTATTAGACCGGACAAAGACAGCATTCGAGTGGTTTTGGACGCTAGTGCCAAAACACACTCGGGGTTGTCACTCAATGACATTCTGCATGTCGGACCTAATTTACAGGCCGACTTGTTTTTATTATTACTCGATTTTCGTACCCTCCCTGTCGCAATGACAGCGGATATAAAACAAATGTTCCTACGGATCGGTGTAAATGAGCACCAACGCAAATATTTACGAATTTTATATCGATTCAACAAAAATGAACCTACACGTACTTTTCACTTTAACCGCGTTCCCTTTGGATTAAAGCCTAGTCCTTATTTAGCGATTCGCACAATACGCAATTTAGCGTGTGAGCATGGCGACCGCTATCCTGAGGCTTCTAAATTAGTAGAAACTCAGTTTTTTATGGACGATTATCTCTATTCTGTTCCTGATGAACAGATTGCTATACAATTATCCCGCGATTTAATTGAGTTATTTAAGTTAGGATCCTTTGACCTGGTCAAATGGGCTACTAACTCACCCGCTTTGTTGGAGATTCTCCCAGAGTCTCACCGCTTACCAGTTAATTTTTCTGGCATGGATAATGATAAACATAATTTCAAAATCCTTGGATTAACCTGGGAACCCGCTGATGATTATTTTTCTTTGACAACAGTCGCTGTAGATGATAAATGCACTAAGCGTGCGATTCTATCGCTAGTTGCCCGCTTGTTCGACGTACTTGGCCTCGTAGCACCCGTCGTGTTGTACGCGAAAATCCTAATTAAGGAACTTTGGTTAGCTAAAATAGGTTGGGATGAGGTTCCTCCGGACTCCATCACCAATCGGTTTTCCGTTTTTTTGCGCGATTTCCCCTCACTCTCTTCTCTAAAGGTTCCTCGCCACATTGGCGTCTTTAGAGAAGCTGTAGTGAATATCGTAGCCTTTTGCGACGCCAGCTTTAGTGGTTATGGTTGTTGTATTTATTTACACATAACTGACTCTAATGGCAATATCAGCGTTCGGCTTTTATGTGCAAAGTCCAAAGTTTCCCCCGCTAAAATAACAACGCTAGCTCGATTAGAACTTGTCGCCGCTTTACTTCTGTCTAAGCTTGTTCGCGTGGTCAAAGATAAACTTTCCGCTCGTGTACCTATTGCAGGTGTCTACGCTTTCTCGGACTCCACCATAGCTCTTTCGTGGATCCACTCATCTCCCCATAGATGGTCTATTTTTGTCAGTAATCGCATTGCTAAAATACAGGAAAACCTACCTGCCGCTAGTTTTAATCACGTGTCCGGAAAGGAGAATCCTAGCGATTGTCTCTCCCGCGGCATGCTGCCATCTGATTTAATTGAACACTCGTTATGGTGGAACGGTCCTACTTGGCTCCATCGACCCATTAGCGAGTGGCCTTTAAAATTCTCTCCTACTGAATGTGAAACATTGCCAGAGTTTAAATCAAAGGTTTTTCTTGTAGAAACATCAAATACTGAACCGCGTATTTTAGATACAATAGCTGACCGTGTTTGTTCATGGAATAAATTGTTACGTGTATTTATGTACATTCTTAAATTTACGAACAGACTACTTAGTCATAGCTCTGTTAAAAATATACAAACCGCCGAAAATTTCATTATTCGAATAGTTCAAAATACGCATTTTTCTAACGATTTAAATTTAATTAAAGCAGGCGAACTTCCATCTAAGAAGTTGCGCTGTTTGTCTGTCTTTATTGATAGCTACGGAATCTTACGTATTGGGGGCAGATTGTCTAAATCTGACTTACCATATGAAGCCAAGCATCCCGCGCTTTTACCTAAACGTGACCGCGTAGTTGATCTAATTATTGATCACTATCACAATACGTACTGCCACACGGGCCCCGGATTATTGATGTCTATTATAAGGCAGCGGTATTGGATATTAGATGGACGAACAGTCATACGTTCCCGCTGTCGGAAATGCAACACTTGTTTCCGTCTAAATCCTACGCATCTAACACCCGAAATGGCTGAACTTCCTGGATACCGTGTCCGTGATACTAAAGCCTTTGTGCACACTGGAGTAGATTTCGCCGGGCCGCTTGCTTACACACCTATTCGCCGTAGAGGTCAACGTTCGCAAAAACTTTATATATGTTTGTTCATATGTATGGTAACTAAAGCCATACATATCGAACTCGTATCGGACCTCACATCCGAGGCTTTCTTATCCGCATTTAAAAGATTTATTTCTCGCCGCGGTCCAGTGTCTGTCATGTACTCAGACAGTGGTACCAATTTTGTTGGCGCTAAGGCGCAACTTGATGATATTTATTCTTTCTTATTGAACTCGTCTGTTCAAACAGATATTAAAAATGAGCTTCTAAAATCTCGCATTGAGTGGACAAGAATACTGCCGCGAGCTCCGCACTTCGGAGGTATTTGGGAGTCGAACATTAAGAGTGTTAAAACTCACTTGTATAGAGTCATAGGAAAGCAGCTTCTCACTTACGAGGAACTCTCTACCGTACTGGTACAAATCGAGTGCCTTTTAAATTCTCGACCGCTTAGTGTTCTCTCATCAGACCCGCATCCGGACGTGCTCACGCCTGCGCATTTTCTAATGTCCAGTCCACTTAAGCATTTGCCTTCTTCTGAATTGACAGAAGAAAACATAAATTTAACAAACCGCAAAAGGCTTTTGGATCAGCTTGTGTTATCCTACTGGAACAAATGGCGAGTTGAGTACTTGCACACGTTGCAAGTTCGCCAGAAATGGTGCACTCCCGATCGCCATATAGAGATCGGTACTGTCGTTCTCTTGGGTCAAGATAACGTACCACCATTGACTTGGCCATTGGGCATCATAGTGGAAGTTTTTCCGGGATCGGATGGTGTAATTCGAGTAGCTTCAGTAAAAACCGCGTCAGGTACATAATAAACGTCCTGTCACCAAGTTATATCCTTTGCCAACCCAATAGAACTAAATTATTTCGTAGTTTAATTTAGTTTATAATTTACAATAGTATATTTCTCAATGGTACGCCATTACATAGTTATAATTTAGCTTAGTAATTCAACTTTGTCTTAATTTAATCAAACTGCAATTTCATTCTTTGGAATCTGATAATTAATTTCGAACGCCGTTTCCTAGTAATGGTGTTTTGAACTGCTGCTTGGGATTCTCTTGATGCTTTCAGACTGCCAGATATATAAACATCATCTCATCCTCCCAACCGCACCAGCTTTTCAGCGTATAGATTATCATCTTTGAAAGCTCGGGACCTTTCAAGGCGGGGAGTAGGGTGTGGCAAGTTATTGCCCCTTACATTTTTTGATTGTGGACGGTTTATAAGGTGTCTGTAGTCTGTCTTTGGCTTATATTGCAGCCGCGGATATTGTGTGTCGCGGGATTTAGAGAATCCTGCGGCTAGTGACAGCTAATGATGGCTGTCAGACGTCATTGTACACCGGCGCCGAACGGAAGCATTTCGTCTCACCGCAAACCACGTTTTTTCAATCTCAGTTCATCGCGCCCGCAAAACCGAAAAACTTTATTACGTTATCCCGTAATCCTTGGGGATATACTGTGCTACGTTTTCAAAATTAAAAATAATAACCCGCGTCCGATTAAATCCTAAATATAGACTTTCAAGTGACCAGTGTACGGGCAAGCAAGGTGGCCACCTGCCCAGAAGGAGTCTTCAAGACTTTCGCCAGGAGAAGCACAGGTACCGCTTTTGCATTATTTGCTGGAGTTAGGCTACAAACGCCACCTGACCGTCACCAATTCCTCTTTGAAAGTTTGCTCAAAAAAAGGCAAATTGAATTATTATGCATTCCAGATAATAATTTTTCTGTCGTCCTCGACCCGCAAGGATACACGGCTATTTTATACGCCTGTCCCTCCAGGGATGATATTTATTTTCTCGTCTACCCCATAGTGTGGATAGGCCGTTCCAACATATCGTGGGTCTGTCAACTCCACTTTTCGATTCAAGGATCCAATTGCGTAATATTAAGCATTAAAGTGCTAATTTTTGTTCGAGTCAAGTATCCCCCCCTGACAGCTAAATGGTTGTAAATGGAGATGTGAAAAAATTCATGGCAGTAGTACATATAATAAAATTAAAAGGAAAACAATCACAGCTAAGGGGGCTTTACAAGTTAACGAGTAATAGTCGACAAACTTAAATTTACAGTTGGAGAATAATTGATCGTGGCATATATCGATCTATGGGAGAACATGTTTTGCAACTACAATGTTATGTCTGTTTTTGGGATAAATTCATCCCAACTTCCCAACTACGGAACCCTTCATTTTGCGTGGTCCGACACGTATTTCGCCAGTTTTTAAAAAATACGGAAAGGCGATTTTATTACAGTAACTACCCCAAATGCCAAAAATAAATGGGATTAGGAATTAAAATGATTAATGATATACCTCCCCTTATCGGCACGACGCAGAGTAGGTACTGACACATGATGTTTTTGAGCAACCAATTACTTTTAACCGATAAAATTATTTATGATATTATCGAAAAACTTCCAATTCTAGAGTCTGTTGACAAAATACGCTGAAATATTAAAACAAAATTTGGAGTAGTTTGATAAGACATCTAAATTAGCAGATTCAATCCAAATCCAAAATTCGGCAATTTATTTAATATTTGGCGTTTCATCGGAGGCCAAAACTGGACAAGTAACTTTACTTGGAGACTGTCATGTCCACAGAACACTATTAGGTACTCCTAGCGGAGGTCGTGTCTGTGGTTAGGCACTATCTCGTCGATCATTTTGTATCTTTACTGCGCTAGCGTCACATAGTTCGTCACACCGCTAGTGATATTCGGTGTCATAAAGCCGTGAATGTACTTAACGACGCAGAATAGCCGGTACTAGAAGTTTTTATCGTATTAGTGGTTCAGCAGCTTCAATATCATCAGGATTGTGCTGACAGAAGTCCTTGTAACAGTTCATCGTGGACGTGGTACGACAGCGGCTCCCCTGACATCGTCGCTGTCATCAGAAGACAGCCGCCACGAAACTATCGATGACGAGTGACGGTAATCAGTCAGTGGCGCCGATTCCCTTGTTCACAAACTAAAGTAAATTTAAGTTCAGTGCATCTTTTTCTTTCTATTTCATTAAGAAAAGGACAGAAGATACATTTTAGTTTGGTCCTGTCAAATTAATCAGCGCTTGACGTAAATTGACGTAATTTTAGTAGGCAAGTTTTTAATCACGTCTAAACTTGTATAGGGTAGTGACAGGAGCTGATTAATTTGACAGGACTAAACTAAAATTTATCTTCTGTCCTTTTCTAAATGAAATAGAAAGAAAAAGATGCACTGAACTTAAATTTAGTTTAGTTTGTGAACAAGGGAATCGGCGCCACTGTCACCCTTATCTGACCTTTTCGATGATTCCAGTACCTTCGTACAAAAGTACACAGCGCCACTTACACTTGCTGCGCCGTTATAGTAAGGCCCACTTGCACGTTAAGTAGTGTTAAATTAATTAATGTTGAGTTTGTATACCTTTTTTTTTGACACAGGAACCTCCCGAAGCCTCTATGTCCGGTGAGGACTTGCGTCATGCGGAACGTGAGGACGCCGTGGTGCCTCTCTAGCCACTCCTCAAAGAGGGGACTTATCACCGCAATTGTGGAGTGCCTTAGAGTTTGTATACTTGGACTTAAATAATTAACGTTTTAACTCGTATTATGCGTCATTACTAGAGATCGGATATTCGGATGCATATTCACCTAAAGTTGAGATGTTGGCTAATATGGAATGCGCTTTTGTATCGCAAAATCCCGCGGCTCTGGGAATACAAATTTAGGTTTCTGATTATAGAATCGAATGTATATTAACTTACTTTCAAATGTTAGCTTATATGGAATGCACTTTTGTATCGATCGTAAAAATCCCGCCCGCCATTCCGGCATCGACAAATTTAATGTTTTTTTTTCTGACTACATATGTAATACGTACCTACCCAATATTGTGGTGTAAAGTAGGTTGAAGCAATAATTTTAAATAAATATGCAATCCACTAATACCGGGTTTTTTTTTAATAAATATTTTTTAGAAGTCGCTTCCATGCTATACACCGGACTCATTCCCGTTGTACCTGGCATCCCGCGCTCTTTAAAAAAAAGATTTTTAAGAAGCCGCTTCCATACTTTCACAGCTAAAAATTAACTTTAGGTAAATATGCATCCGAATATCCGATCTTTACAAAGTAATACCGGGTTAGTGAACCTGACATTGGTGTTTTTTTTTTGGGTTGGGAACATTGCAGTTCAATCGATGAAACGTAAAATAGAATTGCAATGTCAGTGCCCTGATATGTAATCCGACCAAAAATTTACAAACAATGAACGGTAATTGTATACCCATATCTTTGACGATTCGTAGGTAAAGACCGTCTCACGAAAGAAGTCTCGCAGACGTGGCGCTACAGTCATGTCACGGAATGTTGCCAAACTCCACTGTTTAAGACTCCCCAAAAATTCTACTTGACATCTGATTTCATATAAATGATGATTTCAAATTGAATTTTGGGTTCGATCCCATTTTATTATATTTAATAATTAAATTAATATTCATTACAATAGAAAATGTTATTGGCATAATACTTATATTTTGCAAACTTTGTTTGTTTTGATAACGACAATATAGAGCGGTCGAACCATAAAATATTTGTAATATTAGAGGAAATAAAGTAAAAAAAAAAAAAATTTTGTTGTATAATTATGGTCATCGATTGGGTTTATTCTAGACATACTACAGTCACTATCCAAATCATCTACATGAATGTCACTGTTGTGATCAGACACGGTTTCGCTATCGCTTGCTGTAGATATTATGAAGCGGTCCATTTCTTCATCTATCAGCCCATTCATCTTCAAGATGCTCTACATGTTTGCATTGTTTGAACTAATCTTCTATTGTCACGCTTGCAAACGAATCTTCCGTTGATTTCACAATTTTTTTCGTGTCTTGATCAACATTCTTTTCTGCCACGCGACTTTTCACAAGGCTCCATATTTTTTCGATCGGGTTCAAATCGCAATGATAAGGTGGGAGTCTTAAAACTTCATGGTTGTGACTTTTTAATAATTCATCTACGACGTAAGTTGGTTGTCCTTTATTTTATTTAATTATATCGAACAAAATGGCTTTTGTCCAGCTCTCTTTAATATACTCGTATATATCTTTTTCTTGCAACCACTTTTGCATATCAGCTTTTAAGTTTGACATGGTTGGTGCTTTATTTATTTGAGTGCAGTGGTATGGAGCATTGTCCATAACCACAAGAGACATTTCTGGCAGATTTGGTATCAATTTTTCATTCATCCACTTCAAACTTCAAAAAATTTTTGGAATTCATGTCGTCATGAAGAGAAGAGCAGTGGTGGCCCAGTGGTAACGGCCGCGACTGACGAGTTGTAGGTCGTAGGTTCGAACCCAGACAGGCGCTTTACTTTGTGTAAATTATTTCATCACCACTGCTCTCAAAACGGTGAAGGAAAACATCGTGAGGAAACCGGCATGTCCTAGAACCAAAAATTCGAACACATGTGACATCTACCAACCCGCACTGGGCCCGCGTGGTAGATTACGGCCCACTCCGTCTCACAGAGAGGAGGCCTGTGTCCCAGCAGTGGGAACATTATACGAGTAGGCTGATTATGTATTATGTTATGTATGTCGTCATGATAATCAGATGACTTTGACTGTAATTTAAATATAAGTAAAGCATGGTTTATAAAACCATTCTCAGATACAGCATGAGTGATTATCCATCTACTCCCAGCAGACTCTGAAGTGAAAAGTCCTGGCTCTTCTTTACTTTGCCAACAATTTTTGGCATGGTATGTGTTGTGGATATACGTTTCATCTAAAAACACCACAGGTCTTTTTTCGACGGTTCGATTTTTTCGCATTTTTTCTATATATCTAGCGCGCCAAGCAGTGATATCATAACGCTCCATTAGTATTTACCTTTTAGACTGGCATCGTTTGTATTTAAATCCAATGCTTTGCAATATCCTATGAAGTGTGGCCCGGCTTCCTTCACAAATTAATATCTTCTTTCAAGACTGCAAGTAATTTGTTAAGAGTAGGCAGTTCTTTTTTTACAACATAAAATTGGTGAATTTTTAGGCGAATAGCACAGAGATCGAAACTATCCAGGTTGATTTTTTTTGGATGTAGACGACTCTTCCCTGGTGTTACAATCTTTTTTGAACTACTTGCAGCTGTTTTTCCTTCCTGTGTTATTCTTGAGACGGTTTTCTCAGAGACACCTGAAAAATATTCTTAACTGAATACATAATGTTGATAACAAATGCATTTAATTTCATTTCATTTTTTTCATTTCATTTATTTATTTGCAAACATGGGTGAAAATATACATTGATGTTTTTTATAAGTAATAAAATTCTCCAGGTTTAACCGTCACATGGGTATGCAAATATTGTAAAGTAAAAACAAAACACAAAATAAAATATGCATGAAATATTGAACATAACATCACAAATAAAATGGTAAAAACCACATTGGTATCCCTAAATAAGTACTTGTCATGGAGGCATCTTTGCGAACATTGTTTATTTGTATCAAAACACCATGATTCCGTTGTTCTCCTTCACAAAACTTCTTTACCTTTAGTATCATTTCTCAGCCAGCACTTTTTTCAACTTTAGGCATTATAAACAACACTTAAGCTCAGCAAATTAACAAAAATCTCAATAGCACCCACACACGATAACACCACCTGACAACGACAACATGCCCGAGCTGTCAAAATTAGTTCCAATTATTGCCGCGGGACTTCTTTCGTGAGACAGACTTTAATACTTTCATGTTTTTGAATTTTATAACATAACATTATATTGTATTTGTAGTTTCCATGGAGATTTAGCTTATTGATTGACGAAAACGTTAGATAAGGAAAAATACGTTTTAAGTTTTTTTATAATTTGTATTTATTTCTATAAGTTCATGAATATCTAGACACGCGGTAGCGTGTCAAGCCAAGTTCAAGAAACAGAACTGGCGAGCAGCACCGTGTGTAATATTACACGTACCATTTGGAGCCACTTTTGACCCCCTCATAATTCAAAAAACTATTTCACTTAAACGTGTCAAATTTGGCTCATAAATTGAGACTTGCGAGATACATAATGTGCTCTAAATTTCATAAACACAACTCAAATGGTTATTTAGATATGAACGTCCAAAAATCGTCATTTTTATCACTGACTGACCTATAGATCAAAACTCTAACCCAGTTCCAGATGACCTAGAAAGTTCAAATTTGGCATGCAGATAGGTAATTAGGTGAATACAAAGGAATAAATCAGAAACTGGTAAATTTTTATCATTTTATTATATTTTTTCACTTTACTGATTCTATTAAGAAAACTTAAATTATACTTAGTGCCTGTAACTGTAATATTGTAAGAATCAGCAATCAGCAATCCAAATTTATGACAGCCGGTCTTTATGTAGATTTTAAGGTCTAATTATTAAATAATATAGGCATTTCGGTACACGGCGCGTGGTGCGACGCCGGAGCGGCGGGGTGGGAGCAGTGCGATATATAGAATAATTATATTAATTAATTATTAAGTCTGTTCTTATATTATTATTCCGAAAATTTGGCTTGCTGGTAGAAACTAGCCATCGAACATAATAATTCGTATATGAGAACTAGCCAAGTCAGACCTGAGGCTACAATATATTATCCTAAGTTATAAGAAGAAATGATATTTTATGTTAAATAAATTTCAGGACTGACCATTGAACTTGGCACCCATTTAGATCTCAATTCTTTTGTCGTTGCAAGTCAACAGTAAGGCATATATCATAATATTGAACTTGGCTCTCATTTCACATTTATGTTTTTGATGGGATACCTATTGCCTGCTGATATAGTACCAAATTTTCACTTACTATAACGGACTGATAGAGGAACTCAGCAGCACCCGTGTCGGCTACCGTATTGACGGTGTTTGTGTCAACAATATTAGTTACGCGGCCAACATGGTGCTGCTGAGCACCTCCGTGTGTGGTCTGTCCAGTTGCCGGGCATCTGCTAGCGTTACGTGCTGGATCACGGTTTGCTCTATAACGCAAAGAAAACTGAATGCATGGTATTTCGGGCCAGGGGTCGGAGCTGTTCGGATACTATTCCACCTATTAGATTGAACAGTGTCGAGTTAAAAAGAGTTCAATAGTTTAAATAGCTTGGGCATATCGTGACCTCTGACCTGAGTGACGATACGGACATCGATAGGGAGCGGAGGGCATTGTCTGTTTCTACGCTACGATGCGAAATTGGGGCACATCTCTGGGGCGCAGACTCCGGACCACCTCCAACACCATCCTGAGCGTATTTGCGAACAGCGAACAGTTTGATTGGCAGTACATTAACCATTGTTACGTGGGGACACTCAGATCGTTTTGCGAAAATTAAAAAAAAATCTATAGGTAAATATTTTTTATTAAATCTTTTCAAAGTACTCTCCACTAGCCTCTATACAAAGTTTCATGCGTCTAAACCAGTTTTCAAAACACTTTTTCGTTTACAGCCTGCTCGAACGCTTTTTTTTTTTTTTGAGGGTGGGAAATCATCAGATAAATTCTCCCGCTCTGGGCGGAGCGGGAGGGTGTGTCAGACTCTTACTGACTAAAACCCACCCGTATTCCTTCTTGTTGCCTGTGTTGCGGGGGCCTCGGTGACCCATAAGTATCTTCCCGCGACCCCGGCAGGCATCGGCCCTAGTGGACCCCTACTATATGTGCTGACGACATCTCTTTGAGGCGCGCGTGGAATACAACGCGCCGTCGACCCGGGCCTGGTCCTTACCGGACGGTGAGCTACCCATTGCTCACCGTCCGCAAGCCCGCGCCTACGGTGGCCGGAAATCCGCCCGGGATTCCCGACGCCCTGGGCGTCTCCTGCGGCGGCTAGGGGCGAGAGGGCGCGAAACTTGCCTTTCCCTCAACCGTCCCGCCTCCTCCTTCGCGAGCATTACTGCTTCGCAGAAGAAGGTGACGGCTGCCCATGCCCTCTCGCTCCGTACCATGGCCTGAACCAGGGCCGGACGCGAGAGGTCTCTGCCGCCGATCGCCTCCACGAGGACACGGCGGTGCTCTGCCCAAGCCGGGCAGACCTCCACCGTATGCTCCACCGTGTCCTCCGGGCACACAGTGGTGACACCCGGACGTTTCCTCCTGCCTTATCCGACACAGGAACCTCCCGAAACTGCCGTGTCCGGTGAGGACCTGCGTCACGCGGAAGGTGAGGACGCCGTGGCGCCTCTCCAGCCACTCCTCAAGGAGGGGACTTATCGCCGCAATCGTGGCGTGCCCAGCACTGGGTTGCGACAACCGTACTTTCCATGACACCATGAGATCCCGCCGGAGCTCCGTCCGCTGTGCCGCGATTTCTCGCGGCAGCGGACTTACGCCCCGGCGTTTCGCCTCCTCGCGCCACTCCCATACGTGTGCGAGGACTTTTCCCTCCAGATCCCATGGCGGCAGTCCGGCAAGGAGGCTCACTGCCTCACAGGAGACCGTGCGGTATCCTCGGACCATCCGGATGGCCATGACCCTTTGGGCCGCGCTCAACCGGCGGGCTGGCCGCAGCGCCAGAGAGCGCGCCCATACAGGAGCCCCGTAGAGGGCCATGGACCGCACGACCCCCGCGTAGAGCCTCCGGCAGGAGGCGTTTGGACCCCCTAGATTGGGCAGGAGCCGCTTCAATGCAGCGCCCGCCCGCTCCAGTTTGGGAGCCAAACGTCGGAAATGCTCCACGAAGTTCCACCGGCTGTCGAGGACGAGTCCCAGGTACTTCATCGTCGACTCGACGCCGATAGAAACCCCTCCTACCGTTATTTGGGACTCCAACGGTGGTGCATTCCGAGGACCATGAAAACACATGGCCTCGGACTTGTGCAGTCCACCTCGAGTCCCAATTGCCGGATCCTTTCGACGATTGTCGCAACCCCGTGTGCCGCTAATTCGGCCGCCGCCTGGTGCGACCTCCCCTGCGCCAGGACCAACGTGTCGTCAGCGTAGCACACTACGCTGACGCCACTAGGGAGGTCGGCGCGCAGCACCCAGTCGTATCCGATGTCCCACAGATGCGGCCCCAGGACCGATCCCTGTGGGACACCGCACGACATCTCTTGCCGGTTCCACACTCCCTGGTGACCGGGGTAGATGACGGCCCTGTCCGTCAAATAGGCCTCGACCACACGACAGAGGTAGGTCGGCATCCGGTGATACCGGAGTGCCTCCCTGATGCAACTCCAGGGCAGGGTATTGAAGGCATTGGCGATGTCTAGGGACACCGCCAAGACGACCCCACCCTGGGCAACAGCATTTCCCGTCGTCAGGGCTCGCACACGCATGATGGCGTCCACCGTAGAGCGCCCTGCTCGAACGCTGACAGCGCATCTTCCGGCGACGGATTTCTATTTTCGGGAATAAAAAGAAGTCGCACGGTGCTAGGTCAGGGCTGTAAGGAGTGTGACCCAGGAGTTTGACCGGTGTGCTGTTCAGGAAGTCCCTCGTTTCGAACGCGGTTTGTGAAGGCGCGTTTTCGTGGTGGAGCAGTAGCCCGCGGAGCCCTGTGTTTGGTCGCGTGTTGCTCACAACAGAGAAAACTTTTGCCAAGCATTTGGTAGTATACCATTCAGCGTTGCTGCTTCTTTGGTTCCGTAAAGGAATTGACACGAAGTAGGCAGTCAAATTGAAAAAGCTCGCCATCAAAATCTTCCCCCCGCTTCTAGATCGCTTCACTTTGGTAGGCGTTGATTCGTTTTGAAACACCCAAACCGTCGACTGGCGCTTCGTTTCTGGATCGTATAGATAAATCTAAGACTCATCACCTATAATGATGTTGTAAACATGCCGAGACGAGCCTGCTTCAAATTTGTTTATCATATCACGGCACCATTCCACCCAAGCCTGCTTCTGAGTATCGGTTAGGTTGTGCGGCACCCAGCGTAAACTATCCTCCTCACGCGAAGATGCACGTGCTGATATTCGTGAATGCTTCCCAATCCAACCTGCCTGTATCTGCTGAAACTCTTGATACGTAACTCGCCTATTGTCATGGATTACATTTTTCACTGCTAGCACGTTTTCTTCAGTAACAGCCGTCAAAGGGTGACCACTTCTTTCTTTATCCCCCAAAGTTAGTTGACCGCGCTTGAATTCGTTATACCAAAGATATACAGTTGCCTTAGAAGGGCCTTCATCCATAAATGCCATTTGAAGTCTATCGTACGATTTGTCCGGTTTCAGGCGACACATGAAATCGTAAAAAAATATAGCGTGAAAATGTTCCCGGCGCAGATCCATTTGAATTAGCATGATCATTTAAATTAGCTCTCAAACAATGTGAAGGAAAATTTTGAAATTGGAACATATCTATTTTTTCTTACAAATAAACATATTTTTATAATAGATTATAACTGGGCAGTCTCTCATACATAAAAACTTTTTTTCGCAATGCATTCTGAGTGGCCTCGTGTATAATTAATGTAATATTTTATTTTTATTTTATTTTACAATCTTAAAGAAAGCTTACAGACTAATACGTGTAAATGGTAAACAGAATAGTAACAACTGACAATTGCTAATTACAAGCTTCCACATTTATATTGCAATGTTACAAAAAAGAAGATCAAAGAAAAGGAACAAATTAATAAAGGTATGGAAAATAGGTAGGTAAGTGCCATAATGAACCGCCAACCATTCACCCATTAAAATATTCATTACTCAATATACTCTAATAACTCATTTCCTGATTCTAACTGGACTCATGCAAAATAGATCGACTTCTAAATATGATGGCAGGTTGTTGAATAATGTTGCACTGCGTATACAAAAAGCGTTACGCCTGTAATTTGTTTTCGTAAACGGTACCTGTATTAACGGTCGTAATCTTAGATTGTTTTGATTGGTGCGAAGATATATTTTACTAAGTAAATCAGGACAATCGATTGATCCATCTACAATGCTGATAAGAAAACAGATGTCATTAATATTACGCCTTGATTCTAATGGTAGAAAGTGATAACGCTTACACCGGTGTGCATAGCCGTCTGAAAACTGCTGTGCCTTGAAATCTAGGTATCTCATAAATTTCCTCTGAACTAATTCAATACAAGATTTATACAACTCATATTGGTGGTTCCATACTTGAGAAGCATACTCAAGGGTGCTGCGCACGTGAGAACAGTAAAATACCTTTATTGGTTTTAGAGAATGAAAGTTAGAACAAGTTCGCATTATGAATCCCATGGCTTTGGAGGCTTTCTTTATGGTGGATTCTATATGTTCGTCAACAATTAGTTTACTGTCATGTAACACGCCAAGATCTCTAACAGTATGCAGTTTATTTATGTAGTTACCATCCAATTTATACGCAGAATCAATTAAACGTCTTTGCCGTGTAAACGGTACATGAAAACATTTAGATACATTAAGCTGCAGTTTATTGTACCTGCAATATTCGACAAACCTGTCCAGATCCGACTGGAGTTGCTCCGCATCAGATAACGTACGCAACAATTTAAGGATCTTCATATCATCTGCATATAAAAGGATATGTGCGTTTCTGAAACAGGTTTTAATGTCAGAAATAAATAATAAAGGACCCAATATCGAACCTTGAGGAACTCCTGATGGGATAGCATTCCATCGAGACGTATATCCCCGTAACACGACCGCCTGTGATCTATTTACTATATACGACGAAAACCATCGAAACAAATCACCGTGTATTCCTGCAGACAATAATTTCTGTTGAAGCACACGATGATCTATCCTGTCAAAAAGTAAAGTAAAGTAATGACAAATAATTGACTCAGAGGGAGGCGTATTATTAATCTTTTTTTTTTTAATTTTGATTTTATTTATATTATATAATTAATTATTTTGATATATATTTATTGTTTTAAAATTTTGATTTTATTTAAATGTACAACATAATAAATTATGATCTTAAATGGATTGAAATAAATTATTTTTGAATTTTGAATAAAGTCAATTTATTTTGACATTACTTAGACTAACCCAGATTTTAGCAACTTAACCCTCCATACATAGGTAGGTTAAATACTTTTAAGTTTAACCCTAGATTCACTTCTAACTCTTGGTCTCGCAATAGGAATTATTTGATTAACCCTGAATTAGCTTTTAACTCCGAGTTATTTAGGATAACCAAGTAGTAGGCCTTATAAACAACCACTATTATGTAATGGTAAGTGATAATGATAACGCGCGGTCCGTCTAACTACTTACTTACAATCATTATTTGCAAAGATATATCGTCTTTATAATTGGTCAATGAGTTGTAATCCTCAGCTTAGTTTTCTTACAATATTTTATTTTTTCAATGTCTTTATCCAAGGCCATTCTTTACATAATCAGCCTATAATGTTCCCACTGCTGGGACACAGGCCTCCTCTCTGTGAGAGGGAGTAGACCGTAATCTACCACGCGGGCCCAGTGCAGGTTGGTAGATGTCACATGTCTTCGAATTCTTGGTTCTAGGACATGCCGGTTTCCTCGCGACGTTTTCCTTCATCGTTTTGAGAGCAGTGGTGACGAAATAATTTACACAAAGTAAAGCGCCTGTCAGAGTTCGAACCTACGACCTACAACTCGTAAGTCAGGGCAGTTACCACCGGGCCACCACTGCTCCATGACCATTCTTTAGGCTTCCTGAAAAAATATAACAGATTATAGATAGGTATATAAAAAGTTAAATTATGGAACGAATCTTCTCAAATTGTAGCTTGAAATATTATTATTTTGTCTACTACATAATAATAATATTTCTACAAACTCGTTCAACTTTCTAGCAAAGTTATGAAGCGACTATGATTTGTTTATTCATAAAATGTAATAACACTTACAGAATTTATTGCGACTAAAATTATTTCTGCAATAAAATAAACATGATCATGTATTGCCGTTTCATACAAATTACACCATGAGTCATATTATGATGGCCGCGAATTTCCTCATACAGCATTATCTTCAATGCCTATAACTATCAATTATAAATTATTACTCAAGATAAGTAGAAAAATAATCTTAAAAAGTATAGATACTTTAGGAAAATCCCACCTATGATAAAGTTTGATTTGCATGGAAAGGGTCCCGCTTTTCGCAGAAGACCTTATTGTGATGATAACTCCAAAATAAATAACTCTAAGACAACATAAAGAAAAAGGAAACGATTCGAATTAAAAAACAAAAAACAAACACTTTACGGTCTTTTCTAAAAATATTTTTTTTTAGCATATCACATTTTTTTTATTAATTCGTACCTATCATGTATTTATCACATGCCTAATATTGGTTTAGGTATTATTCAACATTCCTTATATTAATTACCCACTAATTACCACCTTATATTCATTATTTTGTCGGTGGCGGAATACTAACAATTTCTGCATAGAAATTGGGGCCAAACTGAAGCAGAATGTGCAACAGCTGGGTGACGAAAATGAAGAACTTATTTAAATAAAACAATTTAAATGTGTATCCTGCCGATAAACAAATCTGGAACATCAGACGAGGAACGGAGGCTATGCAAGAAGATTTTGTAATTCCGTGATTATTGTGATATATTATACAAAAAATATGCAAAATGGAAAACGCGACCCTTTAACTTTGACAATCTAGCTGTACTGTAGTTTTTTTTAATGAAAAAACAGCTGTATCATTATGAAAAAATCATAAAAAAACTCAAACATTAAGTAGGTACGGGACCTAGAAAGCAGTAAGTATTAGTAGTTATCGGGATTTTACCTGCGCAGAAATATAGGTGTTCCGATTTATTTTAATTGTGTACGTGACCTGGCAGTTATTTTCCTTAGAATACTCACGAACTAACTATGAACTGAAACACGGCGGATTTTTCGTTACGTCATCACTCATCCGCCCATAATTACCAGTTGGTACATTGAAATCAAATAAATAGATGAGCATCTAATGAAAAATATCACTTGTGCATCTTCCTCGATCACTCGAAGTTATCCGTTTTATCAAAGTTGTGAAGTAAGAAAATCTGTCAATATGAAATGCATGGCTTTCTTCATGATGATTCTGGCAGTATTGGTGATGCTGATCAGCACAACAGAAGCTTACCCTAAAGTGAAGGCTAAGTCAGTTGCTGTAAGTATTTTTTAAGAACCTTTTCTATCATTGCCCGTTGGCTTGGTCCCATCACGGTACTAATGTGCAAAGCGACGTAGCCCCCACAATAGTCTGGCCACAACAGATAATCAGTCTCATTAGTCGACGCTTGAGTCACTACAGCTTTTTTTATTGATTCATTTATGGAACGTAGTACCCGATAAACTTACGTTAGTAAGTTTCGTGTAGGGTATTACACCCATTTTTGAAAAGTGTCTCAATTAAATTTTATAGTGCTAATAGGCCACAAAAAAACACAATTTTTTTTTTCAATCGATAAGTGCCATAAAAATGCATTTAAATTTTACATTTTCAAATTGCGCGCGTAGTTTGACGAAAACGCTAGACGCAGTGGACGCCATATTGCTCAGTCAGTCATTGACGTCAGTTGACTGTGTAAGCAAATGCGCTGATATTTTGTATGATAATTGTATAAAATTTAAAATGAGTTATAAAATTTAAAATGTATTATTCTACTTATCGTTGGTGTGCTGTTAACTAAATTTAAATTACGTTAGTTACGAAAATAATAGTATTGGCGGCTATTTCATGGTATTATAAAACAAATTAGAAAAACTGAACACTTTTAATTAAATTTTAAAATTTTGCTATTTTATATAAAAACTAACATTTACCGATTCAAATCAAATCAAAAGTCATTTATTCAAACTTACCCACGAAACAATGAAAACTGTACTCAAGCAGATAAAAATTATAACATAAAAACGTAATCAGAACTTAATACCTAAATAAAAGCCTCCATGCATAAAGAGCGTGCTCGCTTACATAAAGCTATTGCTATAACTCGAAGTGAGAAATGATAAACTAGCACCATCGAAGCAAAATAAATAAACAAACAATTACTAATAACAATTAAAACCATGATCAGCAAAACGACCAGTCACCACAACCAGCACCCGTTCACGAGCATAACGCAAAGATCAGTCATCACCCCCCTCACGAAGAGCGAAGGAGGCAGTCCGACCCCCGACGTTACCGCAGGCAGTGACATCTAAGGGAACATGACGAACTTGCTACCGGTTGCTCAGGCAAGAATAGTAAAATCAATTGTCGAGGACGCTAGCTAACCATTTATTGCAATACAACTCATAAAAAAACACATTGTAATGAGTAGATTTTGTCACTAATAAATTAAAATTAAATTAAATTAAAATACATTGACTTATACAGTCAAATAAAAATAATTTATTATATGAACTCATATAACCTGTCAGTAGGAAAGCTAATTCTGGAGAAAGAACATAAACACTGTCTTGAGTTAATCACAGCGACCAACTATTCGTTTAAGTAGTCATTGATACAATACACCTTTGAACAAAGGGTGGATTTTACTTTAGTTTTAAACGCATTATAAGGCAAATCTAGCAAAGAAGAGGGTAGCATGTTATAAAAATTCAGAGTAATGATGCACCGCGTATCATTATTAGAGAAAAATTGAGTGAAGTTCCTTCTAGTAGCACAAATTCAATACCAAATAAAAATGCCCAACGCCAAATCATCAATCAATAAAAATAAGCCGAAAGAACCTACAAACTTAAGCGAAGTGGTTAATATACCAAATCAATATAAAGAAATTAATGGTACCCGATTTCTAGGTAAAAATGTTACTTTTGGGGAGGATAATGGTCGCTTGTTATTATTTGCAACTGAAATGAACCTGCAAAAGTTAAGTGAACCGCCAGTTTGGTTTGTGGATGAGACATTTCAAACCTGCCCTATAATATTTACACAAATCTTTTCAGTTCATGGCATTGTTGGCACTAGAGATTGTAGACGAATATTACCCTTGGTATACGGATTTCTTCACAAAAAGACGGAAGAATGTTATATTAAGTTTTTTCAACAATTGAAAGAATATTCTTCTGAATTTAACATCGATTTGAAACCAGAACAAATAATGTCCGATTTCGAATTGGCGATAATAAATGCAGTCAGAATAGAATTTCTTCCATCTGGGGCAAAACATTTGGAGAAAGATACAAGGGAGTGGGCTCAGTGAGAGATGTGGCACAGACAGTGAGTTCGCCTTGAAAATGCGATATTATGTAGCTTTGGCCTACTTGTCTCCGGAAAATATACCTGATGTTGAAAATATAAACAGTTGAGAGAGAGCGTTTTTCCAGAAGAAGCAGAAGCTGTTACTAAATATTTCGAAGAATATTGCGTTCTGGGCCAATTAAAATCTCGCATATCAGATGGAAAACTTGTGATATCCCGACTGCAACCCTTGTTTCCACCTAGTTTCTGGTCCGCTGAAAGAAATAATAATTTACGTCTTCCGCGAACTCAAAACAGCGTGGAAGCATGGCACCGGCGATGGAATTATTTAATGGGCAATCGAAAACTTGGGTTGTACGGCTGTATTCAAAAGCTCATTGACGAACAGAATACAACCACCCATAAAATTGAGAGAATTTTGGCTAATACACGCACAAACGCCGCCAGCAAAAAAAAATGAAAATGAAAGAAAATGCTATCGCAGCGATTTTACAAAAGAAAAATACAATGTGCAGTATTGAATTTATAAGAGCTGTAGCTTTTTAATGTCTATATTGATTTCATTGAATCTTCCATTTTGTCATCAATATGACAGTATTGTTATTTTTGGTAATGAGTATACCACCTATAATTTTGATTTGTTTACTTCTTTGTTGATTACTATACTTACTGGAAATTAAAAAGTTAACTTAAAATAATACTTCTCTTTTCTCTTGTTTCCCAAACCCAATACAAAGATAAGGCTTTATCGGGGTCGCGAGTTCGATCCTCAGACATATTCAGATTGGAATATGCTATTCGCAACAGTGTATTTCGATACCAAGACTTTTGTACTAGCGTACCATTCAAAGAATTTTTCGAAATAGCGTGCGTCGAATTAACGTCATTCGATATAGCGGTATTCGACCTAACATGCTTTCGAACTGGCGTACCACTTGTATTTTTTTTCGAAATAGCGTGCTTCGAAATAAAGTCATTCGAAATGTCATATCACTCCCTATGAAAGCCCAACAAATGAGTTATGAATTTGTCCTTATTTCTGGTGTTAATATTGTGAATATCACTGTTTTTAGTGTATAAGTGTATATTTTGCCTAATATATAAGATGTTGGCGAAGATGAATTGTGATGTCACCGTGAGAATACCAATATCTTTAAAAAAATCTCTCAGAGAAACTCAAGAATCAAGCTGGTAAATAGCTCGAATAGCTCGTTTTTGAAGAACGAATATATTTTGAATGTCAGTGGCTTTGCCCCACCGCAGAATACCGTAGGACATAACGCTATGAACATAACTAAAATAAACTAATCGAGCTGTATCAACGTCAGTGTATTGTCTTACTTTTCTGACGGTGTAGGCGGCGGAACTGAGCCTGCCCGCTAGGCTTGATATATGTGGGCCCCACTGAAGTTTGGCATCTACTGTTATACCAAGAAAAACTGCCGAGTCTACAGTTTCAAGCACCCCATTATCTAAGACGATGTTGGGACCTAGATTCCTAACATTTGGCAAGGCGAACTTTATACATTTCGTTTTCTTGGCATTAAGAACTAGGTTATTTGTCGTAAACCAATCCGTAACCATTGAGAGTGCACTGTTTACGTCGTCAAAATCTTGTCTATTCCTGTTTACATTAAAAAGAAGAGAGGTGTCATCTGCAAACAATACAACGTCACAGGTACCCTTTAAATAGAACGGTAAGTCTAAGGTATACACTAAGAATAAGAATGGACCCAGTATTCCTAGTAGTAGTAGCCTTCAGGTACACCTAACTGAACTGGTAACCCGGAAGATTTCACACCATTCACATCTACATATTAGAACCTATTATGTAAATAAGAATTTATTACTTTGAGAGCTTCATTTTGGACACCATAATGACGTAGTTTACGCAAAAGCGTGTCATGTTGCACGCAATCAAAGGCTTTGGAGTGATCACAAAAAACTCCAATAGCATGTTGCGAGTTCTCCCATGCGTCAAATATGTGTTTCAGCAGTGCAACACCCGCATCTGTAGTCGAACGACCTTTTGTAAAGCCTTATTGTTTATTATGAAGGAGGCTGTTTAAATTAAAATGTCTTAGCAATTGCTTTAGTATTAACTTTTAAAATATTTTGCTAAATGCAGGTGAGAAAGAAATAGGTCCGAAATTGCCAACGTCATTTTTATTTCCTGATTTAAATAAAGGTATGACTTTACTACTCTTCATGAGGTCAGGAAAAGAGCCCAAATCAACACATTTATTAAAAGTAACAGCTAGATGGGGGCTACGATTTCTATTATATTGCTTAATAGTTTAATTTGTCAAGGACACAATTGATTTTCTTTTGTTTGACTCCAAATTGGTGTCGCGCGGGGCTTGACCGGAGATACCCCAGATATCATCAGTGTTTTTAGACTTAAGTGTGTTGAAAACATTAACTACATCACGAGGTGTTACATGTTCAAAGCTAAATAAGCAACTACATTTAGGCACACTACTATGCAAAAGGTTTTCAGCTTTAGACGGGGACGAATTTAAGGAGCAAGTCGTAGTTATAGGTATGTTGGCAAAAAACTGATTGAATGCTTCAACTACGTCAGCTGCTTTATTAACTAATTTGTTGTCGACCATAATCTCAAGTTGTTTTTCTTGTTTAACCGACTTACCCGTTATAATTTACCAAGTGGTTTTTACTTTATTATTGGATTTTTTAATAGTATCGCTTAAAAATTTAGATTTAGCAAAAAAAAAAATCTTTTTAAATAGTTTTGAATAATTTTTGACATTCTCTAGGAAAGGAGTGTCAAACCTGTATTTTTAAACCGTATAACTCGTATAGTCGCGCTCTACTTTTGTAAATACCTGGAATAGCCCATCGGTTAAAGCCAGCGGAGGTGCCATTAATGTTAATGGTTTTAGTCTTGAAAGTAGATTGGTACTCTTTTTGCACAACATCAAAAAGGGCTCCATAGATATCATTAGGATTCTCGTGTTCTACTATAGATGGTGTAATTTTATGAGCTATATTATTTTTAAACTTGTCGCACCGACCAACCACAGTGGTCAGACGTTAAGTTACTTAACACTAATATTTTTGGCATCACAATCACTAAAAATATTATCAAGACAAGTCGACGAGGACGCCGTGGTCCTAGTAGGTTCAAAAACAAGTTAATTAAATTATAAGACCTAAACAGATTGAGAAGCCCAATACTTAATGGAGTAACATCTAAAATATGAATATTAAAATCTCCACATAAAATTATACTTTTGTTACTACTTTTTAACCTATTGAGTGAATCCTCCATTACCGATTCGAAACGAATAAAATCTCCAGACGGGGGTCGATAAACGCAAATTAAAACGTATCGCTCGAGTTCAACACAAGACAACTCAATAGTGCGCTCGATAGAAAGATTAACTAAGTCTAAACGTTGTTTACACTTCAACTTTGTAACAAGAACTAAAGATCCACCGCGAATAGCACTTTTTCTTACAAAAGCACTTTGTACAGTAAAATAATCACTATTAATAAAGACTACTTCATTTTCTTTCAACCAGTGTTCAGTCAAACATAACACCTGAATATCATAGTTCTCCATAAATAAACTTAACTCTAGCTCTTTGCCGGACAGACCCTGCATATTTTGTTGTACAACATTCAACATATGCGGCTGACCAGTTGTCGCACAACAACGATTGTTTTTTGCCTAAACTATCTCAATAATATATTTATAGAATTTTTCTCATATAGAGTAAAATAGCTTATTGTATACGCACGCTCAGACCGGTCTAGCGTAGGTTTGTCTGCTCAGACAATATGTATGCAAACTAACTGGGTTACATAGTAATTTATTCAATAGCACTTGATGATACCTTTTTCTTTTACAGAAGACTGGTCGTCGCGCAGTCAACACAGCAGGCTACGCCCACGGCGCTTATAAGGCAGTGAAAAACAAGAAGCAAGGCTAGACCACGTGATCACCTACCTGATTTCATAACAACTTCAAGCTTGCTTATCGTTATCAATGGAATTGTATATGTATAATATAATATGCTGAAATATAATTGATCAATTGAACTAATTGTACTTTTGTCAATTAAGCGCCAAAATGGTTGCCATATGTTTACGCATAAGTAAGAAAGGGCTCCAAAAGGATCCACAATGTATTAATGGACGCCTAATTGGTAAATTAATTACCACAATAAAAAGCCCTTTCAGTTAAATACACACGAAGAGTAAGTAGGAGACTTGAGAGTTCTTTCTGGGATCGTGGTGCATGATGTAAGGTTCACTTTGGAAAGACAACCTTTACAGTACCCTACCTATGTTTTGTTCATCATTTTCTTTTCTTTTTTATTTATTTAACGGTATATGTAAACTCTACAATAAAGTGAATGGTGTTATACATGCAATTGTGACCAACCAGTCTATGCCCAAAAAGGCTAGACTGGCTGCTCATAATGGTGTGCTGGTGCCTAAGCTTATCTATCGGAGTAAATGTTGGGTGTGGCAATAGAAGCATGAAAGTAGAATAAATGCTGTGGAAAACGTTCCTTGCGAAACATGTGTGGTGTGACTATAAATGATAGGTTGAAAAATGATGTGATAAGGCAACAGAAATTGAAAAGAGTATGCTTAGATGGTTTGATCATGTTGAGAGGGTGAATGAAAGGCGACTAACAAAAGGTATTTACAGGGATGTGAGTGGAAATTCCGGGGAGGGACGCCCTAGGAGCACATATAGTGATCTAATTGGTGATGTTCTTCAGAAAGGTCAAAGGTGACCAAATGTATGGACGTAAACTAAGGAAAAGGAGTATGTAAGGAGCGTAGCAGGTTGCGTTCTATAGTTTCTGTCTACCCGCAATGGAAGAAGGCGTGAGTTTATGCATGTATTTATGTATGTACACATATATAAACAGACAAAAGAAAGAAACAGAAAAATACGTAAAAAGGTGATGCTTATTTCTAAAGAAATCTCTTTAAAACGCTGACAATACCTAAACCGCGGTCACTGTCAGATTGCATAGAAAAGGAAGAGAAGAGCGATGACACAGCGCTTGTAATTTATTGAAGTAATTATCTATTTACTCAAAATTGAGTAAATAGATAATTGCTTAAAAAACAACCAAGTTCTGCATTCAAATAAGACGTTCTTGTTATTAATTAAATACGTAACGTATGTTGGTATTTAATGCAGATATTTTGGATTAGAACTCAAGGTAAGAGGTTAGTTTAACGTTAGTTTATATCGAGTTTTTTTTTTTTCAAAACGTGTTTTGGTAACAACCAAGTTCTGGGAAATATGTTCAAAATTAACACATATTTTTTCCGCTACCACAAACTATACACATTTGGCAATTTTTTTTTCTTAAGAGAAGCCTATTTTGGTCAATTGGTCTTGTCAGCGCCTTAAGCATACTTGCAACAGGAAAGTAGATGAGAGATGTTGACACCGTGTGTAAGAGTAGAAGAGAAAACAAAATACATAAAATCAAAAACTATTCACTAATTTAAATATAAACATAATTTAAAGTTTTAACAGTATTGCAAAGCGTTGTCTGACAATAAATACATCGAAGAGGATTAATAAGTACCTACCGATATCTATACCTACACAATGAAGTTATCAATAATCACTAAAATTGCCCACGTCGTATGTAATTAAAGTAAGTTAATCAGAACCTTAATAGTATTTTAATGGTTTGGGGCACACAGGGTTTTTCTTAATTAAGTACCGATCAATATAAAAGATTGGACAAGCACTGTCAAGAAAGACTCAATTCGTGTGTCGCAAGTCAAAGTCTACACAAGAAAAAAAAACATTTAAAAAATTTAAAAATGAATTTCCTCAAATTGTTTTTCTTCGTATTCGTGGCTCTGGCTATGATGCTCAGTGTGGAAGCTAATCCTAAAGTTAAACTCGGGACTGTGGTATGTACCAACTATAAAGTGACCTTTTTACCTTATTACTTAATCCTACACACTTGAATTCACAAAGCTTAAATTTCAAATTATGTATTTTACTCGACCATTGTACAGTACACACGGCTACATATGTATGTAGCCATGTGTACGCAAAATTCAGTAAATTTCGAAATTGAACTTCTTTCTACAACAGTGAAACCTGGGTACTACAAAAATTCGATCAAATACATTCAATAATTATTAGTGATATGTATAGACCGGATTATATGCAACTTCAAATCGTCGGAATATGCATCTTAATTACTCGATTTAAGCAATAAAAACGCAAAAAGTGCCAAAACCAAATAAATGTAGTCACAATTCCAATGGTATTAATTTGAGGTGTAGTCAGGAGCCTGCTCTCTCGAGTTAGGCCATTATCTCTCAAGGAACTGGTATGCAATTTTTCTTATTTATTTATTTATTTATCCATTCATATTTTAACTTCAGAACTGTAGCTTGTTGACTTATTTGCTTATGTTTTGTTGTAGAATGAAGTTCATCAAGCCAGGTCTTTGTTTTGGTTTTTATTCCTTATTTCATCCTACCAAGTAACATTTGGTTTGAGTTTGTTAAACGTCTGCAAAAGCTGAGAGATCAGAAGACGTAATTACTGGAACAATCAACCGGAATTTCAGTAACCCGTGGAGTTCCGGTGAAGTGTAGGCTAAATCGCTTCAGGATTGTGATCCGAATAATTACTTTAATTATTAATATAATTCATTGTAAATTTGAAGCCCAGTAACTGGGATGTGGAGGTCAGGTAGGCAGTCGCTCCATGTAAAATACTGGTCTTCAGCTGCATCCGGTTAGACTGGAAGCAGACCCCAACGTAGTTGGGAAAAGGCTAGGCAGATGATGATTCATTGTACATTTAATTTAAAACTGTAGATATCGAATGCTCATCTGAGTTTATGTTTTTTTGTCCACAAACAGCACTGCGTTGTGCCTATAAATTTTGTAGTGATTTTTCACAGCGTTTTACAGAATCACACTTATTAATCACATTTTAATTCTATTACAGAGAAAAGGATTTGGCGTTCTCGGAGCGATTGGTACAGCCCACGATGTGTGGGAGAACATCAAAAACCACAACCAATAGAATTCTATGATAACCAAACATTATGAAAGCCAAATAGAGATTTGAAGAATGCCTACCCACAAGCACATAGCGAGTTTTGTCACAAAAACTAACAAGTTTTACTTTCGTATTGCAGACTTCAAAATTCAGTTATCATATTTGTAAAAGCCTTACCTACAGTCTCAGGAAAATCTCGTAGCCAATAGTTTATGGATATTTTTCAAAATACCCCAACTTAGAAATACAGATTCATGCATATAACAGAACCTGAAAATTGTTTTCTGATATTTACCTTTACAATCGTATCCTTATTGCAGGTTACTTATATTCTTCCAAATATTTAATTTTATTTAAATATGTAGGTATTGAATTTAATTCATATATCCATTGGCACCCCAAAATGGTCGAAAATCTTTCTCAATTTTACGATGACTGTTTAATCAGTGTTGCGAAGGTAGTCAAATGTTGTAATAACTTTTTAACTGGTTTACGTTAAGATAATTAAATAAATTATCCTTTCCCAACCTTTTGAGTTATTTTATTATAAACTAGCTCCTGTCCATGACTTCGTTCGCGTGAAAGTCGTAAAACACCACAATATTCTAAAATAACAGCCACATTTTTATAAAACTTTGTATAAGGTTTGTAGTTTTGATCTCAGCAGCCAAAATATGTAGAGAGTCAGGACTGGTGATGTGGAGCAAGCGACGTACAGTTGTCCGTGTGAGAAATAGCTCGTCCTGAGGTGAAAACCCGCAGCCTTCAGTAAAAAATCCCTTTGCTTGCGAAGTTTTTCGTTTTTAAGGTCATTTTCAAATTTAGAGCCAAAAACGTAAGGATTTCATGAATTAAATGTATGACATTTCATATTTTTCTGTACTTAGGTGCGTTCAGTAATTAAGAAATCACATGACAATCAATGATCACGCGGGTGAGAGGCAGGGTATTATAGCATGGTATTAATCACAGTTACACCAATGAGATTACAAAGACAAACTATTTAAGCACCTATTAAATGTTATTTTATTATTACTCAAGATTGTCTCGACAATTAAATTATCCTTCCATCAGAATTATATTAAACATTGTAAAATGAATTTCCAGTTTCCGGCACATATTTTTGTTTTAAATAGCAATTAAGAAAAAAAAATCCCTTGGAACTAGTGACATTAATGAGAAATGGGTTAGTTTTATAGGCCTATATCCTTAATTTACAGTGATAAGAAAGTCGTTGTAATAGGCCTTTAGGCGTCTCAAAGATGTAGTCGATTTAAAATAATTTAAGTTACACCACGAGAATGAAATCAAATATAATGCTTTTTAACGCAGAAAACATCCCAGAGAGCATCCAGTTTTTTCTGAAGGAGTGGTAAAGCCGGGCATATTGAACTTCTTAGTAAATAAAAGTAATAACAATCAGGAGGAAGAGATTAAGAGTAACTACGACAGCAATACATAGCAACCAACAATACCTCTCTCAAAAAATGTATACAAAAAACAAAAAAGCATAGAAACACGTCTTCCAAGCCGGTTGGTCATTGGGCACGCCACGATTGCGGCGATAAGTCCCCTCTTTGAGGAGTGGATAGAGAGGCGCCACGGCGTCCTCACATTCCGCCTGACGCAGGTCCTCACCGGACACGGCAGTTTCGAGAGGTTCCTGTGTCGGATAAGGCGGGAGGAAACGTCCGGGTGTCACCACTGTGTGGATCGCCCGGAGGACATGGTGGAGCATACGGTGGAGGTCCGCCCGGCTTGGGCAGAGCACCGCCGTGTCCTCGTGGAGGCGATCGGCGGCAGAGATCTCTCGCGTCCGGCCCTGGTTCAGGCCATGGTACGGAGCGAGAGGGCATGGGCAGCCGTCACCTCCTTCTGCGAAGCAGTAATGCTCGCGAAGGAGGAAGCGGGACGGTTGAGGAAAAGGCATGTTTCGCGCCCTCTCGCCCCTAGCCGCCGCAGGAGACACCCTGGTTGTCGGGAATCCCGGGCGGATTTCCGGCCACCGTAGGCGCGGGCTTGCGGATGGTGAGCAATGGGTAGCTCACCGTCCGGTAAGGACAGGCCTGGGTCGACGGCGCATCATATTCCACGCGCGCCTCAAAGAGATGTCAGCACAAATGTAGGGGTCCACTACGGCCTATGACTGCCGGGGTCGCGGGAAGGTACTTATGGGTCACCGAGGCCCCCGCAATACAGGCAACAGGAAGGAATACGGGTGGATTTTAGTCAGTAAGAGTCTGACACACCCTCCCGGAGCTCCGCCCAGAGCGGGAGAAGTTATTTGATGATTTCCCACCCTCAAAAAAAAAAAAAGCCGGTTGGTCACCATGGAAGATTACGACCGCAACCTTCCAAAGACAATACGTGCCAACCATTTAAATCCCAGAAAAAATAGCAAACACCAACTCTACATAGCGACCTACAATGTTAGAACACTTTCATCGTACGAACGAGTAATTGAACTAAAAGAAGCTCTAATGAATATAAAAATACGATATCATTGGCATATCTGAAGTACGACGCTTCGGCAACATAATCTCAGAATACGAAGATTTCTTTCTATGCCACACAGGTCAAACACCGGACAAGTATGGGGTCAGCTTTATGATAAAAAATACCTAAAATAAACATAGACAGCTATATCGGCATCTCTGAACGAGTCGCATTACTAAATTTGAACACGCCAGATAAACCAATAACTTTGATACAAGTCTACGCCCCTACTGAAGCAGCAGCTGAGGAAGACATCAATCTTTTTTAATACGATATCATTGGGATATCTGAAGTACGACGCCTCGGCAACATGACCTCAGAATACGAAGATTTCTTTCTATGCCACACAGGTCAAACACCGGGCAAGTATGGTGTCAGCTTTATGATAAAAAAAATACCTAAAATAAACATAGACAGCTATATCGGCATCTCTGAACGAGTCGCATTACTAAATTTGAACACGCCAGATAAACCAATAACTTTGATACAAGTCTACGCCCCTACTGAAGCAGCAGCTGAGGAAGACATCAATCTTTTTATGAGCAATATATATACAAGGCAATGGACATAGCATGTAAAGATTTCATTTTAATGGGAGACTTTAGTGCAAAAATAGGTGAGCCTCTCATGGATGAACACCTGGTAACGAAACAAAACGGCTACGGAGACAGGAACGACAGAGGGCAAAGACTTATAGACTTTGCAATGGAAAACAAATTAGCGATCATCAACACTTTTTACAAAAAAAAAAGCCAAAGAAAGATGGACGAGGTGCTCACCGACCGGACAGTACATAAACGAAATAGATTTCTTTCTCTCCAACCAACCTCAAATGTTTCAAACCATTGAAACACTAACTCTAAACTATCCGTCAGACCACAGACCGCTTCGAGCAAAAATCTCACTCATAAACCAATAAAAAGCAGAGCAAAATTTAAAAACCACCAATATAGCACACTCAAAAGCGAGCAAGCAATAAAACTATATAAGGAGAATCTAAAAAATCACCTACCTGATATACACAATAGGAATCCAAACGAGTCTTTACAAGTTTATCACGATAAACTAATAGACTCTAATGATAAATGATAAATGATAAATGATTTATTTCTGTAAGTAGGTTTTTACAAACACTTTTACACGTCAAAACATATTTTTTAAACTAGATGAGGCCGGCGTTTCCTATCTGACTACTCTGAGAAGAAAGGCCGAAACAAACTCAGAGGTCACAGTCTCTTTTAAAGTCCAGACATAATCTTGGTCAGATCATGTGAAGACCATGTCGATTGGTGTCTGAAATGGTCTTTTGATGAAAGAACCACACAGATTGAGTGGACCTGTCCAGTCAGTGCACGCATTTGTCAGTCGTTGTGCAGCTCAACTCATAACTAAAGGAGCTCAACGATTCAACGAACAATACCAAAGAAACGACATTTGGCTAGGCCGCAAAAAAATACTCAAAACTGCCAGACCATGTTAAAAACTAACTGAGAATAAAACAATATTAAACAATGATCCACATAGTCTTCACATTTACAATAATTAAAACAATATAATACTACACAGAGTAAATATTCATGTCATTGCATAAATAAAATTCATCAATGTCAATGTGTATATTCGGACATAATCTTGGTCAGATCATTTGAGGACCATGTAGGTTGGTGTCCGAAATGGTCTTTTGAGGAAAGACCACACAGATTTGAGTGGACCTGTCCAGTCAGTGCACGCATTTGTCAGTTATCATGCAGCTCATCTCAAAACTTAAGGAGCTCAATGATTTGACGAACAATACCAAAGACATTTGGGTAGGCCGCATAAAGTACTCAAACCGCCAGACCATCATTAAAACTAGGAGAAAAAAAAAAAAAAAAAAAACAAACAATGACCCACATAGTCCTCACATTCCTAATAATTAAAATAATATAATATAATACTATACAAAGTAAATATTCATGTCATTGTTTATATAGAATGTTATATAGAATAAGAAAATATAAATAGCTAGCAAAATAAAAAGAGTAAAAAAACAACATTCACTGTAAGTTTATTGGAGCAGCTCAATCCCAAGCCTTTTTGTCCTCAATATAATCTTTAACAGTATAAAAGGCTTTTAGGCACAGTTTCTGTTTTATAAAACATTTGAATTTATTAAGGCTTAGTTCTTGAATGTGGCTGGGAAGTTTATTATAAAAACGTATACATTGGCATCTAAACGAGCTGCCTATTTTTTTGAGCCTGGTTGTAGGAACAACAAATTTGTGTTTGTTCCTAGTATTTACATTATGGATATCACTGTATTTTTTAAACAAATTAATATTTTTATGTGCGTACAAAAGATTTTCATAAATGTACTGAGAAGCTACCGTCATTATATTAATCTCTTTAAATTTTTCTCTGAGGGAGTATCTGGGACTTAATTTATAAATTGAACGGATTGCCCTTTTTTGTAAAACAAAAATTGTCTGAATATCGGCGGCATTTCCCCATAACAGAATACCGTACGACATTACGCTATGAAAATAACTAAAGTATACTAAACGGGCTGTGTCTAAATCCGTTAAATCACGAATTTTTCTAACGGCGTATGCTGCAGAGCTAAGCCTTTTTGACAATTTATCTATATGGGGGCCCCATTGAAGCTTGGCATCCAAAGTTATGCCTAAGAACACAGTGGTATCTTCGGGGTTCAACTCTTCACCCTTTATGAGAACACTAGTTTTTACTTGTCTAACATTAGGTATTGTAAACTTAATACATTTGGTTTTTTTCTCGTTAAGAAGTAGGTTATTAACATTAAACCAGTTAACTACTTTTTCAAGTGCACTATTTACATTGTCAGTAACCAACTGCTGACGTTTGAGTTTAAATAAAAGTGAAGTGTCGTCTGCAAACAGCACTATATCATGATTATCCTTTATGAGGCAAGGCAAGTCATTTATATAAATAAGAAACAAAAATGGGCCGAGAATTGAGCCCTGGGGGACCCCCATTCTTACTACAGATCCGGGTGAACTTTTTCCGTTAACATCAACTCTCTGAATCCTATCACTCAAATATGAAGTAAGAAGATCCAGAGAGGAGTTTCGGATTCCGTAGTGGTGCAGTTTTCTGATCAAAGTTTCATGAAGAACGCAATCGAATGCCTTGGACAAATCGCAAAAAATACCCAAAGCATCGCATTTATCCTCCCATGCATCATAAACATGTCCTAAAAGTTCAACACCGGCATCAGTAGTCGAACGACCCCTTGTAAAACCGAACTGTTTGTTATGCATTAATTTATGTTTATTGAAAAATATTTGGATTTGATCTAAAATAAGTTTCTCGAAAATTTTACTAAAGGTAGGTAGTACTGAAATAGGTCTATAATTAGTAGGGTCTGATGTACTACCCGATTTAAATAACGGTATTATTTTACTGTTTTTCATAAGATCAGGAAACTCACCACAATCAATACAATTATTAAAAATAACAGCTAAAGTAGGTGCTACTATGTTTATAATCGACTTAGCAACGTCCACAGAATTACCCCATAGATCTGTGGTCTTTTTAACATTTAACGTGTGAAAGGTTTTAATTACATCTTTACAGGTGACATATTGGAAACTAAATTCTGAATCACAAACTGGAACGTTTTCTATAAGTAAAGACTCTGCGGCAGTGGGTGATGAGTTTAGAGATTTTGTAGTTGATCTTGAGTTATCTATCCAAACCAGCTTACAAAGTGCATGGAAAGCAGAACATACAACTATAGACCGCAGTATAATAACAGATCGCACAAACAACCTTATAAAAAGAAGACAAGAACTACAAAAACTAAAAATAAAACACGAACCTTGAAAAACGAACTTAAAGCTCTATACAAACTCACAAGCAAATATATAAAAATGGATTACAAGAAACATAGAATAAAAATTATTAAAAAACATTTAGAACAAAAAGGAAGCTTAAAAAAATGATATAAAGAACTTCAGATAAAAAAACATGGATTGAGGGTTTAGAAGAGTCTGGTCGAACTAAATTCAGTCGTAACAGCATCATAAACATTGCAACGGACTTCTACAAAAATCTTTACAACTCTATTACACAGAATTGTAGTGCCCAAGCGAGTCGATAATCATATCATCTGAAAGACCTACATCCAATGTAGAGCCAATAGATTGCAAGGAAATTATAGAGGCATTACAAGATCTAAAACCCGAAAAAAGTCCAGGATCGGATAGTATTACTAATGATGCTATAAAGACGGCCCACGCCATTCTGGCCGCGCCTTTAGTAAATCTATTTAACCTGATTTTGGAAACCTCCGAAACACCTTCGCAATGGTCTGAATCCAATATTATCCTGCTAAATAAAAAGGAAATCCTAAAGACATCGGCAATTACAGACCAATAAGCCTACTGCCAACTATATATAAAGTTTTTTCTACAATAATAAACCACAGAATTAGTACATCACTAGAGCAAAAGCAGCCTATTGAACAAGCTGGTTTTAGAAAGGGTTTCTCCACCATAGATTGCATACATACTTTAGAGCTAATAATTATTGAAAAATACCAGGAATACAATAGCCCTATATATCGCATTCATTGATTATCAAAAAGCCTTCGACACCGTTTCACACGATAGCATCTGGGAAACACTGGAATCTCAAAACGTAGAGAAAAAATACATAGATATACTTAAAAATATATACAACAAGTGCACTAGTAGAATCAAACTAGAAACGATTGGTCAAAGTTATCCAGTGAAAAGAGGAGTCACCCAAAATTTTTATTGCGGTACTAGAATCCATCATAGGTAAACTTGACTGATACAACAAAGGTCTGTTTATACAAGCCAAATATTTAAACCACCCCAGATTCGCAGATGACCTAGTGCTGTTCTCAGAAACTGCTTCTCAACTACAACGTATGATGGAATCTCTTCACAATGCTAGCAGACAGGTAGGCCTAGTAATGAACTTATCAAAAACAAAAGCTATGTCAAACCACAAAAAGTCAAGCATAAAAATAGATGGAAAACCTTTAGAATACGTAGAACAATATATATATTTAGGAAAACAGATTGGGTTTAACAAAAATAGAAATGAACTAGAAGACGAGAGGTGAGTCAAGAATACCTGGAACAAATACTGGAGTTGTAAAGAAATATTTAAAAGCGCCATGCCCTTAAAGCTAAAAAAGAAAGTAATGGACTCATGTCTTATCCCTTGTTTGACATACGCATTTCAAACATGGAAATTCACAAATAAAATAAGAAATAAAATAATTACATGCCAAAGAGGAATGGAACGCAGTATGGTAAATGTTAAAAAAACACAGAGGATAAGACATACAAAAATAAGAGCTAAAACAAAAACGATGGATGCTCTAAACCACGCTTTAAAATTAAAATATAAATGGGTTGGTCACGTGTCGCGTCTCAAAGACCACAGATGGACCAAAACGGTTACAATATGGATAGGCCCACAGGGCAATCGCTACAAAGGTAGACCTTACGCGCGATGGGATGATGACATCAAAACAATAGTGGGACAAAAATGGCATCTTATAGCTAAAGACCGGGCAAAATGGCAATCTTTGGAAGAGGCCTTCTTCTCTAGGGGGTTCCTGTTACCCAAGAAATGTAATGGAAATAATTTTTTGTTTACTTAAAACTTATATTCTGTTTTCGTTAAACTTACTTATTGTAAATCGCAAACTGTAAACTAATAGGAAATAAAATGACTTTATTATTATTATTAATGCTCTTTGGCCCCAAATTTGAAATCGACCGTTTATTGAACTAATGAATTGCGTTTTTGCACGTTAGGTAGTAACCTAACGTCACAACCTCCACTGACTGAGGTATTCTTACAGATTATTCCTGAAGAACAGCTACCACTAAAATAATGAATAAGTAGATTTTGTAAACACGTGAGATTTCTCATTAACTGTCACCTAACCATATATATTTTTTTTTATTATAAGAATACTGACAGAAGAGGCCAAAAAAATGTAAAAAAGAGAATTAATGAATGAATGAAATACACCGACCCCAGCGTGGTTAAACCAGACTCGATTGCTCGAATGAACCCAAGGATTCGCACTAGTCCCTGAAGCCTCATGTTTCATGGGACTACAGAGACCATTGCATATCAAAGAGTAGACCAAGGGGCGCGGTAATGGTCAGGAACACGTGCCCTTCGGATAAGAAGGATTATTAGAGCCTACCGGATATGCATCCTAGAGTAAGCAATGGAATAGTGGAGAGACGGGTAATTTATCTATGAGAGGGCTATATCTTTTAACAACGTCACCGCCAGGTTGGCTCAGGTCCAGTTGCTTTCTTGACTCTTTTCTGTGTCACTGTTATGCTGTGTTGCACGTTGCTGTTTCCAATGTCTTCATCTGAGGTCTCACTACAATCCGTTTCCGATTTCTTGTAACTCTCACTATCAGCCTTCCTAATCTTATCTCGGTCTTCGGTCGTGTCCATCCTGCCGAAGCCTCTACACGGGGGTCGTGCAGTCCATGGCCCTTTACAGGGCTCCTGTGTGGGCGCGTTACCCGCCGCTGCGGCCAGCCCACCGGTTGAGCGTGGCCCAAAGGGTCATGGCCATCTGGCTGGTCCGGGGATACCGCACGGTCTCCTGTGAGGCAGCAAGCCTCCTTGCTGGATTGCCGCAATGGGATCTGGAGGCAAAAGTCCTCGCGCACGTATGGGAGTGGCGCGAGGAGGCGAAACGCCGGGGCGTAACTCCGCTGCCGCGAGAAATCGCGGCACAGCGGATTGAGCTCCGGCTGGATCTCATAGTGACATGGAGAGTACGGTTGTCGCAACCCAGTGCTGGGCACGCCACAATGGCGGCGATAAGTCCCCTCTTTGAGGAGTGGCTAGAGAAGCGCCACGGCATCCTCACCTTCCACCTGACGCAGAACCTTACTGGACACGGCAGCTTCGGGAAGTTCCTGTGTCGGATAAGGCGGGAGGAAACGCCCGGGTGTCACCACTGTTTGGATCACCTGGAGGACACGGTGGAGCATATGGTGGAGGTCTGCCCGGCTTGGGCAGAGCACCGCCGTGTCCTCGTGGAGGCGATCGGTGGCAAAGATCTCTCGCGTCCGGCCCTGGTTCAGGCCATGGTACGGAGCGAGAGGGCATGGGCAGCCGTCACCTCCTTCTGCGAAGCAGCAATGCTCGCGAAAGAGGAGGCGGGACGGTTGAGGGAAAGGCAAATTTCGCGCCCTCTCGCCCCTAGCCGCCGCAGGAGATGCCCTGGGCGTCGATACTTCCGTGGAGTTTACGATAATCCGAATATCGCCTAATTGGAATCCTCAGTAAGACATTACATTACATTGCGTAGACTTCGCATGTAGTAACCTATAATAACGGCTTATTCGGAATTCACCGACTGTTGACTTTCGCCTTTTTTCTATCCTCACGAACCTTTTTTTGCAATGTGCTGGGTACTACGGGCTACCTGAGCACGTTAAGCTCGTCTATGGCAATGTCTAAAATTAGAATGGGCCTTCACAAAAACGAACGATTTTGGGACACTAATATAACACTGCACTGCACATAATATTATTATAATTATCACACACTTATTATAGGTTAAAGTTAGGTACACTATTTGTTTATCACACATATCTAATTAAGCCAGTAGGGACAGTATAACATAAAGTGTCGGACATAACAATTTTTACTGGCTGCCAAACGCCAACACTTGGTAGGATACCCAGTCCACCCGGTACCTGAGTCGACCCTGCGTGTGCCCGTGGCACGTTTATTGTTTGTTATCTGGCCGAAAGTCCGTACATAAATTCTATTTCCTGCACGCCGTTTTTCGTCCAAGACCAAAGGGTCTTAAGCGTACGTATTTGGTCCTCTGTTAGTTGACCTATTGTTTAAAAAGGCAGCTTGGTAGTTGCCTAATGCTTTTATTATTTCGTCAATTTTTTAATATGTATCTTGCGGTTGCTTTTGTTCCTTTGCCCTTTCAGTTTTGTTTAAAATTCGACTTGTTCTTTGCTGCCCCCAGATTACTTTATGGTCGGAGGTGCCCCAATTAGCCCATTCACCTCTAATGAGGTGAAAGTGGTTTTCCTGTTGCATGTGGTGTAATAAAGCGTTCCAATTGGGATTTCTGGGTACCAACTGACCATGTTATGCTGCATGATGATCTCGCTTTTGTTGTGTGTTGACTATATCCATTAACAGTTCCCCGTTGCCCCGTGTAGTTGGAATATTCATGGTGTATAGATGGTTTGAATAGTCACTCCTGTGAAAGATCTGGTTTCTTTAGAAATACAAATGTTGATGTGAGAGTTAATCCCGCACCAACTTGAGTTGGTGTCATTTCTATTTGGGCATTTTTAGGGTTCCGTAGTAAACAAGGAACCGTTATAGTTTCGCCATGTCTGTCTATCTGTCTGACCCAACTGTAGCTCAGAGACGCTTAGTACTAGAAAGCTGTTATTTGGCATAGGTATACATATTAATTACGCCGACAAAGAGCTAATATAAAATCTTGAAAAAAAATTTTTTAGCGTACCTCCCTTGCACGTAATGTGGGAATGATATTTTTTTTCTCGTCTACTCCATGGTGTGGGGGTTATCGTTGGATAGGCCGTTTAAAAATATTGCAGGTCTGTGAACATCACTTTTCGATTCAAGGATCCAATAGCGTACTATTGAGCATTAAAGTGCTAATTTTTGTTAGAGTCAAGGGCCCTGCCAGCTAATGGAGCTATGGAGATGTGAAAAAATTCATGGCAGTAGTACATATAATGAAATTAAAAGGAAAACTATCACGGCTAAGTAGGCTTTACAAGTTAACGAATTGTAGTCAACCAAATTTGCAGTTGGAGAATTGACCGTGGTACATATATCGATGTATGGGAGAACAGGTCCTTTAACCACAATGTTATGCTTGTTTTTGGAATAAATTCGTTCCAACTACGAAACCCTTCATCATTCATGGTGGTGGTGTTTTGACGTTGATTGATTCCTGCTTTGGAGTTTGCGTATTATAATATTATTATTATTATTATATTATTACTGTTGTATCGTTCAACTACGATTGTGACTCAGCTATCAGAATGCTGGTATTTGTAGAAGACGTGAAGGTTGCCGGGTACTTATTCGCTGGCAGGTGAATACACCAGCGTGTTCTCGTTACTTATTTACACGTGCACATTTATGAAATAAAATTCGGACGCAGTGATATGGATATCTTCCCCTCACCAGCCCGTCTCGTTAAGCTGTGCGGTTATGTGTGTTGTTATCCTTTGTTCCTGGGAAAGATTGCTGTTAGGATGGAAGTCTTGAATATTATTCAGAAATGTTGAGTAAATTCTGTCACCAACATGGTTCACTGAAACATAAATATGTATGTAGCAAGGTCACGTCGTACAGACAAGTGGACAAGTTTTTGCTTGGTGTGGTGCATTTTTTGTGAAGAGATGTTTCTTGTTATGAAGGTTTAAAATAAATACAGGGTTTTTTTTTGGGTTGTTACTGGATTTCGACAGAATCGGCCTTTGACGCCCGGCGCACATGTTCAACTTGATTTAAGACCTTTCAAAAGGAGTGACTTTTGTGAAGCTAAACAGGCCAAATAATAAATTTGTTTAGGTGTACCTAAACAAATTTATTATTTGTTCTCTTCAACTTCACAAAAGTCACTAAAAGAAGTAGTTTTTAGGAATTTAGTTTAATTTTATAATTATAAAGTACAGAAAATTCCTTAGTTAGTTGGAACAGTTATAGTATCATCCCTCAACTGCCCAGGGTAAATGTTGAGTGTTGAAGGATTAAGGAATATTAAAGAGTATTAAATTGACACACTCGTATTATAATTTAAGCGGAACCGTTCAGCAGATCCCAGACCTCGTATCATACAGAGGCACGACGGTGTCCTCACCTTCCGCCTGACGCAGGTCCTCACCGGACATTGCAGCTTCGGGAGGTTCCTGTGTCGGATAAGGCGGGAAGAAACGCCTGGGTGTCACCACTGTGTGGATCGCCCGGAGGACACGGTGGTGGTCTGCCCGGCTTAGGCAGAGCACCGCCGTCGTGGCCATCGGGGGCCTCTCGCGTCCGGCCCTGGTTCCGGCCATGGTACGGAGCGAGAGGGCATGGGCAGCCGTCACCTCCTTCTGCGAAGCAGAAATGCTCGCGAAGGAGGAGGCGGGACGGTTGAGGGAAAGGAAAATTTGGCAAAGGCAAAAAAGGCGCCGCAGAAGACGCCCTGGGCGTCGGGAATCCCGGGCGGATTTCCGGCCACTGTAGGCACGGGCTTGCGGACGGTGAGCAATGGGTAGCTCACCGTCCAGTAAGGACCAGGCCCGGGTCGACGGCACATTGTATTTCACGCGCGCCTCGGTCGGTTTAATGTGGGTCTAAATAAAAATTAAATAACTGACTTTAGTAACGCCTTTCTAGGTACCTACAGTCAGCGAAAAAAGTCGATTAACATTGCTATTTTCACGCATCATCTAAATTATTCAATGCATTGTATATTAGCATTTCATACAATAACTAAGAACTAATTCTTTTGTTACTCTCTGTTCCGATTTAATTTAAATATTTAGCTCAATCAATAAGATTAAAAAAACTGAAGTGTGAATCAACCTTTGTCGCTGATTGTAGGTACCTAGCTACCAGCCATCGAAAAATCAATCTTTGAAATATAATTAGAAGAACTAATTATATTCCTAGAGCTTATTTAACACGATAAATCAAATTTTCGGTTGAGACCTGATAAGCGTGAGCTGCATAATAACGACTAAATTCGCAATATTCGGTCGGATTCAGTTTCAGTGGCGTGGACATCACTCTTTGGGTGGCGTGAACCCGATAAACAGAGGTAGGTAACTGCAGCCGAATTTCGCGGCTACCGCTGACGATGATCTTCGACCTCGCCGTCGCCTCTATGGCCCCCGTTTACCCGACTTGCGATGCGACTTCCATCAAATAACTGCCGCATGTGTCACCTGTTTCACAAGTCGCGTCGCCGTGACTCGTGGCATGCTCTTAAACAACTTCTTTCATTTGTTTTCTCCACAGTCACATTCGCCGTCGCAAGACGCGTGTCGCTTGAGCATGTTGCTTGTGGCCCTGGGTTAATTCCTTGATCACACGTACTGAGTAGATGGGCGAGACAGCAAAATGATACCAGGCCGAAAGAGTAGGGTGGTATTTACACGTATTTTTTTACTTGGCACCTAGTTAGTCAGTCAGTTCAGTTTCGACACTTCAGACTAGCGAGACAATTTTGGATCGCAAAAAGAAAAAAAATTGTACGGTAGCGTGCCGTACCAAGCATTGCAAGAGAGCCGAGTAGCGAGTCCGCACCGAGTGCATGTTTATACCTGCCGAGTGGACAAGCGAGTCAGTGCGGGGAAACGCGGGGATAAATAGAACAGGGTCCGACTGATTGTCTCGCCCTTTAACTTTGCAGCCGAGTACTCAGTAATGTGTTTACACGTACCTACCGAGCACTCGGCCGAGAGCACTGTCTCGCCCATTTAATCGATACGTGTGATTAAGGCACAGCTTTGGCAGCCGCCGAATCCATCCCCTTCTCAAGCAACACACACGCTTTTGAAAGTTTAATGCGCTGCGTTTCATTGAATGAGAGTTCAAAAAAATACGTCTAGAAAGGATGAACATTGCACACTATAATGTGTTGAGCTCATTGTGAAAACCAACCTGTACAAATATGGTAAACCTATGTTTCATGTATCTTTACAAACTACAACAATTGGTATCGTTCTCAAATTGCTCTATAAATATGTACTCGTATACTCCGTGCCACGTACGGCATTGTTGATGTTGAAAAGCAAACAAAGCTTGAATTGATTTCAATCAGAATGGTCAATTTATTTAGCAATGGAGGTAGACTCACAGGAAATTGCGAAGAGATTTTTTTGAATACTGGACTCCAAAATTCGCAAAATAAAATTTAAAGAATGCGTGAATGGTTTAGCGTACATGAGTGAAAAAGTATAATGATAAATGTATTATATTCATACACAAAAAATCTACCAAGATCGTGTCGGACTACGCACAACGAAGGGTTCCGTAGTTGAGATGAATTTATCCCAAGAACAAACTTAACATTGTAGTTGAAAAACATGTTCCCGCATACATTCCAACTGCAAATGTAAGATTGTCCGCACAATATTAAGAGATTTACCATGTTATTTTAAGACCATAGACTTCTTGTTGGGTTTCCCGTAATCTATAAGTATTTTTTTTTTATATACCGGTACGTCTACCATGAGTTGTTATCGAAAAGTCACTCGCTAGCGTTAAACTTGCTAGCGTATTAATTAACGTGCATCAAATAGATTTCGATAATGCTTACACCATGAGTTTTACGGAGTCATACGCAGACGCTAAGGTGAGCTCGATAGATCGTGTCGTGTAGCTAACTTCACCCCTTATGTTTTGTTTCTTTCTTTCTCAGTATCAAGAAGAGAGAACGGCTCATAAGCTCATATGACAGTCAAATCATGAAATAAACCGACTAAAAAGAAAGGTTGACGGTTAGTGGACTACTTATGGTATTTAGTGGTTGTTAAATTTGTATTCCTTATAATACATGTCACTGTCGTCGTCGATCAATTTGTAATTTTGTTTAAGTTTTGTGGTCCGCAGCGTGTTTGGCTTACATTTATAGTGAAATAAGTTTACTAAATTATAATATATAATACAATGAGGACCAGTGGGTCACAATTTAGTATAGTGTATAGAGAAATGAAAATTATTGTTTTAGTTCTAATGAAACTCTTTGCGTTGACTTGAATTCCGTAACATTATTCAATAATAGGTAAGCACAAATCTTCAAACGCTTCTTTAGAGTCTGTAAAGTTGGCCACTAACATATTTCACGCAAATTAAGCTCTTCCAGACATTATTTTGACTTTAATAGACTCAGAAACGTATATAATTTTAATGTTAACATAACACAAAATGCTATCCACAACCCAGCTACTGGGTAACACGATACCCCTTGATAAGACTGGTTGTCAGACTTTTGGGCGTCTGTTTACCCGTAACGACTGTCAAAGATCTACGAAGATGGAAAATGCGTGAAAGGCTTTATTGTGATTTCTATTAGGTACTCAATGCTCAGTTGTTTTGTTGTTTACAGTAGTTTCAATAGCAGCTAAAACATTTTTAATATGTGTAAAATATTGACCAAAAAATGTTACATCCACAATTACGAATTATGTCATCATTTATCTTTTCTTTTTCAGAAAAAAAGGCTTCGGTGTTCTTGGAGCGGTTGGCACAGCACATGACGTGTGCTTTCACATACGCCACCATGCTCAACAAGTTTAATAACCAGTGGAAAACTTATAAGTAGGTAAAATTGAGGAATACCAATACATCTCCTAGAAACCGGAAGAACTAAAGAAAATGCCTAAAAGTTTTCAACCTTACCTTCGATTTTGGGTTTCCAAAATGTTTGTTTTCGTGTCTCCATCGGTTTCGTGTTTAAAAATATTTCGTCTCTATTGTGTAGATTTTCTAAGAGTCCTAGAAATCGAGGGTATTTTTCAATTTATCTTTCATAGGAATCCAATATGCTATCATAATATTAATTTCCTTGGAAACTCATATAGTAACTTTTATTTAATAAAAACAATGAGCCACTGAAAATTGTTTTCCTATACCTACTTTCGTTGTATACATAACATACATACATAATCAGCCTATAATATTCCCACTGCTGGGACACAGGCCTCCTCTCTGCGAGAGGGAGTGGGCCGTAATTCACCACGCGGGCCCAGTGCAGGTTGGTAGATGTCACATGTCTTCGAATTTTTGGTTCTAGGACATGCCGGTTTCCTCACGATGTTTTTCCTTCACCGTTTTTGAGAGCAATGGTTATGAAATAATTTACACAAAGTAAAGCGCCTGTCCGGGTTCGTACCTACGACGTACAACTCGTAGTTCGCGGCCGTTACCACTGGGCCACCACTGCTCTCTTTTGGTTTTATAAAACCTTTTTTCTACATTAAAGGTACCTAATGGAATTAAAAACTTATCCCTTTTCTGTCTATGTAATATTGAAAAAAAATGTATAATATCAAGCGGTAAAAAATATATGTAGGGAAATATTCAACTGATTCCTCTAAAAACTTATTGAACTACTAATGACGCACACTTTTTAGATCAACCGCGCGCGAGCCGAGCGAGCAAAGCGAACGGTGCCGCGGCAGTGGCCGGCGAACGCTACATCGAAGTTGGTGCAGTTACTTGGCTATTTAATATTTTAAGGACCCCAAACTAGGAATTATTTGAGGTTCACAAAATGAGAATTATCAGAGGTTCGATTAAATACATGCCCTAAAATAATTATACATGTTAAACATAAATAAGTAGGTACGAGTACAATGTTTATAAACAAATAACGGATTAAAGGCTCGTGCAGACTGGCGCGACGCGACGCCGGTGCAACGCGACACCTGTAGAACAATTTATATGTACACTTCATGGAAATTGTTCTAACGGTTCAATTCTAGGCCCTTTCCTTTTTTTTAGTTTATATTAATGACTTTCCTTACAATATGATGACTAACTTATCGGATATAATTCTATTCGCTGATGACACTTCTCTTATTTTTAAAATAGACAGAAAAGATACGGATGTCTCACATATCAACGACAGTCTGGCTGTTCTTTCAAAATGGTTCGCAGCTAATTATCTTTTACTTAATGCGATCAACACTTAATGTCTTAGGGCTCATTACCAAACGCACCCAATGAGTTTGTTGCACCACTTCTTCTTCCTAGCTAAAGCACTAGGAAGTGGTGAAGGGCGGGCGTTTTTGGGGGACTGTCTTATGTAATTTTGACGTTCGAAAAGTGCCGATTCTCAGTTTGAATAAATGACTTTTGATTTTGATTTTGACCTCAACTGGGTCTAAACTTAAAACTTGATGGCAAGAAACTAGATGCTATTACGAATACTGTATTTCTAAGAAGTACTCTAGATTCGAAATTGCAATAGGGCACCGACATGAGAATTCTTTCAGATAGATTAAGTTCAGCTGCATATACTCGTACATAAGAAAAATAAAGCAGTTTACTGATATAGCCACAGCTAGGTTAGTGTACTTTGCTTATTTCCACAGTATTATGTCCTATGGCGTTCTGCTGTGGGGATCGACAACTGACGTAGATTCAATTTTCATTTTACAAAATAGGAAGAATAGGAAATTGTGATACCCGAATTTAGTATAAAACAAGAAAGTCATTTCTTGTTAACAGTATCCGCGTTTATAACATGTTGCCAAAATCGGTTATTGAACTTAGCCATGGAAAGTTCAAAACCCACTTCAAACGTGTCCCTATCAAAAAAGCTTATTATAAGATTAAAGACTACGTTAAAACCAAGGAAGTTTGCCAATAATTTTGCAAACTTCCTTGATAATTTGCCTGGTAGGTACTGGTGTCTATTAACTGCTCCCAAATTTCGATGTTTATTTGTACTTTTACATACTTCCTTGATCTTTTCATTATTTGACATTGGCGCCGATTCCTTTGTTCACAAACTAAACTAAAATTAAGTTCAGTGCATCTTTTTCTTTCTATTTCATTAAGGAAAGGACAGAAGATAAATTTTAGTTTAGTCCTGTCAAATTAATCAGCGCTTGACGTATATTGACGTTATTTTAGTAGGCAAGTTTTTAATCACGTCTAAACTTGTATGGAGTAGTGACAGGCGCTGATTAATTTAATTACAAATTAAATACAATTTTAATTTCAACTTAATAGTTGAAACTACGAATTTGAAATAAGAATTGTAGTGCCTTTTGTGGACACAATATTCATCCAGCATTTTCGCACGCCCATTCTACCAGATAGATTCTGTTCTGCTTAGATATTCCGTATTAAGTCTTGTCACTCTGTAGGTTATGGGGATGAGCAATATTGCATTATGTTTGTATTCCTGTATCAATCAATCAATCAACTCAGCCTATAACAGTCCACTGCTGGACATAGGCCTCTCCCAGGCTGCGCCACATCACCCTGTCCTCCGCTTTCCGGATCCAGTCTGTCCCAGCCACCTTTTTAAGGTCGTCGGTCCATCTAGCTGGGGGGCGTCCCACACTACGCTTGCCGATACGCGGTCTCCACTCTAGGACTCGTCTGCTCCACCGGCCATCGGTCCTTCGACAAATATGGCCAGCCCACTGCCACTTCAGCTTGCCATTTTACCCCTATTCCTGTATAGTTTACAGAAAATTGTAAAAAAGACGAGCCAAACGGTTAAAACATTTCAGATAGTTACAGATTTAACCTTTTACATGATTACATAACATAAACATAACATATCGCCTTGTTTCCCCGAAGGGTTGGCAGAGGTGTAGGTACCTGTAGTTCACCCACATTTCGCCAGTTATGTTTTTAAGTCCCATGTAATAGGGGGCGAGCCTATTGCCATCAACCGGGCACAAATCTAGACTCCAGGCTGCTACTGAGAAATTCCAGATAAAAAAACCCAATAACACTGCCCGACCCGGGAATCGAACCCAGGACCTCATGCTTAGCAGTAGCGCTTGCGACCACTGCCTCGTTGGTCTTCGAGGCAGTTTTACATGATTATCATCACGCAATATCTTTATGGGGCTAAGCAGTCAATCATCATGACATATACAGCGTGGATTTTCCCATCTTACCGGAGTACCTGAACTTCAACCGTTGTAGCTACAAGAAATCGTTCTTAGGAGGAATCGACCTTAACCTTTTGGGACATTTTGATCTGCATACACAGATTTTGAAAAAATGTAAAGTGAGCAAGAAAATAGGCAATATTCAAGAAAAAGCTTTTTGATGCCGATAAATCCTGTTTTCTAATGAAAATCAGAAAACATAAGACCGACTGAGATTTGAGGAGGTACTAGAAGAGACTGATCGCAAAAAAAAACTAATACATTTTGTGAGAAATAAACTCCAACTTACTTTTTAGTTCTCCGTACCTCAAAAGAAAAAAAACGGAACCCTTATAGGATTCTAAATCAACGCAAAAAAAATACGGCCATTATTAATGCGAAATATTTAAACACTCGCAAAAATCAAAACCTATAGGGTACTTCCCGTTGACCTACAATCATGAAATTTGGCAAGAAGCAATGTATCACAGCACAACTAAAGGAAATAGCCTGAAAATCGTTCATTAGTAGTTTTATCACACAATTATTTTTTTTTTTTGAGATTACAATCTTACATGAGTAGTAGGAGAATTTACCGTAACGTAGGTTTATCCGTGTATTTTTTCAACTACAATGATATATTTTTTTTCTTGGGATATTTTCATCCCAACTATGGAACTTTTCATTGTGGTAGCAGGACACTTGCGCGAAAGACATTTCCGCGAATGGCACTTGCGCGAACCCACTTGCGCGAAAATACATTTCCGCGAATGGACTTTTGCGCGAATAGAGTTTTGCGCGAAAAGTTGCTTATATGAAATTTCTCATAACATCACGCCTGTATTTTTTCAGAGGTTTGGGACAGGGGTGTATGCTGTGAATTCACAATCCATAATTCGCTAGTTACGTTATAATAGTTTTTGTCGTAGTTTTTTAATTTTACCCCTTTTTTGTTTTTTAGTTTCTTTTTATTTAGTTTCGACATGGGTATTTTCATGTATTTTTTTTTTTGGGTGGGATATTATCAAATAACTTCTCCCGCTCTGGGCGGAGCGGGAGGATGTGTCAGACTCTTACTGACTATAACCCACCCGTGTTCCTTCAGTTGCCTGTATTGCCAGGGGCCTCGGTAACCCTTTCGAACTTTCCCGCGATCCCGGCAGGCATCGACCCTAGTGGACCCTTACACTTGTGCTGACGACATCTCTTTGAGGCGCGCGTGGAACACAACGCGCCGTCGACCCTGGCCTGGTCCTTAACGGACGGTGAGCTACCCATTGCTCACCCTCCGCAAGCTCGCGCCTATGGTAGCCGGAAATCCGCTTGGGATTACCGACGCCCGGGGTGTCTCCTTCGGCGGATGGGGCGAGAGGGTGCGAAATTTTCCTTACCCTCAACCGTCCCGCCTCCTCGTTTGCGAGCATTACTGCTTCGCGGAAGGAGGTGATGGCTGCCCATGCCCTCTCGCTCCGTACCATGGCCTGAACCAGGGCTGGACGCGAGAGATCTCTGCCGCCGATCGCCTCCACGAGGACACGGTGGCGCTCTGCCCAAGCCGGGCAGTTAAAAACAAACAAACAGGAAACCCGGGCGTTTCCTCCCGCCTTATCCGACACAGGAACCTCTCGAAGCTGGCGTATCCCTTGAGGACCAGCGTCAGACGGAAGATGAGGACGCCGTGGCGCCTCTCTAGCCACTCCTCAAAGAGGGGACTTATCGCCGCAATTTTGGCGTGCCCAGCACTGGGTTGCGTCAATCGCACTCTCATGACGCCATGAGATTCCGCCGAAGCTCTGTCCGCTGTGCCGCGATTTCTCGCGACAGCGGATTTACGCCCCGATCATTTTCATGTCTGGACGTACGTTTATAATTTCTCCCTACTACACCTATCATTTTGATTCATATTTATCACCAATTTAAGTTATGTATGCTTGTACAAACATAAATATTGGCACTGGTGACGCCACTCATGCATATGCATATTTTAGTGAAATTCAGAACAAAACTCATTGTTGTACTAGGTTAATAACATATTTGTAGTAGTTATATCTACTTTCGTACTCTACCTACGGAAACCAACAATGAAGATATAGAACCGAGTATACGCAAAGAGGAAGTTGAAGCTGCCATTTAAATTCTAAAGAATGGTAAAGCTATCGGCAAAGACGCTATTCCTATTATATATATTTATATTGTACACGAAAAGTGTTGTATGCACTCTTCGTATATTTGTACCAAAGTTGACTGGTGTAGAACGACTGACATTATGCCTGGAACAGAGTTATTTTTACTTGCTTCGAGCAATGGAAGAAACGCCTATTTAGCATGTTACTTCTACATGCAATGCTAAGTCTTTGCCTCTCCAGGTCATCGTCATCTTTTAAGTTTTCCGTTATGATGTGTCCGAGATACTTAAATTAACTACTTTTAGTTTTGAGCCACACAAAGTAATTGGCAAGACCTTATTAGAGCCATTGCCGTGTTTGAAAATCATTACTTTTGTCTTTTTAACATTATAGGTTAATTGGTGTCGAGCTGCATAATTCTCGCAAAGGGCAATGAATTTTCTAAGGCCATTACTACTTTTTAATAACTGTATTCTGCCAGAAATCATATAGAGATATTTTCAAAAAAATGCTAATTGTATAGATTTCAATGTTATGTATACACGACTACATACCAAAGTAATACATTTCCAGTATAAGCTGACCTCTCATTGTACAGAAATCCTATACAATGCGAGATCAGCTTCTACTGGAAATGTATAGCTGGATAATTATGGCTATTTTTATTGCTTCAAAAAGTGTATCAATTTCAATGTTTATAATATATTATTATGTTATTCTAGTGAAAAATCGTCTTTCAGTCAGTTATCAGTTGGGACTTCGAGCAACTAGATTTTAGAGCAGCTTTGGAGATTGATGGTAAATTACATTTTGAAATAAATAGGAAATAATATTCATCAAAAAGTAACAAATATACTAAGTAAGGTTATTTTTCTTTGTAGCACCCGTGTAGCAGCGGACAAGAAGACTCACGGCAGAGGGTGAAAGCTGATGAATGATTTTTGTTATAATTGTATTTTTGTAGTAGTTTCTTTAGAATCGGTTCACTAATCTTAGTAAAAAAATCAATTAAATCTAAGCCTCGTAAAGATATAGTTGATTTGTCAGTGGAACACAACATTGAACTGTCCTGTGTTGAGCTAGATAAGCATGTAATAGTGTGCGTTTAAGTTAAAGTCCAAGTTATCAAAACTTCTCCGTATTTGAGTCAGTAATGGAAGATGTTTTAGCAAAACTTGCAACTGGTAAAAAGTCGCTAATTATCTGTGGTGACTTGAATATTAATATCTTAGAGAATAGTTCAAATAGCAGTCGATTGTTAAGTCTCTTTAAATCATTCAATTTGTCAAATGTGTTTTCAGAACCAACCCGCATAACTACAAATTCTGCTACATGTATTGATAATGTTTTTTTGTTGCTGCGACTACTTAGATAAAGCTATTGTAAATTATCTCCCTTCTGATCACAGCGGTCAAATCGTTGCTTTCAAGTTCAACACACCATTTAAAAAAATTCAGACACAATTTAGACAAATAACACCGAGCAATCTAAATAGATTTAATAATAACTTAATTAGTAAGTTAAGTACACCGGGCCATATTAATAGCAATGTAAATGAATTATATGAGGAATTCTTTTCGATAGCGCACTATCGAAAAGAATTCCTCATATATAATTCACCGAGTTCAATAATACTTTAAAAAAGAAAACAAAAACTATTTGCCAAACTTTTTGTTCAGTGACTGGGCAACTAAAGGTATTAGGAAAAGTAGGGAAAATGTGTTTGAGCAGTATGGCCTTAAGCCTTATATTAACTCTGAAACTTTTAATAAATACGTTGCTACTTACTCTAAAACTTTAAAAAAAACCTGCAAGGTAGCTAAAGCCTTGTACACTAGCAACAAGATCAAATCAGCGGATAATAAAATAAAGACGGTTTGGAAAATTATCAACGACAAAACTAACAGGAGTAAAAGTCATAATAATGATTTCACTCTAGAAACTTCGTGTGGTCTTCTAAGTTCAAACAAAGAAGTAGCGCAAGAATTTGTAAATTTCTTTACCAGTATCCCAATTAAAACTACTGAAACCCTAAATTCCTCGTCTTCGCGTTCTATTGATTTATTAAGAGCAAACGTTTCATCCTGCCCGACTGAATTTAAATTCAAGCATATAAACCCCATAACAGTAATAAAAGCTTTCAAGCAAATCAAGATCAAATTAACAGAAGATCTATGGGGAATGTCAATCAAAGTTTGTACCTCCATTATTGAGACTATAGCGCCGTACTTAGCATTACTATTTAATTTGTGTGTTGATCAAGGAGTCTTCCCGGATCTAATGAAATATAGTAAGGTAATACCACTTTTCAAATCCGGGGATAGTAGAGACACCAATAATTACAGACCCGTATCCGTGTTGCCGGTTTTCAGCAAGGTGTTTGAAAAGGTAATGCTTAATCAAATGCTCAATCATTTTAACACCAATAGAATCTTACACGATCAACAGTATGGCTTCACCAAGGGACGTTGTACGACTGACGCCGGTGTCACCTTATTAAAACACATATTTACGGCGTGGGAAGAGGCCCAAGACGCAATAGGAATATTTTGTGACCTCTCCAAGGCATTTGATTGCGTCGACCACGAAACATTACTCTTGAAACTTAAGCATTACGGACTTGGAGACCTTGCGCTCAGTTTAGTAAAATCTTATTTATATGATAGACAGCAGCAAGTTCAAATAAATGGTGTCAATTCACTCGCCTTAAAAGTAGAAATGGGTGTACCACAAGGCTCGATATTGGGTCCTTTCCTCTTTTTAGTATATATTAATGATCTACCCCACTTGTTAAAAACCCAACCACAAATGGTGTTATTTGCTGACGATACTTCCTTAATTTTTAAAATTAATAGACGTGCCTCAAATTTTGACGACGTAAATAACGCCCTATTGCAGGTCCAAAATTGGTTCACTGCTAATAATTTAGTATTAAATGGGAAAAAAACTAAGTGCATAAGATTTTCTTTACCAAATGTCAAAAGTAGTATTTGTAAGATAGTATTGAATCAAGAGAAATTAGAATTCGTCGATAAAACTGTTTTCCTGGGGATTACGCTCGACTCAAGGCTTCAATGGGGGCCTCATTTAACTTCCCTTGCAGGTCGGCTAAGTTCAGCAGCATATGCTGTGAGAAAAATCCGTCAATTTACTGATGTAGATACCGCACGGCTAGTATATTTTAGTTACTTTCATAGTATTATGTCGTACGGTATTTTACTATGGGGACGGGCTGCAGAAATCGAGTCTATTTTTATTCTGCAGAAAAGAGCCATCAGAGCCTTATATGGCCTCCGCAGGTGCGACTCTCTAAGGGAAAAGAAATTAGTTTAAAGAAATTAACATCATGACGGTACCTTGTCAATATATCTATGAAAACATCATGTACGTAAGGAAAAATCTACATCTTTTTAGTAAAAGAGGTGAAAGACACAATTATATCACTAGAAATAGGGACCAATTAGTTCAACCAGGTTTCAGGCTGGCTAAAGTAGACTCATCTTTCATGGGGTACTGTTTAAAATGTTACAATAAAATACCTCCCCACATACTTCAACTGAATGAAACAAAATTTAAATCTAGTATAAAACGCACACTATGTAGCCAAGCATATTATAAATTGGGGGATTACATTTCTGATAAAAATGCTTGGCTCAACGCTGGTCCTGCTCCACAAGGGCGCAAAAACGAATTGATCAGGAATTGAAAATAGTGTTGGAGCTGCTGAAGATTTTAAAAACTCTTTGCATTGTATAAATTCAATCTCTTAGTATTGTATAGCTGCACAGCACATTGTTATGTGAGTACTATATACTATAAAGCTGCCATTTACTGGATACGTCTTTCATTGACTTGAATGTGCCCTGGTGGCTGGGAGTATGTCGTGCTCACTCTAATGTCTCGCTGATGGTGGCGCGTGTGTTGGATCATTTAGCTCCCTTCAAAATGGTTGAGCTGAATGGTGCTGATCCACGCGTCATGTTCGTGAACGGGCGCCGTCAGTAGAGACTGGTCATCTCTTAGCTGCCACGGCTTATTTTAACTTTAATTTTTGAATTGCTTTTGTTTTTGTTGTAATCTTTTTATTACGGACGCTTTTACGTTTTGCATCGTTCTCACATGTATAATTTCAAAATGAATGATGTAAACAATATTTTGTAACCATAATACGTTGATTTAAAAGAGTGTCCTTGGAGTTTCTTGCCCGTTCTTCTCCATAGGTACCTACTACGCTTTGGAATGGGCAACTAGCTTCATCTTTCTGACTGACTGACCGAACCCTTGACAATTCAAAAGTGCCTGTAATTGGTTTATTTGAAATAAATGCTTTGAGTTTGAGTTTGAGTTTGAATCGACATTATCACTGTATATTACTTTTTATTTAATAATAATAATAATAATAATAATAATCTTTATTGGAACAAAAACACATTTGTATTTACTATAAAAATCAAAAGGCGAATTTTTATAGTAGTTTGTTTAGAATCAACATTATCATTGTATATTACTTTTAATTTGTATTTACTGTAAAATCAAAAGGTGAAATAAACCTTTATTAGGTAAGTATAACCACCTGCTGAACTCATAAGCTGCTCTATAGATTTTTATTTTTCTAAAAACTTTGTTAAAGTGCTTTGAAGCACAATTTTTTTTTTTCACCTACCTGGCTAAAATCGCATACTAAATTGTATTTTATATTTGTTATCTCATGTTTATGAATTATAGTTTCTTACGTCTGTTATGTGTAATGTCTGTAATCATTGTACTATTTGGTTATGCTATAAATTTCATCATTTGTGTCACTTCAAATACTTTTGTTTTGATAATTAAATTAGTGTAAGGTAGGTAATAAAATAAAACTATCTTCATAAACTGTATAGAATCAATTTTTCTAACTGAACAGACAGCTGTGCTGCTGGGGAGTTTGTTGTGCCACTTCTTGCCAGCTAAAGCATTAGGAAGTGGAGAAGGGCGGGCGTTTTGAGGAACTGTATTATTGTAATTGTGACTTTCGAAAAGTGCTGATCTTAACCTAATTTGAATAAATTACAGGATTTTATATAAATATTACTTTTATTATCCTATCTTCATACTCACGCTTTCTTGCCATGGGGGTAGGCAGAAACTACAGAATGCCACCTGCTACGATCCTTACATTCTCATTTTGCCTCGTTCACGTTCATACATTTGGTCATACACGCACGCCGGTTGCGAGTACACTACGCACAGTATTCACACCATACATGCTTCGCAAAGAACGCATTTCATTGTTTTCCTATCAATCGTTATAAATGGGGTTCCCTACTTGTTTTCGAAAGTTGATGATTCGATTTTTATTATATCGAACACGGTGTGTCGATAATTCAGTTGTACGATGTTTTATTCCGTCGATGCGTTATTGGTGCGATGTAACGTTTGTGCGAAAAATCCTGTTACGAAAAACCCTACAACGATTGCTCATTTGTTCGGTAATTTATATTACTTCGAAAGTATGTAGGTTTGAAAAGCCTACTGTTGTCCGTGACATTTAATTAATAATCTTATGTTGCATTATAGACGTTAAGGAAATACATTAAATACCATACATATCTTCACGTCAACTTTCCTAAATTTAGGAAGACAGGTAATAAATTTACCACGTTTAGCTGTGGCATGGGCCAAAGATAACGTGGACAATATCAGTGATCGGTTGCTAGCCAATCGCCTGATACCCTCAAAAGCCAAAACTGTCATACCTCAATCGTCTATTTCGATATGCAGCATGGAAAAGAAAGCAACTAGGGCATTCTAAGTTTTTTTTTAATCCTCGCCCACTACGGAAGCAAAAACGTCATATTTTTGCTTCCGTACTGCTTCCGTTTTGCTACACAATACCTAAAATACTAATTTAATAATGATTTATTTTAATAAAAAATCATACAACAACAAAATAATAAAAAAGATATAAACTTGAACATAATCAGCATAGATCAAGAAATAAACAAAACATTAGGTAATCGTAAATAAAACAATTTATTTTTTTACCTTTTTATTAATCAAAACAGTTTACAAATATTTTTTGAACAATTAATTAAACATACCACACAAACCATCGCGGATTTAACAGTGGTATGGCATATTATATTACTATAAATATTATAGTTTCTATGTATTATTAACGAAACTTTAAAAAAAAAAAGTCAAATTGAAAAAAAATACATAATAACATTGTAATTACAATTCTATGTGATTTGAAATGGCTCTTAAAAAAGGAAGAAGTTCCATATTATTACGGTTTGCACAAATCTTCGCAATAGAATCGGATACTCTTTTTCTTTTTTTCTTGGGCGGAGTCTTATCAACGCTAGCCTGTGCTTTTTCAACAGCGTGATTTGTGCTTATTTGCTCTTTTATAAGGCTCCGTATAGTCGCATATAAGCCATAGCGGTTATTGTTTTGTAAGTAGTTCCACCGTCTATGCCAAGCCTCCACATTATTCTGGGTCCTTGGCAGGCCGAGTTCATTTATTCTATGTATGGACCATAACTGTGGTGGAAACAATGGAGGGGTTTGTGAGATACATAGTTTTGTACCTTTTGTTCGCGATTTTTTCCCACCATGTACGTAATACGTCTCAAACCAATATATGATAGTTTCTGCTTCTTCTGGCAAAACCTTTTCTTTAAGAAGTTTAAAGGCGTCCGGTATCTCTTCAGGAGTAAGATATGCCAAAGCTACTATGTGGCGAAGTTCAAGAGAGAACTTGCTGTCATTACCGTACTTTGAAGCTAAACCTGATTTCTGTATTTGCCGCCACAAATTTTGCGCTAAATGGAAAAGGCAACCTGTATGAGTAGCTTCAGGGAAATATATCTTGACGACATTGATAACAGCCGTTTCAAAATCAGTAAGTATATGTTGGGGGTTCAATTCACATTGCGATTCTTCAGCATATGCCAAAAGTTCTTTGAACATCATCATATAAGTTTCTTAAGTCTTATCTCCCAAAAAGCAATACACCAAAGGCACAATTTTTCTGCTATCGACATCACTCCCCACCATCCCGTGTATACTATAGATTTGGGTAAAAAGTCCAGGACATGTACAAAATGTTCCGTCCATTATCCATAGAAATGAATCACGTAAAAGTCTGATATTTCGCTGAGTGCAAAATATAAGCAAGCATTTATTATCATTGTATTTTGTTTGTCGTGCCAAAAATGATTCTCCTTCAACCATGTATTCTGCAGGTATATCAATTTCCTCCAAAGTAGAAGGTTCTTTCGGAAATGTTTTTTTTCTTGCTCTATAGACAATTTGACGTAAAGCATTTTTATTGGGAAGAGAACACGCACTTGTGCTTGGTACAGCTTCCAAATTATTTCGGATGATCACTGTAGGACCATCATTGCTAGTAGTGGCATCCCTCTTCAATTTATTTTTAAGAATTATTGAATCCTGCAAGCCGGCATTTGGGGCGTGTGAATGTTCACTCATACCTTTGATTAGGGTGTGTTCATTATTTTCTTTGACCTCCGTTATCATATGGCTTTTGCACTGTTTTTTGTTTTTGAACACACAACACCAATAATGTTTTTTATCCACATGTTTATTTAACATAAATTCATATCCATCAATAAGTATTATATCGTTTCCGCATTTAGATTTTTCCGTTTTGATAACACTATCAGCCATAGTTGCAATAGGAACTGCACTTAACAATTATTCACAAATTAATGATTGACTAGAGCAAAATATGACACGTTTAGATACACATGTCAGTACTATTTACTCCTACCCACATAGCTTTACTTTTACAAACATAAAACTATTATGATAACACTCTCAAACGTAATGACAAAGTACCCAATAATCTTTTAAATAAGTAGATGTCATATACATACTAATTCATAATAAATATAAATATTTTTACAAAACATGAAACAAAAATATTTAATATCGTAATTTTTAAAGCAGACGCGCCTGCCGCGAAAAGTTAAGGAAATGTTCAAAAAGATGCAAAAAATTTTTTTCTGAAAAATCATAGGATTAAGTACTGTAGGTATGCCAATTTATTTTAGGATTTTGTTTTTTAGAATAAAATTTACAGTAGGTAACATAGATTAAACATTTTTTTGTATATATTTTAATTTAAGTTATTTAGGTATAGATAGATTAGGATTATTTTAATATATATATTTACTTGATGTAAATAATAAACAAGAATTATACATTTTTTTCAATAAAAGGAATGTATTTTCTTAACTTCTATAATGCAACATAAGATTATTAATTAAATGTCAAGGACAACAGTAGCCGTTTCAAACCGACATACTTTCGAACTAATAAATTACCGAACAAAGGAGCAATCGTTGTAGGGTTTTTCGTAACAGGATTTTTCGCACAAACGTTACATCGCACCAATAACGCATCGACGGAATAAAACATCGTACAACTGAATTATCGACACACCGTGTTCGATATAATAAAAATCGAATCATCAACTTTCGAAAACAAGTAGGGAACCCTTATAAATGTAGCAGGCGGCGCATTTAAATGCACGCCACCTAGTGTCTATTTTTGTAAACGTACGGCTTACGTCTGTGTATGTAAACGACTTGTATTCAATGGCAGATTTTATTTTAGGGCTTTTTGTCGAATTGGGTGGATTTTGAGGAAAGGTTATGACCAGATTCAATAAAGTGTAATGTCCGATTGTCGCGTTTTTTACTCCTATGACTTACTAATGTGCCAATTACACATAAAACAAAATAAACTAAAAATGTTGACTAGCGCCATCTAGCGGGAAAATGGCAGGGAACAGACCGTATGTTCCACCTTAAGCGGAATGTTCGTTTCATTTAGGTGTTTCATAATCAGGTTTTCGATTTTTTTTTATAATATGGTTGCTAGTGACATTGGGCGGTAATTAGACAAACTGGACACATCACCGGTTCTGGTTTTTACTATGGGTACAACAGTGGTTTTCATAAAGTCTTGAGGTAAGTAACTGTGGTTAATACAAGAATTAAATAAGAAAGCAATTTTATCAAATACCAAAACAGGTGCAAACAAAACGTGATCGACACTGAGTCCATCGTGACCCCGGGGACTTGCCACGTTTCATATCTTTAACACATTGAAATACATCCTCAGCTGTGACGTGTAACCCACTAAGTCCTCCCTTTAAAGCTAAAAACAAAGAAGGTCTTGAATAATCAAGACCTTCTTAATAATCCAATACTTCAGTGCCCTGCAAAACATCCTCTATATCTTCAAATATTTTTTTAATATTGAAAATAAATTTGATTTTATATGAAATAAATAAATGCCAAAATTAATATCTACCTAATAAGCATGGTCAACCAAACGTCAGTTACATGACCTGTAACATCGTATTCATCATAGTTTAATGCATCATTGGATTTACTCGACTGTTCTTCAATTTAATTCTTTTTTGGTCTGACAAAACCTACTCGTAAATTTGCTTTTAAATAGTCAAAATTTCAAGTACATTTCACGCGGGCGAAAGCCGCTAGTGAAAGTTCATATAACATAAATATCCCAACCTTTTAGCCCTTGCCTAAGCCATATTTTCAATTTTTTTGCGTTTTTCTTTCCTGAAAATCCCTTTGTTTTGTTTCCAATTCCGTCTGTAACATAAATTTGTTACTGTTAAAATAATGTCGTTCATCAAAAAAATATAGGCCACCAATAACCATGAAAACGATACCCATAGTGAAAAATTTGAACATATTCGCAGCCGTCATCTTAGATTTACATTTTGAACTCACTATCGGCTTTAGCACCTTCGAAAACTATGAAAACGATACCCATGACGAAAAATGTGAATATTTTCGCTGCCGCCATCTTGGATTTTCATTTTGAACTCACTATCGGCTTTAGCACCTTCGAAAACTATGAAAACCATACCCAGGACGAATAATGTGAATATTTTCGCAGCCGCCATCTTGGATTTTCATTTTGACCAAATTAAATGATAATAAAATCAAATTTTCCAAATTAAAACTTCAATTAATCCTACGACAGCATGTCGGCAGGGCATTTCGGTGACATGGACCCATAAGTTATTCCCTGTCCAAAAATTGCTCAACGCGCCTAAAGAAGTTTTCACTTCCGAAAATACTTACCAGAGTACTTTCGATCACACTATAAAATATTATCGGTCATCAAAAATAAAATATTTTATTTTCCAAAGTATTAAGATATGACGATCACACTATAAGCTTGCACTATGCTTGTATACGCACGGCAAAGGTCAACAAGGGTCAGGCAGAGCGCTCAGCGACGTGTCCTCTCTCTGGAAGAGCTCGCGGCCGACTGATTTGAATCGATTCGCACGCAGAGTTGTATAGTAGTTTTAAAATATTTATATAAAAATAATAGAGATAATTTAATTAAAATTTTAAAGTGTTCTTCTATTATAGTAAATATTAATTATATTAAATTAAGTAAGATATATTGGTAAAAATAATCATTTTCTAGACTGTAATTTCAGAAAAAAATCACATTGTTTGGATTTTAATTTCATAAGTATGTAGTCGAAAACAAAAAATCTGTTTAACTAACTATTTTCCTAAGGATCTTTGCAGTTAGTTAAAATTTTGTTTTTGCGAAATTTGTCAGGAATTTCAGATATTTTAAGCTTCGAAATTGACACTGAAAGTGAAATCAAGAAAACCCCTGTTCAGTTATCTTGATGGCATTCCCAAACACTTTATTAATCGAAAAAAGTGTCTAACTAACAAACTAGACAACAATATTTCCTAAAATTACCAGTAATTGGTATGTTTGTAAGATAAGTAGTCGTTGGACAATCTGGTTTGAAAAATCACGTTTTTGAGCCAAACAGCGCTCGGACCGCGTGTACGCTCTTAACTACTTGAGAATAAAACTCATCAATCAGCATGTCGATTCTGTAAAAATCTCACCGTGAAAACTCGCGTGGAGTGAGCTGTCAGTGTCATCCCACTGATGCTAGGGAGTGACCAAGCATAACATTTATAATCATAATCGAGATTTTAATAATAATTTGAATTTTTACTAATTCTATTGATCATTTTATATTACTTCAAAACTAGTATTTAAGTGTTGAAACGTTAAACGTTAAACGTTAACGTGGTTTTTTTTAAATAAAATAGCAAAACTGAAATTCAGTCAGAAACTCAATTTGTTTTTTTTATTCCAATAGGTTTGGTAATTTTCACAGCCACCATCTTGCTTTTTTGATTTGACACCCCCGAAAACCATGAAAACGATACCCATGATGAAAAATCTGAACATTTTCGCAGCCGCCATCTTGCTTTTTAATTTTGACCACACTTTCGGCTTTAACACCCCCGAAATCCACGAAAACGACACCCATGATGAAAACTGTGAACATTTTCGCAGCCGCCATCTTGGTTTTTTTATTTGACCTCACTATCGGCTGTAACACCCCCGAAAACCATGAAAACGACACCCATGATGAAAAATGATTGTAGCCGCTATTTTGGAATTTGATATAAAGGTGGTAAAAAAAATTTTTGTTTGTCGCGCATTTAAAAATAAATAATGGCAAATTTAAAAAAAAAACTCGACTATTAGCGCCTCACGCGCATGCGCGGCGTGATCTTATCACTTCACCCGATTCTCGTAACCATCGTAACCACCCGCGCCGAAGTGAATCGGCTAGGTGAAGTGAATCGGTAAGCGCGACGCACGAGTGTCGTGAATTCGTGATCTTATCACTTCACTCGATTCTCGTTGCCATAGCAACATCACTTCACTTGGGCTGGATGAAGTGAGCTTAGCAGTCCGCCGGCAGCGGTGCGCGCGCTGCGCGAGTGTCAGTTGAGCTGTTGAATTTTGTTATAGTATTGATGACGGTGATTTTATGAATATTATTTTATTTTTGGCAACGCGTAGGTCGGTTTAAATTTACCTACCTATAATAAAATATTAGAAAGGTACGTATTAAATAATCCGCATGTTTTTTTATCAAATGGCTTATGTACACATACTCAACCATCGTTTAGTTAGGTTTTCACATAGTTTGTGAGGGGATAAATTCTATGGTCTGTCAGCCAGGCACACTTTCTCACTCGATCACTTGGCACACTCGGTTATCTATTCTTATTGAATAGATTTGAGTTAATAACAACGCTGAATAACGTCGCACAGTCTTTAGTCGACTCAAATACTCAATCCACTATCGCTTCTTCAAAACACATCGCGGTCGGGTCATGGGATTGCGTTTATTTAATCAGTTAACTGATTATGATCATTATAATTAGCATAAAAATATTATTAAAATCTCGATTATGATTGTAAATGTAATCCTTGGTCCATCCCTAGTATCAGGTGGAATGACACTGATAGTTCACTCCACGTACACTTCACTTAAGTTTTCACGGTGAGAAGGTTACAGAATAGCACTGCAGGTTAAAGTGATCATTACTTTGGCATGAGACACCGAGGAATACTAGACCAATCACAAGAGTTTAAATACTTATCACATAATTTTGCATAATTACATTTTTGTTCTAGAACCCCAAATAACGTTATTATTTTTCTGTCAATGTTATTAATTTTAGGCATAATAGCATCGATACTGCAACTAATTACTAATGGGAAATGGTCTGAGTAGTAAACATCGTTTAAAATCTGGACATTATCAATTACAATCAACCCTGCTGAGGTAGCTAAGCAATGATCGAGCCAGCTTGAGGTGCCATGCGCATCACTTAAATATGTAAAAGAATCTGAAGACAAACCAAGTATAGCAAGATCCGCACAAACCCAGCCCAGATCATGGCAGAACTCCATCAGCTTACACCCGAATAGACTGCTTGAGCGCGAGACGTCAGCATTAAATCACCGAGCACAAAAACACTCTCTACATCGGTCACTTCCATAACCGCACTGATCACACCTAGGCATTCCGTAAAGAGAGGCAGGTTGTCCGCGCCCTCAGTAGGCATGTATACCGACATTACGACGAAACTGCGTCTGCCGTCGAGCTGCATAAAAAAGTTTCTACAAAGAAGTGCAACAACTACCGCTTGATAGCACTGATATCGCACGCCAATAAAATTTTACTACACGTGTTAAATGAGCGACTAAAGACCTACTTCTCCAAAGCAGTTTCACCTGAACAGGCTGGTCTTGATAAGTGGAAAGGTACTCGAGAGCAGATCTTTATAGTGCGTCAAATTATTGAGAAAGCGTGTACTCATAGCGAGTAGGGATCTCAACAGCACCGGCCAGAGCATATATATGTATGTCGGTTTGTTGAAGTTTCGGGGTTCAACAAACTAACATTTGTATATGCTTTGTTGACTTTTCTAATGCGTTTTACTCGGTGAAATGGCCGATGCTGTGAAGATCATTACTCGCTATGGGTATCATCCAAATACCTGCACCTTTTGAGGCGTCTTTATGAGGATGGAATAGCGTCAATGAAAACAGATGGCGTACTATTGAATGATTTCCACCCTAGAGCAGGCATTCGTTTCAAGGATTTATCATATCGCCGCTCCCGTTTAACACAGAAATGATAATGCGGATTATCCTCGAGGATTGGAGGGAGGGTGTATCAATTGGTGGAATGAAAATATCTAATTTAAGCTATGCGGATGATACTACGCTATTCGCGACTAGTAATGGCCACATGGCGCAGTTGCTTTCCAAGATGGAACATGCCAGCTTAGCATTCGGCTTGAGAATGAACAGAAGTAGGACGAAGATGATGATTGTCGACCGTGCAAACAATTACTCGCCCGAAGATACCCAGATTGCGAACTGCGACATCGTTCTACGAGTATAATGACGTCTATTCTGTAAAAAATCTCACCGTGAAAAAATAAGTGAAGTGAGCTTGACGTGAGCTGTCACTTCAATTCATGCTAGGGATTGACACTATTGACAGCTTGCTTCTAGCTCACTTCACCAAAGTTTTCACGGTGCTGTACTGCGAAGTAGCAACATAACAATATTTAAAAAAAAAAACATTAATATACAGTAATTTCCGACATTTTTCCTAACAATTAAAGCTAACAATTAAGGGATTTTACAAGTACATATCATGTTACATTTGTAACATGGTATTATAAAATTACACCAACCGGGTAATTGAATAACACACATAAAATGACAATTGATCGCAATGGTTTTCATTTTGACAGTTCTCACACGCTCATTGCAATGGATTAGCAATAACCTTCAAAACTCTCGGATTGTGATTGAAACTGAGTTACGCAATTAGGGTGCAGATCCAATATACATAAAATTTGATAGGTGAATTTATTAAATTTATCCAACGAGATAGGTTCGTATGATGCGTGCAGAAGCAGGGTAGCGAAATAAGCAATCTTATTCAATGAAAACAGGGCAAGTGCGTAGCGGACCACGCACAGTGAAAGGTTCCACAGTCGGGATAAATATTTACGAATACATAGTATTCATTTTACCGGCCGCTAAAATAAGCTTGTATTTAAGAAAGAAAGGAAGAAAAATATTTTATTTGGGACACGCACAAGAAATACAAAAAGTAAAAAAAACATTTAAAACTAACAAATTTTCCATATTATTGTTCGATTGAACAAAATACAGAAAATGCTTAAAAACGACTTGTGCGACGCCAAAAATGCTCCTATCTCAGCATAATGCTGCGATATTTAAAAAAATAAATACCGCAACGCTGGTATTCTGATAGGGCCCGCTGTAATGCCATGGACACATCTACGGGCACATATAAATCCCACTAGGAGAATTAAAAATAAATAAAAAGTGAATTTATAATAAATATAACTATGTGCAATAAATATCACGATTGACTCACGAACATCACTTGTCCATGCCATAATAGACTATTGTCTATGATTATAACAAGCGAAGGGACGCGGGCGCATTGCGTTGCATAGTAGTTGTATTTCATAGTATTACTGGAACAAAACCATGAACAACAAAGATATTCCTGGGGTTGTAACAGAAAATATCCCATTTTTCAAAAACGTTTGGCTTAAATAGCAAAGCACTTAGAAACATCATAATTAGCGGTGCACATCATTTATCTTTCTAATGTTCATGGAGTAAAATGGCTGTGTGACTTTTTCGATTTGGCTACGGTACCCTAAAACATTATTGATAGCTAAGGAAAAAAAACTCTGTTTATGATACGAGAGATCCATGCTTTCATAACAATTTAGTCTAATCCAATTTTGCGATATGTGTTCGACAGACCATGTTCAGGAAACCTGATAGTATTTCCGATACTTCTTCGAAATCGGTTCGTTCTCCGAAAAATACTGTTGCTGTTGCTATGATCTAATTATGTCCATGTACACTCAGGTAAAGCTGGGTAAAGCTAGACTCCGACCGATGAGAGAATGCGTTCCTGAAACCTGTCAGCGAAGTACAAAAGAAATCGTGTTTTACGAATTTAAAATTTAAATTCAAATGTTTTATGCGGAAACTGTGCCAAAAAGCGTTTTATACTGAGACTATATTGAGGACAAAATGCTTGGGACTGAGCTGCTCCAATAAGTTTACAGGGAATGTTGTTTTTTTTTTTGTTTTGCTAACCTCGTATAACCTCATTTTATTTTATATAATTATACCATTTTACACATACAATGACATGAATATTTAATTTGAAAAAAATTATATTAATTTAAGTATTGTGAATGTGAGAACTATGTGAGTCATTGTTTTTTTTTTCCTCTCAGTTTTAATGATGTTTTGGGAATTTGAGTGCTTTATGCGGCCTACCCAAATGTCCTTTCTTTGGTATTGTTCGTCGAATCAGTTCTGAGTTGAGCTGGACGATAACTGACAAATGCGTACACTAACTAGACAGATCCACTCTTAGTGTGGTTTTTTCTTCAGAGGACCATTTCAGACATGTAGATTGGTGTCTAAAACGGTATTCTCTTTAAAAGAGACTTTGAAAGAGAGTAGTCAGTTTAGTTTTTACTAGCAATTTACCAGCTAGGTGCCAGAATCCTCTGAGAGATTTTTTTAAAGATATTCTCACGGTGGCATCACAATAATTCATCTTCGCCAACATCATTATATTAAGCAAAATATACACTTATACACTAAAAACAGTGATATACACAACATTAGCATATATGTAAGTTTAGTCTTCTTTGAGTAAGAATAAATGAATAAATAGACAATACACTTAATCACTTTTTAATTCACGACCAATTAATAAATTACAATAAGTATGCGACAATGCAATTTACAATGCAAGTGTTGTTTCTACGACAAAACGCGGGTGGCAAGTGAGTCCGCCCACTGAGCTCGGGGTTTTTAAATACTAGGTGTACCCCCCACCCGAATGACGTCAGCCGATGCAAACAGCCAATCCCTCGCCAGCAACGTTCTAACGTCCGGTCCGGCACAGATGGCAGCACTGGACCCCACAGTGCGTCGCTTGACTCGTCATACTGGCGCTATTTTTAGTCACCGGAAATAGTGGCGCCAACATATATATATTATTATTAATATATATATTATATATATATATATATTAATATATATAATAAGGACAAATTACGTGCTCCTTTTAACCGGTTCATAACTCGTCTGTTGGGCTTGGTGTTACTTTTTATAACAAGCTACCCTCTTCTTTGCTAGATTTGACATTTAATGCGTTTAATACTAAAGTACAATCCAAACTTTGTTCAAAGGCATACTATTCTATCAACGACTACACTTAAACGATAAGAATTGTTGGTCGCTATGATTAACTCAAGACAATGTTTTGTGTTCTTTCTCCAGAATTAGCTTACCTAGTGGCAGGTTATATGAGTTCATATAATTGTTTATTTTATTTGACTGTATAAGTTAATTTATTTTTAATTTTGTTTTCGTTTATTATTGACATAATCTTCTCATTACAATGTTTTTGTTGAGTTGTATTGCAATATGTGGTTAGCTAGCGAACTCGATAACTGATTAAGTATATTATTCTTACAGGAGCAATCGGCAGCACGTTCGTCATGCTCCCTTAGATGTCACGGCTTGCGGTAGCGTCGGGGGTCGGGTTGCCTCCTTCCCTCAAATATGGCGAGGGGGGTAATGGCTGATTTTTGCGTTATGCTCGTGGTGCTGCTTGTAGTGACTGGTCGTCTCGCTGACCATTCTTTTGTTTTGTTTTGTTAACTGTTTATTTATTTTACTTTAAACAGTTAACAGTTAAAAGTAAGATAATGGTCCTAGTTCATCATTTGTGACTGAGTTACAGCTATAGCTATATGTAAGCGGACACAATACAATAATACTAACCTAATAATACTTGATACATTTGGCTATAGGCTTCCGCAAACAGTCGCGACGCGACTATTATAGTAAAACAATTTCCATGAAGTTTCATACAAATATTTCAATATTTAGCTTTTTAAATGTTGAGGTTAATTTCTGACGCTGCTCAGTTGCTTATTACCAAGGTGAGATGTCAGACGTTACATATTATCATACGCGACACTGTAAGGCTCGCTCGTTTTTTCATTCTATATATATATGTATCTAATTGCCCACAAAACAGTCAGGAGCTATTATTTCCTTTGTTACACCAAATATGTCTAACATTAACCTACTTTCCACTACTATTACATTTATTATTCGCACACTTTATCGTAGGTTTCGAGAGTCGTTTGCGATGTAAGTACATATGTCTCTTCCCAGACCCCACATAGCTTTGTAAAGGCACGAGTCACAAACTAGAAATCCATGAAAACAGCACTCCGCGAGATATTTTCGAAAAGTTTTATTACAGATCTCACAAGTTTTTAGCTGTAATTTTAAAAGGTATCTGTAATTTTGCGATATCCTAACTATCTACGCGTACGTCGTTCCCGTCGGTACGAAATGTTGCCATTTTAAATATTTGTATTTGTTTTATTATCTTATTTTATTCTTATCACAATCTCACTGTGTGCTGCACCGGTCAACGTCATCACGTCAACGCCGGCTATCGCTGAAAACCAGCGCTGGGCTCTGTCTCGCATGGTCGCAGCATTATGCTGAGCGTTGGCCGTTTTGCGTGGATGTGACGCATATTCTCCCCCAAATTGTTTCTTTTTTTTTGTATTTGTGCCTTATTTGCGTAATGTTTAACCGCAAATAAATGTATTTCCTTTTTTATTTTTTCTTTATTTATCTGTTACCTTTCACGCCTTAACGGCTGAAAGGACATTTTATCGCGAAAGTACGTTCCCGTGGAATAATTTCTGACCTCCAGGAGGGCGAAGCCTCGGAAAAAAGCTAGTGAATTATATACACATCGTCATAATCGTCTGATTTTGACGATGCGTGTGTGCACGTTGACGGTCTCGTCAATGTGCATTAAAAAACCCGGCCATGTGCGTGTCGGATCATGCTAAATGAAGGGTACCGCAGTTGGAAAGTTGGGACGAATTTATCCCAAAAACAAACTTAACATTGTAGTTCAAAAACATGTTCTCCCATACATCGATATACGTCACAGTCAATTCTACAACTGCTTTTTTATTACTCGTTAACTTGTAAAGCCTACTTAGCTGTGATAGTTTTCTCTTTAATTTCATTATATTTATGTTCTACTGCCATGATTTTTTTTCTGGCAGAGAGGGCACTTGACTCTAACAAAAATTAGCACTTTAAAGCTTAATATTACGCAAACGGATCCTTGAATCGCAAAATGGTGTTGACAGACCCGCAATATTTAACGAGTTTATTTTTTTATATTGAACGGCCTATCCAACGATACCCCTCACCATGCGATAGACAAGAAATAATAATATCATCCCCACATTACGGGCAAAGGAGGTACCCTAAAAAAAATATTTTACTACTTTGTCGGCGTAATTAATATGTATGCCTATGCCAAATTACAGCTTTCTCGTATCAAGCGTCTCTGAGCTACAGTGGGGACAGACAGACAGACAGACGGACATGGCGAAACTATATGGGTTCCTTGTTTACTACCGAACCCTACTAAAAACGCCTCCGATTGACAGCATTTAAATTGGATTTTGCTGCAATTTTGATTGATGACCGCTGCTAGTTAATCCTCCTACTGCTTCTTTTCCGATAATCCCTGAGATGGTAAGTACCCTATACGTCTTCCTATACAAACACTATAGGCGACGCATTTTTGATGGTAGTTTATTTGTTGTTTCCCAAAAAAATACACAATACAACTGAACAATAATCAATATTTACCAAACTGCGAAACAGTTTGTCAGCGATGAGTTCCAATCTAGACACGCGGTAGCGTGTCAAGCCAAGTTCAAGTAACAGAATTGGCGAGCAGCAACGTGTGTAATATTACACGAACCATTTGGAGCCACTTTTGACCCCCTCATAACTCAAAAACTATTTCACATAAACGTGTCAAATCTGGCTCATATATTGAAAATTGCGAGATACATATGTACTCCAAATTTCATAAACACATCTCAAACGGTTATTTAGATATTAACGTCCAAAAATCGTCATTTTTATCACTTTGGCATGCAGATAGGTAAAGTAATTAGGTGAATACAAAGGAATAAATCAGAAATTGTTAAATTTTTGTCATTTTATTATAATTTTTCACTCAATTGATTCTATTAAGAACACTGAACTTATACTCAGTGCCTGTAACAGAATCAGCAATCAGCAATCAAAAATTATGACAGCCGGTTTTTATGTGGATTTTAAGGTCTTCACGTGAATATACACGGTGGCCCAAAAGTCGTGGATCAAACCCATGTTAGATGGTGTCATCAGCCGCAAAAAGGTGTTCTACGGGAGGTCCTTAAGGTCAACCCCTGCAGAGTTATAATTTATTTTGTGTTTTTATGAGAAAATTGACTTTTTTTAACTAATTCTTATTAAAATTCGAAAAAATCTACATCCTGTATCTTTTTTATCATTTTCACTAGATTGGTACTGATGAGTCCTTGCGTTAGACATGCTATTTATGGTTGTTTATTGGGTGTGTTGAAGATAATATTAAGTTTTACGATTTTTTTTTCTCAAATCATAACTATTTATTTACTTCGGTACTCGGTTAGGCTTATTTAAAAATAAACTGGAACTAATACAATTAATGACAAAGACTCTCTGCCTCTATTTTACACTAACCATTAAATCCTTGTCAATAAAAGACCGGTTCGCCCGTTAGTTCAGGAAATGAAATGAAATGAAATTGTTTATTCTGTAAATAGGATATGAGAATCACTTTTACACGTCATATTAAAAAATAAGCTAGATGGAGTCGACATTTCCTATCTGACTACCCCTGAGAAGAAATGGCGAAACAAACTCAAGGGTCAAAGTCTCTTTTAAAGTCCAGACATAATCTTGGTCAGATCATGTGAGGACCATGTAGATCTATGTCTGAAATGGTCTTTTGAGGAAAGAACCACACAAATTTGAGTGGACCTGTCCAGTCAGTGCAAGCATTTGTCAGTAATCGTGTAGCTCAACTCAAAACTTAAGGAGCTCAACGACTCGACGAACAATACCAAGGAAAGGACAATTGGTTTGGCCGCATAAAGAACTCAAAATGCCAGACCATAACTAAAACTAAGAGAAAAAAAAAAAAAAAAACAACGAAATAAATAAAGATGACCCACATAGTGCTCACATTCACAATAATTAAAGTAATATAATACTTTTCAAGGTACATACATAAATATTCACTTAATTTTGCTTATAATATTCATCAATGTCAATATGTACATATAGTTGTACATAATGATGATTTTGCATAATTTAAATATCAAATTTAATGGTTTTAGCACAAAGCTTATCAGAGCGAGCAGCTCAATCCCAAGCTTTTTTGTCTTCTAAATAATCTGAAATTTTATAGTACCCCTTTTTACAAAGTTTGGTTTTAATACAGCTTTTAAATCGTTTAATGGGTAAATTTCGAATAGCAATAGGAAGTTTGTTGTAAAAGCGTATACATTGACCCATGAACGAGTTGCCTACTCTGTGGAGGCGAGTGTGTAGTACAGCAAGATTATGTTTATTCCTGGTATTTAAACTGTGGATATCGGACATTTTCTTAAAATTTGATATATTTTTGTGTACATACATAAGATTATCAAATATATATTGAGAGGCTACAGTCAGAATATCTATTTCTTTGAATTTTTCTCGAAGGGAATCTCTTGGACCTAGGTTGTAAATGGCTCGAACAGCCCTTTTTTGTAAAACAAAGACGGTATTAATGTCCGCACAGGTTCCCCAGAGAAGAATCCCATAGGACATAAGACTATGAAAATAACTAAAATAAACAATTCTGGCCGTATCTACATCGGTTATCTGTCGAATTTTTTTAACAGCATAGGCGGCCGAACTTAGCCTTCCTGACAATTTTTCTATGTGAGGGCGCCATTGTAATTTAGCGTCAATAGTTATTCCAAGAAAAACTGTCGACTCAACAGGGTCCAACTCTATTCCATTAAGTTGAACATTGGTAGTTAGCTGCCTGACATTTGGCGTTGAAAATTTAATAAGTTTAGTCTTTTTTTCGTTCAGGAGAAGATTATTTACATTAAACCAATGGACAACTTTAGAGAGTGCATCGTTAACATGTTCAAAGTTAGCGATATCTTTTCTAGGAAACAAAAGGCCGGGCCGGCCGGGGCGGAAGCCGGGGGATGCGCGAGAGCACGTTTCTTTAGAATGTTTAGTGTTCTTTAGTGACTCGCTTCCTGCCTGTGAGTACGCACGTGTTCTTTTTCTCGGTTTTACGACGACTTGTGATCAGTTTCTTTCCTTTGACCTACGCTTTGTTTTTCGGACTTGTGATAGATTGCCTACCTGTGACCAGCGCTGTGTGAATCGGACTAGATTCGGAATCGGACGGATTGGCTACAAAAGTGGACAGATGGCTGCTGCGAGGAGAGAATACACCCAACGGGAGTATGCAGAAATGCATTACCTGCATGGCTTTGCGACGGTAATGCCCGGGCTGCTGCCAGGGAATATCGTCAACGCTACCCTAACCGTGATCGTTTTCCGGACTACATGGTCTTTATGCGCGTACATAATTCGTACATGGAGGGAGTCTTACCCGGTCAGCATGCTCCGAGAGCAGGCAGACCAGTTATGCAATTTGAAAATGAAGATGAAGTGCAGAGAGAATTAAGATTGGATCCTAGTAGAAGTCAACGCCAAATATCCCGTAATCTCGGGATTCCAAGATCGACGGTGCAACGTGTTATTAACAGAAACAAATATCACGCCTACCACGTGCAAAGGGTGCAAGCTTTGCTGCCCGGTGACTATGAACCTAGAATGCGGTTTTGCAGAGAGATGCTAAGATACCACAGAAAGGATCCGCAGTTCTTCAACAAGGTTTTATGGACGGATGAGTCAACTTTTAGAAGAATGGGAGTATTCAATATCCACAATCTACATTTTTACTCCAGAGTGACCCCTCATATCATAAGAAATGATCGATTCCAGCATCTGTTTGGTATTAACATGTGGGCTGGTATAATTGGCCAGCAGTTGGTGCTGCATGAAATGCCAGCAAGGCTGAATGGTGCTCAGTATTTAAATTATTTGCAAAATAATGTAAACCATATTGAAATGAAATGAAATGAAATGAAATGAAATGAAATGAAATGAAATGAAATTGTTTATTCTGTAAATAGGATATGAGAATCACTTTTACACGTCATATTAAAAAATAAGCTAGATGGAGTCGACATTTCCTATCTGACTACCCCTGAGAAGAAATGGCGAAACAAACTCAAGGGTCAAAGTCTATTTTAAAGTCCAGACATAATCTTGGTCAGATCATGTGAGGACCATGTAGATCTATGTCTGAAATGGTCTTTTGAGGAAAGAACCACACAAATTTGAGTGGACCTGTCCAGTCAGTGCAAGCATTTGTCAGTAATCGTGTAGCTCAACTCAAAACTTAAGGAGCTCAACGACTCGACGAACAATACCAAGGAAAGGACAATTGGTTTGGCCGCATAAAGAACTCAAAATGCCAGACCATAATTAAAACTAAGAGAAAAAAAAAAAAAAAAAACAACGAAATAAATAAAGATGACCCACATAGTGCTCACATTCACAATAATTAAAGTAATATAATACTTTTCAAGGTACATACATAAATATTCACTTAATTTTGCTTATAATATTCATCAATGTCAATATGTACATATAGTTCTTAACGAAGCTGAAGTTCCAGAAATAGCAATAGAAGAAAGAATAGCAGAAATGTGGCTGCAACATGATGGCGCCCCGCCTCACTACGCTCGAGCAGTTAGAGATCATTTGAACGAGCCCTTCCCCAACCGGTGGATTCGTCGAGGCGGACATATTGCGTAGCCACCCGATCGCCCGATTTAAATCCATTAGATTTTTTTCTTTGGGGCTATTTTAACGAAATAGTTTAGCAAGGAGAGAAAACACTAGCGAACAAGAACTACGACAAAGGCTCGAATTTACTAGGGTACAAGTTACTAACAACTGAGGTGCATTTCGTGGGTTACGTAGGAATTTTATTAGACGGTGCAGTTTATGTATTATGGTCAGAGGCAGGAATTTTGAGCATTTATTGTAAAATGTTTTTAAAACAATTATTTCACAATCGTTGTTTTGTTTTTTCGTCCTAGAAAGATATTAGAGCCACTCATGGCCATGTGTAATACCTTTTCAGAATTCCTATTAAATGCGCCAAAACTTGTAATACAGGGTCACTTTTCGGTAGAGTATTTTTTTTTCACAGTGGGGTCCGAAGTAAATAAAAAGTTACGATTTGAGAAAAAAAAAGTCGTAAAACTTAATATTATCTTTAATACACCCAATAAACAACCATAAATAGCATGTCTTACGCAAGGACTCATCAGTACCAATCTAGTGAAAATGATAAAAAAGATACAGGATGTAGATTATTTCGAATTTTAATAAGAATTAGTTAAAAAAAGTAAATTTTCTCATAAAAACACAAAATAAATTATAACTCTGCAGGGTCAACCCCTGCAGAGTTATAATTTATTTTGTGCTTAAGGACCTCCCGTAGAACAACTTTTTGCAGCTGATGACCCCATCTAACCCCTAGTTGCGTTCGATCCACGACTTTTGGGCCACCCTGTATAATATTACGAGTTGAATATCACCCTTAATTTTTTTAAATCCAAATATTTCCATTTTAGTACTGATAACTAAGAGTATAGTCGACTTTCAATATCTTGTTTCAATATTTAGCGCACATCTATTGATGTGCGCTAAATATTGAAACAATAATAAATGATAATAATGTGTAATGATCTTACACTATTGTGTAAGATCATTACTTATAAATAATTATTAAATAATATAGGTATTTCGGTACAAGGCGCGCGGTGCGACGCCGGAGCAGCGTGGTGGGAGCGGTGCGATAAAACGTTAACGCGAACGTGTCCGAGCGAGTGGCAGCCGCGCTCGTGAGGACACGGTGGGGCAAACGATGGAGGCCTGCCCGGCTTGGGCAGAGCACCGCCGTGTCCTCGTGGAGGCGATCGGCAGCAGAGATCTCTCTCGTCCGGCCCTGGTTCAGGCCATGGTACGGAGCAAGAGGGCATGGGCAGCCGTCACCTCCTTCTGCGAAGCAGTAATGCTCGCGAAGGAGGAGGCGGCTTGCTTGCTGTCCGGTTGTCTCTCGATATCTGACCTATAAGGTTGCGATTTATGGTACGAAATTCATAGGTTTTCTTAAAAAATACTTATATATTTGTGGTTATATTATGATTACAATTCTTTTAGTAGGTACGTATGGTATAGGCAATAGTTTAAATAAATAAAAAATAAAAAAAATTGTTTAGTTATAATAGTTATAAGTAGGTATGTATACTTAATTCTGAATGAGTTTGAGAATGAGAACTTATTGGTAACAAATTGGTTTCCTTGAGAATTCAATAGATAACAGGTAATTTGTTACGTAATCGTCTTAAATATTTTTCATTTTATTACGTATATTGTAGCCTTAGCCTTGACAGTACTCTTCTCGACATAGGCTCCTGTATATTCAAGTCAAATCAAGGCACAAGAGAGCTCTATTGTAGAGTACAACAGTCTGCGCACGTTATACCTCCCCGACTTGGCCAAATTAAGTATAAACAGAAAACGCGTAAAAAAAAAATTCCGGATACTGAATGGGCAATTCACTCGAACATTTCAAAGGTATAAGAAAATATAGAAAATAACACAAAAAAGACAATTACACCCCGTAAACGTAGGAAAATACAGTAGTTTAACAAAAACCATTTGGTATTAATGTTTTTATAAATAAGTACCTACTAATAATTTATGTACAAAAAGTAATGATATCCCATCAAAAACATAAATGTGAAATGAGAGCCAAATTCAATATTATGATATATGCCTTGGTTGTTGACTTCAACGACAAAAGAAGTGAGATCTAAATGGGTGCCAAGTTCAATGGTCAGTCCTGAAATTTATTTATAACAACATAAAATATAATTTCTTCTTATAACTTAGGATAATATATTGTAGCCTTAGGTCTGACTTTGCTAGTTCTCATATACGAATTATATTATAGCCATACATTTTCATTTATATAAAAAACATAAAATGGTTTTTATATAAATGAAAATGTATTAGCCACCATGGTCACTACAATTATATCTGCATTATATTCCAAGAACAAGTTACTTAACAAAATGTTAGAAGTATTTTAGACTGAATGAAAGTTCGAATTTAATGAAAAGCGCCGAAATAATAGTCGTCTTTTTCAAAGGTCTTTTGTTAAACTTTCAGAAAGGAAACATTAAAAAGAATGAAAAATGCCGCCTAAAAGGTTATAGTACCTACCTCCAAGATGTAAGCACGCTAAGTACTACGTAAGTAAGTTTTTACCTCGGGGCAATCGCTTTCCCCGGAGTTTCTTTTGAGAAACAACGTGATATCAAATATCTAGCCCTATTAGCGGAGTTTTCTTTATGAGAGAAAATATTGGAAAATGTATTACTAGGCAGGTAGGTACAGTCTCTATAAGCATTACAAATAATTATACCCACGTGGTTAAATTACTAGTTTACTAGCTGCGCCCGCGGTTTCATCCGCATAAGTCTCGATCCCGTAGGAAAACGAGATAAAAAGTATTTTATGTCCTAATCCAAATCATGGTCTACCCATGTGCCAAATTTTATCCAAATCCGTTCAGCCGTTTTTGCGTGAAAGCGTAACAAACAAACAAAAAATGAATAAATAAATAAACTCACTTTCGCATTTATAATATTAGTTAGGATTAGAATTCCACTTGGCTAAATTCAATAGAATTCAGTCGTCTGAATTGAGTCGCTTAAATTGAGTTGTCTGATGTCACTCGTCTTTTTAGAAAGCACACACACTACACCGAATTATTTGTCAATCAGTTACTGAATTCCTCTGCGGAATAAAGTGCGACAGAAACGTACGTATCACAACCATTCTTCTTTCAAGTTAGGTTACTTTTTAGGAGGCTAACTTGGTGAATGTGAATTCAGTTACTAAGCCATTTAGACGACTAAATCTAAGTAAGTGGAATAGCTGCTTTATTAATATCTCTTTCCCAATCATATCTTCCTGCCCTTGTCTCATGTTACTTGTGGTCGGTGCAGCCTATTTTCTTCCATTCTCCCCTGACAACCGTCAAGCTATCATTCACTCCCTTCTCTTTCATATCATTCCTCACGCAATCCATCCATCTTTTGTCTTCCTCTCCCTCTCCATCCATCAACATTTAATTTATATTCATCACTCTTTTAGTCACAGCGTTTCCATACTCATCACATACCTAGCCAAACGAATTACTTTTCTGTTACTGGCGCCACTTTCAAACTTCCTCTAATATATTCATTCCTTTTTACCCGACTGCCCCAGAAGGAGGATAATGTTTTTCGAGAGTATGTATGTATCTATGTCTATTTATTTGGCACGCTCTGTAGCCTAAACGGCTTGATTTTAATATATGAGGTGTCTTTAGCTTCGTCTTAACTGTAGGAGTGACATAGGCTACATAATATTTATATATTGCATCTGCAAATACAAAAAAATAGAGGGAAAGTTAAAAAAAAAAAATTCAACAATATTGGTATCAAATAAAAGCTATTAATGAGTAATTTTCAAATATATATGTATATATGTTAATAAAACTAAAACGCTTTTATTTCAAGCTTTTAATAAATTATTAAAAAAATAAAAAACCCGACTGCAAAAAACACAAAACTGAAAACGGAAAAACAAGCATTATATATAATCTATAGAATTTTGGTATTGCAGGCGTTACACCAAAAGTTACACCATATTTCAGGTTATTGGTTTGTCCCCACAAACCAATAACCTTTCCTTTCGCTTTCTTTGGGAGTGATTTCAAGAAAAGGGACGGACATAGGAAGTGACAGCTTGAGCATGGAATAAGTAAGTACTTTTAATAGCATGGAATTAGGGTACTCATGGAATTAGTAATTACTATACCTATAGATTATAAGGAGATTATTAGAAGTAGAGTGGTCGAATTTCGATCAGTGGGCGACCACTAGCAATGAATCATTATTGGAAAACATATGTATTTCAGTATTTGGCTTTTTTACATTTTTTTGGTTAATTTCTGTCCCTGCTCAGTTGCTTATGTATGACCAAGGTGAGATGTCAGATGTTACACATCATTATACGACTACTGTAAAGCTCGCTCATTTTTTTTTTCCCATACTCTTTTGTTACTCTTTCGTAAACGTTTATTTTTATTTAAATAAAGAAAGGTAAAACAACTTTTCCTTTTTGTGCTTCCTACCGTTACATTATCATGTGTGTACTAATTTGTCATATATTGCTTTTTAATGGCTCCGGCAAGCAATATCCAACCTTACTTTGATGCTTTGTTAGCGTAGATACGGTATTCATAATAACGTTGAAGCACAATAAGTAGGTCCCTGCATAATTTATTATTACTTGTGATGTACATAATATCTTGCATATTATAATTAGCTGCAGCATTCTTTATTCTTTTCCTTGATTGCTAATCGCATAAGACCGTTTGCCTCTTATCGATGTTAGGTCATAAATAGCAAGCAATCAGAAATCTAGCTATGATCAAACTTAAACTCAATGCATATGCATGCTCAACGTTTACATGAAATCATTTAAACCATTTACAGACACTTTTGAATTGTCAAGGAAACGGTCAGTCAGAGATATATAGCTAGTATATATATATATATAGCCCTTTCCATAGCGTAGTAGATACCTATGGAGAAGAACGGGCATGAAACTCCATGGACACTCTTTTAAATTATATTTTTACATCATATTGAATTTACAATTATCTGTTAACACAGCTTGCTGACGTGGGACTTTTACCAACGTTATAATGCATGTATAAACAGTAAATTAAAAAAAAAACGAGCGAGCCTTACAGTAGTCGCTTATGATGTGTAACATCTGACATCTCACCTTGGTAATAAGCAACTGAACAGCGACAGAAGTTAACCACAAAATTTAAAAGCTAAATACTAAAATATTGATTCGAAAAAATATTCATTACTAGTGGTCACCCACTGGGCGAAATTCAACCCCCTCTACTTAAAATCTATATAGTACTATCTAATTCCATGAGTACACTAAATCCATGCTATTATAAAGTACTTACTAATTCTGTGCTATTCAAAAGTACTAACTTATTCCATGCTCAAGCTGTAAGTTCCTGTTACACACTTCCGTCCCTTTTCACGAAATCTCTCCGACAGAAAGATGTTACATATCAAATCGCTTTTAGCGATAAGACCGCCCATTGTGTCACCCTATGTAAAATTTCTACATTTATATCTGAATTTTTATGGTGTACATAGTAAAGAGTATTCTATTCTAACATAAATCACTTCGAACCTTACCGCAGTTTCACGCCACATCACCTACCTTTCACCTACCTTCGAGTAATCCTATTGATCCGTCATCGTGTACCTACTCTTGAAGAGGATACTACGGGTTGTTATTACATTTTGATCTCTCACATTTATTATAAGTTAATATAATTTTACACCGCTACGTTTTCCTCAATCGTAGCATCTTTATTAGCTGCTACGATTGAGGAAAACGTAGCGGTGTCATTATATGCCAAGCACGTGGCATACACACAAGCACCGGGACTGCAAATATGTAGCCCTATGTTATAACATAACGTGTAAAGTCAGGGAAATTAAATGTTAAGCAAATTGACTGCCAACTTAATTAGTTCGTATATTCAAATGCGCTAGCTAGCTAGCTATCATTCTTTGACAGTTGTATGAAATGATTATAACACGGTACTTTGACGTAGGGTGTGTCAATTTGCTTAACAATTAATTTCCCTCAATACTCAATACTTCATTGCATTCCACAATGTATATGCTTAACTTTGTTGTGGTAAAAATAGGCTTTAGAACAATCGTTTATCTTATATCTAAATTATTAAAAAAAACTTTTTTTTTCTTAGGTTAGGCAATTTTTTTTTTTTGATGTGTTAGGGATTTTTCATTAAAATATTCGTTTACACTGTAATAAAATTTACTTATTAATAGCATTTTCAATTTAAACGCGAATAGATGGGAGTTTTTTCTTTTCTTATTGATTCGAGAACAGAGGGCTTGTTGAATATATTTTTAAGCGGAATGTCGGTAAGTTTAGTCGTGTTTTGTACCAGAGTGTGTACCTTGTTTGTATGTCTTCTCGTTTAGTGTAAAAGTCTTGGTGTTTTATGGCGAATTTGCATATTTCAAGTAAGTATATTTATATACAAAGCAGAGTTAAAATATTCATGTTTATAAAAAGGGGTTTGCAGCTCCCAGCTCTATTAAATACATGTAACAGTGTGCATCTGTACTGTTACCCCACATGATTATGCCGTAACTATGCAAAAGCATAGGCGTAGTATGTTACTAGGGCAGTCTGGAAATTTGTGTTTTTTTAACTTCACGAAAAGCGTGTAAGAAACCCTGTTTGTACCTATACTTAATCATTTTTATAGCACACTTTGTTTTTTGGTAGGGACATTGTCAAATAACTTCTCCCGCTCTGGGTGGGGCGGGAAAGTGTGTCAGACTCTTACTGACTAAAACCCACCCGTATTCCTTCCGTTGCCTGTGTTGCCAGGGGCCTCGGTGACCCTTTCGAACTTCCACGCGACCCCGGAACAAAAAAAAAACATTTTTATAGCACACTGTGACCAAAACCCGCACTTAAGTCACGCTTCTCCGTAACCTAAGCAGTCCATTTTACACCGTGCAAAAATGAATCTATCTTTTAACCGAAGTTTGTTACAATGTGACCAATATAGTTCGTTCTAGATCGAACATGTAGTTTTATTGCGAAAACGCGACTCAATCTGCGCGACAATGCGGCCGCAGCCATAGTTCCGATTTTGGTCACGCGTCTAAATAAATAATTATGTCATCTATGAATTCAGACAAGGGAAATCGTAAGTTGCGTTCTAACTTGGAATCCCTTTTGAGTTTTTTGGCAAATATCTCAAAAACTAGACGTCCTAGGTCAAAAATAATGAAATTTTCATCCCCCTCTTGTGTCTACACCCCCGGGATTCTTGAGTACAGATTAAAGGATGGCCTCTAACTAACCTTTGACGTTTTTCAAAATATTTTCGAGTGTTTGACCTACGGATGAGCTCTTCTTAACCTTCACCGTTTTTGAGTGTTTGACCTGATACCCCCGGGATTCTTGAGTGCAGATTAATGGATGACCTCTAAACTAACTTCACGCCATGCAATAATGGTTTACTAAACCTGTTATGCCCCGCGCGACACTGATTCGGAGTCAAACAATATAAAATCCATTGTGTCTCATTAGCTGTCCTTGACGAATTTGTTTAGCAACTAACTTCACGCCGTGCAATAATGGATTACTTAAGTCACACGTATCGTAATGTACTATTTACTTTACATGGGCTTACGAGAGGGAGACATGACGGCTCAATTGGCTCAGTGGCTTAGCGTAGCAGACACTGTCAGGTTCGTCTCCCAATTCAGTTCAAATTATTTTATCATCATCTTTCTCCTGTCCTTATCACAATATTTGAAGACGGAGCAGTAGGTATTACTCTTCCATACGTCTCAATTACTTGTAGACTTGTATTCAGTTCCTTCATATTTTTTTTTATATTATTTTACATAATTTTTTGACGTTTCACACAATCCAATAACTTTGTTCTTGTCTGAATAATTTCTTATACTTAGGATGAAATTAATTTTACATGTCTAGCTACTGCTATTTTGTATTTTATAATGACCTACGGGTACGTGTACTCGTATTTAATTTTGTGAGAGTATTTCGTTTAAGAAGAACTAGTAAGAGCCAGGGCACACTGTGAATATAAATCGTGTGATTTTTTATTGCAAACTGTGAATTTCCTCCATAGTTACTTCATGTTAATCACGTGAAAGTATTTTGTTGGATATGCTTTTTTTTTTTTTTTTTTTTTTAGGGTGGGAAATCATCAAATAACTTCTCCCGCTCTGGGCGGAGCGGGAGGGTGTGTCAGACTCTTACTGACTAAAACCCACCCGTATTCCTTCCTGTTGCCTGTGTTGCGGGGGCCTCGGTGACCCATAAGTACCTTCCCGCGACCCCGGCAGGCATCGGCCCTGGTGGACCCCTACTTTTTGCTGACGACATCTCTTTGAGGCGCGCGTGGAATACGACGCGCCGTCGACCCGGGCCTGGTCCTTACCGGACGGTGAGCTACCCATTGCTCACCGTCCGCAAGCCCGCGCCTACGGTGGCCGGAAATCCGCCCGGGATTCCCGACGCCCTGGGCGTCTCCTGCGGCGGCTAGGGGCGAGAGGGCGCGAAACATGCCTTTCCCTCAACCGTCCCGCCTCCTCCTTCGCGAGCATTACTGCTTCGCAGAAGGAGGTGACGGCTGCCCATGCCCTCTCGCTCCGTACCATGGCCTGAACCAGGGCCGGACGCGAGAGGTCTCTGCCGCCGATCGCCTCCACGAGGACACGGCGGTGCTCTGCCCAAGCCGGGCAGACCTCCACCGTATGCTCCACCGTGTCCTCCGGGCGATCCACACAGTGGTGACACCCGGACGTTTCCTCCCGCCTTATCCGACACAGGAACCTCCCGAAGCTGTTGGATATGCTTAAATAATTAATAAGTTACACAACATTTGGGAAATAAACAACCCTTTACATCATAAAATTATTTATTAATATCATATAACATCACGCCTGTATTCCCCAAAAGGTTGGGCAGAGGTGTACCGATAGTACACACATATTTCGCCTAAACTGGCGAAATATGGGTATAATATATGGCGAATAATGATTTGTTCGCAAAAAAATAAAGCCTTAGTGCTGTTGCCTGTTGAAATATATAAAACATATAATAATCTAAGTATACTTTGCTAATTATTCTAGTTTGCGAACATATTTTATCTACCAGGTACCGATGTAATTTTATCAGGAGGTAAAATTGGTTTCAAACCCACGCTGAAGCATCAGGATGTTTCCTTTTTTCATTTTCTACTGCTGTTTTGATTGTTGATATATTTCGTGACCAGTCCCTATGACACCGATAGCGCTGAGTCCGTGTTTCTGAAAAGAAAATAGTTTTATTGAATTATTTGTTCAAAAGAGAGCGTGGTGGCCTAGCGGTAACGGCGCCGGCTTACGATGTGTGTCGTGGGTTTGAACCCCGGCAGGCGCTTTACTTTGTGTTAATAATTTCATCACTACTAGTCTCAAAACGGTGAAGGAAACCAGCGTGAGGATACCGGCATGTCCAAGAACAAAAGAAAACTTAGACATATGACATCTACCAACCCGCACTGGGCCCGCATGGATTACAGACTACTCCTTCTCAAAGAGAGGAGGCCTGTGTCCCAGCAGAGTGGGGACATTATAGGCTGATTATGATGCTGATAATTTGTTCAAATAAAATCAACTTGTATCTCATCAAGGACAGGGTTCAGTTCCATTGTCTTATTATATTATGAATTAAAACGTTTGATATTTTTTACAAGAAGGTACTACTGAGTAGGTATTATGTTAAAATTCCCCACAAAAATTATTAGATACCTACTAATTTATCAAACCGCAGAAGTCCTAGAAGTCAACATAGAATATGAGTTATATTATGTATTTAGTCTATGCATATCGAATAGTATTTTTTATATAACGCAGCTTGATTTTATTTCGTTTTATTTGATCTCATTTGGTTTTAACTGCTGATTTATATTAATTTATGTTTGGCAATGGGTGCTTTTTACTTGAAATAAATTAATTTAAGTATTATTATTATTATTAGAATAAGCATTATTAAAAAAAATACTCACAATAACTTTGCCGCCCTTCTTGATAGCACTGCCGAAGCCCTTAGGGCTGGCGCTAGCTCCGCCCGACATCAGCGCCAGCACTGCCATCAACAGCACTACGAGACCGAACAGCTTCATGATGAAAGATAAATATTTTAAAAAACTAACTGTTAACCACTAGTTTGTCTTCGAAGACTAGCCTCAATTGATGATCTCTCTGTCACCTGTTATCCTTTTATACGGAAATATATTCATATGGGAAAAGTCGCTCCTCGAACGTCATCATATGCGAACAGGGTTTTTGTGTTTCGTCACTATTGTATTTGATTTCCAGTAATCGAAACGAACATCTGTGCGTAGTAAAGTCCAATGAACTACTTATACAGTTTCTGCGAATAGTTGCATATTCCCGTTACGTGCGTAGAGTATAATAATATTATCTGTATAAACCGCCACGTTTACCAATCTCTCTTCTGGGGTCGGGTTTGCTCCTTCCCTCAAATATGGCGAGGGGTAATGGCTGATTTTTGCGTTATCCTCGTGAACGGGTCGTGAACGGTCGTCTTGCTGACCATTGTTTTGTTTGTTATTAGTAATTAACTGTTTATTTATTTTACTTTGATGGTCCTAGTTCATCATTTGTGACTGTTACGGCTGTAGATATATGTAAGCGGGCACGCCCTTTATACTTGGAGGCTTTTATTTAGGTTTTAAGTTGTTTACGTTTTTATCTCTGCTTGAGAATAGTTTTCGGTCTTTTTCTTTTCTTTTTTTTTTTTGTTGGTATAGTGGTGTGCTAGCTGACATATGACTAATAATTTAATGTTTTGTGTTTCACGTGGTGTAAATTGTTTTGCATACTATTGTATAGAATCCATTTTTTTTCTCTAACTGAACAGACAGCTGTGCTGCTGGGGAGTTTATTGGCCACTTCTTCTTCCCAGCTAAAGCACTAGGAAGTGGCGAAGGGTGGGCGTTTTGGGGGACTGTCTTATGTAATTTGACGTTCGAAAAGTGCTGATCCTCAGCCTAGTTTGAATAAATGACTTTTGATTTTGATTTTTGATTCTGCCTCATTTGTTTCTTAGATTCTATATTCAAAAATGTTACCGTATCTCAATCGTAATCTCAATTGATTGACAGTTATGACGACGAAATTGATATGAACGAGGGAAAGGACATCACACATTTCGTATGTACAAAAGTAAAGCCAGAAAAGAAAACTGTTCTCTTATGGGAAAAAATATCTTGAACATTTTTTATATTACAGCGAGAGTATACAATTAGCCCTTCCGCTACTAAAAATCTTATTTTGGCCTAAATGTTTGTAACATGACCATTGCAATTATGAACTAGGACGTGTTTTCGATACAGCGGTTCTCTCGATTAAGTGTTTTTATGGCTCAACTGCCAAGAAAAGAAGAAAATGTTTTTTTTTTTCTGGCACGTTAATTTTTGGATACTTAATATTCGAAACTTGAATGATGTCTTTTTACGGTTCCGATAAGATGAGACCACCTGATCTGATCCCATGGTGGTCGTAACGACAGTTCAGCAGACAATATGACCGTAACTAATAGTGATATGAATTGTTTCAATTCCCAAGTTTATTTTGATATTTAAGCCAACCTGTTTTGCCTCGAAAACTGTTTTATAACAGAGCGTCAGTCTTCAGTAGTAAGAATTTTACGGACCCCGTTATATCGGTTATTATATGCAAAATGTATTTTCTCTCTCAACAAGCCGAAATTTTCTGATTACCAAAGAACCCTATTGCCAACAAAATGTATAAAGTTCTCACTACCAAATGTACCCCAAGTGGCTCTAAATTTAAAACTTGATGGCAAGAGACTAGATGCTATTACAGAAACTATATTTCTAGGAATAACTCTAGATTCAAAATTACAATGGGGAGCCCACATTAGAGCTCTTTCAGGTAGATTAAGTTCAGCTGCATATGCAGTAAGAAAAATTAGACAGTTGACTGATATAGCCACAGCTAGGTTAGTATACTTTGCTTATTTCCACAGTATTATGTCTTATGGCGTTCTGCTGTGGGGATCGGCAGCTGATGTAGATTCAATTTTTATCTTACAAAAGAGGGCAATCCGCGCAGTATATAGAATGGGTCCTCGTGAGTCCCTTAGAAACAAATTCAAAGAAATTTGTATGTTCGCAAGAACTTATGTCTTTTCAAAACAAGAAGTGATTTCCATAATATAAATACACGTAGTAAACATGAAATAGTGATACCCAAATTTAGATTAACAAAAACAAGCTAATCATTTGTTATCAACAGTATCCGCTTTTATAACAAGTTGCCCAAGTCAGTTACAGAACTTAGCGATGGAAAGTTCAAAACCCACATCAAATGTGTCCTTATCAAAAACGCATATTACAAGATTAAAGACTACGTTGAAGACAAGGAAGTTTGGCAATAATTCCTTCTGCACATGTGGCTTCCCTGGTACACCAGAAACGGCATAACTATGGAAATATCTATTAACTGCTCCCAAATTACGATGTTTATTATTATTATTTTTTAGACATACATTTTTGACATTATATACCTACAATTTATATTTCAGACTTAATATTATTAATATTATTTTACATGGATTCTTGTGTACGTTGTGAATGTGAGAACGTTGTAGGCTTAATAGACTAGATCTTTTTTTCTTTAGACCGTTTCCTTTTCTCTTTTTTTTTTTGTTAAGTACTTTTCGACAGGCCTACACTGTTCTCCCATACCTAATTTGTGTAATTTGAAAACATTGTAAAAGCCAATTATTTTTAAAAGAGTAACCGTGGAGTTTCTTGCCGGCTCTCCTCCATAGGAAACGACCAATTGGAACCGTGCACCTAGCTTCTGACGTTTCATAAGTGCCCATGTAGGTTTATGTGAAATAAAAATATTTTGATTTTGATTTTGATTTTGCCGGAACCGTATTGCCCGAATCCGAAACTTAAAATTAAACCTTCTATAACTGTTTCTGCATATGAACTATATTATGTAATGCATGGTAGCTAGCTGTGTGTATTGCTAACGCAATACAATTACATACAACTTTGTAGAACCTCTAATTAATAATTTCAAATTTTTGCTAATTTTCATTCCAATCATTACAAAGCCAATACAGCAGAACAAGTAAAGAAATAAAAGAGACAGTCATATTTCAATTAATACATAAATATAAACAATAATAATATATTAATTATGTTTTATATTTATTTATTTAATATTAATAATAAGATAATAAATATTTATATTTCAACACCATACAACTATACAGCAAACTTATTCAAAGTTTCCATTCAAGTAAAGACGCTGTTTTGGAGATATATTGTTGGGAATCCTCGCAACAGTATATCTTCAAAACAACGTCTTTACTCGAATGGTGACATCGATACATTAATCTTGATCTTCTTTTGCGGTCGTTACCATTTGTTTCATCAGCTTTTTATGCGTTACACTTGAAGTGTCATTACAGAAAGTAACAAGACATGACAGAAAACAATATGAAGATTAATCAGATCCTATTTTTATTAGAGGTATTTTAATTGTTTTGGGACCAAGAGCTCTCCTTGTTAAATACTTTTAGATTACCGGGATGAAAAGTACGAGTTTACGATGAAAATTGTGCCAATCTTCCTTAAATCCTTTCATCCGCCTTAGTCTAATTGAGTCCCCAAAATATAAATTATAAACAAACAACCACTCTAATATTTGCATTTATATTGCGCTTAACATAATCGTCTTTATTTTCGCCGAAACATGGAAGAAAAGGATGAGAAAAAACGGCTTGTTTTGATAACGCTTATAAGTAAAACGTCTACAGAATATTTTTCATATATTTATTGAATGATTCATTAGTAAAACGATCCGTTATTACACCTAAGGATCAAGTAATGATCAGTTACTGACTGTTATTATTGGGTAACTACGCATGACGTAAAAGCTTCAAGGAAACGTCTGAAACAGTTCCACTTACTTTATCCTTATTCTCAATTGTGCTTTTCCGTGCAAACTTCATCTAAAATTACTGTTACTGACTAACACGAAAAACCCTGTTACGTACCGTAATGTTACCTTTTGTAAATATATAAAGTCTTAGAATTCTGATCAATCATCATTCGAAGTTTACGCTTCTTCAGCTAAACAACAGTCAATTGTTTTAATCATTTACCGTTCATCATGAAGCTGTTCGGTCTCATAGTGCTGTTGATGGCAGTGCTGGCGCTGATGTCGGGCGGAGCTAGCGCCAGCCCCAAGGGCATCGGCGGCGCTATCAAGAAGGGCGGCAAAGTTATTGTGAGTATTATTGTCATACTTTAATGTGTTTTTTATTACGACGGCGTCTTTCAGAAAACATTCATTTTAACTTTGGATTTCATAACTTTTTTAGCTTCTAGGAATTTTGGGGTTTGATATAAATGAAAGCGATCAAGTGTTTATTGTAGGTGGTTATGCCTACTGAATACTAAAAAAAATAACTATTACCTACTAAGTAATTGATCTTGTTTTAACAAATATTTTATTAATACCTAACACTTTGTTTTATTTTCAGAAACACGGACTTAGCGCGATCGGTGTCATAGGAACTGGCCACCAAATATATCAAGAATCTAAACAACAGTAGGAAATGTTTCTTTACAATTTTATTTATTTGTTTGACTTCGTGGTGACTGGCCAGATCAGATCTACCAACAGAACCAACAATTGGAAGATACCATCCAAAGATTCATCTCATATGGTGTAGAATTTGTCTTGGGTCACAGTATTATTAATTTATTGAAAACGATGTTTAATGCATTTATGAAAACTTAATGTTTTTAGTCGTAATAAACAAATAATAACTTCACATACTCTTGGAATCTTTTGTCTTGACTTGTACCAATGTAATTACTAATTAACTGTGTTTAGAACAGGCTATGTTCTTATTTGGCTAAATGTAGGTAGGTAGTGTAGGTACCTACTATAGGTACACATCTGACTTATCCTTCTGGGAAAACAGTCGTGATGTTATGGAGAGCAAATAAAACTACCTATCTGAAATAACGATTAAAATTTTATTGTATTTGAAATCATGCTGAGGTTGTCGCCACCCAAATATTGAGGTAACAATCACCATTTTTATTTATGTACCTATTTAACATAAAGGAAAATGTTGATTAAACGATTCCTTTGGAAAAACAGTACGCTAATTGAATATAATGAATAGCGCACTCTCAATTAAAGGTTTTGGAGGAAATTCCATCGTTTTAATTCGTTTAAAAATATCGTCAGCTCAACATCCTAAATAACGGAATGAACGTTGGTAAACTGTCAACATAATGCCTCTCGCATTACGATAGACTGCCATTTTATGTTTATTACGCATTAAGGTACATTGCATGTAGGTTTGTGGCGGCCATCTACATCGCCACATGCGAACTACGCATTACACTGATGTCATGCAAAAGCCTGCATCGCGCAAGCAGAGTTTACCGCGCAACTAGCATATATACAACATCCCGACATCAACCGTCGGGCTGTTGCCCACCAGACACGACACCCATCTGGTCGAAGGATCCTCCCTTTTCTATGGAGGATGAGTGAACTTTACACCCTGTTCCTCATGCCTCTATAGGTTCACCAAAATGAATCATAAAGTAAGTGTCCACTAAAATTATATTGAACATGTTATCACGATATATTAGGCGCATTCATCGCTTTTTGTTATTCTGTAATGGTAGATGTAAGATAAATCAATAAATATTCTACGTAATCGATTAAAAAGGTGTTCGTTTATGGAATAACGCCAAATTTTCAACGAGTTGACTAAATCCAGTCCATAAAAGGGGTAAAAAAAACGATTATTCAAACTATCGTCCAATAAAATTGCTCTCGTCTATTGATAAAATAGTTGAAAAATATGTTTGTGAACAAATTCATGCATTTTATAGGCAGCACGACGTAATTGACCGGTACCAATTTGGCTTTCAGGCCGGTAAAAGTACCACAAACCTCTTGTCAAACTTCACCGATGAAGTCAATAAGCACCTAAATGAGAAAAAATATGTTCTTGCTCTCTTTATCGACTTCTCACGTGCCTTTGACACATTAATTCATAATCAGCTGGTTGATAAATTAGATGACTGCGGAGTTCGTGGTCCATTACTCAACTGGTGTAAAACTTATCTTAAAAATCGTACCTTTACTGTGTAAATTGACAACAGTGATCGCATGGCTTTATAGCCATGCGATCACTACAGATGTTGTCAATTCCCTCAGTTATCTGAGGGAACAGCCCAGGGCTCAGTATTAGGCCCCTTGCATTTTTTGTCGTATGTAAATGATATGAGAACTGCATCACGAACAGTAAATGCTACCAGTTTGCCGATGACACTTGCCTTGTTTATTTATTTATTTATTTAACAGTTTATGTACACACATATAAACAGACAAAAAGAAAGGAACAGAAAAAAACGTACAAAGGTGATGCTTATTTCTAATGAAATCTCTTCCAGCATACCTGCAATAGGACAGTAGACATAGAGATGTAGACAACGTGTGTAAGGTAAAAGAGAACGTAGCTTCGTCGTCCGGCCTGTCCCGTTCTCTGCGTAAGATGGTTTTTTGACAGTCTTATTTTAACAATTTACCATGTTGAATGTCGGCTACAGCTTGTCTTGTTTGTTACAGACCAACACCAGTCTGCAGGACCGGCCGACGACGGAGCCGTAGCTTCGTCGTCCGGCCTGTCCCGTTCTCTGCGTAAGATGGTTTTTTGACAGTCTTATTTTAACAATTTACCATGTTGAATGTCGGCTACAGCTTGACTTGTTTGTTACAGATTTCGTCGACGCGGAAATTAGTAAGTTAATAAGCCGCCAAAACGACAAAAAGACTAAGAATGAGTTTGTAATAAATATTTTTTTTTACAGTCGAGGAAGCAGATGGCGCCGCAGGTGCAGGTGCACCCGCAGACGCACCCACACCACCCTGTGGCGGGGACAGTGGCGAGGAACTAGGTACGGATGAGGCAGACACCGAACCTAATTCCCCCTTCACATCCCCGTACACCTCCCCGTACAGCTCCCCGAGCAGGCTGTCGACCGCTCTGAGCGCGCCGATGGGCTTATTGAGGCCCATCAAGAAAGGGCGCGCTCAAAGAAGCTCGACAGAGTCCGAATGGTCAATACTTTTTTTACTTTCGCAGAGTAGCTCTTCATCAGAGTCAGATGATTGGTTTTTTGTTGTTTTTAAATCTGATTTTCTTTCTCCAGAACTTGGTGCAGAGGTGGTTGTGGGTGCTACTGCCGCTTCTGCCGCTTCTGCCGCTTCTGCCGCCTCGTCGTTTGCTGTTGAGCTCTCTGAAATTGGTAAGTATAAATAACTGGTACAAAAGATTTTTTTTCTTTTGTATACAGTGTTCCGTCGTTGAAACAGTAATATCAGTAAAACTTCAGAGTCTTATTGTTTGTTTCAGGTATAACTGACGACCGATTTGACGCGACTGTATACGACTGGCTCGAACATGACAATAACAGTGACGTTGACGACAGACCCGACCCAGACATTTACATAACACAGACTCACCGTAACGCGACGACCGAGCCAGTCTGTATTACCGACTTTTCGTTGCTGCAATTGGAAGTGTTGCAGAGGGAGGATGCCGCGGATGACCGAGCACTTCGCGACATCGTTTCCGAGGACAGCTTCACTTTTAATTGGAGCAACGATAGACGTACGTTTCTTGGGAAACGTGAGACTTTCGACAGCCCGACAGGACCGACATTTGCCGTGACTGACCAGACTGGACCGGTCGACATTTTTTACAAAATGTTCGACACCGACTTTATTGACTTACTTTGTACGGAGACCAACCGGTATGCGGACATAAAGATTCCTTTGCTCCGAGAGCAAAACAAACTTTCTCGGATGTCTCGTTTTACTCGTTGGACTCCTACTAACAGGGACGAAATGATAAGTTTTTTAGCAGTAAATATCCTGCAGGGGCTTTACCCTCTACCCGAGGAACAATCGTACTTCGGGTACAATGGGTTTGGCACCATGCCAAATTTCTCGAGGGTAATGTCCTACAACAGGTTTTTACTGCTGAAAACCTTTCTTCATTTCGTCGACAATGACACTGTGACTGACACGACGCGACTTAACAAAATCAGACCGGTGCTTGACTATCTAAATGACAAGTTTTCCAGTTTATACATGCCCTCTCAAGAGATAGCTATTGACGAATCTCTTCTCAAATGGCACGGGCGGTTGTCATTTGCTCAGAAGATTTCGACGAAGGCCGCACAAGTCGGGGTGAAAACTTACGAGTTGTGCGAGTCATCCAGTGGCTATCTCTGGAAGTTCTATGTATACACAGGAAAAACTCCGACTCCGCCAACCGCTACGGACAGTACCGACAGACAACCTGACCATGACGTGGTAGGTGACGATGACAATGACGCACAGACTGACCGACCTACGACTGGCGATACAGGTGACCGTCCCACCAACGCTACCGCCAAGATCGTATACGACTTGATCGAGCCGCTACTTCACCGTGGACACACTTTAATAATGGACAATTTTTATAATAGTCCATTATTATTGCGTAGTCTGAAAAAAAGCAAGACTGACTGTTACGGGACTTTACGACTGAACCGGGAATTCGTTCCTGATTCAGTCAGGACTATGACAAAGACTGACCTTCGACAAGGAGAAGTAGTGGCTACGTACTGTTCCGATTTGGCGGTGCTGGTATGGCGAGATTCTAACATAGGTAGTATGATCTCTACATACCATAACCTTCAAATCGGGACACAGGACAAGTATAACAGACTGACATACAAACCAAAGATAGTCCTCGACTACAACAGGAGCATGGGAGGAGTTGACAGGAAGGACCAGTTCTTGGCAGCTCAGCCCGTGGAACGTGTGAGGAATATCGTTTGGTACAAGAAAGTCTTCCGCCGATTGTACAGTACGGCAGTTTTTAACTGCTTTGTGATATATTCCAGTGTCCACCGGAATATATCACATCGTCAGTTCCGTACTGTGTTGGCGGAAGGCTTACTTGCGAGACATCGACACATTGACTTGACAGCGGGACGCATCAGGTCAAGCACCCCCGGACAGACAGTGGTACAACGTAAAGTTAGGCACAGGACACAGGCCAGACCGACTTTAGAGCACAACCACTTTCCAATTCGTACCGGATCTAAATGGACCGTTTGTGTTCTCTGCCCCAAACGGACCCGGACGATTTGGAAATGTGAGGAGTGCGACGTAAATCTTTGCGTCGACGGATGTTTTAAGGCCTACCACAAGCCTTAGGCATCCACGGACCGACCGACTGACAGACCAGTCAAGGACTAGGACGAGGAGACGTTGACGATGACAGACCTGACTATACCATTCCAGAGAGCTGCACTGGAGCTGAAGCTGGGCTGTACCGTTCTCCTGGTAAGATGGTTTTTTGACTGTGTCGTCTTTAGTAATTTACCATGTTTAATGTTGGCTACATTTTGTCTTGTTTGTTACAGAACAACACCAGAACCAGACGTTAGAGCACAACCACTTTCCAATTCGTACCGGCTCTAAATGCAGCTGCTACCAGCCACCGTGCGAAGATCGCCGCTCCACCTAGCTTGAGGGCATCCTACCTTACGCTTTTGAGGTATGATGATAGACCAGTCGAGGACGAGGTCATTGACAGACTTGACGAGGCCGTAGACAGACTTGACGATAACGAGACAAACCTGACTTCGTCTTTTGAACACCTGCATTGTTGTAAAATGACTTTGAACACCTGCATTGTTGTAAAATGACTTTGAACACCTGCATTGTTGTAAAATGACTTTGAACACCTGCATTGTTGTAAAATGACTTTGAACACCTGCATTGTTGTAAAATGACTTTGAACACCTGCATTGTTGTAAAATGACTTTGAACACCTGCATTGTTGTAAAATGACTTTGAACACCTGCATTGTTGTAAAATGACTTTGAACACCTGCATTGTTGTAAAATGACTTTGAACACCTGCATTGTTGTAAAATGACTTTGAACACCTGCATTGTTGTAAAATGACTTTGAACACCTGCATTGTTGTAAAATAACTTACTTTAGCTGTCTCTTGAGACGGGCATGTATAAACTGGAAAACTTGTCATTCAAATAGTCAAGCACCGGTCTGATTTTGTCTAGTCTTACGTGTCAGTCTGTGTCATTGTCGACGAAATGGAGAAAGATTTTCAACGGTAAAAATTACATTTAATATCAGGCATGGTCACAAGCCCTTTGTACCCGAAGTAGGCCTGTTCCTCGGGTAGAAGGAAACGAATACCTACTTTGTTTTAGCAAATTACCCTCGAGAAGTTAGGCATGGTCACCAAACCCATTGTACCCGAAGTAGGCCTGTTCCTCGAGTAGAAGGTAACGAATACCTACTTTGTTTTAGCAAATTACCCTCGAGAAGTTAGGCATGGTCACCAAACCCATTGTACCCGAAGTAGGCCTGTTCCTCGAGTAGAAGGTAACGAATACCTACTTTGTTTTTTAAGCATACAGGCATTACCCTCGAGAAATTAGGCATGGTCACCAAACCCATTGTACCCGAAGTAGGCCTGTTCCTCGGGTAGAAGGAAACGAATACCTACTTTGTTTTAGCAAATTACCCTCGAGATGTTAGGCATGGTCACCAAACCCATTGTACCCGAAGTAGGCCTGTTCCTCGAGTAGAAGGTAACGAATACCTACTTTGTTTTAGCAAATTACCCTCGAGAAGTTAGGCATGGTCACCAAACCCATTGTACCCGAAGTAGGCCTGTTCCTCGAGTAGAAGGTAACGAATACCTACTTTGTTTTAGCAAATTACCCTCGAGAAGTTAGGCATGGTCACCAAACCCATTGTACCCGAAGTAGGCCTGTTCCTCGGGTAGAAGGTAACGAATACCTACTTTGTTGTAAAATAACTTTGAACACCTGCATTGTTGTAAAATATCTTTGAACACCTGCATTGTTGTAAAATATCTTTGAACACCTGCATTGTTGTAAAATGACTTTGAATACCTACTTTGTTGTAAAATAACTTTGAACACCTGCATTGTTGTAAAATGACTTTGAATACCTACTTTGTTGTAAAATAACTTTGAACACCTGCATTGTTGTAAAATATCTTTGAACACCTGCATTGTTGTAAAATGACTTTGAATACCTACTTTGTTGTAAAATAACTTTGAACACCTGCATTGTTGTAAAATATCTTTGAACACCTGCATTGTTGTAAAATGACTTTGAATACATACTTTGTTGTAAAATATCTTTGAACACCTGCATTGTTGTAATATAACTTTATAATTGTTAGTTGTTTATTTTTGTGTTGTTTATTTTTGTAATGATTAAATAACTTGTACTTGAATATCATGGATATCTTGTTTTAATTTATTCTACATCACACGAACAAAACCCAATTACACTTAAAACACATGTGCCTAAGCCCGCCTCTTAACATCACACTAACAAAACCCAATTATACTAAAACACACGTGCTTAGGCCCGCCTCTTAACACCACACTAACAAAACCCAATTATACTTAAACACACATGCCTAGGCCCGCCTCTTAACATCACACTAACAAAACCCAATTATACTAAAACACACGTGCTTAGGCCCGCCTCTTAACATCACACTAACAAAACCCAAATAAACTTAAAACACACGTGCTTAGGCCCGCCTCTTAACATCACACGAACAAAACCCAAGTAAACAAACAAAACTCAACCCAAAACTGGTTTTCTCATCTGGACATAATTAAATTGAAAATTTAGTACTTGACCATTATTTTGAATACCTACCATTGTTGTAAAATATATATAATTAATACATTTAATGATTGATTAACATTTCAATTAAAATCACAAAATAATCATTTCAAATAAATTAAATCCTCTCCATGAAAACCAGCTGTGAGCGCCCTTATGTCGGCCATCTTGCCGTAATTACGTCATCGCCGGCGGCATCAAAGTGCTGAAGGACAGAAGGAGGAAAGGGGTGTTTGTTTTGGTTTACTGTGCTACTCTGAACAAACCAAGTAGGGACATATGGGTATCAAAAAAAAGCTTATATAGTCTAGTTTACTAGTAAATAGGTTTTATTGACTCAAACAACAAAATACTGTACAAAAATTCAGTAAGAACAAATATTTTACAGAAATTCAACACATACTTTCAAGTTTAACATTTTTTTACGGTACTTTCGACTATGAAGGTGTAATGTAGTTTCAACACATACAGATGCTGTATAGTTTCAGCTATACACATGAATTTTTATTACGGTATAGCTACAGTGGTTTCGGAGATATTACGCTTTATGTGGGACATGACCGACGCGGTAACCGCGCGTGTGCGGTCCGCGCGAACCGGGACGCGTCGCGGCATAGTTAGGCGCGCAGCTCGGACGCGCGAGTGGTTATTGATTAATACCTTTTTTTAATTTAATCGTGCATAGATGGAGTTTTTGTTTTCTTATTGATTCGGGTAACTATTTTTTTTTGTTGGCATAACCAGAGGGCTTGTTGAATGTATTTCTAAGCGGGATGTTGGCAAGTTTAGTCGTGTTTTGTACCGGAATGTGTATCTTGTTTGTATGTCTTCTCGTTTAGTGTAAATTGGTGCTTATGAGCGAATTTGCATATTTCAAGTACCTATATACAGGGTGATTGGAAGATGGGTGCAAAGTTTTAAGGCGAAGATAGTACAGACAATTTAGAACCATTTAAGCCATGGTTGTCTTAGACGAAGTCTTACCAAATATTTTTAACCAAATTTTTAAGTTTTTTTTCGGAAATTCTCAAAATTTAATGTAAACTGCATAATTATGGCCAAATTGAATGATAAATGAATTCATTTTTTATTTATTTAATTAAAGTAATGTGTAAGCAATCAAGCAAAACATGTTTTAGGCTTCTGTGTCATTAGACATTTTTTTTACAGACATTTAAAGCTCAGAAAAAATAAAAAATTTGTACAATACGTCTATTAAACCTTATTAAAAAAAAACGGAGGGTGCTTTTTTTGTTCAAACCTTTTTGAAGACATGCTTGATAATCGCTCTTTCTTTTGAGGTATCATTTATGCGGATATCTTACAAATTATTGAAATTAGGGCCTACAAACCAATTTGAGGGAGAATTTTTTTATTTTAGGCAGACTAATTAAAACAACATTTGAATTAAAATTATTTATTTTTCATGTTCAAAATGACGGCCGTGATTCCTAATACAAGCACGGCCCCGTCTTCTAACTTCTGTAGTCGTTATTTTCAACATCTCCTGCTTCATTGTCTCAAACGCTGAATTTATTCTTTGTATCAATTCTTCTCTAGTGTTTATTTCTATGTTGTTATACACCAGTTCCTTGGCCCGGCCCCACACGAAAAAGTCCAACGGGGTCAGATCTAGGGAGCGAGCGGGCCAAGGGATGGGTCCATCCCTGCCGATCCAGCTATCAGGAAAGCAATTGTTGAGGTGTTCCCTTACATTTAAAGTCCAATGCGCTGGACAGCCGTCTTGCTGAAAGATGACTGTTCGGTCTCTTTCGAAGATCGGGACACCTGATTCCTCTACCAGCAGTGGTAAATCAATTTGCAGAAATTGCAAATAATTTTCGCCATTCAATGGATCAGGCAAAAAGTGGGGCCCAATCAATGTTCTGCCAATTATTCCAGCCCATACATTCACAGAGAATTTCATCTGAAATGACACCTGCTTCTTAAAATGTGGATTGTTGGCTGCGTCGGCCCATTCATGGATGTTGTGAAAGTTTGTAATACCTTCCCTTGAAAATTTACTTTCATCCGTCCACAAGATTGATTTCAGAAACCACGCATCTTCGATGTCTCTGTTGAGGAGGAAACGGCAGAACTGAATTCTTCTTTGAGGATCTTGCTCTACTAGACCTTGCACACTCCTGCCATGGAACGGATACTTATCATTTTGGTGCATTGTATGCCACACCTTCCATTGAGAAATGTTTAAATTTCGAGCTACTGCTCTAGTACTGGTAGTAGGATCCGCTTGAAATGCTGCTAAAATGTCTTCGTCGACGGCAGTTTCGTGTCTGCCCGGGTTGACTCCAGGTTCCACGCGGTGAAACCCGTCTTGGGCAAGACGACGAAACGTGTTGTAAAACACTCGGACATTCGGTATCCTGCGATTCGGATAGCGCTCTTGATACATCCGTCGCGCCAAAGATCCATTGCCGTCTGCTCTACCGTACATAAATACGATATCCGCATATTCTTGATTGGAAAAAGTAGCCATAGTCACTTAACAATTAAGAAAAACGGCGTAGGAGCGCACTAAATGTCAACTCAACACAATTAAGTCAAAAATCAACACGTGCAGGAGCGCGAGGCTACGACTGGACACGGTGAAACAAAAAAGTTCAAAACTAACGCAAACAACACGTGCAGGAACGCAAAGGGCTACAACTGAACACGGTAAATTGTGAATCAACACGACAACGTCCACTCACAAGGGCAGTAGTTTGACTAATAAGTAAAAGATGTAACGGCTTCATCACAGACCGACTGACCCTGACTAAAGAAAAACGACTTTGTTGCCTCAGTAACTAAGACCATTTTGCTGTAAAAACCAACTCTTATCGCATTGGGCGTTCTACCTGGAAATGCCGTCGCACCGCGCTCGGTGGCCATTGTTTAGAGAATCCCCTCAATGGGTTCCCCTCAATTGGTTCCTGCATGTGCCAAAAATTCTTAGAATTGAACAATGTTATCATTTCGAGCACATAAAGTATTCTTTTAAGCAAAAATTTTGTGTTTTGTTAGACTACCTAAAATTAAAAATTTCTCCCTCGAATTGGTTTGTAGGTCCTAATTTCAATAATTTGTAAGATATCCGCATAAATGATACCTCAAAAGAAAGAGCGATTATCAAGCATGTCTTCAAAAAGGTTTGAACAAAAAAAGCACCCTCCGTTTTTTTTTTTAATAAGGTTTAAAAGACGTATTGTACAATTTTTTTATTTTTTCTGAGCTTTAAATATCTGTAAAAAGAATGTCTAATGACACAGAAGCCTAAAACATGTTTTGCTTGGTTGCTTACACATTACTTTAATTAAATAAATAAAAAATTAATTCATTTATCATTAAATTTGGCCATAATTATGCAGTTTACATTAAATTTTGAGAATTTCCGAAAAAAAACTTAAAAATTTGGTTAAAAAAATTTGGTAAGACTTCGTCTAAGACAACCATGGCTTAAATGGTTCTAAATTGTCTATACTATCTTCACCTTAAAGCTTTGCACCCATCTTCCAATCACCCTGTATATCCCTGTGTCCACTAGAAATGTGGTTTTAGTGGACCGATCTGTGACAAATAGGCGGCGTGGTTTGTTGGGGCAGCCATTTGCCGCTACTTCCGGCTGCCGGTGGCATTTCCCGCGAACGTACACGGCGTTGTGCACCGCGTGGCCTTGTCTCCAAAACTATTGTGGTACCAGCAGTGATCGTCGTTCCACGGGCCTCTGGAGCGCGAGCGGCCGCGCCGGCTTGGGGTCCGTTGTCTGCCACCACGCCTGAACCTGTCAGAGGATCGCGAGTGGTGATGTACCTGACCACGTGTTTGTAGCGCCGCTACCTGTTTAGTACAAAGCAGAGTTAAAATATTCATGTTTATAAAATGGGGATTTCTATTATCTACCTGTTGTATATTTACTAAGATACGGACAAATTTCTTTAGAATTGTAAACAGTGTTGGTGCATCTGTACTGTTTTACCACATGATTATGCCGTAACTATAGCATAGCACATATAAGCAGTCTGCAAATTTGTTTTTTTTTTTTAACTTCATGAAAAGCGTATAAGAAATCCTGATTGTACTTATAATATTTTTATAGCACACTGTGACCTAAACCCGCACTCAAGCCACGCTTCTCCGTGACCTAAGTAGTTCATTATTACGCCGTGCGAAAATGAATCTATCATTTATTTCCCCGCGTTTTAACCGAAGTTTTTTACAATGTGACCAATATAAGACGTCGTAGATCGAACATGTAGTTTTATTGCGAAAACACGACTCGAATCTGCGCGACGATGTGGCCGCAGCCATAGTTCCGATTTTGCTCACGCGCCTAAATATATAATTATGTCATCTATGAATTCAGACAAGGGAAATCGTATGTGGCGTTCTAACTTGGAATCCCCTTTTGAGTATTTAGCAAATATCTCAAAAACTAGACGTTCTAGGTCAAAAATAATGAAATTTTCATCCTCCTCTTGTGTCTACACCCCCTAGGATTCTTGAGTACAGATTAATGGATGACATCTAACTAACCTTGATGTTTTTCAAAATATTTTCGGGTGTTTGACCTATGGATGACTTCTGCTTAAGCTTCGCCGTTTTCGAGTGTTTGACCTGATACCCCAGGATTCTTGAGTGCAGATTAATGGATGACCTCTAATTAATCTTAACCGTGACCTCTTTCAAAATATTTTCGAGTATTCGACCTGTACGGCGTTTAGCAACTAACTTCGCACCGGGCAATAATGGATTATTTAAGTCACATGTATCATAATGTACTAATTACATGGGCTTACGCGAAGGACACATGATGGCTCAATTGGCTCAGTGGCTTAGCGTAGCAGACACTGTCAGGTTTGTCTGCTAATTCTGTTTAAATTATTGAATCTTCATCTTCCTCCAGCCCTTATCTAAATATTTGGAGACGGAACAGTAGGTTTTACTCTTCCATACGTCTCATTTAGTTGTACATGAAAGTATTCAGTTCCTTATTAACTAAATTTTTTGACGTTTCACACAATTCAATAACATTGTTCTTGTCTGAATCATTTCTTGTACTGAGGATGAAATTATTTCTACATGTCTAGGTACTGCTATTTTGTATTTTATATTGGCCTACCGGTACGTGTAGTCGTATTTAATTTTGTGAGAGTATTTCGTTTAAGAAGAACTAGTAAGAGCTAGGGCACACTGTGGATTTAAATCGTGCGATTTTTTATTGCAAACTGTGAAACTCCTCCATAGTTACTTCATGTTAATTACGTGAAAGCATTTTGATGGATATGCTTAAATAATTAATAAGTTACACAACATTTGGGAAATAAAGAAACCTCTACATCATAAAATTATTTATTAATAACATAATATCACGCCCGTATTCCCCGAAAGGTTGGGCAGAGGTGTACCGATAGTACACCCATATTTCGCCTAAACTGGCGAAATATGGGTATAATATATGGCGAATAATGATTTGTTCGCAAAAAGTTAAAGCCTTGGTGCTGTTGCCTATTGAAATATATTAAACATATAATAATCTAAGTATACTTTGCTAATTATTCTAGTTTGCGAACAGATTTTATCTACCAGGTACCGATGTATTTTATCAGGAGGTAAAATTGGTTTCAAACCCACGCTGAAGCATCATGATGTTTCCTTTTTTCATTTTCTACTGCTGTTTTGATTGTTGATATATTTTGTGACCAGTCCCTATGACACCGATGGCGCTGAGTCCGTGTTTCTGAAAAGAAAATAGTTTTATGGAATTATTTGTTCAAAAGAGAGCGTGGTGGCCTAGTGGTAACGGCGCCGGCTTACGATGTGTGTCGTGGGTTTGAACCCCGGCAGGCGCTTTACTTTGTGTTAATAATTTCATCGGTGATCGGTGCTCAAAACGGTGAAGGTAACCAGCGTGAGGATACCGGCATGTCCAAGAACAAAAGAAAACTAAGACATGTGACATCTACCAACCCGCACTGGGCCCGCATGGATTACAGACCACTCCTTCTCGAAGAGAGTAAGCCTGTGTCCCAGCAGAGTGGGGACATTATAAGCTGATTATGATGCTGATGATTTGTTCAAATAAAATCAACTTGGATCTCATCAAGGGCAGACATCCAGTTCCGTTGTCTTATTACATGAATTAAAACGTTTGATATTTTTTACAAGAAGGTACTGCTGTGTATGAATTAGGTTAAAATTACCCACAAAAATTTTTAGATACTAATTTATCAAACCGCAGAATTCCTAGAAGTCAATATAGAATATGAGTTATATTATATACTGAGTCTATGCATTACGAATAGTATTTTTTATATGACGCAACTTTAGAAAAATATTAATCTTATTATTTGATATAAAATAATTATATGATTTTATTTAGTTTTATTTGATCTTATTTGGTTTAAACTGCTGATTTATATTAATTTATGTTTGGCAATGGGTGCTTTTTACCTGAAATAAATGAATGTAAGTATTATTATTATTTTCTTTTATTCCATTATTTACACAATATTAGAATATACAAAAATATATAAAAACATTTAAAAATATAAAAAATGGTAGCCCACCGGTATCGGGAACAGGGTCCAAGCTACCGGCGGTCACAGCTTCATGATGAAAGTAAAATGTTTAAAACAATTAACTGTTAATCACTAGTTTGTCCTCGAAGACTAGCCTCAATTGATGATCCTTCTGGAACCGTTGTCCTTTTATACGGAAATATATTCATATGGGAAGAGTCGCTCCTCGAACGTCATCTTATGTGAACAAGGTTTTTTGTGTTTCGTCACTATTGCATTTGATTTCCAGTAATCGAAACGAACATCTGTGCGTAGTAAAGCCCAATGAACTACTTACACAGTTTGTGTGAATAGTTGTATATTGCCGTTACGTGCGTAGAGTATAATATTAATTATCGGTATAAACAATACCACGCCACGTTTACCAATCTCTGCCTCATTTGTTTCTTAGATTCTATATTCAAAAATGTTACCGTATCTCAATCGTAATCTCAATTAATTGACAGTTATGACGACAAAATTAATATTCAACGAGGGAAAGGACATCACTCACTTCGTATGTACAAAAGTAAAGCCAGAAAAAAAACTGTTCTCTTATGGGAAAAAATATTTTGAACATTTTTAATATTACAGCGAGAGTACAATTACAATTAGCGCTTCCGCTGCTAAGTTTGAAAATACTAAAAATCTTATTTTGACCTACGTAAATGTTTGCAACATGACCAATGCAAATATGAACTAGGACGTGTATTCGATACAGCGGCTCTCTCGATTGAGTGTTTTTATGGCGCAACTGCCAAGAAAAAAAGAAAATGTTTTTCTTCTGGCACTTTAATTTTTGGGTACAAAATGTTCGAAACTTGATGTCTTTTACGGTTCCGATAGGATGAGACCATCTGATCTAATCTCATGATGGTCGTAACCACAGTCCAGCAGACAAGATGGCCGTAACTAATAGTGATATGAATTGTTTCAATTCCCAAGTTTATTTTGATATTTAAGCCAACCTGTTTTGTCGCGGGAAGGTACTAAAGAGTTACCGAGGCCCCTGGCAACACAGGCAACAGGAAGGAATACGGATGGGTTTTAGTCGGTAAGAGTCTGACACACCCTCCCGCTCCGCCCAGAGCGGGAGAAATTATTTGATGATATCCCACCCAAAAAAAAAAAGCCAATCTGTTTTGCCTCGAAAACTTTTTTATAACAGAGATTCAGTCTTCAGTAGTAAGCATTTTATGGACCCCGTTATATTGGCTATATGCAAAATGTGTTTTCTATCTCAACAAGCTGAAATTTTCAGTTTTCCAAAGAACCCCATTGCCTAGATCCGAAACTTAAAATTAAACCTCCTTTTATAACTTTTTCTGCATATGAACTACATGCAATGCATGATAGATATGTTTTGCTAATGCAATACAATCATATACAACTTTGTAGAAACCTCTTGGTCGTTTATATAAACACTCGAGATGAGAGTTACTAATTTTCATTTCAATCATTGCAAAGCCAATACAGCAGAACAAGTACATTATGATATAAGTGCGGTAAGTTGAAAATCACAGCCGAGGCGATATTGCTAGCCCAAGCCGTAGGCGAGGGCTACAAGAAAGCAAAGGCTGTAATTATTAAAGTATGTCATACGACGTTTTATAACATATTTGCGAGGAAATAAATACAACTCGGACTTTCTTAAACGAATAAATATTTAATCACTTGTTAAAGCATTTATAAAAATTTGAACAATTTGTAAAATTGATTATTACGTTGCCAGTTGGCATTTTTAAGGTTGTCAAGTTATTATTATTAGTTATAATTTCACCAGTCTCTCTCTCACACTCTTGACTGAAACGAGACCACCGAGTTCTGCAGTCGATGGCGGCGACGGAGGCGGCTGCGGCGGCGGCGACGATGGTGGAACGTGTACGCGTGTGTACTCGTAGATGGTCGAGAGTCAACACTTGGCTCCAAATTTATATTCCTTGTAATGCGGGAGCTAATTTCTTCTTTATTTCTCATCGAGTCATCTATGTAGCCCCCGGCTACACTGTTCGACCGCCACCCTCCGTGGCGTTTTAGTGTCAATAAGTTCGCACCTGAATCGGCGAGCAATGTAGCCGAGGACCTTCTGAAACTGTGGCATGTGTATTCATGTAGATCATCTAAATTTAAGAAAGTGGCAATTAGTTTCGGCATTGCTCCAAATTTATTTGTGCCAATGCTGCAATGGATTGGCTAGTGCATTTTCCATTTTGGTAATATTGAAAAAACCTGTTAGACATCGCTTTTGTTGAACGAAGCGCTTCGTATTTCATCACTATGTCGTGAAAAGGCCCCTGTATTGTGAACGATCTTGGAATTTTATTTTTTGTTTTTTTACCTGGACAAGATTAACGAGAACCATGGACGGGTTGCCCATAGTTCTCGACATCATTAGTTGTGATGTTTGCCAACTCTTGACGTCTACATGCACCATTTATACCGAATATTAATACAACCTGAAAAGAGATAAAAACAGCGTACAAAACACCCATATTGTAAAGAAATACGAAAATGAAAGAATTTATTAACAATAATTTAGTTTCAACTAACCTTTGTTGCCAAATATCGGCAATCCGGAGCTTCTTTTAGGAACTTCTTGACTATGGCGCCGATGCCCTTGTCCACAAACCAAACCAAACTAAATTTAAGTTCAGTGCATCTTTTTCTTTTTATTTCATTAAGAAAAGGACAGACGATAAATTTTAGTTTAGTCGTGTCAAATTAATCAGCGCCTGTCACTACTCTATACAAGTTTAGACGTGATTAAAAACTTGCCTACTAAAATTACGTCAATTTACATCAAGCGCTGATTAATTTGACAGGACTAAACTAAAATGTATCTTCTGTCCATTTCTTAATGAAATAGAAAGAAAAAGATGCACTGAACTTAAATTTACTTTAGTTTGTGAACAAGGGCATCGGCGCCATTGTCCGCGAAAATACTTTCGACTTTTTACTCACATTGCCAGCAAGTTGTAGTATGTCTTGATATCAATACCATGTTTTGTTTTCACAGTGCTTTTTAGCATTGAACTTATATTTTTGAGAAAGTTCCATGAAATAGGCTATAAACACACTTTCTGAAAATGAATTTGCATCTTTGCTTGTTTTCCGATGAAATTTTGATACGCTTGTGTTTTGGTATCTATCGGTCGATTTTTGGGGCAGGAGGCTTAAAGTAGCCTTTTTCGCCGCCTCTGAGACTTCTGGCGGTGTCGAACTAATAAATTCATCATTACTTGACAACATTTTCAAATAAAAACAATACAGCGAAAAGAAAAAGCGCGCGGAATAATTTTTACTTTTCACAAATTAGCAATGCGCGCGCATCAGAGCTTTTTTTAATGCAATGGCACAAAAAACAGCGCGTATTACTAATAAAGTAAATTAATATTTTTGTGTTTTTGTTACACATAATTTATTATCAAACATCATTAAATTAAAGAATTAAATGTTTATTTAGTAAATTTTATCTCCCAAAGTTAATTTTATTCATAAAGTGTTGAACACTTTTCTGACATGAAAACTATTTGCTAAGATTAAAAAAAGTACCGTTCGTTTTAGACGGAGCATCTTCATAAACCGTGCGTTTTACATTACAATAACGCACAAGTACGTAATGAGATACAATACGATATTGAAATTGGTGAAATAAGAGACCCTTTACGAGCAAATGTGTTATAAAGAAATAAAAGAGACAGCCATATTAAACAAAAAAAGTTAATTACAATTAATTAATAAATAATAATAATATATTAATTATTTATGATATTTATTTATTTAATATTAATAATATATTAATAAATATTCATATTTCAACTCCATACAACCATGCAGCAAACGTATTCAAAGTTTCCATTCAAGTAAAGACGCTGTTTTGGAGATATATTGTTGGGAATCCTCGCAACAGTATATCTTCATAACAACGTGTTTACTGGAATGGTAACATCGATACATTAATCTTGATCTTCTTTTGCGGTCGTTACCATTTGTTTCATCAGCTTTTTATGTGTTATACTTGAAGTGTCATTACAGAAAGTAACAAGACATGACAGAAAACAATATGAAGATTAATCAGATCCTATTTTTATTAGAGGTACATATTTAAATTGTTTTGGGACCAAGAGCTCTCCTTGTTAAATACTTTTAGATTACCAGGCTGAAAAGTACGAGTTTACGATGAAAATTGTGCCAATCTTCCTTAAATCCTTTCATCCGCCTTAGTTTAATTGAGTCCCCAAAATATAAATTATAAACAAACAACCACTCTAATATTTGCATTCATATTGAGCTTAACATAATCGTCTTCATTTTCGCCGAAACATGGAAGAAAAGGATGAGAAAAAACGGCTTGTTTTTATAACGCTTACAAGTAAAACGTCTACAGAATATTTTTAATTTATTTATTTAATGATTCATTAGTAACACGATATTACACCTAGGGATCAAGTAATGATCAGTTTATTATTGGGTAACTACGTATGACGTAAAAGCTTCAGTGATACGTCTGAAACAGTTCCACTTACTTTATCCTTATTCTCAATTGTGCTTTTCCGTGTAAACTACATCTAAAATTACTGTTACTGACTAACACGAAAAACCCTGTTACGAGTATGTACCGTAATGTCGTAATGCGATCAAGTGTTTATGCCTACTGAATACTAAAAAAAAATAACTATTACCTACTAAGTAATTGATATTGTTTTAACAAATATTTTATGAATACCTAACACTTTGTTTTATTTTCAGAAACACGGGCTCAGCGCGATCGGTGTCATAGGAACTGGCCACCAAATATATCAAGAATCTAAACAACAGTAGGAAATGTTTCTTTACAATTTTATTTATTTTTTTGACTTCGTGGTGACTGGCGACGTTGGAACAGGCCATCAGATCTACCAACAGAACCAACAACTGGAAGATACCATCCAAAGATTCATCTCATATGGTGTGGAATTTGTCTTGGGTCACAGTATTATTAATTTATTGAAAACGATGTTTTATGCATTTATGAAAACTTAAAGTTTTTAGTCGTAATAAACAAATAATAACTTCACATAGTCTTGGAATCTTTTGTCTTGACTTGTACCAACCTAATTACTAATTAACTGTGTTTAGAACAGGCTATGTTCTTATCTCGCTAAATGTAGGTAGGTAGTGTAGGTACCTACTATAGGTACACATCTGACTTATCCTTCTGGGAAAACAGTCGTGATGTTATGGAGAGCAAATAAAACTACCTATCTGAAATAACGATTAAAATTTTATGTATTTGAAATCATGCTGAGGTTGTCGCCACCCAAATATTGAGGTAACAATCAACATTTCTATTTATGTACCTATTTAACATAAAGGAAAATATTGATTAAACGATTCCTTTGGAAAAACAGTACCCTAATTGAATATAATGAATAACGCACTCTCAATCAAAGGTTTTGGAGGAAATTCCATCGTTTTAATTCGTTTAAAAATATCGTCAGCTCAACAACGTAAATAACGGAATGAACGTTGCTAAACTGTCAACATGAGAGGCGTTACGATAGACTGCCATTTTATGTGGGTTACGCATTTAGGTACATTGCATGTAGGTTTGTGGCGGCCATCTACATCGCCACATGCGAACTACGCATTACACTGACGTCACGCAAAATCCTGCATCGCGCAAGCAGAGTTTACCGCGCAACTAGCATATATACAACATCCCGACATCAACCGTCGGGCTGTTGCCCACCAGACACGACACCCATCTGGTCGAAGGATCCTCCCTTTTCTATGGAGGATTAGTGAACTTTACACCCTGTTCCTCATGCCTCTATAGGTTCACCAAAATGAATCATAAAGTAAGTGTCCACTAAAATTATATTGAACATGTTATCACGATATATTAGGCGCATTCATCGCTTTTTGTTATTCTGTAATGATAGATGTAAGATAAATCAATAAATATTCTACATAATCGATTAAAAAGGTGTTCGTTTATGGAATAACGCCAAATTTTCAACGTGTTAACTAAATCCAGTCCATAAAAGGGGTAAAAAAAAAAACGATTATTCAAACTAACGTCCAATAAAATTGCTCTCGTCTATTGATAAAATAGTTGAAAAATATGTTTGTGAACAAATTCATGCATTTTATAGGCAGCACGACGTAATTGACAGGTACCAATTTGGCTTTCAGGCCGGTAAAAGTACCACAAACCTCTTGTCAAACTTCACCGATGAAGTCAATAAGAACCTAAATGATAAAAAAATATGTTCTTGCTCTCTTTGTCGACTTCTCACGTGCCTTTGACACATTAATTCATAATCAGCTGGTTGATAAATTAGATGACTGCGGAGTTCGTGGTCCATTACTCAACTGGTGTAAAACTTATCTTAAAAATCTACCTTTACTGTGTAAATTGACAACAGTGATCGCATGGCTTTATAGCCATGCGATCACTACAGATGTTGTCAATTCCCTCAGTTATCTGAGGGAACAGCCCAGGGCTCAGTATTAGGCCCCTTGCATTTTTTGTCGTATGTAAATGATATGAGAACTGCATCACGAACAGTAAATGCTACCAGTTTGCCGATGACACTTGCCTTGTTATTGCTAATAGAGATCCTCAAATAGCATGCGAAAGCTTACAACTCGACCTAGATGCTCTACGTACTTAATGCGAGCAAAACTAGACTACTGGTTATTAAATCTCCATACATTAGAAAATTGCCCTTACGGGACTTAATAGCCATGACTGCTTGCATACGGTCAATGCGATTAATTGTAACTGTTCACAAATAGATGTTCTCAGTAAACAAACATATCTTTGAATAATTATAGACGATAAGTTTAACTGGAGTTATCACATAGAACGTGTTTGTGATAAACTTTGGCAATTTCTCGCTAATATGACCATATTAAATAAATTATTTAAAAAACAAAAAACCCGACTGCAAAAACACATAACTGAAAAGGGAAAAACAAGCATTATAATCTATAGAATTTTGGTATCGCAGGCGGGGACAATCAAAAGTTACACCATATTTCAGGTTATTTGACTGTCCCCGCCTGCAAGACCGTAATTATATGGATTATATAATTTTGGTCTTGCAATGCTTGTTTTTTCCTTTTCAGTTATGTGTTTTTGCATCGGGTTTTTTGTTTTTTAAATAATTTATTTTATTTCAAGCTTTTAAGTTTTATAAACATGTATTTGAAAATTACTCATTACTAGCTTTAATTAGATAGCAATATTGTTGCAATTAAATCAAAAAAAAACCTTTTCCCTCCTTTTTTATATTTGTAGATGCAATTTATAAATATTATATAGCCTATGTCACTTCCACAATTAAGACGAATCTAAGGACACCTCATATGTTAAAATCCATCAAGCCGTTTATGCTACAGAGCGTGCCAAAGAAATAGACATACATACATACATACATACATACTCTCGAAAAACATTACCCTCCTGAGGCAGTCGGGTAAAAACCGCTTGCCCTTCAAAGTGAAGATAATGCTTTATTACGCAATGACTGAATCTTTCATCCAGTATGGCCTTAGTACTTATGGTCGTACCTATAAAACCTACCTTGATAGTATTTTTAAACTTCAACTTCGAAGTTTAAAAACAATAGTATATCCTAAAATTAGACATCAACTTTACGATAGTATAAATGGCCTCATTATTAAACACTGTAATGTCTTATCAGTTCATATACAATTATTTTTTTTGTTATTAAGAGAACAATTTTTCAATGAATCTTTAAGAACCAAAATCAAGCACTCGGGTGGTCTCTGAGAATAGGCTTCGTACGCAGCCCGCCAACAATACGTATGGCGAGCGAACTACCGGTTATATCATACCGAGACTTTTTAATAGTCTACCCTCAGAAATAAACAAATGTATTACACCAAAAAAAATTAAATGTAAACTTAAGTAATATGTAGGAATGACTGTAACTACCAATTTAACCACCTGAAGATGTTAATAATTGTATCTTCAATAACGCGTACATATAAAATGTTTGTAACTACTAAATATGTAAAGATGTTATTAATTGTATCGACAATAACGCGTACATATAAAATGTGTATGAAATTGAGATAGACTCATGATAGCACAAGTTTAAACCTTAGTGCTTTTTGGTTGCTATCTAATTATGTAATCCTGTGTTCTTTTGTATAAATGATAAATCAATAAAAAATAAAAAAACGAAGTGGTGCAGTAAAACCGCGTGAAGAAAAAGACCACCATAAAATCGAAGACTTGTGACATCCATATGTACCCGCACTGGTTACAGGCCACTCCCTCTCACAGAGAAGATTCGTGATCCCAGTGTGCATTAACAGTGGCAACATTATTTGTAGGCTCTACGCTGATTATGCTATTTCATAGGTGCACTAAATCGATAAGTTGTATGAAATGACTATAACACGGTACTTTGACGTAGGGTGTCAATTTGCTTAACAATTAATTTCCCTCAATACTCAATACTTTATTATTATACATTCCACAATGTATATGCTTAACTTTGTTGTGGTACCTGTGGTAAACATTGGCTTTAGAACAATCGTGGATCCTGTCGGGCAGAGAAATAGAAAGATAGTAGTTAGAGATGAGGACTTTTCGTTTATCTTATAACTATATTATTCAAAAAAACTTTTAAGTTTAGGCAATTTTTTTTTATGTATTAGTGATTTATCATTAAAATATTCGTTTACACTGTAATAAAATTTACTTATTGATTAATAGCTTTTTTTATTAAATCGTGCATAGATGGAGTTTTTCTTTTGTTATTGATTCGGGTAACTAATTTTTTTGTTGGCATAACCAGAGGGCTTGTTGAATGTATTTTTAAGCGGGATGTTGGCAAGTTTAGTCGTGTTTTGTACCGGAATGTGTATCTTGTTTGTATGTCTTCTCGTTTAGTGAAAATTGGTGCTTATGAGCGAATTTGCATATTTCAAGTACCTATATATACAGGGTTACAGGGAAAGTCGTACTGAATATTAAAGCAGGTTATTATTCAGGTCATTTCTGATGATTTTCATTCTGAAATAAAATGTCCGAAACTTAACCGCTAAGGAGATATTAAATTTTAAAGATTATTTTTAAAAATCCTTTATTTTTTGGCTTTTAGTCGTCTTCTTTGGGGTTAGGGCTCCTAGAGTCGGTTTTATTGATGTATCTAGTTAGAGGACATGTACATTAATAAAAATGATCAACAGAAACTGAACCTACTACTAACAGCTTAAAAAACTGCTCGACAACGGTTAGCATTATGAATTTTCTAATAGAATGTTCTTAACTTTAACAGGCTTTTAATAAAAAAAATTGTATGGAACTTATTCTGCAAATAATTTTATAAAGTTCTACGTCTCTTTAGCTATTCAAAAAGGTATAACACTTGCTATTAAATAGGCAAATCATTACCCAAATAACAGTTAAGTTGGGAGAGGGTACATTTTTAGTTTGAGGTAAAAGTAGCTAAAATACGTAAAAAAAGACAAAAATTTTAGCAATATTTTTATAATTCATGTTCTACATGGCCGCCGCTATTTCTTACACAAAGTCTCATTCTTTTTCTTAAATTACTTTTCACGACAGAAGTTCGTAGGTTCCGCCTCATTTCCTCAGCCGCATCAATAATTTTTTGTCTTAGAATATCGACATTTGCGATCGGTGTCATTTGGTCGTATACTAGGCTTTTCATATGACCCCACACATAAAAATCCATCGGCGTTAAATCGGGGCTCCTCGCCGGCCATGCTATGGGTCCGCCTCTTCCAATCCATTGGTTTGGGTAATTCTCGTCCAACCATGCTCGAACACTTCTTCTGTAGTGCGCTGGGCAGCCATCATGTTGAAAGAACATGTCTCGTCTCAATGCAATAGGCAAGTTTTGCATTAAAGAGGGTAACTCCTCCCTCAAAAAGTTTTCATATGTCTCGCCATTCAAGTTATCGGGCAGGAAGTATGACCCTATTAAGTTATTTGATATTATACCCATCCACACATTAAGACTGAATCTCCTTTGTGACCCTTTTGGTCTTTTTTTCTTGGGGTTACCTTGCGCTTTGGGAGCCCAATAATGGGTGTTATGATAGTTTGTGATGCCGTCTTTGTCAAATTTCGACTCATCTGTCCACATGATTTTCTTTAAAAAATCCGGATCTTCATTATCGGCATTGAGCAATAAATCTGCAGAAGTCTAGTCGTCTCAATGGATCCCCTTCTTCAATTACTTGCACTGGCATGTAATGGTAAGGGTATTGCCCAGAACTGTGCATTACGAACCAGACTTTCCACTGGGAAATACCAAGCCGTCGAGCGACAACGTTTGTTGATGTGGTTGGGTCGGCTTCAAAGAGACGTCGTATTTCATTATCTTCGTCGTCGTCATCAAGAACACGAGGTCGTCCCATGTCAGTCCGACGTACTAGCACAGAACCAGTTTCTCGTAGTCTTCGATAAACTCTGTCAAATACGCCAATATCAGGTACTCGGCGAGTAGGATACCTTAGCATGTATTCATTGCGTGCACGCAACGACACTCCTTCGCAAAATCCATAACACATTAGGATGTCAGCATATTCCTCGTTGGTAAATGTTGCCATGTTCACAACACAAATCAAAGTCCAGTTACAAGCCACGTCACACAGTTAGAAGATGAAACAGTCCAAAAATCCAAGCCAAGTCGCGTTTTTACAAAAAAAAATCGGAAGGCACGGATAATACATCTACCATGGAAGATTCGCATGAGCAGACTAAACAAACACCACTATCCACGATTTGACAAATCAGACATTTAAAATGACATAAATACCTGTCACCGCACGTCTCCCGGGCACAAACAATGTCTACCCAAACCTTTTTTCATTGTTTAAAAGTGCCAGGTAGTAAGCCGGATTCTTTTGTATCGAAATTCTGTTATGTTGTACTACCAGATGGGCCTATTCTAATAACATTATTTTAAGATTTTATGAACAAACCTAGTAGATGATATACCTTTTTGAATAGCTAAAGAGAGGTAGAACTTTGTAAAGTTATTCGCAGAATAAGTTCCATACATTTGTTTTTTAAAGCCCATCAAAGTTAAGAACACTCTATTAGAAAATTCATAATGCTAACCGTTGTCGAGCAGTTTTTTAAGCTGTTAATAGTAGGTTCAGTTTCTATTGATCATTTTTATTAATGGACATGTCTTCTAACTAGATACATAAAAAAAACCGACTCTAGGAGCTCTAATCCCAAAGAAAACGACTAAAAGCCAAAAAATAAAGAATTTTTAAAAATAATCTTTAAAATTTAATATCTCCATAACGGTTAAGTTTCGGACATTTTATTTCAGAATGAAAATCATCAGAAATGACCTGAATAATAACCTCCTTTAATATTCAGTACGACTTTCCCTGTAACCCTGTATATACAAAGCAGAGTTACAATATTCATGTTTATAAAATGGGGCTTTCTATTATCTACCTGTTGTATGTTTACTAAGATACGGACAAATTTCTTTAGAATTGTAAACAGTGTTGGTGCATCTGTACTGTTTTACCACATGATTATGCCGTAACTATAGCATAGCACATATAAGCAGTCTGCAATTTTTTATTTTTTTTAACTTCATGAAAAGCGTATAAGAAACCCTGATTGTACCTATAATATTTTTTATAGCACACTGTGACCTAAACCCGCACTCAAGCCACGCTTCTCCGTGACCTAAGTAGTTCATTTTTACGCCGTGCGAAAATGAATCTATGATTTATTTCCCCGCGTTTTAACCGAAGTTTTTTACAATGTGACCAATATAAGAAGTCGTAGATCGAACATGTAGTTTTATTGCGAAAACACGACTCGAATCTGCGCGACGATGTGGCCGCAGCCATAGTTCCGATTTTGCTCACGCGCCTAAATATATAATTATGTCATCTATGAATTCAGACAAGGGAAATCGTATGTGGCGTTCTAACTTGGAATCCCCTTTTGAGTATTTAGCAAATATCTCAAAAACTAGACGTTCTAGGTCAAAAATAATGAAATTTTCATCCTCCTCTTGTGTCTACACCCCCTGCGATTCTTGAGTACAGATTAATGGATGACCTCTAACTAACCTTGATGTTTTTCAAAATATTTTCGGGTGTTTGACCTATGGATGACTTCTGCTTAAGCTTCACCGTTTTCGAGTGTTTGACCTGATACCCCCAGGACTCTTGAGTGCAGATTAATGGATGACCTCTAATTAATCTTAACCGTGACCTCTTTCAAAATATTTTCGAGTATTCGACCTGTACGGCGTTTAGCAACTAACTTCGCACCGGGCAATAATGGATTATTTAAGTCACATGTATCATAATGTACTAAATACATGGGCTTACGCGAAGGACACATGATGGCTCAATTGGCTCAGTGGCTTAGCGTAGCAGACACTGTCAGGTTTGTCTGCTAATTCTGTTTAAATTATTGAATCGTCATCTTCCTCCAGCCCTTATCTAAATATTTGGAGACGGAACAGTAGGTTTTACTCTTCCATACGTCTCATTTAGTTGTACATGAAAGTATTCAGTTCCTTATTAACTAAATTTTTTGACGTTTCACACAATTCAATAACATTGTTCTTGTCTGAATCATTTCTTGTACTTAGGATGAAATTATTTCTACATGTCTAGGTACTGCTATTTTGTATTTTATATTGGCCTACCGGTACGTGTACTCGTATTTAATTTTGTGAGAGTATTTCGTTTAAGAAGAACTAGTAAGAGCTAGGGCACACTGTGAATATAAATCGTACGATTTTTTTTTGCAAACTGTGAAGCTCCTCCATAGTTACTTCATGTTAATTACGTGAAAGCATTTTGTTGGATATGCTTAAATAATTAATAAGTTACATAAAATTTGGGAAATAAACAAACCTCTACATCATAAAATTATTTATTAATAACATAACATCACGCCCGTATTCCCCGAAAGGTTGGGCAGAGGCGTACCGATAGTACACCCATATTTCGCCTAAACTGGCGAAATATGGGTATAATATATGGCGAATAATGATTTGTTTGCAAAAAATTAAAGCCTTGGTGCTGTTGCCTATTGAAATATATTAAACATATAATAATCTAAGTATACTTTGCTAATTATTCTAGTTTGCGAACAGATTTTATCTACCAGGTACCGATGTATTTTATCAGGAGGTAAAATTGGTTTCAAACCCACGCTGAAGCATCAGGATGTTTCCTTTTTTCATTTTCTACTGCTGTTTTGATTGTTGATATATTTCGTGACCAGTCCCTATGACACCGATGGCGCTGAGTCCGTGTTTCTGAAAAGAAAATAGTTTTATGGAATTATTTGTTCAAAAGAGAGAGTGGTGGCCTAGTGGTAACGGCGTCGGCTTACGATGTGTGTCGTGGGTTTGAACCCCGGCAGGCGCTTTACTTTGTGTTAATAATTTCATCACCACTAGTCTCAAAACGGTGAAGGAAACCAGCGTGAGGATACCGGCATGTCCAAGAACAAAAGAAAACTAAGACATGTGACATCTACCAACCCGCATTGGGCCCGCATGGATTACAGACCACTCCTTCTCGAAGAGAGTAGGCCTGTGTCCCAGCAGAGTGGGGACATTATAAGCTGATTATGATGCTGATGATTTGTTCAAATAAAATCAACTTGGATCTCATCAAGGGCAGACATCCAGTTCCGTTGTCTTATTACATGAATTAAAACGTTTGATATTTTTACAAGAAGGTACTGCTGTGTATGTATTAGGTTAAAATTACCCACAAAAATTTTTAGATACTAATTTATCAAACCGCAGAATTCCTAGAAGTCAATATAGAATATGAGTTATGTTATATACTGAGTCTATGCATTACGAATAGTATTTTTTATATGACGCAACTTTAGAAAAATATTAATCTTATTATTTGATATAAAATAATTATTTGATTTTATTTAGTTTTATTTGAACATATTTGGTTTTAACTGCTGATTTATATTAATTTATGTTTGGCAATGGGTGCTTTTTACCTGAAATAAATGAATGTAAGTATTATTATTATTTTCTTTTATTCCATAATTTACACAATATTAGAATATACAAAAATATATAAAAACATTTAAAAATATAAAAAAATGGTAGCCCACCGGTATCGGGAACAGGGTCCAAGCTTATTATTATTATTATTAGAATAAGCATTATCAAAAAAAAACACTCACAATAACTTTGCCGCCCTTCTTGATAGCGCTGCCGAAGCCCTTAGGGCTGGCGCTAGCTCCACCCGACATTAGCGCCAGCACTGCCATCAACAGCACTACGAGACCGAACAGCTTCATGATGAAAGAAAAATGTTTAAAACAATTAACTGTTAATCACTAGTTTGTCCTCGAAGACTAGCCTCAATTGATGATCCTTCTGGAACCGTTGTCCTTTTATACGGAAATATATTCATATGGGAAGAGTCGCTCGAACGTCATCTTATGTGAACAGGGTTTTTTGTGTTTCGTCACTATTGCATTTGATTTCCAGTAATCGAAACGAACATCTGTGCGTAGTAAAGCCCAATGAACTACTTACACAGTTTGTGTGAATAGTTGTATATTGCCGTTACGTGCGTAGAGTATAATATTAATTATCAGTGTAAACAATACCACGCCACGTTTACCAATCTCTGCCTCATTTGTTTCTTAGATTCTATATTCAAAAATGTTACCGTATCTCAATCGTAATCTCAATTGATTGACAGTTATGACGACGAAATTGATATGAACGAGGGAAAGGACATCACACATTTCGTATGTACAAAAGTAAAGCCAGAAAAGAAAACTGTTCTCTTATGGGAAAAAATATCTTGAACATTTTTTATATTACAGCGAGAGTACAATTACAATTAGCGCTTCCGCTGCTAAGTTTGAAAATACTAAAAATCTTATTTTGACCTACGTAAATGTTTGCAACATGACCATAGCAAATATGAAATAGGACGTGTATTCGATACAGCGTCTCTCTCGATTGAGTGTTTTAATGGCTCAACTGCCAAGAAAAGAAGAAAATGTTTTTCTTCTGGCACTTTAATTTTTGGGTACAAAATGTTCGAAACTTGAATGATGTCCTTTTACGGTTCCGATAGGATGAGACCATCTGATCTGATCCCATGATGGTCGTAACCACAGTCCAGCAGACAAGATGCCCGTAACTAATAGTGATATGAATTGTTTCAATTACCAAGTTTATTTTGATATTTAAGCCAACCTGTTTTGTCGCGGGAAGGTACTAAAGGGTTACCGAGGCCCCTGGCAACACAGGCAACAGGAAGGAATACGGGTGGGTTTTAGTCAGTAAGAGTCTGACACACCCTCCCGCTCCGCCCAGAGCGGGAGAAGTTATTTGATGATATCCCACCCAAAAAAAAAAGCCAACCTGTTTTGCCTCGAAAACTTTTTTATAACAGAGATTCAGTCTTCAGTAGTAAGCATTTTATGGACCCCGTTATATTGGCTATATACAAAATATGTTTTCTCTCCCAACAAGCCGAAATTTTCAGTTTTCCAAAGAACCCCATTGCCTAGATCCGAAACTTCAAATTAAACCTCCTTTTATAACTTTTTCTGCATATGAACTACATGCAATGCATGATAGATATGTTTTGCTAATGCAATACAACATATACAACTTTGTAGAAACCTCTTGGTCGTTTATATAAACACTCGAGATGAGAGTTACTAATTTTCATTTCAATAATTGCAAAGCCAATACAGCAGAACAAGTAATAGTACATTATGATATAAGTGCGGTAAGTTGAAAATCACAGCCGAGGTACAAGAAAGCAAAGGCTGTAATTATCAAAGCGCGTGTATGTCATACGACGTTTTATAACATATTTGCGAGGAAATAAATACAACTCGGACTTCCTTAAACGAATAAATCTTTAATCACTTGTTAAAGCATTTATAAAAATTTTAACAATTTGTAAAATTGATTATTACGTTGCCAGTTGGCATTTTTAATGTTGTCAAGTTATTACTATTAGTTATAATTTCACCAGTCTCTCTCTCCCACTCTTGAGTGAAACGAGACCACAGAGTTCTGCAGTCGATGGCGGCGACGGAGGCGGCTGCGGCGGCGGCGACGATGGTGGAACGTGTACGCGTGTGTACTCGTAGATGGTCGAGAGTCAACACTTGGCTCCAAATTTATATTCCTTGTAATGCGGGAGCTAATTTCTTCTTTATTTCTCATCGAGTCTTCTATGTAGCCCCCGGCTACACTGTTCGACCGCCACCCTCCGTGGCGTTTTAGTGTCAATAAGTTCGCACCTGAATCGGCGAGCCATGTAGCCGAAGACCTTCTGAAACTGTGGCCTGTGTATTCATGTAGATCATCTAAATTTAAGAAAGTGGCAATTAGTTTCGGCATCGCTCCAAATTTATTTGTGCCAATGGATTGGCTAGTGCATTTTCCATTTTGGTAATATTGAAAAAACCTGTTAGACATCGCTTTTGTTGAACGAAGCGCTTCGTATTTCATCACTATGTCGTGAAAAGGCCCCTGTATTGTGAACGATCTTGGAATTTTATTTTTTGTTTTTTTACCTGGACAAGATTAACGAGAACCATGGGCGGGTTGCCCATGGTTCTCGACATCATTAGTTGTGATGTTTGCCAACTCTTGACGTCTACATGCACCATTTATACCGAATATTAATACAACCTGAAAAGAGATAAAAACAGCGTACAAAACACCTATATTGTAAAGAAATACGAAAATGAAAGAAGTTATTAACAATAATTTAGTTTCAACTGACCTTTGTTGCCAAATATCGGCAATCCGGAGCTTCTTTTAGGAACTTCTTGACTATTGTCCGCCGAAAATACTTTCGACTTTTTACTCACATGGCCACTTGAGCGACTTTTTAGAAATGCCAGCAAGTTGTAGTATGACTTGATATCAATACCATGTTTTGTTTTCACAGTGCTTTTTAGCAATGAACTTTATGAAAAATATAAGTAAAGCTCTTTGAAAGTTCCATGAAATAGGCTATAAACACACTTTCTGAAAATGAATTTGCATCTTTGCTTGTTTTCCGATGAAATTTTGATACGCTTGTGTTTTGGTATCTATCGGTCGATTTTTCGGGGCAGGAGGATTAAAGTAGCCTTTTTCGCTGCCTCTGAGACTTCTGGCGGTATCGAATTAATAAATTCATCATTACTTGACAACATTTTCAAATAAAAACAATACAGCGAAAAGAAAAAGCGCGCGGAATAATTTTTACTTTTTCACAAATTAGCAATGCGCGCGCATCAGAGCTTTTTTTTAATGCAATGGCACAAAAAACAGCGCGTATTACTAATAAAGTAAATTAATATTTTTGTGTTTTTGTTACAGATAATTTATTATCAAACATAATTAAATTAAAGAATTAAATGTTTATTTAGTAAATTTTATCTCCCAAAGTTAATTTTATTCATAAAGTGTTGACCACTTTTCTGACATGAAAACTCTTTACTAAGATTTAAAAAAGTACCGTTCGTTTTAGACGGAGCATCTTGATAAACCGTGCGTTTTACCTTATTAAAAAGAAACTCGTGCGTTTTACATTACAATAACGCACAAGTACGTAATGAGATACAATACGATATTGAAATTGGTGAAATAAGAGACCCTTTACGAGCAAATGTGTTATAAAGAAATAAAAGAGACAGTCATATTAAACAAAAAAAGTTAATTACAATTAATTAATAAATAAATATAAATAATAATAATATATTAATTATTTATTATATTTATTTATTTAATATTAATAATATAATAATAAATATTTATATTTCAACTCCATACAACCATGCAGCAAACGTACAAAGTTTCCATTCAAGTAAAGACGCTAAAGAAGATAAGAAGATATATTGTTGGGAATCCTCGCAACAGCATATCTTCAAAACAACGTCTTTACTGGAATGGTGACATCGATACATTAATCTTGATCTTCTTTTGCGGTCGTTACCATTTGTTTCATCAGCTTTTTATGTGTTATACTTGAAGTGTCATTACAGAAAGTAACAAGACATTAATCAGATCCTATTTTTATTAGAGGTACATATTTTAATTGTTTTGGGACCAAGATCTCTCCTTGTTAAATACTTTTAGATTCCCGGATGAAAAGTACGAGTTTACGATGATGGTGAAATTGTGCCAATCTTCCTTAAATACTTTTATCCGTCTTAGTCTAATTGAGTCCCCAAAATATAAATTATAAACAAACAACCACTATAATATTTGCATTTATATTGAGCGTAACATAATCGTCTTTATTTTCGCCGAAACATAGAAGAAAGGAATGCGAAAACACAGCTTGTTTTTATAACGCTTATAAGTAAAACGTCTACAGAATATTTTTAATTTATTTATTTAATGATTCATTAGTAACACGATATTACACTTAGGGATCAAGTAATGATCAGTTTATTATTGGGTAACTACGTATGACGTAAAAGCTTCAGTGAAACGTCTGAAACAGTTCCACTTACTTTATCCTTATTCTCAATTGTGCTTTTCCGTGTAAACTACATCTAAAATTACTGTTACTGACTAACACGAAAAACCCTGTTATGTACTGTAATGTTACGTTTTGTAAATATATAAAGAGTCTTTGAATTCTGATCAATCATCATTCGAAGTTTGCGCTTCTTCAGCTAAACAACAGTCAATTGTTTTAATCATTTACCGTTCATCATGAAGCTGTTCGGTCTCGTAGTGCTGTTGATGGCAGTGCTGGCACTGTTGTCGGGCGGAGCTAGCGCCAGCCCCAAGGGCATCGGCGGCGCTATCAAGAAGGGCGGCAAAGTTATTGTGAGTATTATTGTCATACTTTAATGTGTTTTTAATTACGACGGCGTCTTTCAGAAAACAGCTATTCGTTTTGACTTTGGATTTCATAACTTTTTTAAGTAAGCTTCTAGGAATTTTGGGGTTTGATATAAATAAGAGCGATCAAGTGTTTATTGCAGGTGGTTTTGCCTACTGAATACTAAAAAAATTAACTATTACCTACTTAGTAATTGATCTTGTTTTAACAAATATTTTATTAATACCTAACACTTTTTTTTATTTTCAGAAACACGGACTCAGCGCGATCGGTGTCATAGGAACTGGCCACCAAATATATCAAGAATCTAAACAACAATAGATAAATGTTTCTTGACAATTTTATTTACTTAGTGGTGACTGGCGACGTTGGAACAGGCCATCAGATCTACCAACAGAACCAACAACTAGAAGAGACCATCCAAAAATTCATCTCATACCGTGTATTCGTGTTGGCGTCACACTAGTATTATTAATTATCATGTACTCATATGTTTTAGCCTAGCCTGTAACTGAGTGTACATTATGCAAATTAATAAATAAATAATTTATTGAAAACGATATTTAATGCATTAATGAAAACTTAATGTTTTTAGTCGTAATAAACAAATAATAATTTCACATACTCTTGGAATCTTTTGTCTTGACTTGTATGTACCAACCTAATTACTAATTGTGTTTAGAACAGGCTATGTTCTTATCTGGCTAAATGTAGGTAAGTAGTGTAGGTACCTACTATAGGTACACATCTGACTTATCCTTCTGGGAAAACAGTCGTGATGTAAGTAGAGCAAATAAAACTACCAATCTGAAATAACGATGAAAAATTGATTGTATTTGAAATCATGTTGAGGTTTTCGCCACCCAAATATTGAGGTATGTAACAATAAAGATTTTTAATTATGTACCTATTTAACATAAAGAAAAATGTTGCTTAAAACGATTCCTTTGGAAAAACAGTACCCTAATTGAATATAATGAATAACACACTTTCAATCAAAATCCGAGGGTTTTGGAGGAAATTCCTAAACCATTGCTTCATAGGTTTAAAAAATTCGTCAGCTCTACAACGTAAATAACAGAATGAACGTTGCTAAACTGTCAACATGAGAGGCGTTACGATAGACTGCCATTTTATGTGGGTTACGCATTTACCCGCAGGTTTACCAAAATGAATCATAAAGTAAGGTTCCACTGAAACTATATTGAACATATTATCACGATATATTAGGCGCATTTATCGCTTTGGTGTATTCTGTAATGATAGATGTAAGATAAATCATTAAATATTCTACATAATCGATTAAAACGGTGTTCGTTTATGGAATGACGCCGAATTTTCAACGTGTTGACTAAATAAAAACGAAGTGGTGCAGTGTAATAGAGACCATTTTGACGTCAGCGTTTTGTGAGAAATACAGAATTAATCATTTAAAACGTGAGAGTAGAACTTCCAAATGACAAATATGCCTAATCTAGTAGATTCTTTATTTTGAATTCTCATAAATTTCATCCGGATAAAGTTTAATAAAAATCTACACCAAAAACTAATTGCAATAAATAATAATTTCTTAGGTAGTTTAAAAGTGTCTTTTAAACTTCATTTTATAGAGCTTCAACGAAATGTGTAATTTTCTTACAGAAAGATAAATATTTTTTAGAAAGTAATCCACTGTTTTAGGAATTATTTATTGCAAAACTAGCTGCGCCCCGCAGTTTCACCCGCGTAAGTCTCGATCCCGTGGGAATATCGGGATGAAATACACTTTACGACCTATTCTCATACCTACCAAATATAGGTAAGTAAAAAATTACATAAAAATCGGTCGAGCCGTTTCGGAGGAGTGCGACCACAAACACCGTGACACGAGATTTTTATATATTTGATTCAGATCTGTTCTTCTTCTATTTCTCACAAAAATGGTCTCTATAACACACTGTGCACACTGTGCTGTGTGTGGCAAATTCCATCGGGCACACAGCTTGTAGTTGGTCTAGAAATAAAATTTACTTAACAAATATATCTGAATTTTATATTATCATGTAAAGTAAAGCCTAGTACTTTTAGATCGGTACTGCTCAGATATTGTGCACAACGTGTCGTGAACAGAATACTGTCTTTTATGCATACAAAGTACTACCGGGAGAAAAAGTATCCTGTGATTCCAGGCTATATAAACTATCTGTGTGCCAAATTCCATCCAAATCTGTTCTGCCGTTTTATAATATTAATAGAATTTGCTTATCATGTGTTTGATACATAAGGTTAGCCAATAATGAAAGGTGGTTTGATTACGTAGCTAGTTACAAGGATAACAATTATGGTATTTATTTAAGAGATGCTCGTCACCAAAAATACATTCTTAAGCTATGTAGCAACTAAGTTTTAAAATAAAATCATTTGAAATATCGATATACAATGTATTTAAATAAATAACTAGAATTAAATAAAAACGGTGAAGGACCATTGTCTACTACTGTTTTGATTCTTGATATATTTGGTGGCCAGTTCCTATGACACCAACGGCGCCGAGGCCGTGTTTCTGAAAAAAAAAACATGATCAAATCTATAGGTGCAACTTTTCAAGGACAGGATGCATTTTAATTTTATTTTAATTGTCCCATGTAATAGGGGCAAGCCTATTGCCATCAACCGGGCGCAAATCCAGACCCAGGGCTGCTACTGAGAAATTCTTGATGGAAAAACCCAATAACACTTTGCCCGACCCGGGAATCTTCTTCTTTTACATAAACTTAATAATTTTGTAGCTGAACCAAGTATGTAGATTTTAACGAGTATGGTACCTCTTAGTATTGAGTCGGAAATTGAAATCACACATGACTTTACAGTTATTTACCGACTGTTCTGGATTATTAAACCGCAAAATTCGTAGAAGTCAATTTAAGATAAATGATATGAAATCCAAAGTCGAAAATATTGTTATCTGATGACACCAAAATATCAAGACAAACATTAAAGTAAGAAAAGAAAACTTTGCCGCCCTTGATAGCGCCGCCGATGCCCTTGGGGCTGGCGCTAGCTCCGCCCGACATCAGTGCCAGCACTGCCATCAACAGCACTACGAGACCGAACAGCTTCATGATGAACGGTAAATGATTAAAACAATTGACTGTTGTTTAACCGAAGAAGCGTAAAATTCGAATGATGATTGATCAGAATTAATATATAATGAGTCTTTTGACTCTATATATTTACATAAGGTACAAAAAAGCTAACATTACGATAGATGAGAGGATTTTTTTATGTTAGTCAGTAATACTAAGTTTAGATGAAGTTTGCTCGGAAAAGGACAATTGAGAATAAGGATAAAGTAAATAGAACTGTTTCAGACATTTCATTGAAGCTTGGACGTCATGCGTAGTTACCCGCTAATGCTCGGTGCATTTAGGTCCGAAAACGGAATGTTATGCCACAAACAATTGACTAACTAAGCCTTACATCATATCTTTATGGTGGGCAAATGTTTTGGGTATGTACCTAGTTATTTGTTTGTAATAAATATTTTTGGAGACTTAGTTATACCGAAGCAGCTTAAATGATTGAAGTAAAATTAGCACAATTTTCATTCCGAACCATTTTACCAGTGGGAACGGTTTTAGTCCCATAAGCATTATCATATTTTCAATGAAAATAGCTTTAGATTAATCTGATCTCGGGCTCTTAACATGATTTCGGCCTTGTGAACATAATTAGCCTAAGATAATGTTCCCCACCACTGAGACACATGCCTCGTCTGTGTAGAGGTTTTTGTGATATAATGAAACTCGAGGTATTGGCATAAAAACACGCTTACGGAACAAAAATAACGTTAACGGCCGCAAAAGATCAAGATTAATGTGTCAGTGTCACCATTATGTACCTAAATAAAGACGCTCACTCAATGGGAGAACTATTAGGAATTCCCAGTTTAGTTGGTTGTATAGAGTTAAGATATTATTAAGCAACAAAAAAGTTACTAGACCAACGAAACATTATGTAGGTAAACAATACCTAGGTATTGTTTTTAATTACTAATTCTGCCTATAAAATGAGGCTTACTAAACATTAGGGTTTGCAGAATATTAATATTCTTATTTTTATAATTGGCATCTCGCAGGTCAACCTAACCTAAGGAGATTATCGTACGAGTATGCTTAACCGGGCTTTCCTGTGGGTGGGTGCCTCAATAAATTAAGACCTCCAGCCAGGGTATAAACTTATAATCTAAGCGACTACACGCTAAGGGCTCCTCGCTTAGGGCGTCGCTGGAGAACAGGCTCAGCAGCGTGGACGTCGAGGCCGGCCTCGGCGGCGAGGACGGAAGGACGGCGGCAGCGGTCGGATTCTGTATGGCGTCATCGGAAATGTAGAGAGTATGCGTCGGTCGGCGAATCTACTTATGCGGGAGATTATCGGAGTGTATCGGGCGGGCGCCGCAATCTGAGAATTGTGGTGCTTAGTAGCAGCAGAGTTCAAGAAACGCTTTGATAGGCGTTTCATGAATTGAGGGATGATGGGCATTTTGAGATCTAAGTGTAGATCCAAATTGCGAACATAGTAGGGTGCACCCGTGACCTTTCTAAGGAAACGGTTTTGGAGGGTCTGCATCCTATGGATGGTGTGTGGCCTAGCATGTGCGAAGACGGCGCAAACATAGGTCATGATGGGATGGATGAGGGCTCTAAGGGTGTGTTCAGGATATGTTCAAGGCCCAAAAACGTTGCTTAAATACTTAATATGAAAGTGACGGATAGTTGCGTTCCTGTGTTTAAGTCCCTCAAACTATTAACTATGTACATTTTAGAAGTCGCAATGTTCGTTAAATGTAACATTAAAGTTTTCACTGCAATGTCAAAAGATAGAAAGAGACCTATAAGAAGCCAGTATAAATATCTACTAAGTATATGTTGAGAGTTGTAATTATGATTTACAAAAAAAAGTGATTTAGTATGGGCCCAATAATTTTTAATAAAGTACCTAACATAATTAAAAACCGGCCAATTGTATGTCGCAGCACGCACAATGAAGGGTTTCGTCATTGGGAATGTTGGGATGAATTTATCCCATAAACAAACTTAACATTGTAGTTGAAAAACATGTTCTCCCTTACATCGATATACGTTACGCTCAATTCTCCAACTGCAAATTTAAGTTGGTCGACTATTACTCTACAACTTATAAAGCCTTAATTAGCTGTGATAGTTTTCTTTTAAATTTCTTTAGTCTTATATATCTACTGCCATGTTTTTTTTTACATCTCCATAAACAACCATTTACCTGGCAGGGGCCCGGGGAGGGGGGGGATACTTGACTCTAACAAAAATTATCACTTTAAAGCTTAATATTACGCAAACGAATCATAGAATCGAAAAATTACAATTCAAAACTAAAAAGAAACTGACAGCATTACTAATGGTTAAATGCTATTATTCTGTGAATGACTTTCTAAATGACACTGACATACGTACTGAATGATTTAATGTAATTTAATTACAACAATCCTAATTATGACATCGTATCAATTTATGTACCAAATTTTATTCCTATTGTATTGTAGATATTTAAATTAATATTTTATTATATATTATGAACGTACCAGCCGACTACTGTTCAAATATAATTCCGCAAAAATAATTTAGCCATGTCATCATTGCATTTCATTTTCAATTAATTCACTCACTTTATGCCTAATTTAGATTAGGCATGCAACATTATTATATAAGTGAGTGACACATGAGATGCTTGTACAACCCACCCCCATATGTCCACTGTAATATCTTATTTACTGTACCTACAATCTACGCAAATAAATGTTTACTTTACTTTACTAATAAAGAAAGGTGTCTACGTAGCTGATAGTAGAGTACTTAATTATTAATGTATTTTAACTCTGTCAAGAGGGAGACTTTGTTGTTGGCTGAAGTCAAAAAGGAATTACCCAAAATGTATGGTTTTATCAATGTATGTTTTCCAGGTCATGCTCTGCCAAGTCCCATGTACCAAGTTTCATCCAAATCCATTAAGCCGTTTTAGCGTGAAAGCGAAAAAAACAAACAAACTCACTTTCGCATTTATAACATCATCGTTTATAATATCACGTAGCTAGTTAGAAGGACACCTTAAACACAACTGGCGAAATGTGGGTGTACTACAGGTACATCTCTGCCCAACCCTTCGGGGAAACAAGGCGTGATGTTATGTGTATGTTTTATGTTATATGTTAGTTAAAAAGTTAACAATTATAGTACTTTTAGAGGAGGTACTGCTATCCATAGAATATTATATTAAGCTATGTAGTAACTAAGTTTTAAAATATAATCATTTAATTTACGGAGACATAATTTATTTAAATAAATGGCTAAAATATGTTAGAAATAAATGAATGCAGAGAAGAAACATTTTATCCTGCTGTTTTTATTCTTGATAAGTTTGGTGACCATCCTATGACACCAATGGCGCCGACTCCGCGTTTCTGAAAACAAAATAGGTTCATTAAAAATCTGATATTAGTTGGTAGGTGCAACATTTCAGGACAGGATGCTGTTTAATTTTCTTTGACATAAACTTAATAATTTTGTGGCTGTGCCAAGTAGTTATTTCGATGTTTACGTGTACCTCTTAGTATTGAGTCGAGTAGTGAAATCAGCCATGAATTTACCATTATTTACCGATTGCTCTAATTTATCACACCGTATAATTCGTACAAGTCAACTAAAGATAAAAGGCATAAAATCCAAACTAACAGAGTGAAAAACTCCGAAATATTTATGCAGACAAACATTACAGTATGAAAATAATACTAAAAATAACTTTGCCGCCCTTCTAGATAGCGCTGCCGAAGCCCTCAGGGCTGGCGCTAGCTCCACGCCAGCGCCAGCACTGCCATCACCAGCACTACGAGACCAAACAGTTTCATGAGGAACGGTAAATAATTAAAACAATTGCCTGTTGTTTAAAACTGAAGAAGCGCAAACATTAAACGATCAGAATTCATCTTTATGTGATCTCGAAGGTAACATTACGGTACATGAGAGGGTTTTTCATGTTAGTCATTACACTAAGTTTAGTTGAAGTTTATACGGAATAGCAGAATTGAGAATAAGGATAAAGTAAGTGGAATTGTTTCAGATATTTCATTGAAGCTGTTACGTCATGCGTAGTTACCCAATAATGTCAGGTAAATTGAGGTCTGAAAACAGATTGTTAGGTAGGTATACTTACCAGAACGCACTTGACTAAGCCTTACCGCTAATTCTTAAAGATAGCTATGTTTTTTTTTTCTTTTAATACTTTGAATTCTTACTTAATTTACTACTTAACTTACTTTTCATTAACTACTTACGAAAACATCCCTTATGATAAAATTAATATTTTTGACTGCCTCTAATACGTACATACCTAGAATTATTACATACAAATACATTTTGAGGATTACCTATGTTATGCCCAATATTAATGCAAATGTTTGAGTATCTAATTGTTTGTTTGTAGTTAAATATTTTTGGAAACTCAATTACGAGTATACCGATATAGCTTAAATGATTAAAGAAGAAATTGTACAATTTCTTATTCGGAACCATTTTGCGCTGAACATTTTACCGTTGGGGGTGCTTTTGGTCCCATAAATATTATATCTCTTGATTTCGATCCTGTAATATCAGATAATTATGATCAGTCTTAGATAATGCTGGGTAGCAGGCCTCGTCCTTGTGGTGGTTCTTGTAATATAACAAAACTTGAAATATATATAAATAAATAAAAATAATCTTACAGAATTTGTTTTCTCTAAAGGTATTTTTAACGTTAAGACGCTGACAACACCTAAACCGCGGTCACTGGTGTGGCAAGTTATTGCCCCTTACATTTTTTTGATTGTGGACGGTTTATAAGGTGTCTGTAGTCTGTCTTAGGCTTATATTGCAGCCGCGGATATTGTGTGTCGCGGGATTTAGAGAATCCTGCGGCTAGTGACAGCTAATGATGGCTGTCAGACGTCATAGTGCACCGGCGCCGAACGGAAGCATTTCGTCTCACCGCAAACCACGTTTTTTCAATCTCAGTTCATCGCGCCCGCAAAACCGCAAAACTTTATTACGTTATCCCGTAATCCTTGGGGATATACTGTGTTACGTTTTCAAAATTAAAAATAATAACCCGCGTCCGATTAAATCCAAATTATAGACTTTCAAGTGACCAGTGTACGGACAAGCAAGGTGGCCACCTGCCCAGAAGGATTCTTCAAGACTTTCGCCAGGAGAAGCACAGGTACCGCTTTGCATTATTTGCTGGAGTTAGGCTACAAACGCCACCTGACCGTCACCAATTCCTCTTTGAAAGTTTGCTCATAAAAAAGGCAAATTGAATTATTATGCATTCCACATAATAATTTTTCTGTCGTCCTCGACCCGCAAGGATACACGGCTATTTATACGCCTGTCCCTCCACACTTATGGTCCATTCGAGCCTGGATAGGTATCAGTTAAATAAGTACAAGTCATTGCAAGCTCGGGCAAGCTGGATCGCCTCAACGCAAATGTACATGTACATCTGTGGTGGGGAGACCCAGACAGCCACGCACTTCTTCTCTTGCAACCGAGCGGGTGGGCAGGTTGCGGATAGCCCAACTCCGGCTGCGGGACCGACTGTTAATGTCGACCCCGCACCCGGAGCATCTCGAAAGAGATCCCGGACAAGAGAAGCTCCCGAAGGCCAAATCCCAGGCTCAGGGAAACCTATGTTACCTTGTCCTATGCACCTATCACCAAACAAACCATCCCCCCGCATCCATAGATCCCGTCGGTCCCCAAATCCCTAGGCCAAATCCCAGGCGTAGGGTGACCCCCAAAACCACACCACCTACCTAACCATGCCTTCCTTCCTATCCCTATATCCCGTCGGTCCTCGAGGAGGGGTAACCTCGATTCCTAAAAAGCCCACCCCCAAAACCACAACCATGCAGCAGAAAGAGAAGAAAACTACCCAGGTGGGTCCCGGCCGAGCCGGGGAATCCCACACCGCTTCGGCGGTCAGCCCCCATCGTATTCTGGGGGGGGCATCCGACTGCTCTTTGGTGCCGCGCTCTTCAGCGCGGCCGGCTGCTGACTTAGCGCCCACAACACAGGCTGCGACTTAGGCGCCATCCCACCCTACCACGGCTGCGACTAGTGCGCCAACAAACTCAACTCCGGCTGCATCTCACGCGCCAACACCCACTACGACGAGCATGCCTACCACAAGTCTCTGGCAACAGAGCCTTGTGCGTAACAGCATCACCAACCCGGACAAGGACCAACTACAACACAGACAGAGAGTGACGGGGAAGGAAGAAGGACCTGGCAACTCTAACACTTTCCCGGCCGATGGAGTACGCATGCTGTACAAGCGCGGAAAAATCATGGCTCGAGGGAAGAAAGTAGGCGACCGAAAGCGCAACACTCGCGAAGGCTCTAGCCAGCGCGAAGAGCGATCGGATGCCGAAGAGGCAGTACGCGACCAGCCACGTGTACGCGAAGGGGCAACCCAGCGCGGAAAATGGCCGGACGCGGAATCACGCGACCAGCCGCAAGTACGCGAAGGGGAAACCCAGCGCGAAAAGTGGCCGGACGCGGAAATATGCGGGCGAGAGCAAGTACGCGAAGGGGAAACCCAGCGCGAAAAACCTCCGCACGCGACTGAGCCTGCCGGGGCCGCCAGCCGACCCCAGGACACCGACTTGACCCACGACCGACCTCGACCCCAAAGGAAGAGGGGTAAGCGCGCTGGATCCTCACGCCAACCGCTACCGGCGAGAAGCACCCAGACGGGTACCTCCGATCCGCAGCCTGGACCAAGCGGTACAGGGCCGGTGAAGAGGGAGCGCCCTGACGAATCGGCCTCACCGAGTACGCTTCAGGGGGACGCCAAACGCGTGAGGGTCCACTCCGCCCAGGGAGTGCAGAGGACCTACGCGCGAGCCACAAAGGACATTCCTGCGCGGCTGGCTGTAGCAATCTGCTTCCCTACCCCCTCTAGAGACCTGACCAAGGAAGAGGCCATACACATTAAGACCAAACTTGAGAGCCTTATGCTGGACACGGACTCCACATCACAGCTCCCTGCCTTCCGCGGCTACCCTCGGGTAGCGGAAGGCACCGTGCAGTTGTGGTGTGAGGACGACCATGCTCTGACCTGGCTGACTCAGAACGTGCCCCGAATACAACTCCCAGACACCGACCTTACCCTAACGGTAATGAAACAGACCGACGTGCCGACCCGTGCCCGAGCCTCACTCTTCGTCCCACGCTACAAGGGGGACATTGCCCGGCTCCAAAGTATTCTGATTCGTCAAAATACTTGGTACGACATAGGCAAGTGGTCGCTGCAAAGGGCAACTACCGTCGGTGGCGACAACTATGGGACATATTTGACCCTAGGTGTACCACCGGAGGAAGTTGAGAAGGTCCTAGCCCGGGAGCGTCGGATATCGTACCTGCTTGGGTCGATATAAGTACGCTTCTGGCCCACGACCCCACCCCCTGACACCGCGACCCAACCCCCTGCCACCCTGACTGAAACAACGACGGACCTGACTATGACGGTACCGACGTCGACAGACACACTGGACACGGACATGGACAGGTTGGAGGAGGTCATGGCCCGAGCGGCAATGGCCGACGAAGACGAAGCCATACCGCCAACATCGCCCGGCTGGAACGAGCAACTGTTAGCCTCGTCACCGGGCGGTCAACACGACGACCAGCATAGGGCGGAGGGAGCGGAGGGATTGTCCGATGGATCCATCTCTGACTAACTCCACCCCACCGTCGCCATCGCCCCCCCTCAACATCATACAGACAAACCTCCAGCATAGCCAGACTGCCACGGCTAGTTTACGCAGGGCGCTGGAGGTAACACCCCGAACCATCGAACTGATCCAAGAGCCTTGGATCAGGAATAATAAAATATGTGGCCTCGGTAACATCGGAGGTAAGCTGATCCTGAACACACACAGCGCAGACAAGCCAAGAACCTGCGTCTACATACCCAAAGGAATTCCTATCACACCATTTACGCAATTCTGTTCCAGAGACTTAACAGCTGTCAGGTTCCACAGTGATGGTAGCGCTCCAGATGTTGTACTGGCCTCGGTATACATGCCAGGCGAGGACGCAAACTGTCCTCCAAAGGAGATGGCCGACCTAGTGCAGCACTGTGAGCGCGCCAAACTGGAACTGATAATCTGCACCGACTCGAACGCTCACCACCCTCTATGGGGCAGCGACGCACCGAATTCCAGAGGAGAGGTATTATCCACCTATTTATTTTCTACTAATCTTAACATCATTAACCGCGGCTCTGAACCCACTTGGGTCACAGTCCGAGGACAAACGATCATAGACTTAACACTCGCTACAGAAAACGCGACTAACCTTATTATGAACTGGCACGTATCGGACGAGCCATCTTGCTCGGACCATAGGAGGATACGCTTCACAATAAATACCAATACAAAGAAACCAACACCAAGGCGGAACCCGCGGCGCACCGATGTACCCGGGTTTAAACGTCTACTAGCCTCTCTATTAGATAGGCACCTATCACAGGTAACTCTAAGAGACCAAACGCAACTGGAATACACCGTGACAAAGTTATCAGAATATATAACCGAAGCATACCATGCATGCTGCAAACTAAGAGCGCCAAAAACCAAGGGCGAGAGGAACCCCTGGTGGAATGCAGAACTTAGTAAACTCAGAGAGGCATTGCGTAAACAATTTAACAGAGCCAAAAACACCAGACTCCCGGACGACTGGGAACTATACAAAGAAACACAATATGCATACAAAAAACAGATTAGAACCGCCAGGAGATCTGCTTGGCGGAAATTCTGTGAATCCATAGAGACAAATAACGAAGCCGCTAGGGTAAGGAAGATCCTGGCAGCAGACCAGGACCGAACTCTTGGCGCGCTGAAAAAGCCGGATAATTCACAGTAAGGTCCTTCTCGAAACCCACTTCCCGGACTGTAGACTCCTGGAGGATGGGAGGTGGGAGGCTGAACCAGAATGGACCCCAACGGATCAGGACTGGTCCAGAGCCCGCAACATAATAACAGAAGACCGGTTAAGGTGGGCTATTGACACCTTTCAGCCGTACAAGTCCGCAGGGCTGGATGGCATTTTCCCAGCCCTGCTGCAGTGGGGGGTAAATCATCTGGTGCCATTGCTGACGGAGATTTATCGAGCCTGCATGGCACTCAGGTACATACCCCTCGCGTGGCGCGAGGTGAAAGTGATTTTCATACCGAAACCTGGCAAAACCGACTATACACATCCCAAAGCTTATAGGCCTATAAGCCTCACATCCTTTCTACTGAAGACCCTCGAGAGACTTTGTGATAGACACATTCGAGACGGACCACTTCGAGCCAAACCCCTTCATAAACAACAGCATGCGTACACCACAGGCAGATCAACAGAATCCGCGCTACACAGCGTGGTTTCCAAAATTGAATGCGCAGTGGATCGCAAATGCTCAGCACTGGCCGCCTTCATTGACATCGAAGGCGCCTTTAACAAAACGATGTTCAATAGTATCAACACGGCCCTTGACAGGCACAGCATAGACCAGACCATAAGTGGCTGGATCTCAAATATGCTTAAACTGGGAGCGGTACAAGTCACAGTGAACGACACCACCAGGGCCATAGTGGCGAAGGGCTGCCCACAAGGTGGCGTCCTCTCGCCACTCTTATGGAACCTGGTTGTCGACAGTCTTATTAAAACACTCAACGACAAAGGTTACTTCACCGTAGGCTACGCGGACGACTTAACCATAATAATAAACGGCACCCACGAAAATACCCTGTGCAACCTTATGCGCCAAGCCTTAAAAATAGTAGAGGTTTGGTGCAATAAGCACCTACTATCAGTAAACCCTACAAAAACCGAACTGGTTCTTTTCACAAAGAAGAGGAAATTGCCGCTACTACAGCTACCACGATTCTTTGGAACCACCCTAAGCCTATCAACTGAAACCAAATACCTGGGCATTTTCTTGGACAAACAGTTGAATTGGGCAAAACACACCAACTACATCATTACAAAAGCCAGCATATCGCTGTGGCAGTGCAAAAGACTGCTCGGCAGGAACTGGGGAATTAACCCCAAGATTACCCACTGGCTATTCACCACGGTCATCCGGCCAACTATCACATACGGCTCACTAGTCTGGTGGCCCAGGACAGACCTGAGCACAGCCCAAAAAGATCTCGAAAAACTGCAACGGTTTGCTTGTGTAGCAATCACAGGCTGTATGAGAACTACGCCCACCGCCGCCCTACAGGCGATGCTTGGACTGCCGCCTCTGCACCTCATCGTGCGAGAGGAGGCGGCCCTGGCCTTAGGCTTAACATAACAGGAACCCTGAGCAAAGACTCTAGAGTCAAGCACATACGCATAAGGGAGGATGCGATCAAACGAAGACCGATGATGGCATCACCCTGCGACAGAGCCCCAAAACTACACTGTTTCCAAAAGCACAACAACATAATACTCACAGAAGAACGGTGCGATTATTCAGGCCCGTATGAGGTAAGAGTATACACCGATGGATCAAAGACCAACTCCGGAACCGGAGCTGGCGTTTTCTCACACGACCTTAACATAAATATATCCTGCCCGCTGGGAATGTTCAACACCGTCTACCAGGCGGAATGTGTGGGCATTATACAAGCGGCGTATGCCATAGAAGCCAGGAGAGTTACGGACACTCATGTACGCATACTCTCCGACAGCGCCTCAGTTCTCCAATCCCTAGGGAAGAAACATAATACCTCGAGATTAACACAAGAATGTCACAATGCGCTAGAACGTATAACGGTATTGAACCGCAACACAGTGACACTGCAATGGATAAAAGGACACAGTGGATCCCTGGGCAATGACGCAGCTGACGAACTAGCCAGGAAAGCATCCGGCACGTCAGTCTGCGGACCGGAGCCAATCGTGCCCATCCCCTTCAACCAACTACGCAAGTGGCTACAGGAGCTCACCCACACACAAGCGGAGAGCTGGTGGTCCTCGGTACAGGGGTGTAGACAGTCCAAGGAGGCTATGCCATCCTTGGATAGCAAGTTAACCAGACGCCTGCTACGCCTGAACAGGACCGGCCTGCGCCTGTTGACGGGGACCATTACGGGCCACTGCTCGCTAAACAAACACTTCCACACAATAGGCATAACAGACAGCCCTCTGTGCAGGGCTTGCATAGAGGCAGAGGAAACCGTTGCGCATGTGCTCTTCGAATGCACAGGCGTCACCCACATTAGAACAGAAACCCTCGGGGCACCTAGATCCTACACAGAGGTTCTAAACAGACCAGGAGATGTTATCAACTTCTGGAGGGAGGTGGGCTGGTTGGAATAACCACCAAAAAACGGCCGCCATGGCCCACGCACAATGGTCCACCTGAAGGACTAAGTGCGGAAACCAAACCCTCTAACATAGAACATAGAACATAGTCATTGCAAGTACTTACGATAATTTACAGCAATTAATATTAGATAGTGCCTTATAATGGCAACTCAAAAACAAGAAACTAAATTAGCTCAGCTTATTGCTAAAAAAGAAGTAATTTTTGAGCGAGTTAATCGCTTGTATAATTCTTCCAAAAGTATATCTAATTATGATTCACGCTCGAACGAGTTATTCCTAGCGCAGTCTGAATCTATTGGTGAATCTTACAGCAAGTTTGAAACAATAATTGACCAGATCAATGAGTTGCAGTTTGAAATTGATGAAACCCCACCCGACTATGGGAGTCTAAGTTCTATTGAAGACTTATATTCAACTATTAAATACAAACGTAATCTCATTCTTTCAAGTGGCAAAACATTAACATCAGATCAGAAGGGAGGTAGAAGCATAAAGTTACCACCAATCGAGTTACCATCGTTCGACGGTAGAACTGAAAATTGGCCCATGTTTTATGAAATGTTCCGTACCAATGTTCATTTAAATACTGATCTGACGGATTCGCAGCGTGTGCAGTAATTAATAAGTAAATGAACTCATGATGCCTTAAAACTAACTGCAGGCATTGTTCCCACAGGAGATACATACAGTGTTATGTCTTGTCAAAAGGTATCAAGATAAACGTAGTTTAGGTATTCATTATCTCAATAATATACTGGACATTAAAGGATGCGCCGGCAATGCTGCTAGTCTGAATGCATTTGTAGAACGATATTCAGCGTCTGTCGCTGCATTGAAGCAGTTAGACATTTCAGACTTATTAGATTTTGTGATATTACACTGTGGTTTAAGAAAGGTTGACTCACAAACTGTTCAACAATTTGAAAGCCGTGTGAGTGGCAAGGAATTGCCTTCCTATACGGAGTTTATAATATTTATGCAAGACCATGTTAAGGTACTCCAGCGCTCACACGTTAATAATCCACAGACGGAACCACGTGCTAAGTCTAGTTTAGCTCACAATCGAATAAATAATACGCAAAGTACCGTCAACTCGTTCGTGTCATGCAAACCAGTTCCGAATAACCGTTGCCCACTATGTGATAACGATGACGTCGATCATCGACTGTTCAATTGTTCACAATTTAAAAATATAAATTCACCGCAAGCTCGTTTCGAATTTATTAAAAAGAAACGCGGCTGTGTTAATTGTTTAAGTATATCCCACTCTATATGTCATTTATTTACATAACCAAATTACAAGATGATTATTAACATTAACTAAATTAAATTAAAACTAAGTTAAGCTTAAAAAAGGCCCTCGGGGCATTGTACCGAGGATGCTGGCGGCATTTCCTCGCTGAATTGCAATGCTGATGCGTTGCGCGAGAAAGCCGCCAGCTTTTCGGTCACCAGTTACATCAACTAGACGTTTCGCGATTTCCGCAAATAACTTATGCGCACTGGGACCCCACGGACCGAGGGTCTCGACGCCAAAGGGCACAAAGTTGTACTCTCTGCCAAGGCCTCCATATTTAATAACTTTCAGATTTTCGGCATTTTCTGCCGCTGCACCCGCTTTAGAAGTAGTCCGTTGGAGGTGGGACGGTGCCAGTGTGTCTACACAGGTAGCGTCCCACACAAGCATCCGTCCCAAACTCCACGGGACCAAAGACACACCATCAGGTCTTTTGCCATCATCTCTGACAATGCCAGTCGGCTCAAGAAGAGCAGGCACATTGATGCTGGCAAGAGACCGGCGGATAATGTCATTAAGTGTTGCATGTCTTGAAAAGCGGCCTGCACTTTTTTGACAACAAAGTCCGTGGTGACCCAGTCGGTCCACGTCCGTGCCACAAGGGCATGTGTGTGGAGTGCATACCGTGACCCCAAGCCGCAGACCAGTCGCCAGACGAAGCGAGGTCGGATCCAGGAAGGTACCGGTATATGGAGAAGGATGGGCATGTAGCCAATGACCGGCCTCTCTGGTTCCGACCGCCAAAAGTCTTGCGCGATCCGGACCTGAACTGCGGCTCAGAATCGATTTTTATGTTAAATCGCAATAAATATCGTCCCAGCTCCTCTGAGATTTTAGGTTGTCTGGAAATTCTTTACCCGGGCAAGCAATTTGAAAAGCATTCTTGGCATCCTCCAAGCCCGCAGTCTCATAGTTTGTGGGCAAAGCCCTTAGGACATTACCTACGAGACGTGACGTGCTATGGGTGGACGACAAAAAGGCTGGGGAAGCAACACTCCAAATTTTGCGGATTCCTAAACCGCCAAACCGAATAGGGAGGGATGCTTGTAACCAAGATGGTTCATTGAGCTGAATATTTAAAATCGTTTCTAAACTAGTTTTGACTAAATCGTCTATTGGTGAAAGCAAATTTGGATGTTTCCAAAAAGGGCTACAGCGAAGCACATAAGTAAATTTAGGGACAAAAAGGCAAAACTTTAGAATTATAAGAGCATAATGAGGACTGATTTCGAGTAAACAATTTGCGTGACTTTGGAATTTAGAAATAGTGTTAGTAATATAATCAGGAAAAGATTCTTCAAAGATGGGAGAACCCAGGAGGCAAAGTGACTTTCTGTCTACTATTTTGATATTCGGTGCCAGAAAATTTAATTTGGATTTTAAATTATCCAAACCGTAAGAAGTTTTTTGAATGAAGAGTTCACATTTGCTAAAATTTAATTCTAAACCAATATTTTCGAAATATGTTTTAATATCTGATAAGTCAGATAGCACAGTGTCCACATCGCCTCCCAGGGTTCCGTCATCCAAATACCAAACGTTAAATTTTGATTTTAAATTTTGAATAATCGGATTTATAGCCAAGCTAAAAATTGCTGGCCCGAGGGGATCGCCCTGCTGACAGCCGACCTCCGAAGAAAGTTCATGGGAACGGTAAATTAATTTTGAAGGTTCTGCGTAGCAGGTAAGCAGGTATTGATAGAGTTCCGGAATTTTGTTCTTAACTTCTGTCAGCATGGCATCCCTGTTTACTGAATTGAAAGCATTTTTGACGTCAATTTTGACTACAATTTCGCAATCATCATACGAAAGGTAGGTTCTTAAGGCATGGACGGCTGCCTCACACCCACCTTTCGTGCCAAATCCTAATTGTATAGGTTCGAAAACAGACTGTAATTTAGATTTGATATGTCTCACCGCAATTTTGGATGCCAAACGTCTTAAAGTTGACCCCACAGCAATGGGTCTCACCCCTCCGTCCTTTTTAGTTAGGGCGATCAAATTAGCACCAAATAAAAGTGAGGCAATATCAGCGTTGATTTTGCCTGAAAACATAAAATTTATTAATTTTGTAATAGAGCAAATAAGCTGCACACCTGCATCACCCACAGAATAAGAAGTTAAATCTTTTAAATGTTGGGGTGAGATTCCGTCCAGGCCGGCCGCTGAACCGGTTTTAAAAGAAATTATTGCGTCAATAACGTCTTTGCCTTCGATTTCGAGGCAGGCCTGGTCTGCTGTAGGAGAGTCGAAAAAATACGGGATCACGGGAGCCGGGGGATGTTTCGAATGCAAAGCCGAAAGGGTATCAGGAGTATCAGGCGACAACACGTCGTTAGTAAAAAGAAGACGTGCGGCGCCTTTGAGATCCCCGTCGGCAATTTTGCCTTCAATTAATTTAATTCTAGATAATGTTCCCCTCTTGGGAGAATCAAAAGGTGAAGATGTTTTTGTTAAATGTAAATCAAGGAGTGTTTGTAAAACTCGTAAGAAAACACATCATTCATTGTTACATTTCTCCGAAGTAAAAAGTGATTCAACGCCGAGCGAGCCTGCCGCTACGTCTGTCTCGCTTAGTGCCGCCGCTAAAATATGTTTACCGACAGAGACAACTATTTTGTTAGCTACCGCGCAGATATACGTATATGATAGCAGCGGCCGAGATAAGCTTGTTGTCAGGTGTTTAATAGACAATGGATCGCAAAATAATTTAATTACTGTGGACTGTTGTAAACGTTTGAACTTACCCATAATTAAATTACGCAATTCGTCTTTACAAGGTGTTGGTATGACCTCACGACCTGTACACGGCTTTATTTATCTCAATATAGAATCTCGGATTAATCCTCACAATAAGTATTATATACACGCATTAGTTGTTGATTGCATTACAGATAGACTTCCCGCTAGTTTTATCAGATTAAATGACGATATGTCATATTTAAATAATTTACCGCTTGCTGACTCAACCTGGAATGTACCTGGTGGAATCGATGTTGTGCTTGGAGCACAGCTGTTCCCTTTTATTTATTTAGGTGATAGGGTTGACTCAGGCACCCGCGCACCCCCAGCTATACTGACTAGTTTCGGATATGTACTGATGGGTGATATTGATTGTCATAGTAGTGACGTAACACACATGACATCTTCGTTTACCGCGCTTGCTAGCATTGACGTCGAGTCAAGTTTGCAGAAGTTTTTTGAGCTAGAGGAAATTCCATCTCAGCGTTTTATTAGTCCGGACGAATTAGAGTGTGAAAATAATTTTAATTCTTCAGTTTTATTTAAAGACGGTAGATATTTTGTCGATTTACCTTTCGCGCGCAATCCCTCCGAATTAGGCAATTCACGCGGTGTCGCTCATCGGCGGCTACTTGCGCTCGAGCGTAAATTCACGTGCGTGCCAACCCTACGCGAGGATTACAATAAAACTATCACCGATTATATAACTCAGGGGTATTTATCGGAGGTACCCGACTCTGAATTAACAGAAGAGGGTTACTATATACCGCATCACGCCGTTATTAGACCGGACAAAGACAGCATTCGAGTGGTTTTGGACGCTAGTGCCAAAACACACTCGGGGTTGTCACTCAATGACATTCTGCATGTCGGACCTAATTTACAGGCCGACTTGTTTTTATTATTACTCGATTTTCGTACCCTCCCTGTCGCAATGACAGCAGATATAAAACAAATGTTCCTACGGATCGGTGTAAATGAGCACCACCGCAAATATTTACGAATTTTATATCGATTCAACAAAAATGAACCTATACGTACTTTTCACTTTAACCGCGTTCCCTTTGGATTAAAGCCTAGTCCTTATTTAGCGATGCGCACAATACGCAATTTAGCGTGTGAGCATGGCGACCGCTATCCTGAGGCTTCTAAATTAGTAGAAACTCAGTTTTTTATGGACGATTATATCTATTCTGTTCCTGATGAACAGATTGCTATACAATTATCCCGCGATTTAATTGAGTTATTTAAGTTAGGATCCTTTGACCTGGTCAAATGGGCTACTAACTCACCCGCTTTGTTGGAGATTCTCCCAGAGTCTCACCGCTTACCAGTTAAATTTTCTGGCATGGATAATGATAAATATAATTTCAAAATCCTTGGATTAACCTGGGAACCCGCTGATGATTATTTTTCTTTGACAACAGTCGCTGTAGATGATAAATGCACTAAGCGTGCGATTCTATCGCTAGTTGCCCGCTTGTTCGACGTACTTGGCCTCGTAGCACCCGTCGTGTTGTACGCGAAAATCCTAATTAAGGAACTTTGGTTAGCTAAAATATGTTGGGATGAGGTTCCTCCGGACTCCATCACCAATCGGTTTTCCGTTTTTTTGCGCGATTTCCCCTCACTCTCTTCTCTAAAGGTTCCTCGCCACACTAGCGTCTTTAGAGAAGCTGTAGTGAATATCGTAGCCTTTTGCGACGCCAGCTTTAGTGGTTATGGTTGTTGTATTTATTTACACATAACTGACTCTAAAGGCAATATCAGCGTTCGGCTTTTATGTGCAAAGTCCAAAATTCCCCCGCTAAAATAACAACGCTAGCTCGATTAGAACTTGTCGCCGCTTTACTTCTGTCTAAGCTTGTTCGCGTGGTCAAAGATAAACTTTCCGCTCGTGTACCTATTGCAGGTGTCTACACTTTCTCGGACTCCACCATAGCTCTTTCGTGGATCCACTCATCTCCCCATAGATGGTCTATTTTTGTCAGTAATCGCATTGCTAAAATACAGGAAAACCTACCTGCCGCTAGTTTTAATCACGTGTCCGGAAAGGAGAATCCTAGCGATTGTCTCTCCCGCGGCATGCTGCCATCTGATTTAATTGAACACTCGTTATGGTGGAACGGTCCTACTTGGCTCCATCGACCCATTAGCGAGTGGCCTTTAAAATTCTCTCCTACTGAATGTGAAACATTGCCAGAGTTTAAATCAAAGGCTTTTCTTGTAGAAACATCAAATACTGAACCGCGTATTTTAGATACAATAGCTGACCGTGTTTGTTCATGGAATAAATTGTTACGTGTATTTATGTACATTCTTAAATTTACGAACAGACTACTTAGTCATAGCTCTGTTAAAAATATACAAACCGCCGAAAATTTCATTATTCGAATAGTTCAAAATACGCATTTTTCTAACGATTTAAATTTAATTAAAGCAGGCGAACTTCCATCTAAGAAGTTGCGCTGTTTGTCTGTCTTTATTGATAGCTACGGAATCTTACGTATTGGGGGCAGATTGTCTAAATCTGACTTACCATATGAAGCCAAGCATCCCGCGCTTTTACCTAAACGTGACCGCGTAGTTGATCTAATTATTGATCACTATCACAATACGTACTGCCACACGGGCCCCGGATTATTGATGTCTATTATAAGGCAGCGGTTTTGGATATTAGATGGACGAACAGTCATACGTTCCCGCTGTCGGAAATGCAACACTTGTTTCCGTCTAAATCCTACGCATCTAACACCCAAAATGGCTGAACTTCCTGGATACCGTGTCCGTGATACTAAAGCCTTTGTGCACACTGGAGTAGATTTCGCTGGGCCGCTTGCTTACACACCTATTCGCCGTAGAGGTCAACGTTCGCAAAAACTTTATATAAGTTTGTTCATATGTATGGTAACTAAAGCCATACATATCGAACTCGTATCGGACCTCACATCCGAGGCTTTCTTATCCGCATTTAAAAGATTTATTTCTCGCCGCGGTCCAGTGTCTGTCATGTACTCAGACAATGGTACCAATTTTGTTGGCGCTAAGGCGCAACTTGATGATATTTATTCTTTCTTATTGAACTCGTCTGTTCAAACAGATATTAAAAATGAGCTTCTAAAATCTCGCATTGAGTGGACAAGAATACCGCCGCGAGCTCCGCACTTCGGAGGTATTTGGGAGTCGAACATTAAGAGTGTTAAAACTCACTTGTATAGAGTCATAGGAAAGCAGCTTCTCACTTACGAGGAACTCTCTACCGTACTGGTACAAATCGAGTGCCTTTTAAATTCTCGACCGCTTAGTGTTCTCTCATCAGACCCGCATCCGGACGTGCTCACGCCTGCGCATTTTCTAATGTCCAGTCCACTTAAGCATTTGCCTTCTTCTGAATTGACAGAAGAAAACATAAATTTAACAAACCGCAAAAGGCTTTTGGATCAGCTTGTGTTATCCTACTGGAACAAATGGCGAGTTGAGTACTTGCACACGTTGCAAGTTCGCCAGAAATGGTGCACTCCCGATCGCCCTATAGAGATCGGTACTGTCGTTCTCTTGGGTCAAGATAACGTACCACCATTGACTTGGCCATTGGGCATCATAGTGGAAGTTTTTCCGGGATCGGATGGTGTAATTCGAGTAGCTTCAGTAAAAACCGCGTCAGGTACATATAAACGTCCTGTCACCAAGTTATATCCATTGCCAACCCAATAGAACTATATTATTTCGTAGTTTAATTTAGTTTATAATTTACAATAGTAATGGTGTTTTGAACTGCTGCTTGGGATTCTCTTGATGCTTTCAGACTGCCAGATATATAAACATCATCTCATCCTCCCAACCGCACCAGCTTTTCAGCGTATAGATTATCATCTTTGAAAGCTCGGAACCTTTCAAGGCGGGGAGTATGGTGTGGCAAGTTATTGCCCCTTACATTTTTTGATTGTGGACGGTTTATAAGGTGTCTGTAGTCTGTCTTAGGCTTATATTGCAGCCGCGGATATTGTGTGTCGCGGGATTTAGAGAATCCTGCGGCTAGTGACAGCTAATGATGGCTGTCAGACGTCATAGTGCACCGGCGCCGAACGGAAGCATTTCGTCTCACCGCAAACCACGTTTTTTCAATCTCAGTTCATCGCGCCCGCAAAACCGCAAAACTTTATTACGTTATCCCGTAATCCTTGGGGATATACTGTGTTACGTTTTCAAAATTAAAAATAATAACCCGCGTCCGATTAAATCCAAATTATAGACTTTCAAGTGACCAGTGTACGGGCAAGCAAGGTGGCCACCTGCCCAGAAGGATTCTTCAAGACTTTCGCCAGGAGAAGCACAGGTACCGCTTTGCATTATTTGCTGGAGTTAGGCTACAAACGCCACCTGACCGTCACCAATTCCTCTTTGAAAGTTTGCTCAAAAAAAGGCAAATTGAATTATTATGCATTCCACATAATAATTTTTCTGTCGTCCTCGACCCGCAAGGATACACGGCTATTTATACGCCTGTCCCTCCAGTCACTGTCAAATTCCATAGACTTCCAAAGAGAAGCGCGACGACACAACGCTTGTAATTTATTGCAAAATATGAAGTAATTATCTATTTACTCAAAATTGAGTTGAGTAATCGAAAATAAAAAACAACCAAGTCCATTATAGACTTTCAAGTGACCAGTGTACGGGCAAGCAAGGTGGCCACCTGCCCAGAAGGATTCTTCAAGACTTTCGCCAGGAGAAGCACAGGTACCGCTTTGCATTATTTGCTGGAGTTAGGCTACAAACGCCACCTGACCGTCACCAATTCCTCTTTGAAAGTTTGCTCAAAAAAAGGCAAATTGAATTATTATGCATTCCACATAATAATTTTTCTGTCGTCCTCGACCCGCAAGGATACACGGCTATTTATACGCCTGTCCCTCCAGTCACTGTCAAATTCCATAGACTTCCAAAGAGAAGCGCGACGACACAACGCTTGTAATTTATTGCAAAATATGAAGTAATTATCTATTTACTCAAAATTGAGTTGAGTAATCGAAAATAAAAAACAACCAAGTTCTGCATTCAATTAAGACGTTCTTGTTATTAATAAAATACGTAACGTATGTTGATATTTGATACAGATATTTTGGATTAGAACTCAAAGTAAGAGGTTAGTTTAACGTTAGTTTGTATCGAGATTTTGTTTTTAAAACGTGTTTTGGTAACAACCAGGTTCTGGGAAATATGTTCAAAATTAACATAATTTTTTTCCGCTACCATATACTATACAGATTTGGCAATTTTTTTTCTTAAGCGAAGCATATTTTGATCAATTGGGTCTTGTCAGCGCCTTAACGGCCACAAAAGAAGATTGCAGTGTCACCATTGTGTAAATAAAAACGCTCTCTCAATGGGAGAACTGTTGGGAATTCCCAGTTTGCTCGAATGTATAGAAATTAGATATCATTAAGCAACAACAATTTTAACTAGATTAATGAAACATTCTAATATAATATGAATAATTCTGCCTATCCCAAGAGGCGTAGTAGATATTGTGTTTGCTGAATACATACATGCATATTCTACGTTACTGGTAGTAAGTTAGTAAAGTTTGTTGTGCTTTAAAACACGCAGTTCATTCAGATTAGGTACTGAGAAGTTAAACACATTAGTGACGAAACACAAAAAACCCCGTATATGAGGTTCGATGAGCGACTTTTCCCATATGAATATATTTCCGTATAAAAGGACAATAGGACACAGAGGGTTCATCATATGAAGCTAGTCTTCGACGACAAACTAGTCATTAACAGTTAATTGTTTTAAATATTTACCTGTCATCATGAAGCTGTTTGATCTCGTAGTGCTGGTGATGGCAGTTCTGGCGCTGATGTCGGGCGGGGCTAGCGCCAGCCCCAAGGGCATCGGCGGCGCTATCAAAAAGGGTGGCAAAGTTATTGTGAGTACAAATGATTTCCTAACGTAAACTGCCTCGTCTTCTAAAGACTAATTAACTAGAGCAGTATACAGCTCGATGTCGGGTGGAACTCGAGGGTAAGTAATCAGGTTAAGCTACGCTTGCCGGGGTTGGTCCGTGGATGGGTGACCATCTTTACATACCGAGAATCCTCGTGCCTCAGTTAACGTTGGTCCCGGCTGCCATTCGTGGATCTTTGACGGTCGTTACGGTTCGTCAGAAGCCCGAAAGTCTGCCAACCAGTCTTACCTAGGGGGTATCGTATTACCCAGTTACTGAGTTGTGGAGGCAGGTCAGATGGCAGTCCAGCTCCATGTAAAATACTGGTATTCAACGGTTAGACTGGAAGCCAACCCCAACATAGTTGGGAAAAGGCTAAGCAGATGATGAGTCTGCTCCGTATACAAGAAAATATTTTATTAACCGCTCAGGCCCGTGGCTCAATAACGTCATCTCTCAATCTCAAAAAAAACATTTTTATTCGATAACTACTTTCAAATCGCGCGCCGCGAGGGCTCCTATTCGGAGCCATTGGGGCTTTATCGGTTAAGTTTGTGCTAGATTAATCTCCGTGTCCACAAGCTCTTTTGCTTTGCTGTGAACTGTGTCCTTTCTGCTTACCTACTTTTTTTGCATAAATGTACCTTCAGAATGATGTAGTTTGTTTCTCTTGTTCAAATGTTTTCCGTTTCATCTTAGTGCTTTACTAGATTATAGAGGTGTAAAGTATCTTACTTCGATACTCAGATCTATAGTAGAGTAGAATGTTCTTCATACCTATTGATACCATACGATTATATTAGTCTGTTCTTGTACATCTAACTAATATGTATTTTGTTTACAGAAACACGGCCTCGGCGTGATCGGCGTCATTGGAACGGGTCACGAAATCTACCAACAAAACCACCAGTAGAGAATATCCTGCAAAGATACATCTTCTATCGGCAGCAACCGACACAGTATTATTTATTTAATGTATAACCAATGCACTTATTGTGTTAATAAATTATTACTGCACCCACTTCTGCGGTCTTTTGTCTTAACTGTTACCTACAGTCTTAATAATTACCTACCTGTTCAGGAAAGCCTTTTTTCTTGTCAAGTACAGCAACTGGACTTCCACAAGACTACAGTAGATGTCACAATACCATTTAAAAGAAATAATAAAGTTAATCTTGACATTTCAATTACCATAGCATAATCTACTAAATGAAAATCTTAAATTCATTCATTCATTCATTCACTGACTGACAACGCACAGTCTAAACCGCTGGATCTGGAAACATGAAACTGTGGACAAGAGTTCCTTATAACTTAAATTAGCCAGCGGAACTCCGCAGACGTCATGGGTTTCGATATCTTAACATGATACAATGAAAAAGAAGTTAATTTGATGAGTTTTTTTTTTAGTGTCATCAACCGCAGGTAGAGTAGTCACTTGAAATATAAGTCAATCAGTTTTTTTGTGTAAACTTCACAGACGTGATGGGTATCGGTAACTAAACTCGATAAAACAAAAAAAGAGATTTTCGTAACTTATACTAAACTAACAGCACACTTTGACAGCCAATCACGTAGTCAATACGTGATGCCGCTCATTCCACAGGACGCCAATTACGTACGGAATACGTGATCAACTTTCATATAGTTTAGATAATACATAAAAGAAATTTAAAAAAAAATATGCATAGTGTAGTGTGGTGTGAAAGGAAAAAATACGCTGTACATGGCAATATACATATAATTTCAAAAGCTAAGTAAAAAATACAATATTTAGGAAAAGTGGAGATCAGCTATGGATTAGTTTGCTTGTCAACGACCTAAAATGATTGATTATAATCAACCCCCCAGGTGCGTTGAAGACGGTACTAAAGGGTCACCGAGGCCCCTGGCAACACAGGCAATAGGAAGGAATACGGGTGGGTTTTAGTCAGTAAGAATCTGACACACCCTCCCGCTCCGCCCAGAGCCGGAGAAGTTATTTGATGATTTCCCACACAAAAAAAGGCCTCCTCCAACTCCTTCCATCTTTCACGAGCCCGCGCGTCCTCCTTCTGGGAACCGAGAACCGGGTTGTTTTCAACAAAAAATAAATGTTCTACAAATCTACAGTCTATTAAGCCTACAACGTTCTCACATTCACGAAATATAAAAGAATCTATATAAAATATTATTAAAATAATAAAAGTAAAAACCTATTTAAACCAAATGACATGATTGCCATTACAACTGTAACTAATCTGAATTAATAATATAATAAACGTACACTAGAATTTGAATGTTTTTCAGAAGGTTTAATTCAAACCAACTTACGCGGCGACGTAGATTATAAATGGCTCTGACAGCTATCTTTTGAAGAATAAAGATGGATTCAATCGCAGCATTTACATTAGTCTATAATATAGACTAATGTAAATGCTGAGATTAAATCTGATGTCAGCAGCCCCACAGTAAAATGCCGTACGACATAATGCTGAGGCCGCGCGTTTGGTCTATTTAACTACTTCCACCTAACATAGACCAAACGCGCGGTTTCTACATCTGTTAAGGCGCTGACAAGACCCAATTGACCAAAATAGGCTTCTCTTAAGAAAAAAAATTGGCAAATCTGTATAGTTTGTGGTAGCGGAAAAAATATATGTTAATTTTGAACATATTTCCCAGAACTTGGTTGTTACCAAAACACGTTTTGAAAGAAAAATCTCGATACAAACTAACGTTAAACTAACCTCTTACCTTGAGTTCTAATCCAAAATATCTGCATTAAATATCAACATACGTTACGTATTTAATCAATAACAAGAGCGTCTTATTTGAATGCAGAACTTGGTTGTTTTTTTATTTTCGATTACTCAACTCAATTTTGAGTAAATAGATCATATTTCATATTTCATATTTATGCTTCATATTTTGCAATAAATTACAAGCGTTGCGTCATCGTGCTTCTCTTTCTTTTCTATGGAAACAGACAGTGACCGCGGCTTAGGTCAGCGTCTTAACCGTCTTATCTTTCTAACAGCATAAGCGGCCGAGCTCAGCCGTCACAAAAGACGTGATTCCTAAGAAAACCGTTAGATTAATAAATTCCAGTTTTTCTTCATTCAATATGATGTCACATTCGCTACTTCTGACTAAACTACGAGTACTACGTAATTTAAATATAATGCATGTGTTTTTTTTATATTTAATGTAGATCCCGTCTAGGTACCTAGGTACTAGGTAGGTACCAATTTACGTTACGAGTTTCTGTTTCACTAGTACTTAGAATTAAACTGTAATAATAACAACCCAACAAACTTATCCTTATGTAGGATTAGGTTAGATTTATAAAACCGCAAAGTTTGTAGAACTCATCTAAGGACAGGTCATGTAACATGAAATGCACTTAGTCCCATTGGAATTTTAGCAAAAATTGTGATCTGTAGTAGTATAACGCAGCTTTACAAGGGAACCATGAAGAGTGTTTTAATTTTTAGGATTTCTCTTTTTTTTTATTATTTTATTGACTAACACTAGGCTTTTGGTTACTTTGTATTATTTTATATATATTTTATTATGTGTGTCCTATTGTGCAAAATAAAAGAAAAATCTTTCTTTCTTTATTTTAAAAATAATAGAGAAGTCCTACTTTACAATAACTTTGCCGCTTCTTGATAGCGCTGCCGAAGCCCTTAGGGCTTGCGCCAGGACCGCCCGACATCAGCGCCAGTCATATCAGTCGTCATCTTGGAAGTCTCCGAACAGCTTCATAATGACTAGGCATATATCTAGTGACTTTTGACCCTAGATGTTCCTCCATTGTTCTGTACGCGTCAATGATTTACATACCTATGCTTAGAAACAAGGAAATAGTTATTGACGATGGGATCAAATCATTTCAGGGGTTTTTTGCTGCAATTATACATATTAATTCTATGAAGTATATATACGTGGGTAAAATCTTCAATCTGTGTTCCACAATTATACCAATGTGTAGCTACAATTCAGTACTGGTATTCAGCTGTATCCGGTAAGACTGGAAGCCGACCCCAACATATTTGGGAAAAGGCTAGGCAGACGATGTAGCTACAATTATTAAGTTGATACTACACATTGATACAAAATATTGGAATAATGATTGAGGACAATCAAATGAATTCTTGTCACTGTCTTCATCTTTTTGAGGCTGTTTGTAACTACCTATTTATTATTATTTATTTATCAAAATCTCCCTTAGAAATATCATTACAGGTGCATACCTAATGCGATAGCGCGGTCTTACAATTTAAAATATGAAAAAAAGTAAAAAAAAAACAAAAAGTAGTAGTTTAGTAACATCTAAAAATAATACGAGTAACTACTTTACTGAGATCCCTAAATACAAAAACACAATATTTAAAATATAAAAAAGCATTAAGCCTACTCTAATCTACGCTATAACATAAAATAAACAACAATATTTTTATGCAAATTCACTCAAATGGCATATAAATACATCGATCTTCACGTGAAGATCGTTAATAAAGCGAATTGCGCAGGTAATGTTGTTTTGGCGAGAAGGTTGGTCCTGGCAACCGGCACGGCCAGCAGCGGCGGGCGGTGCCGCCTCCACACATAGCGGTCTGGTACACATACACAGGTGCTGCGGTACTCCTGGGTTATGATGCTCAATACCACAAAGTAACCTAACCCGATACTGAACAAGCGTGAATTCGCGTCGTAGCCTCAGTTCGTTGTACCCGACCATACCGAGAATAAACAGAGTGGGGTACATCAACGGCTAATACGGATATACCCCATATAGTTTCTTGTACAAGTGGCGCTTGAACTTGTTCTGTACGCGTTCCAGCATTACCGAGCACTTGGCCTCATGCGGAGCCCATAATGACAGCACTATGTTCCAAATGACTCCCGACAAGTGCGTCATACAGGACTGTTGCAATGTTACTGAAGTACCTTGTCTGTCTCAGAACAAATTCCAAGTTTCTAAACGCCCTATTACAGATCCACGTAATATGATCGCAAAACGACAGCAACCCCCAAATCCCGTACCTCAGAGACTCGTTGCATAGGCGCGGCGTCCACCACGTACCTACTCGTGCACTAGAGGGGCACGCGCGCACGTAAAACTCATCACCGAGCATTTTCGACACGCTGACAAAAACCTGTTGTCTTGACTCCATTCCACTGCCCTATCTATGGAGTTTTTTTTTTTTTGGATGGGAAATCATCAAATAACTTCTCCCGCTCTGGGTGGAGCGGAAGGGTGTGTCAGACTCTCACTGACTAAAACCCACCCGTATTCCTTCCGTTGCCTGCGTTGCGGGGGCCTCGGTGACCCATTAGTACTTTCCCGCGACCCCGGCCGGCATCGGCCCTAGTGACCCCTACATTTGTGCTGACGACATCTCTTTGAGGCGCGCGAGGAATACAACGCGCCATCGACCCGGCCCTGGTCCTTACCGGATGGTGAACTACCCATTGCTCACCGTCCGCAAGCCCGCACCTACGGTGGCCGGAAATCCGCCCGGGATTCCCGACGCCCAGGGCGTCTCCTGCGGTAACTAGGGGCGAGAGGGCGCGAAATTTGCCTTTTCCTCAACCGTCCCGCCTCCTCCTTCGCGAGCATTACTGCTTCGCAGAAGGAGGTGATGGCTGCCCATGCCCTCTCGCTGCGAGCAATGACCTGAACCAGGGCCGGACGCGAGAGGTCTCTGTCGCCGATCGCCTACACGAGGACACGGCAGTGCTCTGGCCAAGCCGGGCAGACCTCCACCGTATGCTCCACCGTGTCCTCCGGGCGACCCACACAGTGGTGACACCCAGGCGTTTCCTCCCGCCTTATCCGACACAGGAACCTCCCGAGCCTGCCATGTCCGATGAGGACCTGCGTCAGGCGGAAGGTGAGGACGCCGTGGCGCCTCTCTAGCCCCTCCTCAAAGGGGGGACTTATCGCCGCAATTGTGGCGTGCCCAGCACTATCTATGGATAGGTAATATTATAAGTAACTAATATGATGTTTATGGAAATAATAGCAAGTGATTTTTAATCGATCGTGATAGTCCAACTGCAGGGCAAAGGTTTTACAGAAAAGGGCATTCATTACTATCATTCTTAACTTATCTGGAATACTCGACATCATTCGAGATAAGTTAAGAGCGCATTTTCCATTCACCACACAAGTCATTGATGTCCAATAAAATCTTTTTGGCACTAGCCAGCGGAGTAATTGCCAAACACACATAACATGGCAATTCATCGCAATGGGTTTCATTTTGACAGTTCACCCACGTATGTACATCGCGTTATTCACGTTGTTGAGCAGACGGATTTTTCAAACCTATGAAGCTAATCCATTATTAGTTTTCAATCTCTCGGATTGTGATTAAAAGTGTGTTACGCAAATGGGGAGCAGTTTTCGAACCCGTGTGCCAAATGGTTTTATATTAACCTCTGGGCAATATTTTTTTTTTTTTTTTATAATTTGATAAAATGTATCTTTCCTAAATTTCGGGAATAGGGCTTCATAATTTTATATAATTAGTTTTTTTTTTGAAGTAGGTATCTACTTAATGATAGCTTCTTTAGGTACTTCAATTAGAAACTTCAATCTCTTTAAATGATGCCGCGTAAACCGATTTGTATTCTAATACCTAATTAATTGCTTTCCGATATCTTCTGAAACATTCAACAAATTGTAAAATTAATTTTGAAATTGTTCTGATGAAATTGATAAAATCTTATTAAACAAACGGGCTTCGGGTAGAGGCAATTTGTTTATGTAGAAGAGTCCTTTGTAACTTATCCTGCTGTACTTCACACTCGCCTCCACAGAGTAGGCAACTCGTTCATGGGTCAATGTATACGCTTTTACAACAAACTTCCTATTGATATTCTAAATTTACCCATTCATCGATTTAAAAGCTGTATTAAAACCAAACTTTGTAAAAAAGGGTACTATACAATTTCTGATTATTTAGAAGACAAAAAAGCTTGGGATTGAGCTGCTCGCTCTGATAAGCCTTGTGATAAAACCGTAAAACTTGACATTTTAATTATGCAAAATCATCATTATATACAACTATATATACATATTGACATTGATGAATATTATAAACAAAATGACGTGAATATTTATGTACCTTGAAAAGTATTATATTACTTTAATTATTGTGAATGTGAGCACTATGTGGGTCATTTTTATTTATTTCTTTTTGTTTTTTTTTTCTCTTAGTTTTCATGATAGTCTGGCATTTTGAGTACTTTATGCGGCCTACCCAAATGTCCTTTCCTTGGTATTATTAGTCGAGTCGTTGACTCCTTAAGTTTTGAGTTGAGCTACATGATTACTGACAAATGCTTGCACTTGACTGGACAGGTCCACTCAAATTCGTGTGGTTCTATCCTCAAAAGACCATTTCAGACATGGATCCTCACGTGATCTGACCAAGATTTTGTCTGGACTTTAAAAGAGACTTTGTTGAGTTTGTTTCGCCATTTCTTCTCAGGGGTAGTCAGATAGGAAATGTCGACTCCATCCAGCTTATTTTTTTTTTAATATGACGTGTAAAAGTGATTCTGATATCCTATATACAGAATAAACAATTTCATCTTGTTGGATGTCTAATTTTAAAATTAGCTCCTGAAATAACATCAAAACATCAACTACATTTTAAATGGGCGTTGATTTTATTTAAAAGCTTGCATTGAAAGGCATTTGAAAAGCATTCAGGAGCGCATTTTAGACGATTATGTTCCGAGTAGTTTTTATCAGTTTATTAGTTATATGTATATTTGCCTCAGAATCCCTTGTAAAGTTGGCATGCTTTAGAGATTATTTTACCCTCAACATGTTTTAGAATAAAACCTTTCAATTTTTATTTCTTTTGTACGTAATGAAAAATGTCAAATATGTCAACAAAGTCCACAGACTATCTAAGATATTAAGGTAGATTCGAAGGTTGGCAAATTCATAATCGGATACGCACTAGAAATGACATATTTAGAATTATTCTCGCCTTACCGTAATTTTTAATTTATTTTTTTTTATTTAATTTGTGTACACTTAGTTTTTATTTTTTTAATCTTGTTATTGTTACTATTTTATTTTGCATGATGATTCTGTTTAATTTTAAAAAGTGCTCTTAATCACAATTCGTTTAACCTAATGTTTAATTTGCTTAGAATTTGATGATGTTCTGAGCTGGCGGGTGGTGCAGAGATGCAAACATCGTACCAGCTATTCGTGTAGTTTATTTTTTGCGTTATATATTATGTATTTATCTTATTTATCGTAATAGTATTTATGACATCTGATAACGATTTTTTTTATTCTGCCAGCGAATTTAGTGCCTCTTCCAGCGATGAAAGTTTTATTTCTCTTACTGACACCTTAGGTGTCCTCTTACGCCAAAATTTCAGTCAAAATTCTAGCCGGCTATTTAACGTATGCCACCTCAATGCTCAGAGCATTCCCAGTCACTACAACGAACTGTACGACACGTTTGCTGACAGCAACGTTCACGCCGTCCTAATTTCCGAGACTTGGCTCAAACCTAACCTGCTTTCAACCACTTACCCCCTCCCCGGTTTCGTTCTTCTTCGGAATGATCGGATCAGTAGGAGAGGGGGTGGTGTAGCGATTTACCTTCGTGGTGATTTCCCTTTTAAAATTCTAGCTTATTCTTCTTCTTCCAATGAATCCGCAGAGTTTCTTTTCCTCGAGGTTTGTGTCATAGGAGCTAAAACTGTCCTTGGTGTCGTCTATTGCCCCCTTCTATTGATTACTTCACTGAATTCGAATCGGTACTTGAATCTTTGGGTTCGGAGTATGTACAACACATTGTTATGGGGGATTTTAATACCAACCTCCTTGCCCACAACTCCCCTCGGTCCCGTAAACTCCTGCATCTAATCGAGTCAGCCAGTCTGCATGTATTGCCTCTCCAAGCCACTCACCAAAATATAGTCGGTGATGATACTTGGCTTGACCTGATCCTCACCTCTAATCCTTCCCTAGTTTCCTCACATGGTCAATATGCTGCTCCTGGCTTTTCCCATCACGACCTTATATTCCTACCCTATGTCCTTAAACCCCCTAAACCTAAACCAAAATTCCAGTACAGGCGTGCCTTTGCACGTATGAATAGCGAGAGGCTTCAAGAAGATGCATCCAATATTGACTGGTCATCCCTTGAAGCAGCTGCTTCAGTTGACGAAAAAGTTAGTTTGTTCAACAATGTTGCGGTCAAGCTATATGACACACATTCTCCTATCAGTAAAATCAAGCTGAAGCGTCCGCCTGCGCCTTGGATGAACATGGGAGTTTGGATGGCAATGCGACGGAGAGACCGCGCGTTTCGGAAATTTAAAAAGCATCGCTCGAAGGACAATTGGACCTGCTTTAAGGCTGCTAGGAATCGGTGTAACCAGATGATACGCAACGCTAAACGCCGACATATCCTAAATAATATCACTTCTTCTTCTCCTGCCGATATTTGGAAGTTCCTTGGAACTTTAGGCATCGGCAAATCGCGGCACTCAGACCTTCCTAACAAAATTGGCTTAGACGATCTAAATCGCCATTTCTTCACTGTTCCCACGCTAGATAGTCTAACCAAATGTCAAACCCTTGACTACCTTGCTGGTCTGACGCGCCCCAATATTAATCCCTTTGTCTTCACCCCAGTTGACCCGGGAGAGATCAGATAGATTATCCTTTCTATTAAATCCAAAGCTGTGGGCTGCGCAGCCGCCATATGATCGTTACGGCTCTTGATCAACTCCTTCCTGCAATCTCCCACATCTTAAACTTCTCCCTGTACACCGGTGTTTTCCCCTCCCCTTGGCGTAAAGCCCTTGTTCAGCCACTGCCTAAGATACCCAACCCCTCTCTTCCTAGTCACTTTCGCCCAATTTCCATCCTTCCCTTTCTGTCTAATGTGCTGGAGGCCAGTATTCATAAACAATTCTCCCACTTTGTTCACCAAAACTCCCTCATCAGTCCCTTTCAGTCCAGTTTCAGGCCCGGGCACAGTACCGTTTCAGCTCTCCTTAAAGTGACTGACAATATAAGGCGGGGAATGGAAGACACTAAAGTTACAGTCTTAGTGTTAATTGACTTCTCCAATGCTTTTAATGCCGTCAGTCACGAAGTCCTTTTGGAAAGGATGGATTCCTTTCTTATCATATGGCCTCTCCAGAGGTATTGGAATGGTTTTCCTCTTATCTTCGGGGGCGTCAGCAGTCTGTTCATGCTGGAGACTGTTCGTCGAGTTGGTGTGATCTTGCAGCTGGCGTCCCTTAGGGCGGTATATTATCTCCTCTTTTGTTCTCCATTTTTATTAATCTCATTACCACCGAGTTTCGGGCTGCGTATCATCTCTATGCCGACGATTTGCAGCTTTACTGCCATGCAAGTGTTGATAACATTTCTGATGCGATTCACGAGCTAAACCGGGACTTAGGTGTGGTCAAAAACTGGTCTGATCGATTTGAAGTGGCGGTTAACCCTACCAAGAGTCAGGCTATCATAATAGGGAGCCCCCACAGCATAGCTGAATGGCTTATCTTTGCCACCTGTAATCTTTAACAACTCCGTCATTCCGTTTAGCTCCGATGTTAAAGATCTTGGTCTGCATGTCGACATTTGTCTTGACTGGCAAAAGCAGGTGACGACTGTTACTAAAAAAGTCACCGGAACGTTGCGGTCGCTCTATCGGTTGAGAAATCTTCTCCCATCACACATAAAGGCAATGCTTGTACAGTCCTTAATCTTTCCCATAATTGACTATGGTGATGTGTGTTCCTATGACCTGAATGCAGATCTCCTCAATAAACTTGACCGACTTCTCAATAATTGCATTCGATTCGTTTTCAATCTTCGTAAGTATGACCGTGTATCCGTACACCGTGTGCTTCTAAAATGGTTACCCATTCGTCAGCGCAGAGAGGTAAGGGCTCTGTCTATGTTGTTATCTATTCTCAACAAACCCACTTCTCCTTCTTACCTGACTTCCCATATTCAATACTTGTGCTCTGCCCATAGTAGAAATCTTCGTTCCACCAACAATCGTCTTCTTCGATGTCCTTCTCACCGCTCTGGTTCCATTCGCTCTTCTTTCTTTATCCAGGCTGTCTTTCTTTGTAATGCGCTCCCTCTGAACATCACGACGGCGACCAGTCAGTTGTCTTTTAAACTGAAGGCACGTGAACATATACGTAGGAAGTTGACAGAAAAATCCCAGCGCTGATATTTTGCTGGATTCGTTTTCTCCTCTACTGATCGTTATTTCTCCACTACCGATCGTTATTTCTCCTGACAAAGTTTATTCTGTTTATATGTATGTATCTACGTATCTATTTTTGTATTGTATAGTTATTTTCGTGTTATCTATCCCTTAAGCTGCACCTGCCATGTGTCTTCTCTGCATCACCCTAATGTCGACTGGTAGAAAATGCCTCAGGCATTAAGTCCGCCTTTGTACGGTATTATTTTTTTTACTTGTGCATAAAGGTTTAATAAATAAATAAATAAATAAATAAATAAACCCTCCAAAATGTCGATGTTGTTATTAAATAAAATATTAACTTAATTTCAAGCTTTAACTTATCAATTCCTGAATCCCTTGCCAAGACCTGGTTATAAGACTGTAAAAATTATCATAAAGGATCTTACGCATGATCGTTTATGGATTACAGCGCACACTATCATGTCTCCCAGCAGTGGTATATGTTATGCTACAGAGCAGGAGTCACCAAATGGCGGACGCGGTCCGGATCCGGACCGACGAACTATTTTGTTACCCCCTTCAACTGTTATAATTCTCCAAATCGATAATTTATACGAGTAACTAAAGCTTAATGTAAATATATTTTTTTAAGAGTTTTATCTTGCACCAACTTTACTCCAGAATAGAGTTCAAAGTAAAAAATGTAATTTTTCACATTAATTTTAATTAAGGTACTTGCTTTGTTATTCTTGTTCATTACATTTTTTTATTACTTGATAAAAAATATTAAGGTGTCTTTTCGTTTGATTTATTAATTGAAACTTTTAATCTTGGTTACTGCTGCTGTAGTGGCCCAGGGGCAGTGGCGTGCCTAGGGTTTCAAAATAACGCAAGCCCAATAAAATTTTAACCGATTTCAAAAAAAGAAAGTTCAGTTTTCGACTGAGTATGTAGGTACCTACGTATCTACGTATGTATCATCGCAATTTTCTCATAAACTACTGGTTAGGTACAATAAATTCTCTATCGAGCATTTTAGTAAGGCATGAAGGTACCGCCACTGCCCAGGGGTAACGACCGCGACTTACGAGTTGTAAGTTCGAACCCAGCAGGCTTAGCATGACGCTTTGTATTTCTTCGAAGAATAGACACGGCTCTTTCTATACAAAGTGACATTTCGTTTCTCCTTTTTTGACATCCCACCTTAGAAATACTTTACTACTACTAATACTAATACTTTAAAAAAGGACCTAGATGAAGATCGTTAGAAACGAAAGACAAAATTACAGATTGTAGAAGGATTTCTACGGTGAAATGTAAAAAATGGAGAAACGAATTGTACCTTTGGATAGAAAGAGCCGTGTCTATTCTTCGAAGAAATACAAAGCGTCATCCTAAGCCTGCAGATAGCCGCTTTACTTTGGGTAAATTATTTTATCACCACTGCTTTCAAAACGGTGACGTAAAACATCGTGAGGAAATCGGTATGTCCTAGAACCAAAAATTTGCAGACATGGGACATTCACCAACCCGCACTGGGCCCGCGTGGTGGATTACGGCTCACTCCCTCTCACAGAGAGGAGACCTGTGTCCCAGCAGGGGGAACATTATAGGCTGATTATGATGAATCTTGGTTACTCGTGTACCAAACGTATCGCGACAGACATTTATATTTTTTTAAACGGACCCACCCCCAATGAATCTAATTAGTGATCCCTGCTATATGAGGCCATCATCGCAGAATTTCAAAAGCAACTTTCCTATCAGCACCCCTGAAAAGCATGGTTATGAAACCTATAGAGTTCTACAGGGATATTTTGGCCCCTGAATGTAATTGGCAGGGGATGCCCCCGTTTTTTTTTGGTTGGGTGGGTAATTATCAAAAAACTTCACCTGTTCTGAGCAGAGCGGGAGGGTGTGTCAGACTCTTACTGACTAAATCCCACCTGTGTTCCGTCCATTGCCTGTGTTGCTAGGGGCCACGGTATCCCTTTCGGACTTTCCCACGACCCCGGCAGGCATCGGCCCTACTACCAATCAACAGTTCCAGTTCCAACATAACTAATACGTAAGAACATACTGAACTTAATTTAACTCAAGTGATGATGATCGCCCGATCCTACCAATGAAATGCGCACATGCGTTCTGTGGGATAAATTACAATGGCATTGCCTTTTGACAATTGAACCACATTCATTGCGTGGTTAAAGGCTCGTACAGACTGGGGCGATATCGCGAGCGCGACAGGCATATTTGCTGCCTGCCGCGCCCGCGATATCGCGCTAGTCGAGCCTTTACGTAGTCTAGCCGACAATTTTTTCAAACATATGAAGTACAGACGAAGTAAGAGACATTAAGAAAATAGAAGCACTGTAATTGATTAGTACCTAATTTCCTTAAAATTCTGTCGCTTTGTAATTGAAAGACTGTTACGCAATTCGGGTGCTGATTTGCCTATCCGCAGGTGAATACACAATCCTGTAGACCGAGTCCATGGACCACAATGGACTAGCCACATTCCTATATACATAAACTTACGACTTTTTTCCACGGGTGTAGGCAGAAACTATAGAATGGACGGAGTACTACTAAGTACATGAATTGGTTACCCCTTCATCTAATTTGCTAGGTCAGACGAACGTCTGTTTTACATTTTTCATCGTGAAAGACGGACGGACGTTTGCGGTAAAAGATGTCCTCATTAACATTAAGAGACTATCAACCAGAGGGGGATACGAGAATATCCTTAAATTAATCTAAAAGACTCCTCTCTCAAGTCATTCAAATCTTCTCTAAATCCTCTACTTTTCATAGTCCATGTACACTCTGAAATCTAATCTACAGACTACTGACTATGAACATTTTATAGGCCAGCAGATTAGTTATGGATTACTAGCCAATGAGAAAAGACGTGAATTAATTTATTCTAACTAAAGTCTTTTGAGGTCGCAAGAATCCGCAGGGTGCGAGCAACACAGAACCGCTAGGGTAGTCTTCGGGAAGGCCTATCTATGCCCTGCAGTGGATGTCTTTCGGCCACTTACGTTATATTCTTTTGATGTATTGTACATTTCACAGATACATGACGTATACGGTAAATCATGTCAAAATTAGATAGCCCACATCCTCACATCTTGAATCTGATCTCTTACTTATTTTAATGATTAGAAATATTTCAAATCAAAAACGTCCAGTGGTGCAGTTCAATGACGTTCAAAAATGCAGGCACTTATCGAAAGACTAAACGTCCTCAAAGGTGCTGGCGTTAATAAATCAAATTAAATCGCACAAAAGGCACTACTACCTACTGCCATATGGTTTTTTGAATAGTAATGAGTTTTATTAGAAACCTGTATCAGTTATTCTTCACAAGGAATTAATGATACAGGTGTCTTATCAAATAAGTATCGACTGGGTAAATCTTAGGAAAGGGTTTTAGGGCTTTTCTACCTCGAATTACAAAACGGGGTCTGAATGCCGTGTAGTTCAAGAAACGAAATGTTTGCAATAGGTAGATACTGCAATACTACAATTTTTATGTAGATGCTCAGAATACTTAAAAAAAGTCGAAAGTACCTATAAAAAATACTTGCTAATAATATTTATTCCTGATCGATCTTAACACCCACTAATTGAGAACATCTGAATCTGATACGGTATGCTAAACCTTGTTTCTTGTTAAAATATTGGTTGTCGAGGTCACACAGATCAAAGACCGTTTCGTGGAATTTTCAGAGTTGTATTGTTTTCACCCTATTCGTAAACGAAAGCCTGTTGGATTTCGCCTTTGAAAGTAAGTCAGTAAAAATAAAATTATTTCAGTTAGAATACATCTTACTGAAATACTTTAGTGTATATTGACTTACTTACCTACTTTTCATTCATTTCAATGAACTTTTCATTGGACTTTTCATTGTTTTTCCACAGTTTTTAGACATAAATGTTGTTTTTCCCCTTTTTTCAGGCACGAATTTCAATAAAAAATCTTACATAGTTACTGAACCTTATTTGCATTTCGGCAAACAACAAACAATTATAAAAACATCTGTTCAAACATTCTATTATCGCAAACATGCACCACTTATGCTATTGTCAATGTATGAGCTTAAGTTTAAGGAAAACGACTAATGGTTTTTCTCAGTGCACAGGATTCTCCTCAAGGTAGTCATCAAGCGTGTTTTGAGGTATATAAGTTAGCTAAAGCGACCAAAGGCTATCATTAGTTTGTGGTGAAGTACCCAGTGACCCGCACATCTCAACATGAAACTGTTCGGCTTGGTAGTTCTGGTCCTGGCGGTGTTCGCCATGCTGATGGGCGGCGCTAGCGCACACCCTAAAGGCACTGGCAGCGCTTTGAAGAAAGGAGCAAAAGCCATCGTGAGTATATTGTATTTTTTTTTTCACTTCTTGGGAACTTTTTGTGGGACCTAAAATTTGGGTGCAAGTTGAGTACATATTGTATATTTCCGCACTCGTTTTTAAATTTAACTGTTTTACATGTTTTAGCATTAAAAACAATTTATCTTGGATTTGTATTTTTATTGAAATTAATGTTGTTACCCCATATGCATCGTTGGATAGTTCTCTTCATGCCTCAATAGTGAACCCTAACATATTTTTCCAATGACTTAACTTTTATATTTATTACAGAAAGCCGGAATCGGGGCAATTGGTGCCATCGGCACCGGCCATGAAATCTACGAACAAATAAAGAATAGACGAGGTTAAACACCCCGGAGTGAAACCATCGTATTGTGCATCTATTGTGATAAAGAAAATCCAAATGTTATAGTTACTTAAAATTATTAAGCATTAATTATAATTTCTAGTTAAACTGTTGTTTTATAAATGTTGAATTAAAAAGTTATACCTAAACATCCATATAGTGCTTTAATTTACAATACCTACTTTAAACATCGCCAAGTATGTAGATCCTTACGGTTGTCACAACCCAGTGCTGGGCACGCCACGATTGCGGCGATAAGTCCACTCTTTGAGGAGTGGCTAGAGAGGCGCCACGATATCCTCATCTTCTGTCCTACGCCGGTCCTCACCGGACACGGCAGTTTCGGGAGGTTCCTGTGTCGGATAAGGCGGGAGGAAACGCCCGGGTGTCACCACTGTGTGGATCGCCCGGAGGACACGGTGGAGCATACGGTGGAGGTCTGCGCGGCTTGGGCAGAGCACCGCCGTGTTCTCATGGAGGCGATCGGCGGTAGAGATCTCTCGCATTCGGCCCTGGTTCAAACCATGGTACGGAGCGAGAGGGCATGGGCAACCGTCACCTCCTTCTGCGAAGCAGTAATGCTCGCGAAGGAGGAGGCGGGACGGCTGAGGGAAAGGCAAATTTCGTGCCCTCTCGCCCCACCGCAGGGCGTCTGCCCTGGGCGTCGGGAATCCCGGGTGGATTTCCGGCCACCGTAGGCGCGGGCTTGCGGACGGTGAGCAATGGGGAGCTCACCGTCCGGTAAGGACCACGGGTTGACGGCGCGTTGTATTCAACGCGCGCCTCAAAGAGATGTCGTCAGCACAAATGTAGGGGTGGGTCCACTAGGGCCGATGCCAGCCGGGGTCGCGGGAAGGTTAGGCCCATTAGTATGGGTCACCGAGGCCCCCGCAACACAGGCAATGGAAGGAATACGGGTGGGTTTTAGTCAGTAAGAGTCTGACACACCCTCCCGCTCCGCCCAGTGCGGGAGAAGTTATTTGATGATTTCCCATCCAAAAAAAAAAGTATTTAGATCCTCATTTTGTAATTTCATCACTGAACGAACAGTCCTCCTGTTTGCTGTGTTTATTTTTACTATTACCCGACTGCGGCGAAGCCAAAAATCTGATATGTATGTATGTATGTTTGTATGTATGTCCGTTCCTATGTTCCCATGTTACTACTAAACGGCTGAAACGATTATGAAGAATATGTCGTAAATTTCGTCCTTATTGCGCGAGTTTCAGTGGCATTAAAATTTAAAAAAAATCTTTGAAAAAATCTCGTTGGTCTAGTGACTGCCTCGTAGGTCTAGTGGTGACTGCCCCGTTGACCTAGTGGTCGCAAGCGCTACTGCTGAGCATGAGGTCCCGGGTTCGATTCCCGGGTCGGGCAAAGTGTTATTGGGTTTTCTGTCTGGAATTTCTCAGTAGCAGCGGAGTCTGGTGTTGTGTCCTGTTGATAGCAATAGGCTCGCCCCCTATTACATGGAACTTAACAACATAACTGGCGAAATGTAGGTGTACTACAGATACACCTCTGCCCCACCCTTCGGGGAAATAAGGCGTGATATTATGTTACGCGTCATAAAAAATCAATATGGCGGATCTTTGGCGCTATAATGTATGTTTAAAAAAAAATCTCCCATACCTATCTAGTGGGGTAGCAAAAAGGTGATTACAAAAATATTAGGTACAAATTATATGTATAATGGTAAAAAAACTATCCCTAACTTTTGTAAGAGGCATCTTCATTTTAACAATAAAGACGGTCTATTGCCTCCGACTGCATGAAATTGTTTATAGTATTAAGTTAAATAAATCTTGTTTCCATCATTTCTATTTAAAGTTCACTTTTCCGCAGTCGGGTTTTTTGAATTTATTAAATTACTCTTTTTGGTCTACTTACTTACTTTAGCAAAACGCGTATTCCAGTCCAGATTATACCTCAACTACTAATAGTATTAGCCATTCACTACAAATAGCCATAATATACCGTTGAGCTCCTTAAGTTTATGCAGTCTGCTGAGCTATATGTACGATGACTGACTTATGCGTACCAACTTCAAGACAGGTCCATTCAAATCTGTATGGTGCTTTCTTCAAGAGACCACCTCAGACATTAACCTGCGTGATCCTCATAGATTCAGATCATTGTAAGAAATGTCTACCTAGACGTTGAGCAAAATAGATAGGTGCCTATTTCATATTCCATATCTTAAGACTGGCCGGTAATACTGATTCATACTTCGACACAAGTGTCAATATGCTTGCATATCGATGCCCATCAATCAGCCATTAATCGGCCTAACCTTTCCCATTCTAATCCGATGCTGCCACCCGACCAGTATTTTATATGGAGCGATTGCCCATCTAACCTACAAAACCCAGTTACTGGGTAACACGATACCCCTTGGTAAGACTTTCCGCTTTCGGGCTTCTTACTACCCGTGACTACCGTCAAAGAACCACGAAAGACAGACGGGACTAACGCAAACGAGTTAATGGCCCTTATTTTCAACATCTACATAAAAGTATCCATCCTCATATCGGAGTGAAATGTAATTTCCAGTAATGGCATTGTGGAATTGGGGGGAGGGGCTTATGTCTGGAACAGTCTTTGGATGAAAGATGATGATGACGAAATGGAGTAGGCATGTGTCATAATAGCATGCCTGCATAAATAATGATTATAAAGGAAAGTATTTTTGAAAGGAGACTGTGGGGCCCAAAACTGTAAGAAATAAGTGGAGATAATTCGGAAAACATGTAGTACCGACATGTAGATAATTATGTAACTTATCTAATTAAGTAGGTACGTTCGAAAGAAACACAAGATGGTTTTATTAATTTTTACATGACCTCTGAAAAACCTGAAGTTATACCATTGCTCCTTCTTTTATTGAACAGAACCTAATAAATACTTGAGTAATTAGGATGAAAACGTGCAAAAATAATATCTTTAGCTATGTCAATGGTCAAAAGACAGAGCAGAATTCGAAAAAAATATTTTGTTCGGCTAAATTTGTTACCTGGTGAAGCTGCACCATTTGCAATCATCAGAAAACCAATTTTCCATCTCTTTCTACCTTTTGTCAGTTGACGTAACAACAAGGTCTAGACATAAGACCATCGTCCATCGACCATGGTTCATTAATAATCGCATTTTTTTGCTACCAAACGTGATAAAAAGCTTTATCATTTCGTTTTTATTATTTCAACTTCCAAAAAAATCTAAACCAATTTATTATTTTTGAAATTTCTGTTTTCAGTTGTATTAAATGATTTTATTCATAACAAGTGTCGGTGGCCAAAAGTGATTTTATCTACCGCATCACAATTTCGAATTAGAAAACACATTGGCGGGTGTTTGACTGAACTTTTAACCCTAGCTTCATATACTTTCGTCTCACAGACCGCGCGAAACGAAAAAAATATTCAAATTTTTAGAGTGAAAGAGATAGAATGCTGACCTCTCAAGTACCTTCCTAAGTCATACGACCATTAGTATCGCGAGTGCATTTTACTCGCAGTGACCCTGAGTGGTTAGAGAGTTTTATTCGTCTGAGGGACGAATATGTATAAATAGATCATACACGATTGACGAGTACGGTTGCAATTAATGAAACACGATTTTTGAAGATTTCTAGTTTGATAAAGTAACCGGTAAGTTTGTGATACTTAAAATTTTTAATTAGTCAAAATTCAAGCACATTTTACAGACGATGTTTCATGAAAGATGTTTTAGAGAAAATGACCGAACTGTGATTACGTAAGCGTCGCGAAATGCCAACTTAGAGGCGATGCCTAAAAAGGAAGATAGCAGAAGTTTTTAATGAAACGCCTACTAGCGATACGCCTGGTCCAAGTGGTACCCAAAAAAAGATTAGTAGCTTCTGTGATTACAAAAAGCGTCGAATGACGAGGTTTCAATGTAACTACTGCAAAAGGTTCATGTCTGTCTGGAATGTTCAGAATAAATATATTTTTATTTTATCACATACGTTATAAATAACTCAATAAAGGAGTTAAACAACACAATTATTTATTTGTTTTAATTCATTAACAAAATCATATAAATAACTATACCTGAATATGTTCGTCTGTGAGACGTAATAATGTAATAATAATGTACTAATAATAATATAATCTGCATAATAATTATGAATTTATGACATTTAAAAATAAATAAACTCCACGCTTGCTTGCAGGCAGAATACAATGACTTTAAGGCTGTAAAAACTTCCCTCGTAAACTATTATTTTCTTGCAAATAAACATTTTGAATTTGAATTTGACGAATGTTTATTAATAGTGTTACTCCTACATACTCGTAAGTTTATGAATCTAGGGTTAAGCGCGCCTAGTACGTTTGTACTTTACCTAATAATGATCAAATGTGCAATCCCTGTGGCAACAGGGATTGCATCTTGGTCCTATTCTTTTCCTGGTATTTGTGACCGACATCATACACTCTGAAGTGTTACGGGGTAGATTAAAGAATAAACTGTATTCAGTAAAACTGCTTGTATTTCTGCCTACCACGGCACTTCTTTAAAACAATTACAGGTACAAAAACAACAATAAGGACTATGGACAATTTGCACAAGTAAAACAGAAAATATAAAATAGTTGGAGCCGACTGGGTGAGACTAGCGTTCTCAAAAATTCTGGAAGCTATGCGTGTCGCTATACCGAGCGCGCATTCGCCTTGAGGCAAGGTCGAACACTGGGGTCGTTGACCTCTCCCAGTGGGTTCAAAATAATGCACATCACGGTCCGGACACGATCGGTTCCGAAGATTTCCGACCGTGCCCGAATGTGTGTTTCGTTCCCCAATCTGGACGTGCATTCGGTTTACATATATAAAGTTGTGGAGTGTAAATAACTGTGTGTAATAATAATTGTAATATATATTGTAATATGTCCATAGATATTTTGTGTGTTATAAATATAGTAAATAAGTAATTGTTGTGAATAATATATAATGTGCTAACCATGGTATAGACAATAATTCCTCGTTTGTTGTCTATGACGAACAAAACGTAAATATGACAGCTGACATGTCGAACGAGGAATTATGTTAGGTTATGTAATGTGTTGTGTGTAGTGTTTACAATTAGTTTTAAGAGATATAATTAAGAAACTAATCGTTCTAACCGCTACACTACTCCCCCCCTGAGACCGTGGTTACTAATTACGGGCGATAGTAATCAGGAAATCGTACAGTGCGACCGGTGCGGGTTTTTTTCTCGACGGTGATGTTTGGCGGCGGAAGCGTGTTTGCCCCCGTTGATGTTGTCGTCGAGCTGGGAGTGCTGTTGATGTCGTTGTTGAGGTAAGCGGGCTTCAACCTATCTACAGTGACTGTTGTCTCTATCCCCTTAACCTCAATTTTAAAAGTTTTGTCGCCCCTTTTTAGCACCTTGAATGGCCCGGTGTAAGGTGGGTCGAGTGGTCGGCGCACGGCGTCATGACGAAGGAAGACGTGGGTTGCCGCAGCTAGACTGCTGGGCACATAGAACGGCTTCTCGCCGTGTCGACTCGCCGGTTCTGGTGACAGCTTCGCCATCAGAAGTCGGAGTCGCGCCGCGAAGTCGGTGTAGTCTACGGTGCCGGTGAGTGAAGGGCTTATGAACTCCCCTGGGAGTCTGAGGGGCTCCCCGTAAACTAACTCGGCTGCTGACCCCTTTATGTCCTCCTTCCAGGCGCTGCGGATGCCCAGCAGCACCAGAGGAAGAGCCTCGGACCAGTTGGTGTCCGTGTGGCATCGGATTGCCGCCTTCATCTGGCGGTGTAGGCGTTCGACCATGCCATTGCAGGCTGGGTGGTACGCCGTGGTTGGCCGATGCTGGCTACCGAGGAGTGCTGCGATGGAGCTGAACAGCTTGCTCTCAAACTGCTTGCCCCTGTCGGTAGTGATGCGATGTGGGCAGCCGAAGCGAGACACCCAGCCAGCGATGAAGGTGCGGGCGCATGTCTCAGCCGTGATGTCGGTGATAGGATATGCCTCAGGCCAGCGAGTAAAGCGGTCGATGACGGTGAGGCAATACCTGAAATTATTAGATACTGTTAGTGGCCCTACTATGTCCATGTGGACATGGGAAAAACGTTGGGAAGGAACAGGGAAAGGAGAGGTGGGAGAGGATATGTGCCGCGTGATCTTGTTTCTCTGGCACTCTATACACTCTCTGGTCCAGGCCCTGCAGTCCTTCTTCAGGCCAGGCCAAACGAAGCGTGCGGAAATCAATTTGACCGTGGCCTGCCTGCCAGGGTGGCTCAGCTGATGAAGCTTCTGGAACACCTGCCTTCTGAAGGGTTCTGTAACATAAGGGCGGGTGTTACTGGTGGAGACATCGCAGTGCAGCTCCGCCCCTGAGTCGGGGAAGCGCACTCTTTCCATCTTGAGCGATGTGCTGTTGCTTGCCAGGAGGCCTTGAAGCTCAGGATCGCTTTCCTGGGAATGTGCCAGAGACGTGTAATCAAGTGTTGGAAGTGTTATCGCCTCTACTCGTGACAGTGCATCCGCCACAACATTGTCCTTGCCTGCTACAAACTGGATGTCCGTGGTGAACTGGGCTATGTAGTCCAGGTAACGAAACTGCCTCGGTGAGCAATTCTCCCTACTGTGCGCGTACGCGTATGACAGGGGTTTGTGATCCGTGTAAATGGTGAAGTGTCTACCTTCAACCATGTGCCGGAAGTATCGGACTGCGTCGTAGATGGCTAAGAGCTCCCTGTCATACGGGCTGTACTTTTTCTGTGATGCTGATAAACGCCTGGAGAAAAATGCCAGCGGTCGCCATGAATGACCTGCCTTCTGCTGCAGTACTGCGCCTATTGAGGTATCTGATGCGTCTGTAAATATAGCAAGCTCAGCATTGGGGTCTGGGTGTGCTAGCAAGGCAGCCTGGGACAAACCATGTTTGCAAGCATTAAAAGCATGTAGCATTTCTTCCGACAAGCTAATTGGCTGATTTCCTTTGGTTTTAGGCCCTGAGAGGACAATGTTTAGTGGTGACTGCAAGCGAGCGGCTTCTGGTACAAAGCGGCGATAAAAATTGAACATACCCAGGAAGCGACGCATCTCCTTGACGGTCTTGGGAGCTGGGTAGTCCTGGATCGCCTGGACCTTCTCCGGCAGGGGACGAACACCTTCTGCGGACAACTCATGCCCTAGAAAGGTGATGGAGGTCTGGCCAAACTCACACTTAGCAGAGTTAACTAGGATGCCGTAGTCTGATAACCGCTTCAGGAGCTGGTGCAGATGCTCGGTGTGCTGGGCTGCCGTCTCTGAGAACAGGAGAATGTCATCTAAATAACAGTAGCAGAACGGCAGTCCACGGAGCACCTCATCCATGAAACGCTGGAATGTCTGCGCTGCGTTCCTGAGACCAAACGTCATATACGGGAACTCATACAGCCCGAACGGTGTGGTGATTGCTGTCTTGTGGATATCTGCTGACTGGACAGGTATTTGGTTGTACGCTTTAATTAGGTCAATTTTACTGTATATTCTGCTGCCAGCCAGCTGATGTGAGAAGTCCTGTATGTGCGGGATGGGGTACCTGTCCGGGACAGTGCGGGCATTCAGTGCTCTGTAGTCTCCACAAGGCCGCCAGCTGTTGTCCTTCTTGGGAGCGAGGTGAAGTGGTGAGGACCATGAACTCTCAGACGGTCGTGCCGTGCCGCTCGCTAGCATCGCCTCGAACTCCTTTTGAGCGACCTTGAGCTTGTCTGGTGCGAGACGGCGAGGGCGACTGAAAATGGGCGGCCCTGGTGTGGTGCGGATGTGGTGCACAGTACCGTGACTAACCTGCCTTTGTTTTCCCGCAGGCCGTGTGATCTCCGGGTACTGCCGAAGAAGCTCATGGTACTTCGTGTTGCCACCAACCGACTTCACTGAGGCAATGTCAGCTGCCGAACCGGTTGCTAGAGACGCCGTGGAGGACAGCTGGGTTAGCCCGTCGATGAGGCGGTAATGATTTAAATCGACCAATATGTTATAATGCGCCAGAAAATCGGCGCCTATGATGGGTTTTGTGACGTCAGCGACCACGAACTTCCATGAGTACACACGGCGGAGCCCTAAGTTTAAATGGAGCTCGACCCAACCGTATGTGTTGATGGCGGTTCCGTTGGCCGCGTAAAGTTGGTACGTCGTCTTGCTGCGCCGCTGCTGTAGTGCTGTACGTGGGTACACACAAAGATCGGACCCTGTGTCCACTAGAAATGTGGTTTTAGTGGACCGATCTGTGACAAATAGGCGGCGTGGTTTGTTGGGGCAGCCATTTGCCGCTACTTCCGGCTGCCGGTGGCATTTCCCGCGAACGTACACGGCGTTGTGCACCGCGTGGCCTTTTCACCAAAACTGTTGTGGTACCAGCAGTGGTCGTCGTTCCACGGGCCTCTGGAGCGCGAGCGGCCGCGCCGACTAGGGGTCCGTTGTCTGCCACCACGCCTGAACCTGTCAGAGGATCGCGAGTGGTGATGTACCTGACCACGTGTTTGAAGCGCCGCTACCTGTTTTGTTAACCCAGCTATGCATTGTTTCAGCTCGCTGATCTCGCTGCAGGTGTTCGTGCTTGCCACGGCGGGAGGTGATGTGAGCGCCGGGGCGGGCGCAGGCGCGATCTCGTGCACGCGGTCGGCTAAATCTGCGACAGACTGGAGGGCAAGATTAGGCTGTGACGCGATAACTGTCTGGATGTTGGTTGGGAGCCTACTCGCCCACAAAGTGGACAGAAACGCCTCTGGCACATTTGGTCCAGCCAGGGTTTGAAGGTGCCGTAAAAATTGAGAGGGTTTACGGTCGCCTAGCTCCTCGTGGGTGAGGATTTGTTGCACCCTTTTTTCGCGTGAGTCAGAGAGTCTACGTATTAGCTCGGCCTTTAGCTTTACGTACTTGTCCTGGGCTGGCGGGTTTTCGATAATGTCCCGCGCCTCCACCATATATCGGTGATCAAGCTGGCCCACGACGGTATAGAATTTTGTGCTGTCGGCCGTAATACCGGCGATCGTGAACTGACCTTCAACCTGGGCGAACCAAAGTGCTGGCTCCTCTGGCCAGAATGGCGGCAATCTGACGCTCACTCTGCAGACGTCCTGTTTCTCTGCCGACGCTCCTCCAGTCGTCGCTTCTGCTGCTCCGGTTGACATGATGATCGTCAGGCTTCTGTGTTCTTCTCGGGGTCACCAATGAAGTGTTACGGGGTAGATTAAAGAATAAACTGTATTCAGTAAAACTGCTTGTATTTCTGCCTACCACGGCACTTCTTTAAAACAATTACAGGTACAAAAACAACAATAAGGACTATGGACAATTTGCACAAGTAAAACAGAAAATATAAAATAGTTGGAGCCGACTGGGTGAGACTAGCGTTCTCAAAAATTCTGGAAGCTATGCGTGTCGCTATACCGAGCGCGCATTCGCCTTGAGGCAAGGTCGAACACTGGGGTCGTTGACCTCTCCCAGTGGGTTCAAAATAATGCACATCACGGTCCGGACACGATCGGTTCCGAAGATTTCCGACCGTGCCCGAATGTGTGTTTCGTTCCCCAATCTGGACGTGCATTCGGTTTACATATATAAAGTTGTGGAGTGTAAATAACTGTGTGTAATAATAATTGTAATATATATTGTAATATGTCCATAGATATTTTGTGTGTTATAAATATAGTAAATAAGTAATTGTTGTGAATAATATATAATGTGCTAACCATGGTATAGACAATAATTCCTCGTTTGTTGTCTATGACGAACAAAACGTAAATATGACAGCTGACATGTCGAACGAGGAATTATGTTAGGTTATGTAATGTGTTGTGTGTAGTGTTTACAATTAGTTTTAAGAGATATAATTAAGAAACTAATCGTTCTAACCGCTACAACTCCATTAAAAACTCAAAATGCTCTATGTTTGCGGATGATCTAAAACTATACAAGGAAATTGAATCAAGTACCGACATTGAAACCTCGTCATTCGACGCTTTTTGTAATCACAGAAGCTACTAATCTTTTTTTGGGTACCACTTGGACCAGGCGTATCGCTAGTAGGCGTTTCATTAAAAACTTCTGCTATCTTCCTTTTTAGGCATCGCCTCTAAGCTGGCATTTCGCGACGCTTACGTAATCACAGTTCGGTCATTTTCTCTAAAACATCTTTCATGAAACATCGTCTGTAAAATGTGCTTGAATTTTGACTAATTAAAAATTTTAAGTATCACAAACTTACCGGTTACTTCATCAAACTAGAAATCTTCAAAAATCGTGTTTCATTAATTGCAACCGTACTCGTCAATCGTGTATGATCTATTTATACATATTCGTCCCTCAGACGAATAAAACTCTCTAACCACTCAGGGTCACTGCGAGTAAAATGCACTCGCGATACTAATGGTCGTATGACTTAGGAAGGTACTTGAGAGGTCAGCATTCTATCTGTTTCACTCTAAAAATTTGCCACAGGGATTGCATCTTGGTCCTATTCTTTTCCCCCCCCACACACACACACCACACACCACACCACACCACACACCACAGGTTGAGTAATAAAGGCGACTGATAACCCTTTATAATAACTCTCTGTGGTCGTTCTGAAAGATACGATTCAAACCAACGTAGCAAATGACCATGCATACCATAGTTCTCAAGTTTTTTAAGTAGAAGCACATGGTTTACTTTGTCGAACGCGCTACTGAAGTCAGTGTAAATTGAGTACACTTGCACACCGGAGTCTACGGATCTGCTGATATCATTAATGTAGTGAACTAATTTGGTGGTAGTGGATTTATTGGTACAGAAACCGTGCTGTTGCGTAGCAAATTGAGTTTTAATGAGCGAAGTTAATACAGGACAAACTAATGATTCGAACAGTTTCGAGAAAACTGAAAGAAGAGATATGGGCCGATAATTTTTAACATCATTTGGCTCCCCCTTTTTAAATATTGGAACTACGTGTGCGATTTTCCACTGCGTGGGAAACATAGAAGACATAAGGGACTTATTAAAAATAAGTTTGAGCGGTAATGATAGATATTTGGCACATCGCTTTATGAAATGCGGCGGTAGGCCGTCAGGCCCTGGGCCCTTGTAGATATTTAGTTTTTTTAATTCTTTAAGTACGTCTCGCTCTGTGAAATAATGGCTTCCTAGCGCATGCTGAGGGTACTCTTTTGACATTGTTTGTACCGTGAGTGTAACAGCTGGAGATGCAAAGGTGGCAGGAAAGTGTGAGGCAAACAGTTTACTTACTTCTTCTCCAGAAGTTGCCACTTTCCCGCTCCAATACATCTCAGATGGAATGTCATTAGACATGGCTTTTTTGGCTTTAACGAATGACCAAAATGCCCTCGGATTCAGTCTGATGTTATCTTCAGTGTTATTGACGTATGTGCTGTAGCACTTTTAGATCATATTTTTAGAACGTTCCTCCAATATACGGTATTCATATTTATCTCTGGGATTTTTGTATTTCTTACAACGAATTCGTAATTTTTCCTTTTCGTTGAGGAGTCTGATCAAGCATTTTGAAAAGCAAATAGGAAATTTTTTATTGCGTGTAGTATATCTAGGAACACATTCATCCACTATTTGATTCAATTGTGCGTAAAACGCGTCTACCATTAAGTCCACACCTACCAGATCAGAAAACAAACGCGCCCAATCGATGCTCTTCAACCTCTCATTTACGAGTGCATAGTTGGCTTTCCAGAAGTTATATTTGAGAGAACTCTTACTTTTTAATATTGCGTAAAATATTCTTGATAGTGATGTCTAGAGGAGGGTGATGAACATCGACCAGCGACATTGGATTCTGTAACAATATGATTTCAAAGCATTTCTTGCAATAACTCTTGTGGTTTCAACTCAAGTTTCATCCTGGCGCGGTCGATTTTAAGGGTCCCTGAAACGATTAATTACAATTGCTCAATTCAATTATAATTGTAGTAATATTGTAAATCGCTTCAATTGCATTTGGTACACGATCAATTTGCGCATCAATTTGTATCAATCACATTAAAATTGACAATTGCAATTGATCATTTTGGGGACCCTTTACATCCGCTAACATCTCAGGTTCTTGAAACAACTAGCATAGTTATTTCTTCTTCTGCTGGGAAATTCGTATATCCAGTGTGCCATTGTTCCGCCACAGATAGCTGACACCCTCTGTACGGACACCAATCCGCTTATAGAGTTAAAACAGCTTCTAGAGACACACGTCCTCATCGGAAGGCAAAGCAGTGGATGAGAGAAGCAAACTGTAGTCAAACCCCTCCCCTTCTCGCACACTTCATCACTCTGGAAGAACTTAATGACCACTGGACACTGGAGTGACTAAAAATCGAAATAAAAATGGGATCAGAACGCGCGCCGTGTGTCCATCTGTCGTTCAAGACACGAAACGTTTGCAATAGCTAAATACTAACTTATAATACATAAAGTCGAAAGTATAAATAGACACTAAGAATATTTATTCCCGAATGATCTCAACACCCACTTACTAATTGATAACATCTGAATCTGATACGGTATGCTAAACCTTGTTAGAATGGTTATCGAGGCCACACAGATCGTAAGACCGTATCGTGGAATTTTCAGAGTTGTGTGCTTTCACCTTTGAAAGTAAGTCAATAAAAATAAAATTATTTTAGTTAGTATATATACCATCTTACTGAAATAATTTATTTTTTATTAACCCACCTACTTTTCATAAATTTCAATGAATCTGCAAAATTTAATGCAACTTTTCGTTATTTTTCCACAGCTTGAAGTTCTTTGGACATAAGTGTTGTTTTTCCCCTTTTTTCAGGCACGAATTTCAATAAAAGATCCTACAAAATTAAACTGTTACTGTAACTTATTTGCATTTCGGCAAACAACAAACAATTATAAGAACATCTGTTTAAACATTCTATTATCGTAAACATGCACCACTTGTGCTATTATCAACGTATGAGCTTAAGTTTAAGGAAAACGACTAATGGTTTTTCTCAGTGCGCAGGATTCTCCTCAAGGTTAGTCATCAAGCGTATTTTGAGGTATATAAGTTAGCTAAAGCAACCAAAGGCTATCATTCGTTTGTGGTGAAGTACCCAGTGACCCGCACATCTCAACATGAAATTATTCGGCTTGGTAGTTCTGGTCCTGGCGATGTTCGCCATGCTGATGGGCGCCCTAAAGGCACCGGCAGTGCTTTGAAGAAAGGAGCAAAAGCGATCGTGAGTATATTGTTTCTTTTTTCATCCCTTCGACACTTTTTGTGGGACCTGAAATTGGGGCCTAATTTTTTATTTTTTTATTGGTGTGAATGTCGGTACCTCGTATTTATTTATTTATTTTGTTATGTATGTATGCACCCTTTTGTAGCACACATCGCTGTTCCTTGTCACCTTCATTCCTCAATAGTGAACCCCAAAATACCTTCAATGACTTAATTTTTATATTTGTTACAGAAAGCCGGAATCGGGGCGATTGGCGCCATCGGCACCGGCCGTGAAATCTACGAACAAATAAAGAACAAGCGGGGTTGAACACACCGGCACCGCAGAGAAACCACCGTATTGTGCAACTATTGTGATAAAGAAAATCCAAATGTTATTGTTACTAAAAATTATTAAGCATTCATTATAATTTCTAGTTTAACTATTGTTTTATAAATGTTGAATTAAAAAAATATACCTAAACATCTATAAAGTGCTTTAATTTACCAATACCTTAAACACCGTCAAGTATGTAGATCCTCTATTTGTAACTTCTTCACTGAACGAACAGTCTTCCTGCTCGCTGTATTTAATTTTTATTATTATTATTATTATTTTTATTATTATTTTATTATTTATTTATCACTCCTAAAATTACAAATTTCTCTTAGTCTATGTACAAAATCATGGCAATGAATACATATTTATAAGAGATTACGTTGAAGACCATACTAGTATAAACTGTGTCACAGTCGTCAGCGTCTTCCACACTTATTTATTAAAATCACAATTCATTGTTTTAAGCACAATATCTGTAGTATTGATGAAATGAAATGGTTGTAAGATGAAACTAATAAAGTTAAATACAATTTACAGGGAAAACAAACTATTTAGAATAAATACGTTACCACAATGATGAGTGAAGAATGTGTGTGTAGTGTGATAAGGAGTGAGGGTGTGTAATGTGTGAGGGTGTGCATGTATAGCAGGTGTAGATGAGTTGGTGTGTATCTGTTTTTAAACATGTTTAACTTTTAGTATTTTTTTCAGTTTCATTATAGTTTAATCGTAGGAGCCAGTCTCGTATTACATCCTTACATTTCTTATTTGGCAGTGCATAAATGTTGTTAAAACGGTTTGCTACGTTGTATAAAATATTACTTGCAACATAATACTGCTGCCTAGCAAGTACCGTTCGGTGAGGTGTCCCTGAGCAAACGCTTGTTTTGTCTCGCTTTGAAATCGGGATACATTCAATGCTTTTATGCTTACGGAGTATCGTTGATAATATAAAAAGCTGTCTAACAGTTAAAACAGAGCACTCACTATACAAAAGATCAGTGCTGTACCTTCGTGGTCGTCCAAGCATGACCTTCAATATAGCTCTTTGTGCACGCTCTAGGGGAAGTAGGATAGTCTTGCCAACCCCTCCCCATACAACGACACAGTATTGCAGTAAACTTTGAGCAAGGGCATAATAGACACATAATAAAGTTTCGTGATCAGCTGAGTACCTGAGTTTTCTAAAGATTGGCATCAACTTTCTCACTCGGCCAATTAACTGGGCTATATGTGCAGTCCATTTTAGGGAGTTGTCTATAATGAGACCAAGATATTTTATATTGGTAGTACGAGTTAGTTTAGGGCAATCACAATTTTCTATTGAGTTACAAGAATGTACCCTTACTTCAAATTCTGGTGGAGGCTGGGTATTACCACGGTGAGTAAAAGTGATATATCTGGTCTTGTCAACATTCAGTGTCAAAAGGTTATCATTAAGCCAGGTCATAGTCTCCCCAATCGCATGCTCTGTGTAATGCTGAGCCTCTTTCCAGTCATGTCCTTGCACAATCAAAGCAGTGTCATCGGCATACGTAATAATATTGCAGTTTGGAAGAACTTTTAAACACAAGCTGTTAATGTACAAAAGAAAGAGGGTGGGTCCAAGAACACTCCCTTGCGGAACGCCGAAAGAGAGAGACGCTTCAGAGCTTGTGTAGCTTCCTATTCTAACGCACTGGGTTCGGCTGGAGAGGTAAGATCGAAAAATCTCCAGTGCAATCCCACGAATGCCAATCGATTCCATCTTCGAAAGTAACAAGGGAACAGAGACAGTGTCGAAAGCCTTTGACATATCCAGAAACACACCTATAACTTTCTTTTTGGCATTAAGGTTTTGAGCTATGACCTCAGACAGAAGTAGAGTTGCATCTTCTGTAGACCGACCCTTCATGAAGCCAAATTAGTTATCAGCAATAACATTATTGTGCCGAAGAAAGTTTGTTAATCTAGAATTTAAGAGTTTCTCCAAGATTTTAGAAATTACTGTCAGCACATATATAGGTCTGAAGTTTCCGACAATGTCTCTGTCACCACTCTTATAGATAGGATGCACTAACACCCTCTTCAAAATGTTCGGGAAAACACCAGTGGTCAGGCATAGGTTACACATATGTGTAAGGGGAGAAATAAGACTGCACTTTGCACTTTTAATCACTAATGTAGGAATGTTGTCAATACCCGTTGCTGAGTCACTGTTTAAATTGAGAATAATGGATCCCATCTCTGCAAAGTCAGTGTCAAGTAGGACCATAGAATCTCTAGATGACTGCGATAAGTTAGATTTATTTAATTCATGCATCGATCGATTGGCACTCTGCTTATTTAATACTGCATTTGCAAGTGTTTCCCCGATTCCTGCAAAATAATCATTAACTACATTAACTGACTGGCATGGTTCTCGAGCAAGAGTAAGTAACTCACTGGGAGGAGATGAAATTTTCTTAAGGCTAGCAATCTTATTGATGGTATTCCACATACCCTTTGGATTATTTTTATTCTTCTGAAACTCGTTTTTTTCGTATGTAATCCTAAGTTTTTTTAAAAGGTTGTTGCAAAAGTTCCGATACCTTGTATAAGTGACTCGAGTAATGGCATTGTCTGGATCAAGCGTTGCTTTTTTGTGCAATTAGTCTCTGTGCCTAATGCACCGTACTAAGCCCGGAGTTAACCATGGCTTAATGGTTCGCCTACGATGAGGGATAGTTACAGGTATTGAGTGCGCAGTAATTGCTTGCGAAATTAGGTTTATTAAGTTGACAGTGGAAACATTCGCATCGACGGTATCATAAACAGGACTAAAATCTGTACCTGAAAGTTTGTGGACTAAAGATGGATAATCAATTTTAAGAAAAGTTGTCTTAGAAGTATGTCTTTTTATTTTACAATCAAGACAAAACACTAGGGGCGCATGGTCAGTTATAAACGAGTCAAGTACATATGTAGCTGAGTACTTATCCGATCTTAACATAACGTGGTCTAAACAACTGGTTTTACGAGTAGGGAAGACATGAGCAGGTAGAAGACCATGAAAAGCCATTTGATCCAAGTAATTACTACAGTTTGGATCATTACCACTTGGGGATATATTTATATTAATGTCACCTATCAGAACCACCGATTTCACTGACCTTAGTGATGAAAGACACAAATCAAGGCTGTCACAGAAATTATTAATATTTTTGTTAGATGGTGAGCGGTACACAGCTACGACAGCATATTCATTTTCTGATTGTAAAATAAGACAGTTGGCATCTAACACGGATGGTTTTGTTAAACGGTGTTTTATTTCAGATTTAATATATAAAATGACGCCGTCATTCTGATTGAGGTAGTCTGAAGTATATGACGTGTAGCCGACAATATCAGGTGCAATTTCACATTTACTCAGCCAACATTCTGTGAGTACGAGAATGTCACATTGTAAGCTAATTCTTTCCAGTAGAATGATAAGGTTATCATAGTTACAAGCTACGCTACGGATGTTAGTGTGCATTCAAGTTAAGGATGTCCGAGACAAATCAATATTATTTACAAGGCTTTCAGGAGAGCAGATCCTAGACTCAGATACCTGAGCCGAATCAATATCGCTTGAAATATTATCCAAAAATAGCATTTTTACGTGAGGATTCTAAAACGCGTATCTGATGTTTATGCAAAAGATAATTTTTAATAATTAGGATAATTATAATAACGATTAGTACATGTTTACCAATAGAGAAAGATATGAGATGTGTTGTTTATGTTTCCTACCTACTTACTTTAACTAAATACGGACCACTTTTTTTTTTTTTTTTTTAACTTCTCCCGCTCTGGGCGGAGCGGGAGGGTGTGTCAGACTCTTACTGACTAAAACCCACCCGTATTCCTTCCTGTTGCCAGGGGCCTCGGTGACCCTTTAGTACCTTCCCGCGACCCTGGCAGGAAATACGGACCTCAAAGTCCAGATTATAACTAACACCCCAACTACCAAAATAGGCATCATCTGTCAGCTTCCCAACTATATTGGGGTCAGCTTCCAGTCTAACCGGATACAACTGAATACCAGTATTTTACATGGAGCGACTGCCAGTCTCACCTCCACGACCCTGTTACTGGGTAACACGATACCCCTTGCCCCAAGTACGAGTAGGTAATCATATGCCTATGTCGGCGCATCATCGCCGTCGTTATCGGGGTCAGATATATTGGTTTGCACGAATATATCACACAATTACACAGTAACAGGAAATGGCAGGAAAATGCTTCTTGAACCTTACTTCACTTATTGTAACTCAGGGTGTTTATTCCACGAGCGGCGAACAAAGAATGTCTTTTTTTTCTGGCATGTCGCAGTCAAACTAGGGGGTTGACGTCTGCTTAACCGAACTTTCCTGTGGTTGCTTCGGAGTCTGGATTTGTGCCCGGTTGATGACAATAGGCTCGCCCCCTATTACATAATCAGCCTATAATGTTCCCACTGCTGAGACACAGGCCTCCTCTCTGCGAGAGGGAGTGGGCCATAATCCACCACGCGGGCCCAGTACGGGTTGGTAGATGTCACATGTCTTCGAATTTTTGGTTCTAGGACATGCCGTTTTCGTCACGATGTTTTCCTTCACCGTTTTTTGAGAGCAGTGGCGATGAAATTATTTACACAAAGTAAAGCGCCTGTCCAGGCTCGAACCTGCGACCTACAACTTGTAAGTCGCGGCCGTTACCACTGGGCCACCACTGCTCTCCGTCCCCTATTACATGGGACTTAAAAACATAACTGGCGAAATGTGGGTATACTACAGGGTCACCTCTGCCCAACCCTTCGGGGAAACAAAGCGGGATGTTATGTATGTTTAATCAAAAAATGCTTAAAATTAAAATAAACTAATGGTTTGGCTCCCATGTATATCGCTAAGCTCCAAGGTGGAACCGCAGTGGTTGCCCGTGAAAGTTTAATTTTCTTACGATTCCTTCAATTTGCAGGTGAGTGTCAGGTTGTATCTTGATTAAAATATGATTCGTGACCGTAACAAATATGTATTTACAGAATCACAATCATACGAATCATTAATACTAGATAGATAGGTAGGTACTCGTATGTAACTCACTTAAGGGTAGCTCCGAAGGAACCTGAAACTGGTTTTATTTATACATATTAGTATGACCCTTGAAAAAAAAAGCTTTAGACATTTTACCTTCTTTTATTGAACAGAACTTAATAATTCCTTGAGTAAAGAGGATAAAAAACGTATAAAGCTAATTATAACCAACAATTTCCATGCCAATCTGTGATTCCCGACCCAGTCGTGAGTCTTCATGTCACAAAATGGGTTTCTGGTCAAACTTACGATCGCTGATAGCATCATCCTCAAGCTGGTCTAAATCAAGAATCAAATAAAAGTAATGTATTATATGTAACAACAATATATAACGGCACATCAGGTTATACAAAACTGTCAAATCGCTCCAAAAGATTTTAAAACTTAAAATGCTGTTGTTTAAGGTGCAGATATATGATTTTAGTGACTTTTAAATCTGTTATTACGCCTTCAATTAATGCAAGTAAGTTACGCAAAAAATGTATGTTAAACTAGACCGCATACACATCAATTGTATCTGTGAATATTTTAGTATTGTAGTAAAATACTTTATGAAATAAATTCAGGAAGTAAGGTCTACCCAAATATAAAAATCGAAATTACTTCCAAACTACTAAAGATATTTTCATGTTTTTTTTTTTTTTGTATGAATAGACTATTTTGTTATCTATAATTCTATCTGTGATTTTTTTCAAATATTCATACTTTTATTACTAAAAATAAATATTCCCTATAAAATCGAACGGAACGGCATGCGGCGCTCTGCGCGGGCGACGGGCGGCAGTGTACCACTGACCACTGTCACGGGTAGACGCTGACACTTTGCGCGACCGCTGTACTTACGTATTTTTTCAACAATATGGGTAGAACAACTAAAGTTCTGAAAGAGAAATGACGTATATATGAAAGAAACAGGATACTGAGGTAAGTTTCTCATATATTATTATAATATAATGAGGTTAGCTAAAAGTTATTTTGATAATAATTTGTGCGCGAGTATATCCATTATTTACGAGTAAGTTCAAACATAACTTTAGATCCGTGTCAAATTTTTTTTTTTTTTTTTTAGGAGGATTTGAAATAATACAGATTCCCGAAACGAAAATGCGAAGAGCAAGTAAGTACCTACCTAATAAATTGTAGACTACCATTTATTATGGTTTTTTGAGGACAACCCTGTTACAGCAGGTTTGAAACTTACCTAGCTTAAAAAAAAAAACAGGTATAGTACATTATTGAGATTATGTTTTACTATTTTAGTTGTTGCGAGCCGACGGAAGTAAATAATGATAAAAATAATGAAAGAACTGACAATAATTCCCAACATGAAAAAGCGGAGACAAAGTGAGTATTAAATTGTAGATTCTAGGCATACCATTTATTATGGTTTTATGGGGAAAATCCCGTTATAGTAGGTTAGAAACTTGTCTAGTTTAAATAAACAGGTGCAGCTCATTAATAAGATTATGTTTTAATATTTTGGTTTTTGCGGCCCGACGGAAAGAAATAATGACGAAAATAGTGAAAGAACTGACAATGGTTCGTTATTTATTATATACAATGTAGATTCACAGGTTTTTTTTATATATTTCCAGGACCTACAACTGGAATGGAATCAATGATTTTGTTTGAATGCAGACAAAGAAGAGACAGAGAAACAGGAAGATCAAGACACTCGCACACAAGAGGAATATTTCGAAAAATGACTACATTTCTACGAAATGTAAAAAAAATAATTAGTACAAACAAATTCACGCCTTCTTCCCAAGGGGAAGGCAAAAACTATAGAAGGCCAGCTGCACGCTTCTTTTAAACCACACCGTTGCCTTATCACATAATTTTTCAGCCTATCATTATAAATGACTATAAGTCACGTCACACATGCTTCGCAAGGAGGCATTTCTACAGCATTTAGGGCCGATTTTTCAATCATCAGTTAACTTCTATCCGAGGAATAAATATGGCACTTTGACATATTTTCTATACAAAAGCTGTCAAAACGTCAAACATATTCTTCACATAAAAGTTATTTGGCGATTGAAATATCGGCCCTTATTCTACTTTTATGCTTCTTTTGCCACACCCAAAATTCATTCACTTCCATGCGTAAACTTAGACACCAGCACACCATTATGAACAGCCAGTCGAGCCTTTTTAGGCATCGACTAGTTGATTACAATCGCATGTATAGTAACATTCACTTTATTTCCCGCATTTACTCTCCTTTCCACATCTTCATCAATCTTTCCATCCCTTGTAAACTGACTCCCCAAATATACTAACTTACTCTGGGGGGCGATTCTACTAACAACATTGTTCTAAAATGGCAATTGAACCTCAACTCAATCAGGGTTTTCAAGCGTTTTCATATTTTACTTATGAATAACGTATGATTCTTTTTGCTATTGTAGGCATACGTAGGTACCTACCTAGGTACGCACCGGAATATTAATATATTTGATGTTAGAACTAATATTATACGAAAATCATTGAATACTTATCACATCACATATCATACCGTGATACCTACTGATCCTAAAATTATTTCTTTGTTTCCATGACATGCAACAGTGATCAGCGACTATTGGCATGGCCAGCATGCCATTTAGTATAGTAGTTAGTATAGTATTCCATTCCCGCTGTTTATTCTATAGTAAAGTAACTCTATCCGACATTTAAAATCCGTTTCGTTTTACGCGATTCGAACCGCCCAGACTGTTTCCTTTAAGAAAATCTGCTAATTTACAATTATTAAAATATATGGAAAAAATCATTTACTTTTCGTGGTAAATATAACGGAAAATAAGTTTTAATGGGTTTATTATTCGTATAAACTTTATTTGTTATTTAACCATTTTTGTTATAGTAATATTATAAACTTACTAATTGAACTATAGGTAACACTCATTCATTGCCATTCATTCCCGTAGTGATTGAGTTGGGTTTCGACTTGGTTACAGTCAGTTACAGTTTCAGTTATTGTCATAAAAATTGTAGAATAGATTTATGGGGGACGAACGAGAGCCGAACGAAACCAAACCATTGATGAGACGGTACAGAGCGTATAACTTTGCAAATTAGTAGCATCGGCCCCCTGATCCATACAGCCCATTCCCTCTAAATCTTGCCTGCACATCTCATATTTTCTCATCTGCCACTAAAGAAATTAATTGTTTTATTTTGGAATTAAATTTATTTATTTAGATTTTTGGCTTTTCATTTCACTTTATATTGTTTCCATAGCTAAAGAGCTCGTTAGTCGCATCACAGCCGCACGGGCTGATCAATTAGGTTAAGCTATTCTTGCCGCGGTTCTTCCGTGGATGGGTGAGCATCTTTACGTACCGAGACTAATCCGTGCCTCGTAAAGTCTCGAAAAAATGTTGTGTCCAATATAGTAAAAGTTGTTTATAATGATGAGTACAATGACGAGAGAGGTTGACGGTGTTTAAAATTACACCCTGTTTAAACCAACTTATTCAATGCAAACTATTAAAATAATATAATATATTACAATCTTATTTTATTATCAGAATATTACCTTATTTATGAACACTACATAAAAAATAATTGGATGGTGATAAAAAATCAGGCAGGACAGTCCACACAATCTGAAACGTATGGTTACCCTACGTTATGTGCGAACGGTTGCGGGGTCGCGGGGGTGACGCAAGCTCCTCCCACTCGCTCAAGGTCGCTGGCATTTACCGTCCTCTTAAGTTAAAAATCGAATGGGAATATTGAGTTTATTGTACTTGATGTGCTGGCGACTGTACAATCTACAGACTAGAAAGCAGTTGTAAGCACAATTGTTTTAATACAAAAGTACGCTATTTCCTTTTCAGAAAACCAAAATACATAGGACTTAAACATAACTGGCGAAATGCGGAACTACTACCCTCTGCCCAACCCTTCGGGGAACACAGGCGTGATGATAAAACAAAATTGTTAAGTAATAAAAATTGAGCTCCCGAATCCTTTGACCAATTTGCCCATAGTTCAGGATCACCCTGGAATCCTATTTCGAAAACTCAATCCCAAACCTGATACCTAGCTATCTGCAAACAGATTCTTTGTTTACACAACAAAATCACGTATTATCGATCAAATTATGGTGTTTGTCGGAATCCAGTCCCGATTACTTATGTAATCTGCTACCTAGGTATATCCAATTTACCCAAGGCTCAACAGTAATCGTTTACCTGTTGTATAATTACACGTGTCTTATTACACGACCGCCCAAAAAAATAAGTGTTATGTTTTCAGGGTTCATGTATTTTCGTGTGTTTCTTTATTCCACCATAACTTCTAAACGGCTTAACCGATATCAACGTATGTGGTATCGTTAGAAGCGTTGCGTTATTTCGGGTAACATAGGCTGTGGAAAATTTAAAAAAAATCATGAATTTAAACTTTTTTTTTTCATAAAAATTTGACTATGTATACTATGGTCGTCTACAGCTTACTCAGTAGGGTCTACCCTTTATGGCAGAACTTTTTTGTCATAATATTATTTTGCATAACAGCGGACAGCATAAACATCATTTCGCAGAAAATTGTTTGGCAGACACTCATTTATCATACATTCAAAACTCATAAGTTTGTAAGTCAGAATCACCTTTAGGGATTAATTTTATATCCATTATAATTAAAAAGGAGAACCATAATATCCCAGAAAGTTCACAGTGAGAGTCGTCTTTTGGTATAGTTACATTTCATATCGACAGTCATTAAATCAAAACGTCCGTTAAACAGTCAGGGGATATATTTTGAAACAAGCATACACCATGCATGCAGCAAGCATGCAGCACGCAAACAAGCATACACCATGCATGCAACAAGCATGCAGCATGCAAGCAAGCATGCAACATGCAGCAAGCATGGTTTCTGTCATGGTTCCGGCGCTGCGGGGCTCCGGCAGTCCCACGCGAGCTTAAAGTACACTCTAGGGGTAGGGCAGACAAGACTACGTGGAGTCGGTTTTGCAGCGATTCTTTTCTGTCACTAACCTATTAACTATTTTTCATAGTATGCCAAGTGAAATTGTACCAAATTATCGTCGCTTTAAATAAAAGTTATGCTAAATGAAATTATGCGGAATTTTAACTTTGCCAAAGGTAATTATGTCAAATAACATTCTGCCATCTTAAAGGTATGTCATTGTTAATTCGGACATAGAAACATTCGGCCAAACAATAATTATATTAAATAATTTTATGCCTCAATATTATTCGTTTAAAGAAAATTATGCCAAGTGTGTTATGCCAAATAAATTTCGGAGCATTAAGATTCTGCCAGATAGAGGAAACCCAGCTCAGTACATAACAAAAATATATAACAAGCAAGAACTAAATCGCCTCAGAGGTCTTAATCACAATTAAAAAACCAAAATAAAAATAGTATTGCGTTATTATTTGCGCGATGTCGATTACCTAAAAAATAAAAGTTATCTTTCGTGGAGCTTGTGCGTTTGAATGAATGAATGAATGAAATGCACCGACCCCAGCGTGGTTAAACCAGACTCGATTGCTCGAATGAACCCAAGGTTTCGCACTAGTCCCTGGAGCCTCATGTTTCATGGGACTACAAAGACCATTGCATATCAAAGAGTAGACCGGGGGGCGCGGTAATGGTCAGGAAGACGTGCCCTTAGAATAGGGAGGATTATTAGAGCCTACCGGATATGCATCCTAGAGTAAGCAATGGAATAGTGGAGAGACGGGTAATTTATCTATGGGCATATTTTAACAACATCGCCGCCAGGTTGGCTCAGGTCCAGGTGTTTTCTCGACTCTTTTCTGTGTGTGTCACTGCTATGCTGTGTTGCACGTTGCTGTTTCCAATGTCTAGTTAAATATTTCTTGTCTCCATCTTTTCTATTTAAAGTTCACTTTTACGCAGTCGGGTTTTTTTAATTCATTAAATTACTTTTTTTTTGTCTACCTACCTACTTTAGCAAAATGCGGACTTCTAAGTCCAGATTACACCCCAACTACTAATAGTAAGTAATAATATACTTAGCCATTCGCTACAAATAGCCATAATATACCTCCTTAAGTTCATGCAGTCTGCTGAGCTATAGGTACGATGTCTGACTTATACGTGCCCACTTCAGGACAGATCCATTCAAATCTGTGCGGTACTTTCTTCAAGAGACCACCTCAGACATTAACCTGCGTGATCCTCATAAATGACAAAATAAATGATAAATGATTTTATTTCTGTAAGTAGGTTTTTACAACGTCAAACATATTTTTTAAAACACAACAATACCAAAGAAAGGATTCAGATCATTGTAAGAAATGTCTACACTTTGAGCAAAATAGATAGGTGCCTATTTCATATAGGTACCATATCTTAAGACTCTGGCCGTTATTATGGATTCATACTTCGACACAAGTGTCAAGGCTAGCCAGATGATTATGCTTGCATATCGACGGCCATCAATCTGCCATCAATCTTTCTAGCCTTTCCCATTCTAATCGGATGCTGCCACCCGACCAGTATTTTATATGGAGCAACCGCCCATCTGACCTGCACAACCCAGTTACTGGGTAACACGATACCCCTTTGTAAGACTTTCCTCTTACTTTCCTCTTACGGACTAACGCCAACGACTTAATGGCCCTTATTGTCAACATCTACATAAAAGTATCCATCCTCATATCGGAGTGAAATGTAATTTCCAGTAATGGCATTTTGGAATTGGGGGGAGGGGCTTATGTCTGGAACAATCTTTGGATGAAAGATGATGATGATGAAATGGAGTAGGCATGTGTCATAATAGTATGCCTGCATAAATTATTATTATAAAGGAAAGTGTTTTTGAGATGAGACTGTGGGGCCCAAAACTAAATAAGAAATAAGTAGAGAAAATTCGTAAAACATGTATGTACCTTCCTAGATAATTATGTAACTTACCTACTTAAGTAGGTAGGTAAGAAACAGAAGATGGTTTTATTAATTTTTACATGACTCCTGAAAAACCTGAAGTTAGACCATTGCACCTTCTTTTATTGAACAGAACCTAATTAATACTTGAGTAATTAGGATGAAAACGTGCAAAAATAATATCTTTAGCTATGTCAATGGTCTAAAAGACAGAGCAGATTTCTAAAAAAATATTTTGTTCGGCTAAATTTGTTACCTGGTGAAGCTGCACCATTTGCAATCATCAGAAAACCAATTTTCCATTTTCCACCTTTTGTCAGTTGACGTAACATCAAGGCTAGACCTTATAAGCTAAAGTTCATTAATAATCGATTTTCTTGCTACCAAATGTGATAAAAAGCTTTTGTTACCATTTTGTTTTTATTATTTCAACTTCCAAAAAAATCTAAACCATTTTTTTATTTTTGAAATTTGCCAATATTTCTGTTTTCAATTGTATTAAGTGATTTTATTCACAACAAGTGTCGGTGGTCAAAAGTGATTTTATCTACCGCGCCACAATTTCGCCTTAGATAACACATTAGCGGGTGTTTGACAGAAACTTTTAACCCTAGCTTAATAAACATTCGTCTCACAGACCGCGCGAAACGTAAAAATTATTCATTTTTTTAGAGTGGAAGAGATAGCAAGCTGACCTCTCAAGTACCTTCCTAAGTCATACGATACGACCATTAAATTATAGTAATGGCAATTAATGTGATTTCACATTAATTTCATTAGCATGTGAATTCTTGAGTCTTAGCTAATTGCTATGCTATTTGCTAATATATCGATTCTATTCAGAATCTCACAGACATTACGTCTCACAGACGAACATATTCAGGGATAACCATCCCTGAATATGTTCGTCTGTGAGACGTAATAATGTAATAATAATTTACTAAGTAATAATAATATAATCTGCATAATAATTATGAATTTATGATATTTAAAAATAAATAATTTGCACGCTTGCTTGCAGGCAATGACTTTAAGGCTGTAAGCTCTTTCCTTGTAAACTATGTATTTTCTTGCAAATAAATATTTTGAATTTGACGAATGTTACTCCTACATAACTTTATAACCATAACTAATAACTTTATCCATAACTTTATGAATCTAGGGTTACGCGCGCCTAGTACTTTTGTACTTTACCTAGTAATGATAAAATGTTCTATAACACTGTACTTATAGCGAACACAATGTGTGTGAAGCTACAGAAGGTGTGCTGTTTTTTTGAGTTGAGTTTTATGATTATCGTTGCACATTGATGATATAATAATAAGTTCGACTTCTATGTGTTCCATCCTGACAAGCGAATAATACCATCAGCCTCTTAAAGCAAGGTGGCATAGAGCACTGCATAAACTATCATCACTCGACAGGAAGGTCTTTGACAAACAGATTGTACTGTTGAAAAACTAAGCAATAAAAGTTAGATATTGTAACAACATATTTCGACGCCTTAGGGTACCCGAACCGATCGATTGCAATTGTCAATGAAGATTTCAAATGAGGGACAAATGAAGCTCCAATTAAATCGATTTCTGGACTGGTGCTGCGAAAACTCGCGCAACAATATGATTTCAAAGCATAATTTGCAATAACTCTTGCGGCTTCAACTCAGGTTTCATCCTGGCGCAGTCGATTTTAAAGGTCTCTGAAACGATTCATTACCATTGATCAATTTAATTGTAACTGTAGTAATATTGTTTATCGCTTCAATTGCATTTGGTACACGATCAATTTGCGCATCAATTTGTATAAAACATTAAAATTGACAATTGCAATTGATCGTTTTGGGGACCCTTTACATCCGCTAGCATCTCAGGTTCTTGAAACAACTAGCATAGTTATTTCTTCTTCTGCTGGGAAATTCGTATATCCAGTGTGCCATTGTTCCGCCGCAAAGATAGCTTTCACTCTCTGTATGGACATCAACAACATCTTGCCCGCTTAAAGAGTTAAAACAGCTTCTAGAGACACACGTCCTCATCGGAAGGCAAAGCAGTGGATGAGAGATGCAAACTGTAGTCAAACCCCTCCCCTTCTCGCACACTTCATCACTCTGGAAGAACTTAATGACCACTGGACACTGAATCGACTAAAAATCGAAATAAAAACGGGATCTGAACGCGCGCCGTGTGCCCATCTGTCGTTCAGGACACGAAACGTTTGCAATAGCTAAATACTGACTTAAAACACATTAAGTCGAAAGTATAAATAGACACTAAGAATATTTATTCCCGAACGATCTCAACACCCACTTACTAATTGATAACATCTGAATCTGATACGGTATGCTAAACCTTGTTAGAATGGTTATCGAGGCCACACAGATCGTAAGACCTTATCCTGGAATTTTCAGAGTTGCACACAACCTTTGAAAGTAAGTCAGTAAAAATAAAATTATTTTAGTTAGTATACCATCTTACTGAAATAATTTAGTTTTTATTGAGCCACCTACTTTTCATAAATTTCAATGAATCTGCAAAATTTAATGCAACTTTTCGTTATTTTTTCCACAGCTTGAAGTTCTTTGGACATAATTGTTGTTTTTCCCCTTTTTTCAGGCACGAATTTCAATAAAAGATCCCACAACATTAAACTGTTTCTGTAACTTATTTGCATTTCGGCAAATAACAAACAATTATAAGAACATCTGTTTAAACATTGTATTATCGTAAACATGCACCACTTGTGCTATTATCAAAGTATGAGCTTAAGTTTAAGGAAAACGACTAATAATTTTTCTCAGTGCGCAGGATTCTCCTCAAGGTTAGTCATCAAGCGTGTTTTGAGGTATATAAGTTAGCTAAAGCAACCAAAGTCTATCATTCGTTTGTGGTGAAGTACCCAGTGACCCGCACATCTCAACATGAAACTGTTCGGCTTGGTAGTTCTGGTCCTGGCGGTGTTCGCCATGCTGATGGGCGGCGCTAGCGCACACCCTAAAGGCACCGGCAGTGCTTTGAAGAAAGGAGCAAAAGCTATCGTGAGTATATTGGTTTTTTTTTCATCCCTTCGACACTTGTTGTGGGACCTAAAATTGGGGCCCAATTTTTTTCCATAAAACTCAATCCAATTTTACTGCATAGGTATTGTTCATTTCCGCATTTTTTTTTTATATGAACTCTTTTACATGTTTTAACATTTAACTTAAAGTTGTATTTTTGTATTGGTATGAACGTCGGTACCTCGTATGCACCCTTTTGTAGCACACATCGCTGTAATTTCCTTGTTTCCACTTTCATTCCTCAATAGTGAACCCCAAAATATCTTCAATGACTTAATTTTTATATTTGTTACAGAAAGCCGGAATCGGGGCGATTGGCGCCATCGGCACCGGCCATGAAATCTACGAACAAATAAAGAACAAGCGGGGTTGAACACACCGGCACCGGAGAGAAACCATCGTATTGTGCAACTATTGATTGTGATAAAGAAAATCCAAATGTTATTGTTACTAAAAATTATTAATATTTTTTTTTATTAATTAATTATAATTACTTGTTAAACTATTGTTTTATAAATGTTGAATTAAAAAAATATACCTAAACATCCATAAAGTGCTTTAATTTACCAATACCTTAAACACCGTCAAGTATGTAGATCCTCATTTTGTAACTTCTTCACTGAACGAACAGTCTTCCTGCTCGCTGTATTTAATTTTTATTATGTTTCCTACCTACTTACTTTAGCTAAATACGGACCACTTTTTTTTTTTTAACTTCTCCTGCTCTGGGCGGAGCGGGAGGGTGTGTCTGACTCTTACTGACTAAAACCCACCCGTATTCCTTCCTGATGCCAGGGGCCTCGGTGACCCTTTAGTACCTTCCCGCGACCCTGGCAGGAAATACGGTCCTCAAAGTCCAGATTATAACTAACACCCCAACTACCAAATAGGCATCATCTGTCAGCTTTCCCAACTATATTGGGGTCAGCTTCCAGGCTAACCGGATACAGCTGAATACCAATATTTTACATAGAGCGACTGCCTGTCTCACCTCCACGACCCAGTTACTGGGTAACACGATACCACTTGCACCAAGTACGAGTAGATAATCATATGCCTATGTCGGCGCATCATCGCCGTCGTTATCGGGGTCAGATATATTGGTTTGCACGAATATATCACACAATTACACAGTAGCAGGAAATGGCAGGAAAATGCTTCTTGAACCTTACTTCACTTATTGTAACTCAGGGTGTTTATTCCACGAGCGGTGAACAAAGAATGTCTTTTTTTTCTGGCATGTCGCAGTCAAACTAGGGGGTTGACGTCTGCATAACCGGACTTTCCTGTGGTTGCTTCAATAAATTAAGGCCTCCAGTTAGGGCAAAAACTTATAAACTAAGCGACTACACGCTAAGGGCACCTCCTGTGGGGTACGGAGCTCGACTTAGGGCGTAGCTGGGTGAGGACAGCAAGGGACAGGCTGGATCGGATTAGGATTATAAAAGGGCGAATTAAGCTACAGGCTCAGAGTCAGCGGTGCGGCCTCCTGGCTGGAGCAAGGGTCGGCGCGGAGATGGGAATGTCTTTTCATTCGCATTACAACAGTTTTGTAATACACAAAAATACCGCCAAACTTTACCGCGAAGCTTTGCCGCAAAACCTTACCGCCAAATATAATTTATATAAATCAAGCGGATATGTCAAAATAATTCCATAATACACTTTTTTTAAATCAAGCGGATGTGTCAAGGTGTGTGTTGCTGCGGCCATCCCGCCGGTTGAGCGCGGCCCAAAGTGTAATGGCCATCCGGCTGGTCCGGAGATACCGCACGGTCTCCTGCGAGGCAGCGAGCCTCCTTGCCGGATTGCCGCCATGGGATCTGGAGGCAAAGGTCCTCGCGCACGTATGGGAGTGGCGCGAGGAGGCGAAACGCCGGGGCGTAACTCCGCTGCTGCGAGAAATATTCACACATATTTGAATTTTTCATTCAAATCCTTAATACCAACATAGATAAAGTCAACTAGAAAGCACAATATTTTAAATAAAAGAAACTTTATATAAATTCAACCGGAAATACAAGTATTAATTCAATAAATAACATTGAAGTCAGATTAAGTCCAAAATAATAAAAAAAACTGACTGTGACTGCCTCGTTGGTCTAGTGGTCACAAGCGCTACTGCTGAGCATGAGGTCCTGGGTTCGATTTCCGGGTCGGCAAAGTGTTATCGGTTTTTTCTATCTGGAATTTCTCAGTAGCAGCCCGGAGTCTGGATTTGTGCCCGGTTGATGACAATAGGCTCGCCCCCTATTACATAATCAGCCTATAATGTTCCCACTGCTGAGACACAGGCCTCCTCTCTGCGAGAGGGAGTGGGCCATAATCCACCACGAGGGCCCAGTGCGGGTTGGTAGATGTCACATGTCTTCGAATTTTTGGTTCTAGGACATGCCGGTTTCCTCACGATGTTTTCCTTCACCGTTTTTTGAGAGCAGTGGCGATGAAATTATTTACACAAAGTAAAGCGCCTGTCCAGGCTCGAACCTACGACCTACAACTTGTAAGTCGCGGCCGTTACCACTGGGCCACCACTGCTCTCCGCCCCCTATTACATGGGACTTAAAAACATAACTGGCGAAATGTGGGTGTACTACAGGGTCACCTCTGCCCAACCCTTCGGGGAAACAAGGCGGGATGTTATGTATGTTTAATCAAAAAATGCTTAAAATTAAAATAAAATAATGGTTTGGCTCCCATGTATATCGCTAAGCTCCAAGGTGGAACCGCAGTGGTTGCCCGTGAAAGTTTAATTTTTTTACGATTCCTTCAATTTGCAGGTGAGTGTCAGGTTGTATCTTGATTAAAATATGATTCGTGACCGTAACAAATATGTATTTACAGAATCACAATCATACGAATCATTAATACTAGATAGATAGGTAGGTACTCGTATGTGTTATATGATATCTCGTATGATAAGGAACCTGAAACTGTTTTTATTTATACATAGGTATATTAGTATGACCCCTGAAATAAAAAGCTTTAGACATTTAACCTTCTTTTATTGAACAGAACTTAATAATTCCTTGAGTAAAAAGGATAAAAAACGTATAAAGCTAATTATAACCAACAATTTCCATGCCAATCTGTGATTCCCGACCCAGTCGTGAGTCTTCATGTCACAAAATGGGTTTCTGGTCAAACTTACGATCGCTGATAGCATTATCCTCAAGTTGGTCTAAATCAAGAATCAAATAAAAGTAATGTATTATATGTAACAACAATATATAACGGCACATCAGGTTATACAAAACTGTCAAATCGCTCCAAAAGATTTTAAAACTTAAAATGCTGTTGTTTAAGTTAAAAATCGAATGGGAATATTGAGTTTATTGTACTTGATGTGCTGGCGACTGTACAATTTACAGACTAGAAAGCAGTTGTAAGCACAATTGTTTTAATACAAAAGTACGCTATTTCCTTTTCAGAAAACCAAAATACATAGGACTTAAACATAACTGGCGAAATTCGGAACTACTACCCTCTGTCCAACCCTTCGGGGAGCACAGGCGTGATGATAAAACGAAATTGTTAAGTAATAAAAATTGAGCTCCCGAATCCTTTGACCAATTTGCCCATAGTTCAGGATCACCCTGGAATCCTATTTCGAAAACTCAATCCCAAACCTGATACCTAGCTATCTGCAAACAGATTCTTTGTTTACACAACAAAATCACGTATTATCGATCAAATTATGGTGTTTGTCGGAATCCAGTCCCGATTACCTATGTAATGTGCTACCTAGGTATATCCAATTTCCTCAAGGCTCAACAGTAATCGTTTAACTGTTGTATAATTACACGTGTCTTATTACACGACCGCCCAAAAAAATGAGTGTTATGTTTTCAGGGTTCATGTATTTTCGTGTGTTTCTTTATTCCACCATAACTTCTAAACGGCTTAACCGATATCAACGTATGTGGTATCGTTAGAAGCGTTGCGTTATTTCGGGTAACATAGGCTGTGGAAAATTTAAAAAAAATCATGAAAATAAACTTTTTTTTTTCATAAAAATTTGACTATGTATACTATGGTCGTCTACAGCTTGCTCAGTGGGGTCTACCCTTTATGGCAGAACTTTTTTGTCATAATATTATATTGCATAACAGCGGACAGCATAAACATCATTTCGCAGAAAATTGTTTGGCAGACACTCATTTATCATACATTCAAAACTCATAAGTTTGTAAGTCAGAATCACCTTTAGGCATTAATTTTATATCCATTATAATTAAAAAGTAGAACCATAATATTCCAGAAAGTTCACAGTCAGAGTCGTCTTTTGGTATAGTTACATTTCATATCGACAGTCGTTAAATCAAAACGTCCGTTAAACAGTCAGGGGATATATTTTGAAACAAGCATACACCATGCATGCAGCAAGCATGCAGCATGCAAACAAGCATACACCATGCATGCAACAAGCATACAGCATGCAAGCAAGCATGCAACATGCAGCAAGCATGGTTTCTGTCATGGTTCCGGCACTGCGGGGCTCCGGCAGTCCCACGCGAGCTTAAAGTACACTCTAGGGGTAGGGCAGACAAGACTACGTGGAGTCGGTTTTGCAGCGATTCTTTTCTGTCACTAACCTATTAACTATTTTCATAGTATGCCAAGTGAAATTGTACCAAATAATCGTCCCTTTAAATAAAAGTTGTGCTAAATGAAATTATGCGGAATTTTAACTTTGCCAAAGGTAATTATGTCAAATAACATTCTGCCATCTTAAAGGTATGTCATTGTTAATTCGGACATAGAAACATTCGGCCAAACAATAATTATATTAAATAATTTTATGCCTCAATAATATTCGTTTAAAGAAAATTATGCCAAGTGTGTTATGCCAAATAAATTTCGGAGCATTAAGATTCTGCCAGATAGAGGAAACCCAGCTCAGTACATAACAAAAATATATAACAAGCAAGAACTAAATCGCCTCAGAGGTCTTAATCACAATTAAAAAACCAAAATAAAAATAGTATTGCGTTATTATTTGCGCGATGTCGATTACCTAAAAAATAAAAGTTATCTTTCGTGGAGCTTGTGCGTTTGAATGAATGAATGAAATGCACCGACCCCAGCGTGGTTAAACCAGACTCGATTGCTCGAATGAACCCAAGGTTTCGCACTAGTCACTGGAGCCTCATGTTTCATGGGACTACAAAGACCATTGCATATCAAAGAGTAGACCGGGGGGCGCGGTAATGGTCAGGAAGACGTGCCCTTAGAATAGGGAGGATTATTAGAGCCTACCGGATATGCATCCTAGAGTAAGCAATGGAATAGTGGAGAGACGGGTAATTTATCTATGGGCATCTTTTAACAACATCGCCGCCAGGTTGGCTCAGGTCCAGGTGTTTTCTCGACTCTTTTCTGTGTGTGTCACTGCTATGCTGTGTTGCACGTTGCTGTTTCCAATGTCTAGTTAAATATTTCTTGTCTCCATCTTTTCTATTTAAAGTTCACTTTAACGCAGTCGGGTTTTTTTTAATTCATTAAATTACTTTTTTTTTGTCTACCTACCTACTTTAGCAAAATGCGGACTTCTAAGTCCAGATTACACCCCAACTACTAATAGTAAGTAATCATATACTTAGCCATTCGCTACAAATAGCCATAATATACCTCCTTAAGTTCATGCAGTCTGCTGAGCTATAGGTACGATGTCTGACTTATACGTGCCCACTTCAGGACAGATCCATTCAAATCTGTGCGGTACTTTCTTCAAGAGACCACCTCAGACATTAACCTGCGTGATCCTCATAAATGACAAAATAAATGATAAATGATTTTATTTCTGTAAGTAGGTTTTTACAACGTCAAACATATTTTTTAAAACACAACAATACCAAAGAAAGGATTCAGATCATTGTAAGAAATGTCTACACTTTGAGCAAAATAGATAGGTGCCTATTTCATATAGGTACCATATCTTAAGACTCTGGCCGTTATTATGGATTCATACTTCGACACAAGTGTCAAGGCTAGCCAGATGATTATGCTTGCATATCGACGGCCATCAATCTGCCATCAATCTTTCTAGCCTTTCCCATTCTAATCGGATGCTGCCACCCGACCAGTATTTTATATGGAGCAACCGCCCATCTGACCTGCACAACCCAGTTACTGGGTAACACGATACCCCTTTGTAAGACTTTCCTCTTACTTTCCTCTTACGGACTAACGCCAACGACTTAATGGCCCTTATTGTCAACATCTACATAAAAGTATCCATCCTCATATCGGAGTGAAATGTAATTTCCAGTAATGGCATTTTGGAATTGGGGGGAGGGGCTTATGTCTGGAACAATCTTTGGATGAAAGATGATGATGATGAAATGGAGTAGGCATGTGTCATAATAGTATGCCCGCATAAATTATTATTATAAAGGAAAGTGTTTTTGAGATGAGACTGTGGGGCCCAAAACTAAATAAGAAATAAGTAGAGAAAATTCGTAAAACATGTATGTACCTTCCTAGATAATTATGTAACTTACCTACTTAAGTAGGTAGGTAAGAAACAGAAGATGGTTTTATTAATTTTTACATGACTCCTGAAAAACCTGAAGTTAGACCATTGCACCTTCTTTTATTGAACAGAACCTAATTAATACTTGAGTAATTAGGATGAAAACGTGCAAAAATAATATCTTTAGCTATGTCAATGGTCTAAAAGACAGAGCAGATTTCTAAAAAAATATTTTGTTCGGCTAAATTTGTTACCTGGTGAAGCTGCACCATTTGCAATCATCAGAAAACCAATTTTCCATTTTCCACCTTTTGTCAGTTGACGTAACATCAAGGCTAGACCTTATAAGCTAAAGTTCATTAATAATCGATTTTCTTGCTACCAAATGTGATAAAAAGCTTTTGTTACCATTTTGTTTTTATTATTTCAACTTCCAAAAAAATCTAAACCATTTTTTTATTTTTGAAATTTGCCAATATTTCTGTTTTCAATTGTATTAAGTGATTTTATTCACAACAAGTGTCGGTGGTCAAAAGTGATTTTATCTACCGCGCCACAATTTCGCCTTAGATAACACATTAGCGGGTGTTTGACAGAAACTTTTAACCCTAGCTTAATAAACATTCGTCTCACAGACCGCGCGAAACGTAAAAATTATTCATTTTTTTAGAGTGGAAGAGATAGCAAGCTGACCTCTCAAGTACCTTCCTAAGTCATACGATACGACCATTAAATTATAGTAATGGCAATTAATGTGATTTCACATTAATTTCATTAGCATGTGAATTCTTGAGTCTTAGCTAATTGCTATGCTATTTGCTAATATATCGATTCTATTCAGAATCTCACAGACATTACGTCTCACAGACGAACATATTCAGGGATAACCATCCCTGAATATGTTCGTCTGTGAGACGTAATAATGTAATAATAATTTACTAAGTAATAATAATATAATCTGCATAATAATTATGAATTTATGATATTTAAAAATAAATAATTTGCACGCTTGCTTGCAGGCAATGACTTTAAGGCTGTAAGCTCTTTCCTTGTAAACTATGTATTTTCTTGCAAATAAATATTTTGAATTTGACGAATGTTACTCCTACATAACTTTATAACCATAACTAATAACTTTATCCATAACTTTATGAATCTAGGGTTACGCGCGCCTAGTACTTTTGTACTTTACCTAGTAATGATAAAATGTTCTATAACACTGTACTTATAGCGAACACAATGTGTGTGAAGCTACAGAAGGTGTGCTGTTTTTTTGAGTTGAGTTTTATGATTATCGTTGCACATTGATGATATAATAATAAGTTCGACTTCTATGTGTTCCATCCTGACAAGCGAATAATACCATCAGCCTCTTAAAGCAAGGTGGCATAGAGCACTGCATAAACTATCATCACTCGACAGGAAGGTCTTTGACAAACAGATTGTACTGTTGAAAAACTAAGCAATAAAAGTTAGATATTGTAACAACATATTTCGACGCCTTAGGGTACCCGAACCGATCGATTGCAATTGTCAATGAAGATTTCAAATGAGGGACAAATGAAGCTCCAATTAAATCGATTTCTGGACTGGTGCTGCGAAAACTCGCGCAACAATATGATTTCAAAGCATAATTTGCAATAACTCTTGCGGCTTCAACTCAGGTTTCATCCTGGCGCAGTCGATTTTAAAGGTCTCTGAAACGATTCATTACCATTGATCAATTTAATTGTAACTGTAGTAATATTGTTTATCGCTTCAATTGCATTTGGTACACGATCAATTTGCGCATCAATTTGTATAAAACATTAAAATTGACAATTGCAATTGATCGTTTTGGGGACCCTTTACATCCGCTAGCATCTCAGGTTCTTGAAACAACTAGCATAGTTATTTCTTCTTCTGCTGGGAAATTCGTATATCCAGTGTGCCATTGTTCCGCCGCAAAGATAGCTTTCACTCTCTGTATGGACATCAACAACATCTTGCCCGCTTAAAGAGTTAAAACAGCTTCTAGAGACACACGTCCTCATCGGAAGGCAAAGCAGTGGATGAGAGATGCAAACTGTAGTCAAACCCCTCCCCTTCTCGCACACTTCATCACTCTGGAAGAACTTAATGACCACTGGACACTGAATCGACTAAAAATCGAAATAAAAACGGGATCTGAACGCGCGCCGTGTGCCCATCTGTCGTTCAGGACACGAAACGTTTGCAATAGCTAAATACTGACTTAAAACACATTAAGTCGAAAGTATAAATAGACACTAAGAATATTTATTCCCGAACGATCTCAACACCCACTTACTAATTGATAACATCTGAATCTGATACGGTATGCTAAACCTTGTTAGAATGGTTATCGAGGCCACACAGATCGTAAGACCTTATCCTGGAATTTTCAGAGTTGCACACAACCTTTGAAAGTAAGTCAGTAAAAATAAAATTATTTTAGTTAGTATACCATCTTACTGAAATAATTTAGTTTTTATTGAGCCACCTACTTTTCATAAATTTCAATGAATCTGCAAAATTTAATGCAACTTTTCGTTATTTTTTCCACAGCTTGAAGTTCTTTGGACATAATTGTTGTTTTTCCCCTTTTTTCAGGCACGAATTTCAATAAAAGATCCCACAACATTAAACTGTTTCTGTAACTTATTTGCATTTCGGCAAATAACAAACAATTATAAGAACATCTGTTTAAACATTGTATTATCGTAAACATGCACCACTTGTGCTATTATCAAAGTATGAGCTTAAGTTTAAGGAAAACGACTAATAATTTTTCTCAGTGCGCAGGATTCTCCTCAAGGTTAGTCATCAAGCGTGTTTTGAGGTATATAAGTTAGCTAAAGCAACCAAAGTCTATCATTCGTTTGTGGTGAAGTACCCAGTGACCCGCACATCTCAACATGAAACTGTTCGGCTTGGTAGTTCTGGTCCTGGCGGTGTTCGCCATGCTGATGGGCGGCGCTAGCGCACACCCTAAAGGCACCGGCAGTGCTTTGAAGAAAGGAGCAAAAGCTATCGTGAGTATATTGGTTTTTTTTTCATCCCTTCGACACTTGTTGTGGGACCTAAAATTGGGGCCCAATTTTTTTCCATAAAACTCAATCCAATTTTACTGCATAGGTATTGTTCATTTCCGCATTTTTTTTTTATATGAACTCTTTTACATGTTTTAACATTTAACTTAAAGTTGTATTTTTGTATTGGTATGAACGTCGGTACCTCGTATGCACCCTTTTGTAGCACACATCGCTGTAATTTCCTTGTTTCCACTTTCATTCCTCAATAGTGAACCCCAAAATATCTTCAATGACTTAATTTTTATATTTGTTACAGAAAGCCGGAATCGGGGCGATTGGCGCCATCGGCACCGGCCATGAAATCTACGAACAAATAAAGAACAAGCGGGGTTGAACACACCGGCACCGGAGAGAAACCATCGTATTGTGCAACTATTGATTGTGATAAAGAAAATCCAAATGTTATTGTTACTAAAAATTATTAATATTTTTTTTTATTAATTAATTATAATTACTTGTTAAACTATTGTTTTATAAATGTTGAATTAAAAAAATATACCTAAACATCCATAAAGTGCTTTAATTTACCAATACCTTAAACACCGTCAAGTATGTAGATCCTCATTTTGTAACTTCTTCACTGAACGAACAGTCTTCCTGCTCGCTGTATTTAATTTTTATTATGTTTCCTACCTACTTACTTTAGCTAAATACGGACCACTTTTTTTTTTTTAACTTCTCCTGCTCTGGGCGGAGCGGGAGGGTGTGTCTGACTCTTACTGACTAAAACCCACCCGTATTCCTTCCTGATGCCAGGGGCCTCGGTGACCCTTTAGTACCTTCCCGCGACCCTGGCAGGAAATACGGTCCTCAAAGTCCAGATTATAACTAACACCCCAACTACCAAATAGGCATCATCTGTCAGCTTTCCCAACTATATTGGGGTCAGCTTCCAGGCTAACCGGATACAGCTGAATACCAATATTTTACATAGAGCGACTGCCTGTCTCACCTCCACGACCCAGTTACTGGGTAACACGATACCACTTGCACCAAGTACGAGTAGATAATCATATGCCTATGTCGGCGCATCATCGCCGTCGTTATCGGGGTCAGATATATTGGTTTGCACGAATATATCACACAATTACACAGTAGCAGGAAATGGCAGGAAAATGCTTCTTGAACCTTACTTCACTTATTGTAACTCAGGGTGTTTATTCCACGAGCGGTGAACAAAGAATGTCTTTTTTTTCTGGCATGTCGCAGTCAAACTAGGGGGTTGACGTCTGCATAACCGGACTTTCCTGTGGTTGCTTCAATAAATTAAGGCCTCCAGTTAGGGCAAAAACTTATAAACTAAGCGACTACACGCTAAGGGCACCTCCTGTGGGGTACGGAGCTCGACTTAGGGCGTAGCTGGGTGAGGACAGCAAGGGACAGGCTGGATCGGATTAGGATTATAAAAGGGCGAATTAAGCTACAGGCTCAGAGTCAGCGGTGCGGCCTCCTGGCTGGAGCAAGGGTCGGCGCGGAGATGGGAATGTCTTTTCATTCGCATTACAACAGTTTTGTAATACACAAAAATACCGCCAAACTTTACCGCGAAGCTTTGCCGCAAAACCTTACCGCCAAATATAATTTATATAAATCAAGCGGATATGTCAAAATAATTCCATAATACACTTTTTTTAAATCAAGCGGATGTGTCAAGGTGTGTGTTGCTGCGGCCATCCCGCCGGTTGAGCGCGGCCCAAAGTGTAATGGCCATCCGGCTGGTCCGGAGATACCGCACGGTCTCCTGCGAGGCAGCGAGCCTCCTTGCCGGATTGCCGCCATGGGATCTGGAGGCAAAGGTCCTCGCGCACGTATGGGAGTGGCGCGAGGAGGCGAAACGCCGGGGCGTAACTCCGCTGCTGCGAGAAATATTCACACATATTTGAATTTTTCATTCAAATCCTTAATACCAACATAGATAAAGTCAACTAGAAAGCACAATATTTTAAATAAAAGAAACTTTATATAAATTCAACCGGAAATACAAGTATTAATTCAATAAATAACATTGAAGTCAGATTAAGTCCAAAATAATAAAAAAAACTGACTGTGACTGCCTCGTTGGTCTAGTGGTCACAAGCGCTACTGCTGAGCATGAGGTCCTGGGTTCGATTTCCGGGTCGGCAAAGTGTTATCGGTTTTTTCTATCTGGAATTTCTCAGTAGCAGCCCGGAGTCTGGATTTGTGCCCGGTTGATGACAATAGGCTCGCCCCCTATTACATAATCAGCCTATAATGTTCCCACTGCTGAGACACAGGCCTCCTCTCTGCGAGAGGGAGTGGGCCATAATCCACCACGAGGGCCCAGTGCGGGTTGGTAGATGTCACATGTCTTCGAATTTTTGGTTCTAGGACATGCCGGTTTCCTCACGATGTTTTCCTTCACCGTTTTTTGAGAGCAGTGGCGATGAAATTATTTACACAAAGTAAAGCGCCTGTCCAGGCTCGAACCTACGACCTACAACTTGTAAGTCGCGGCCGTTACCACTGGGCCACCACTGCTCTCCGCCCCCTATTACATGGGACTTAAAAACATAACTGGCGAAATGTGGGTGTACTACAGGGTCACCTCTGCCCAACCCTTCGGGGAAACAAGGCGGGATGTTATGTATGTTTAATCAAAAAATGCTTAAAATTAAAATAAAATAATGGTTTGGCTCCCATGTATATCGCTAAGCTCCAAGGTGGAACCGCAGTGGTTGCCCGTGAAAGTTTAATTTTTTTACGATTCCTTCAATTTGCAGGTGAGTGTCAGGTTGTATCTTGATTAAAATATGATTCGTGACCGTAACAAATATGTATTTACAGAATCACAATCATACGAATCATTAATACTAGATAGATAGGTAGGTACTCGTATGTGTTATATGATATCTCGTATGATAAGGAACCTGAAACTGTTTTTATTTATACATAGGTATATTAGTATGACCCCTGAAATAAAAAGCTTTAGACATTTAACCTTCTTTTATTGAACAGAACTTAATAATTCCTTGAGTAAAAAGGATAAAAAACGTATAAAGCTAATTATAACCAACAATTTCCATGCCAATCTGTGATTCCCGACCCAGTCGTGAGTCTTCATGTCACAAAATGGGTTTCTGGTCAAACTTACGATCGCTGATAGCATTATCCTCAAGTTGGTCTAAATCAAGAATCAAATAAAAGTAATGTATTATATGTAACAACAATATATAACGGCACATCAGGTTATACAAAACTGTCAAATCGCTCCAAAAGATTTTAAAACTTAAAATGCTGTTGTTTAAGTTAAAAATCGAATGGGAATATTGAGTTTATTGTACTTGATGTGCTGGCGACTGTACAATTTACAGACTAGAAAGCAGTTGTAAGCACAATTGTTTTAATACAAAAGTACGCTATTTCCTTTTCAGAAAACCAAAATACATAGGACTTAAACATAACTGGCGAAATTCGGAACTACTACCCTCTGTCCAACCCTTCGGGGAGCACAGGCGTGATGATAAAACGAAATTGTTAAGTAATAAAAATTGAGCTCCCGAATCCTTTGACCAATTTGCCCATAGTTCAGGATCACCCTGGAATCCTATTTCGAAAACTCAATCCCAAACCTGATACCTAGCTATCTGCAAACAGATTCTTTGTTTACACAACAAAATCACGTATTATCGATCAAATTATGGTGTTTGTCGGAATCCAGTCCCGATTACCTATGTAATGTGCTACCTAGGTATATCCAATTTCCTCAAGGCTCAACAGTAATCGTTTAACTGTTGTATAATTACACGTGTCTTATTACACGACCGCCCAAAAAAATGAGTGTTATGTTTTCAGGGTTCATGTATTTTCGTGTGTTTCTTTATTCCACCATAACTTCTAAACGGCTTAACCGATATCAACGTATGTGGTATCGTTAGAAGCGTTGCGTTATTTCGGGTAACATAGGCTGTGGAAAATTTAAAAAAAATCATGAAAATAAACTTTTTTTTTTCATAAAAATTTGACTATGTATACTATGGTCGTCTACAGCTTGCTCAGTGGGGTCTACCCTTTATGGCAGAACTTTTTTGTCATAATATTATATTGCATAACAGCGGACAGCATAAACATCATTTCGCAGAAAATTGTTTGGCAGACACTCATTTATCATACATTCAAAACTCATAAGTTTGTAAGTCAGAATCACCTTTAGGCATTAATTTTATATCCATTATAATTAAAAAGTAGAACCATAATATTCCAGAAAGTTCACAGTCAGAGTCGTCTTTTGGTATAGTTACATTTCATATCGACAGTCGTTAAATCAAAACGTCCGTTAAACAGTCAGGGGATATATTTTGAAACAAGCATACACCATGCATGCAGCAAGCATGCAGCATGCAAACAAGCATACACCATGCATGCAACAAGCATACAGCATGCAAGCAAGCATGCAACATGCAGCAAGCATGGTTTCTGTCATGGTTCCGGCACTGCGGGGCTCCGGCAGTCCCACGCGAGCTTAAAGTACACTCTAGGGGTAGGGCAGACAAGACTACGTGGAGTCGGTTTTGCAGCGATTCTTTTCTGTCACTAACCTATTAACTATTTTCATAGTATGCCAAGTGAAATTGTACCAAATAATCGTCCCTTTAAATAAAAGTTGTGCTAAATGAAATTATGCGGAATTTTAACTTTGCCAAAGGTAATTATGTCAAATAACATTCTGCCATCTTAAAGGTATGTCATTGTTAATTCGGACATAGAAACATTCGGCCAAACAATAATTATATTAAATAATTTTATGCCTCAATAATATTCGTTTAAAGAAAATTATGCCAAGTGTGTTATGCCAAATAAATTTCGGAGCATTAAGATTCTGCCAGATAGAGGAAACCCAGCTCAGTACATAACAAAAATATATAACAAGCAAGAACTAAATCGCCTCAGAGGTCTTAATCACAATTAAAAAACCAAAATAAAAATAGTATTGCGTTATTATTTGCGCGATGTCGATTACCTAAAAAATAAAAGTTATCTTTCGTGGAGCTTGTGCGTTTGAATGAATGAATGAAATGCACCGACCCCAGCGTGGTTAAACCAGACTCGATTGCTCGAATGAACCCAAGGTTTCGCACTAGTCACTGGAGCCTCATGTTTCATGGGACTACAAAGACCATTGCATATCAAAGAGTAGACCGGGGGGCGCGGTAATGGTCAGGAAGACGTGCCCTTAGAATAGGGAGGATTATTAGAGCCTACCGGATATGCATCCTAGAGTAAGCAATGGAATAGTGGAGAGACGGGTAATTTATCTATGGGCATCTTTTAACAACATCGCCGCCAGGTTGGCTCAGGTCCAGGTGTTTTCTCGACTCTTTTCTGTGTGTGTCACTGCTATGCTGTGTTGCACGTTGCTGTTTCCAATGTCTAGTTAAATATTTCTTGTCTCCATCTTTTCTATTTAAAGTTCACTTTAACGCAGTCGGGTTTTTTTTAATTCATTAAATTACTTTTTTTTTGTCTACCTACCTACTTTAGCAAAATGCGGACTTCTAAGTCCAGATTACACCCCAACTACTAATAGTAAGTAATCATATACTTAGCCATTCGCTACAAATAGCCATAATATACCTCCTTAAGTTCATGCAGTCTGCTGAGCTATAGGTACGATGTCTGACTTATACGTGCCCACTTCAGGACAGATCCATTCAAATCTGTGCGGTACTTTCTTCAAGAGACCACCTCAGACATTAACCTGCGTGATCCTCATAAATGACAAAATAAATGATAAATGATTTTATTTCTGTAAGTAGGTTTTTACAACGTCAAACATATTTTTTAAAACACAACAATACCAAAGAAAGGATTCAGATCATTGTAAGAAATGTCTACACTTTGAGCAAAATAGATAGGTGCCTATTTCATATAGGTACCATATCTTAAGACTCTGGCCGTTATTATGGATTCATACTTCGACACAAGTGTCAAGGCTAGCCAGATGATTATGCTTGCATATCGACGGCCATCAATCTGCCATCAATCTTTCTAGCCTTTCCCATTCTAATCGGATGCTGCCACCCGACCAGTATTTTATATGGAGCAACCGCCCATCTGACCTGCACAACCCAGTTACTGGGTAACACGATACCCCTTTGTAAGACTTTCCTCTTACTTTCCTCTTACGGACTAACGCCAACGACTTAATGGCCCTTATTGTCAACATCTACATAAAAGTATCCATCCTCATATCGGAGTGAAATGTAATTTCCAGTAATGGCATTTTGGAATTGGGGGGAGGGGCTTATGTCTGGAACAATCTTTGGATGAAAGATGATGATGATGAAATGGAGTAGGCATGTGTCATAATAGTATGCCCGCATAAATTATTATTATAAAGGAAAGTGTTTTTGAGATGAGACTGTGGGGCCCAAAACTAAATAAGAAATAAGTAGAGAAAATTCGTAAAACATGTATGTACCTTCCTAGATAATTATGTAACTTACCTACTTAAGTAGGTAGGTAAGAAACAGAAGATGGTTTTATTAATTTTTACATGACTCCTGAAAAACCTGAAGTTAGACCATTGCACCTTCTTTTATTGAACAGAACCTAATTAATACTTGAGTAATTAGGATGAAAACGTGCAAAAATAATATCTTTAGCTATGTCAATGGTCTAAAAGACAGAGCAGATTTCTAAAAAAATATTTTGTTCGGCTAAATTTGTTACCTGGTGAAGCTGCACCATTTGCAATCATCAGAAAACCAATTTTCCATTTTCCACCTTTTGTCAGTTGACGTAACATCAAGGCTAGACCTTATAAGCTAAAGTTCATTAATAATCGATTTTCTTGCTACCAAATGTGATAAAAAGCTTTTGTTACCATTTTGTTTTTATTATTTCAACTTCCAAAAAAATCTAAACCATTTTTTTATTTTTGAAATTTGCCAATATTTCTGTTTTCAATTGTATTAAGTGATTTTATTCACAACAAGTGTCGGTGGTCAAAAGTGATTTTATCTACCGCGCCACAATTTCGCCTTAGATAACACATTAGCGGGTGTTTGACAGAAACTTTTAACCCTAGCTTAATAAACATTCGTCTCACAGACCGCGCGAAACGTAAAAATTATTCATTTTTTTAGAGTGGAAGAGATAGCAAGCTGACCTCTCAAGTACCTTCCTAAGTCATACGATACGACCATTAAATTATAGTAATGGCAATTAATGTGATTTCACATTAATTTCATTAGCATGTGAATTCTTGAGTCTTAGCTAATTGCTATGCTATTTGCTAATATATCGATTCTATTCAGAATCTCACAGACATTACGTCTCACAGACGAACATATTCAGGGATAACCATCCCTGAATATGTTCGTCTGTGAGACGTAATAATGTAATAATAATTTACTAAGTAATAATAATATAATCTGCATAATAATTATGAATTTATGATATTTAAAAATAAATAATTTGCACGCTTGCTTGCAGGCAATGACTTTAAGGCTGTAAGCTCTTTCCTTGTAAACTATGTATTTTCTTGCAAATAAATATTTTGAATTTGACGAATGTTACTCCTACATAACTTTATAACCATAACTAATAACTTTATCCATAACTTTATGAATCTAGGGTCACGCGCGCCTAGTACTTTTGTACTTTACCTAGTAATGATAAAATGTTCTATAACACTGTACTTATAGCGAACACAATGTGTGTGAAGCTACAGAAGGTGTGCTGTTTTTTTGAGTTGAGTTTTATGATTATCGTTGCACATTGATGATATATTAATAAGTTCGACTTCTATGTGTTCCATCCTGACAAGCGAATAATACCATCAGCCTCTTAAAGCAAGGTGGCATAGAGCACTGCATAAACTATCACTCGACAGGAAGGTCTTTGACAAACAGATTGTACTGTTGAAAAACTAAGCAATAAAAGTTAGATATTGTAACAACATATTTCGACGCCTTAGGGTCCCCGAACCGATCGATTGCAATTGTCAATGAAGATTTCAAATGAGGGACAAATGAAGCTCCAGTTAAATCGATTTCTGGACTGGTGCTGCGAAAACTCGCGCAACAATATGATTTCAAAGCATAACTTGCAATAACTCTTGCGGCTTCAACTCAGGTTTCATCCTGGCGCAGTCGATTTTAAAGGTCTCTGAAACGATTCATTACCATTGATCAATTCAATTGTAACTGTAGTAATATTGTTTATCGCTTCAATTGAATTTGGTACACGATCAATTTGCGCATCAATTTGTATAAAACACATTAAAATTGACAATTACAATTAATCGGGGACCCTTTACATCCGCTAGCATCTCAGGTTCTTGAAACAACTAGCATAGTTATTTCTTCTTCTGCTGGGAAATTCGTATATCCAGTGTGCCATTGTTCCGCCGCAAAGATAGCTTTCACTCTCTGTATGGACATCAACAACATCTTGCCCGCTTAAAGAGTTAAAACAGCTTCTAGAGACACACGTCCTCATCGGAAGGCAAAGCAGTGGATGAGAGATGCAAACTGTAGTCAAACCCCTCCCCTTCTCGCACACTTCATCACTCTGGAAGAACTTAATGACCACTGGACACTGAATCGACTAAAAATCGAAATAAAAACGGGATCTGAACGCGCGCCGTGTGCCCATCTGTCGTTCAGGACACGAAACGTTTGCAATAGCTAAATACTGACTTAAAACACATAAAGTCGAAAGTATAAATAGACACTAAGAATATTTATTCCCGAACGATCTCAACACCCACTTACTAATTGATAACATCTGAATCTGATACGGTATGCTAAACCTTGTTAGAATGGTTATCGAGGCCACACAGATCGTAAGACCTTATCCTGGAATTTTCAGAGTTGCACACAACCTTTGAAAGTAAGTCAGTAAAAATAAAATTATTTTAGTTAGTATACCATCTTACTGAAATAATTTAGTTTTTATTGAGCCACCTACTTTTCATAAATTTCAATGAATCTGCAAAATTTAATGCAACTTTTCGTTATTTTTTCCACAGCTTGAAGTTCTTTGGACATAATTGTTGTTTTTCCCCTTTTTTCAGGCACGAATTTCAATAAAAGATCCCACAACATTAAACTGTTTCTGTAACTTATTTGCATTTCGGCAAATAACAAACAATTATAAGAACATATGTTTAAACATTGTATTATCGTAAACATGCACCACTTGTGCTATTATCAAAGTATGAGCTTAAGTTTAAGGAAAACGACTAATGGTTTTTCTCAGTGCGCTGGATTCTCCTCAAGGTTAGTCATCAAGCGTGTTTTGAGGTATATAAGTTAGCTAAAGCAACCAAAGGCTATCATTCGTTTGTGGTGAAGTACCCAGTGACCCGCACATCTCAACATGAAACTGTTCGGCTTGGTAGTTCTGGTGCTGGCGGTGTTCGCCATGCTGATGGGCGGCGCTAGCGCACACCCTAAAGGCACCGGCAGGGCTTTGAAGAAAGGAGCAAAAGCTATCGTGAGTATATTGTTTTATTTTTTCATCCCTTCGACACTTGTTATGGGACCTAAAATTGGGGCCCAATTTTTTTCCATAAAACTCAATCCAATTTTACTGCATAGGTATTGTTCATTTCCGCATTTTTTTTATATGAACTCTTTTACATGTTTTAACATTTAACTTAAAGTTGTATTTTTTATTGGTATGAACGTCGGTACCTCGTATGCACCCTTTTGTAGCACACATCGCTGTAATTTCCTTGTTTCCACTTTCATTCCTCAATAGTGAACCCCAAAATATCTTCAATGACTTAATTTTTATATTTGTTACAGAAAGCCGGAATCGGGGCGATTGGCGCCATCGGCACCGGCCATGAAATCTACGAACAAATAAAGAACAAGCGGGGTTGAACACACCGGCACCGGAGAGAAACCATCGTATTGTGCAACTATTGATTGTGATAAAGAAAATCCAAATGTTATTGTTACTAAAAATTATTAAGCATTAATTATAATTACTTGTTAAACTATTGTTTTATAAATGTTGAATTAAAAAAATATACCTAAACATCTATAAATTGCTTTAATTTACCAATACCTTAAACACCGTCAAGTATGTAGATCCTCATTTTGTAACTTCTTCACTGAACGAACAGTCTTCCTGCTCGCTGTATTTAATTTTTATTATGTTTCCTACCTACTTACTTTAGCTAAATACGGACCTCTTTTTTTTTAACTTCTCCCGCTCTGGGCGGAGCAGGAGGGTGTGTCAGACTCTTACTGACTAAAACCCACCCGTATTTCTTCCTGTTTCCTGTGTTGCAGGGGCCTCGGTGACCCATAAGTACCTTCCCGCGACCCCGGCAGGAAATACGGACCTCAAAGTCCAGATTATAACTAACACCCCAACTACCAAAATAGGCATCATCTGTCAGCTTTCCCAACTATATTGGGGTCAGCTTCCAGTCTAACCGGATACAGCTGAATACCAGTATTTTACATGGAGCGACTGCCTGTCTCATCTCCACAACCCAGTTACTGGGTAACACGATACCCCTTGCACCAAGTACGAGTAGGTAATCATATGCCTATGTCGGCGCATCATCGCCGTCGTTATCGGGGTCAGATATATTGGTTTGCACGAATATATCACACAATTACACAGTAGCAGGAAATGGCAGGAAAATGCTTTTTCAACCTTACTTCACTTATTGTAACTCAGGGTGTTTAATCCACGAGCGGCGAACAAAGAATGCATTTTTTTTTCTGGCATGTCGCAGTCAACCTAGGGGGTTGTCGTCTGCTTAACCGGACTTTCCTGTGGTTGCCTCAATAAATTAAGGCCTCCAGCCAGGGCAAAAACTTATAAACTAAGCGACTACACGCTAAGGGCACCTCCTGTGGGGTACGGAGCTCGACTTAGGGCGTCACTGGGTAAGGACAGCATGGGACAGGCTGGATCGGATTAGGATTATAAAGGCGCGAATTTAAAGCTACAGGCTCAGAGTCAGCGGCGCGGCCTCTTGTTTCCAGCAAGGGTCGGTGCGGAGATGGGAATGTATTTTCATTTGCATTACAACAGTTTTTTAATACACAAAAATGCCGCCAAACTTTACCGCGAAGCTTTACCGCGAAACCTTACCGCCAAATAGAATTTATATAAATCAAGCGGATATGTCAAAATAATTCTATAATACATTTTTTCAAAATCAAGCGGATGTGTCAAGATAAATCCTTAATAACAACATAGACACTTAATAAACTTAAAGACAACCAGAAAGCACAACATTTTAAATAAAAGAAACTTTATATAAATTCAACCGGATATTTTATTTTATTTTATTTTATTAGGGACAACAAACAGCACTATATTAAATATTACACATGAGTGGAGTACTAAAATAATAGAATTAACAAATACACTACTCACGACGTTATCGACAGATTACCATATACAATACTTAGCATAGGTACTGTTAATAATAACAATAAGGGCAAGTAAATACAAGTATTAATTCAATAAATAACATAGAAGTCAGATTAAAGGCTGCTTCAAACAGGCGCGACACGCGACGGGACACAAAGACACCGCTTGTAGCGCTACAAGCGGTGCCTTTGTGTCGCGTCGCGTGTCGCGCTTGTTTATAAGAGTCTTAAGTCCAAAATAATAAAAAAAACTGACTGTGACTGCCTCGTTCGTCTAGTGGTTGCAAGCGCCACTGCTGAGCATGAGGTCCTGGGTGCGATTCCCGGATCGGTTCCAAGTGTTATTGGGTTTTCTATCTGGAATTTCTCAGTAGCAGCCCGGAGTCTGGATTTGTGCCCGGTTGATGGCAATAGGCTCGCCCCCTATTACATGGGACTTAAAAACATAACTGGCGAAATGTGGGTGTAATACAGGTACACCTCTGCCCAACCCTTCGGGGAAACAAGGCGGGATGTTATGTATGTTTAATCAAAAAATGCTAAAAATTAAAATTAAATAATGGTTTGGCTCCCATGTATATCGCTAAGCTCCAAGGTGGATCCGCAGTGGTTGCCCGTGAAAGTTTAATTTTCTTACGATTCCTTCAATTTGCAGGTGAGTGTCAGGTTGTGTCATCCGAGAAAGTTAAATTTTGTTACGATTCTTGCAATTTGTAGGTCTGTGTCAGGTTGTATCTTGATTAGCATATGATGGTGACCGTAACAAATATGTATTTACAGAATCACAATCATTAGAATCATTAATACTAGATAGATAGGTAGGTACTCGTATGTAACTCAAGGGTAGCTCCGAAGGAACCTAAAACTGTTTTTATTTATACATAGGTATATTAGTATGACCCCTGAAAAAAAAAGCCTTAGACATTTAACCTTCTTTTATTGAACAGAACTTAATAATTCCTTGAGTAATAAGGATAAAAACGTATAAAGCTAATTATAACCAACAATTTCCTTGCCAATCTGTGATTCCCGACCCAGTCGTGAGTCTTCATGTCACAAAATGGGTTTCTGGGGGGTAACCATCACCTCTTATAGCAGTATTATTATAATATTACTTCACAGTGGGAAAGTGATGGAGCTATACAGGACTTATAGATCCATCTCTTTCTCACGCTGAAGTAATATTGAAATAATACTGCTGTAAGAGGTTATGGTTACCCCCCTGGTAAAACTTACGATCGCTGATAGCATCATCCTCAAGCTGGTCTAAATCAAGATTCAAATAAAAGTAATGTAATTATTATATATGTAACAACAATATACCAACGGCACATCAGGTTATACAAAACTGTCAAATTGCTCCAAATGATTTTAAACCTTAAAATGCAGATGGTTCAGTTAAAAATCGAATGAGAATATTGAGTTTATTGTACTTGATGTGCTGGCGACTGTACAATTTACAGACTAGAAAGCAGTTGTAAGGACAATTGCTTTAATACATATGTACGCTATTTCCTTTTCAGAAAACCATAATACATAGGACTTAAACATAACTGGCGAAATGCGGATCTACTACCCTCTGCCCAACCCTTCGGGGAGCACAGGCGTGATAATTGAGCTCCCGAATCCTTTGACCAATTTGCCCATAGTTCAGGTTCACCCTGAAATCCTATTTCGAAAACTCAATCCCAAACCTGATACCTAGCTATCTGCAAACAGGTTCTTTGTTTACACAACAAAATCACGTATTACCGATTAAATTATGGTGTTTGTCGGAATCCAGTCCCGATTACCTATGTAGGTAATTTATTTATTTTTCTTCTTACATCTACCATTACAGGAAAAAACCCAATGCGATAAATGCGCGTATCCTAATTTAATCAATATTAATTTCCTAACTCGATCAGTCTATTTGTAACAAATGTAATGTGCTACCTTTATCCAATTTCCTCAACGCTCAACAGTAATCGTTTACCTGTTGATATAATTACACGTGTCTTAAGACATGCTCGCGTTAAAACCCATCGTTTACATAATAATCACATAATTATTATTTTTGTCAACTGCATATTAGTAGTACACACGGCTACATATCAAGCTACACATTACCAGTATAAGCTGGCCCTCATTGTACGGAAATCCCATACAATGCGAGATCAGCTTATACTGGAAATGTAGCCGTGTGTACACAGTTCTATCGAAGCTAATGATTGATAGATTCTAAGAATAATCCGGTTTATTCTTAGATTTTATAGAATACAGTGATTTTCCCGTATGTATTGTTTATAGGGAAAATATGGGAGGTAAACAAGTTGCTTATTGAACGTTTTTAAATATCTCTTGTAATATTGACGATATGGGTTTTCCACCTTGCCCATTCATAGAACCGGGTAGTAAACAAATCTCAGAAATTAAAATTGCACCTTCAAGAAACAGGATACAGAATCCTCACCTCCATAATGCAGCTTAGGAATGCACAAGAAACTCGTCTCTGGGCGCTTTGGTAAGAACCAAAGCGCCCAGAGACGAGTTTCTTGTTTCACTTAACTTACCCACCTAACTTGTCCGTCTAATGCAGTTAGTTAATGTTTACTTAGACACCATATAAACTTAAACACCACCAATTTAAACAATGCACAATAAGGCATTTAGGCACCCAAGTAGGTGGACTCCTCCAAATTGTCATTTCATAAACTTGCCCAAAACTGGCGAAGAACATAAAGGCTCTTGCAGACTAGCGCGACAGGCAGCAATATTATGCCTGTAGCGCCCGTGATATCGCCTCAGTCTGCACGAGCCTTAACGCAAAGGGTTGACCATGCAGTCTACTAATAATTAACCCGAAAAAAAGGCGCGCATCCACTCCAGCCCATATATTTATATATTACATTTATATTTAACAGTTTATGTAAACACATATAAACAGACAAGAAAAAAGGAACAGAAAAATACGTACAAAGGTGATGCTTATTTCTAAAGAAATCTCTTCCAGCATACCTGCGATAGGACAGTAGACAAAGAGATGTAGATACCGTGTGTAAGAGTAGAAAAGAAAACAAAATACATAAAAACAAAAAAAAACTATTCACTAATTTAAAATAATATACAATAAGAGAATATACTTACATAAATACATACTTCTAAAACAATTATCACTAAAATACTTATATACTTATAATTAATAGTATAAAATAATAAATACATATTATGCAACTATGGCAAAGTGGAAAGATAGTGTTCTTACACTCTTCTTTTAAAAACAGCAACAGTTTGGCAGTCCCTTATGTCAGGCGGAAGTGAATTCCACAGCCGAACCGCGTGCACAGTGAAGGAGTAGGAGTAGAAGTCGGTAGAGTGGGGAGGGGATTTAAGGAGATTTCTAAGATGCGACCTGCAAGGTGCATCAGAAGGGCGGGCGAAGGAAAAACGTTTCCGCAGATAGGATGGCGTTTTAGGATGTTAAATAGCAGACACAATATCCGAGAGTTCCTGCGAAGACGAATGGGGAGTCACTTGAGAATCTTGGGAAAATTAGAAACATAATCATACTTTTTAAGGTTAAAAACAAAACGAATGCAGATATTTTGCAAACGCTCAAGTTAATTTAAAAGCTCCTCGGTGGCATCTAAATAACAGGCATTAGCGTAGTCTATGATGGGCTGTATGAGAGTTTGAGCAAGGGAGATGTTGGTATTCAAGGGCAAGAAGCTCTGGAGGCATTTCAGCGAATGGAATGTGTAGTGCACTTTGCGACTGACTTGAGCAACATGAGTAGTTCACGATAGGTAAGAGTCCAAGGTCACCTCCAGGTTTTTAACTGTATTTGCGTATTCAATCTGAACTCCATTCAGACAGAGTGGAGACAGCGACTCAATATCGAGCCCATGTCATTATTATAGTCCTCTTTATCGATTTCGATAACGGCGACCCTTTGTAATTATTATTTCCTAGTGTGTGCCCTAATATGACTCGTCAGACCGAATTTGGGTAGCATATAAACGGTTTGTAACAAAAAAATATCATTAGGTGCTATTGAGGATACCAAACACCAATATTGCTTGTAGTGTGGTTACACACCTCAACCTCAAACCAATTATAAATCCAGGACATAGGGCTGTAGGGGTCCACTAGGGCCGATGCCTGCCGGGGTAGCGGGAAGGTACTAAAGGGTCACCGAGGCCCTTGGCAACACAGGCAACAGGAAGGAATACGGGTGGGTTTTAGTCAGTAAGAGTCTGACACACCCTCCCGCTCCGCCCAGAGCGGGAGAAGTTATTTGATGATTTCCCAACCAAAAAAAAAAAAAGGACATAGGACTGTCAACAGTGACGTGAAGCCGGATTCGTAAACATGTGTGCACTTAGTTTGAAATGTTGTAGGTTGAAATGAGCTGTAAATGTGTGCGTGTGAGCGTGTATGCACAGAGCGAGGTGTAGTTTTGTCATGGCTTCACTGTATTATTCGCAGCGCTATGTCTTGATTTTTTATTTGGTCTGAGACCTCATCGTACAAATAACCAATCTATACTTCAGTTTTGGGCTCAACATGGCTAGCTACCTAAATGGGCTAGAGGAGGCTAGGTAACAAATTTCGAGCACACTGATACCACCCTCGTATCAAATATATTGACTCTTCTCCGTTCGGCAAGTTTTACCCACAAAGTACCTAGGTACTAGCGCCTTCGTGCCGTATAACTATTATGGACCATTTACACGAGGCCAATTGACGAGCTATTCCACTAAGCCAAGCCATTATTGGAGTTGTGTAAATAGAGACAATCCATTAAAGTTCTGGCCATTGATAAAGACAATCCATTAAATTAGAACGATTTCTAATTTTCGGCGCCACGACCTAATGAATTGGCGAGCCATTCCACTGAGGAATAGCTCGACAATTGTTCTCGTGTAAATGGTACATTAAGACTGCGTTTTCGCGACGTTTATTTTCGGTTGTTCTATACCTCCAGGGATTTGCTTATTTTCCGATCAGTCTTTTGAGAGGTAATGGTGGCCGCGTCCATGTACAGATGGTGACCACCGAAGCGTTTTTTGTGAAGTAAAAATCCCGCACTCCCCGGTCTTATCCCTAAAGCCCGGGCGCCTTTGGAAGATATGCCCGCGAAAACAAAAAAAAAAGGTAGTTCTATACCTAAAATGACACGTCACATGCAATGAAAAGTTTGAGTACGACTGATGATTATGAAATGTCTAGCCGAAATACATAAAGGCGCTTTTTTTCTATTAGGTACGGCTGATTGAAGTTCAGCCAAAATGTTGTAATGATACGTTCGCTAAAACGGCGGCCAAACGTTAGCCCTAGCGCCACTAGTGGCACCCCGACTAAATGGGTTCGGTTAGGTTAAAAACGCCCGCCGCCAGGATCAAACATCGTGGTCGGGGGTGCTCAAATCGCTGTCGAGTCCACCATGAAGTACTTAGGATTGGTGCTCGACAGCCGGTGGGATTTTGGCCCCCACTTCCGGCGGCTGGCGCCCAAGTTGTTGGGCGCGGCTGGGGCGTTGTCAACGCTGCTTCCCAATCTGGGGGGCCCGAGCGCCGCCTGTAGGCGGCTCTACGTGGGGATCGTGCAATCGATGGCCCTGTATGGGGCCCCGATCTGGGCGGCTGACCTGACGGCCGGCAGCATCGCTATCCTGCGAAAGCCGCAGAGAGCGATGGCCGTCAGAGTCATCAGGGGAAATCGCACGATCTTCTTCGAGGCGGCTTGCGTACTGGCCGGATCCCCGCCCTGGGCCCTCAAGGCGAAAGTACTCGCATCGCTGTGCGACATACGGAGTTGCGTCGGTCACTGCCCCGCGCAGCCCTGGTGGCGGAATGGCGGGACAGGCTTTCACGCCCTACCGCCGGCCTCGCCACCATCGAGGCGGTCCGGCCAGTGCTCGAGCCCTGGCTCGGGAGGAGGCACGGTTCCCTGTCGTTTCGGGTGACGCAGGTGCTCTCGGGGCATGGTTGCTTCGGGAAGTACCTGTGTCGCATAAACAGGGAGCTGGACGTCCGCCGCCCCCCATCACACTGGACCCGAGGTGGCGGCGCGTAGTATTCCACGCGCGCCCCTTTCAAACGTCGTGGGGGGGGGGGGGGGTAATCACCTCCCCCCCAGACTTGAGGTGGCCCGCAGAGGCGGGCCGGCACTGGGAGGGGAACACCAGGGTGGCCCCCTCCGCCTACCCCAGGGCGGAGGACATCCATGAGGATTTTCCACCCCGGAACAAAAAAAAAAAAAAGGTTAGTACCGCGAACCGAACGGTGCCGCGGAAGCGGCCGGCAAGCGCGACATCCAAGTTGGTCGCAGAAATGTTATTTGAAACAAAAAACTACAAAGCGACGCGACAAATTGTATTATCGCGGAGCGTTGATCAGCCGCATTGAAGGGAGCGATACGCTATCACAATGCGGCGTACTTTTATTTAGTCGTAATACATTATGGCTGAACGTCAATCAGCCGTAATAGAAAAAACTGGCCAAGTGCGTGTCGGACCACGCACAATGAAGGGTTCCGTAGATGGGAATGTCGGGATGAATTTATCCCAGAAACATTGTAGCTGAAAAACATGTTCTCGAGTTCTCCCTTACATCGATATACGTCATGGTCAAGTCTCCAACTGCAAATTTAAGTTGGTCGACTATTACTCGTTAACTTGTAAAGCCTGCTTAGCTGTGATAGTTTTCCTTTTAATTTCATTATATGTACTACTGCCATGATTTTTCACATCTCCAATAAACAACCATTTAGCTGGCAGGAGGGGGAGGACACACACCTGACTCCAAAAAAAAATAGCACTTTAAAGCTTAATGTAACGCAAAAGGATCCTAGAATCGAAAAATGGTGTTCACAGACCCGCAATATTTTTGAACGGCCTATCCAACAATACCCCACACCATACGATAGACGAGAAATAAAATATCATCCCCTCATTATGGGTACGGGAGGCCCCGTTAATTTTTTTTTTTTACAATATTTTTACCTCTTTGTCGGCGTTATTAATATGTATTGGACATGGCGAAACTATAAGGGTTCCTTGTTTACTATGGAACCCTAAAAAGCCCCTTTATGTATATCGGCTAGACGTTTTGTAATACGCCGCATTATACAATTCGGCGGCGCGCAGCGACAATTATACAGCGCAATTTATTATTGAGGTCCAATACAGAGAAAGTCTCTTTCTATTCTACACATAGGTTTCTATTAGGTACATTTACATATCCCAGAAGGCTGTAACGTAAGATTGATTTTATAATTAAACAAACTCGTAACTATTGAAATGACATTTAATTAGTAGGTAGGTGTTTAGATTAGAACAAGTATGATTGAAAGATGTGTGGATGAAGTAGATGTTGAGTTTCTGTGGTCCCTTTTTGGTAAAGGTAACCTCACTTCTATTTTGGAAATTAATATAGAATGAGTCCGTGTATTGGCATTAACCACAACTAGATACATTGATTTCAAAATATGAATAAAGAACAAGGTTTTCTATCACTACCATGACGGTAAGTTCAAAGGCGGCCTTATAGAATCAACGAAATCCTCTAAGCACACACAATCATGGACAACACGCGGTTTTGTAGGACATTCAGAACAAGGGTCCAGAAAAGTCACCTTCTCGGAGCAGCGTTTGCGCACGGTGTGCTTATTTCTATTTGTTTTGCATACTGGTACTTCACTCTCGGTGTCTGTTGGAAAATCACATAAAGTCAAGCTGGAATTAGGGGACACTCTATGTCTACTCTTCAATGCACTAGTTCCCCCTTGTGGCACGATTCCTTTGTTAGTGAATTTATCGTCGCTGAACATTGATGTCATAGTTTCTGATTCTTGATCTTTTAAAACTCTGACTGCTCCTCCACGTAGCAGATTCAAGGTCATGCAGCAGGTAGGACAAAGGGAATTTTTGATGAGATTCTCCGCAAAGATTGCTTTCGAGTCCACTGAAATATAGCCTTCAGATTGTGTTTCTATATCTTTTGTATATTTGATATTTTCGAAGAACGTGTCAGAGGGTCCTAATCGGGACAGGGCACGGGTATGTTGACAAATTTTGCATTCACAAGAAACGTGGGCCAATCGCTTTTTCAACGAGCGAAGTTCTTTAGGCTCTGTACTGAACTGAGTAGGAAATATTGTTTGCCACATGATTGACAGAAGGCTTCGTCCTTTTCACTATAATTCGGATGGTAAAATGCCAGTACACGGAGTCATCTTTATTAACTCAAATTATGGCATTCTGTTGAACTTTTTTTTGTGATTTAATCGGATGTATGCAAAGAATATACTAGATACTCTTCTACCGAGATGTCTGGCTTTTGTACTGTTTCGCACGAATGTCACGCGTCTTGACACCTGTCAGATTTATGAGATTAAAAGCCATCAACTAGACTGCATGCTAAGAATATTTATAACTGTTATGTTTTGTGTAGTATCACTGAGGTTTCGAGCAACAGATACCTACTTTACATTGGTGGACCAAGGAGGGGGCGCGATACGGGCGGTCCGATCTTGAGAAGTAGATACTTTCTAATCAAATCCCAAAAAAGGCCAAAATTTGTTTAATAAGATGCAGTTGGAGGCTCCTTACATGCAAAATATGCAAAATATAAATGCAGGGTGCTACAATTTTCGCGCTCTCTTCGCTCACTCTTGCATCCTATGTTCTACTAATTCTCTAACTTTTCTGCATTAGTCGATAAACAACTCCAATTTCCTTAAGAATGATTAAAAGAGACCTAACCGAGAATTCCAAGACTGGCTGTAAATAATTTCAAGCTCGCCTCACTCGCTTTTGCATCTTACATTCTTGCTTTCGATGAAAATGTTCGTGAATAGCACAATGTGGAGATAAAAATGCACCTCCCCTAAAAAACTCCTGTCGGGTGCGAGGCCCATGTTTTATACATAATAATATAGTGTAGGTTAGGTAGGTGTGTTATACTCGTTTATTTTTTTGTCATTAATTTTTTGCAAAATTTTTTAGAATTTTACATAAAATGAGAAGACCGAGGGAGACCTCATTTCGTTATGCCGCCGCGGGCCTGTCGGAGGACAGGCTTAGTCCACCACTGCTACTATATCCTTTATTAAATATGGACGGTGTGTCATGGAAGCTATTTTCGCCACACGCATTGGTTCAAACGATATTCGAATATTTGGTAGTTAGTGCAAGAGCTTGAGAGGACTAAGACATAGCAGATTCATAAGCTACCAATTAGGGCTAGAATAGTTTTTTTACTATAGGACAATAACAGCCAATAACAGTCTCACGCTGTAACAGCCCTACATACTACAACTTCTCCCACTCTGGACGGAGCGGGAGGGTGTCAGACTCTTACTGGAGGGACAGGCGTATAAAATAGCCGTGTATCCTTGCGGGTCGAGGACGACAGAAAAATTATTATCTGGAATGCATAATAATTCAATTTGCCTTTTTTTTGAGCAAACTTTCAAAGAGGAATTGGTGACGGTCAGGTGGTGTTTGTAGCCTAACTCCAGCAAATAATGCAAAGCGGTACCTGTGCTTCTCCTGGCGAAAGTCTTGAAGAATCCTTCTGGGCAGGTGGCCACCTTGCTTGCCCGTACACTGGTCACTTGAAAGTCTATATTTTGGATTTAATCGGACGCGGGTTATTATTTTTAATTTTGAAAACGTAGCACAGTATATCCCCAAGGATTACGGGATAACGTAATAAAGTTTGCGGTTTTGCGGACGCGATGAACTGAGATTGAAAAAACGTGGTTTGCGGTGAGACGAAATGCTTCCGTTCGGCGCCGGTGCACTATGACGTCTGACAGCCATAATTAGCTGTCAATATCCGCGGCTGCAATATAAGCCTAAGACAGACTACAGACACCTTATAAACCGTCCACAATCAAAAAAATGTAAGGGGCAATAACTTGCCACACCATACTCCCCGCCTTGAAAGGTCCCGAGCTTTCAAAGATGATAATCTATACGCTGAAAAGCTGGTGCGGTTGGGAGGATGAGATGATGTTTATATATCTGGCAGTCTGAAAGCATCAAGAGAATCCCAAGCAGCAGTTCAAAACACCATTACTAGGAAACGGCGTTCGAAATTAATTATCAGATTCCAAAGAATGAAATTGCAGTTTGATTAAATTAAGACAAAGTTGAATTACCAAGCTAAATTATAACTATGTAATGGCGTACCATTGAGAAAATATACTATTGTAAATTATAAACTAAATTAAACTACGAAATAATATAGTTCTATTGGGTTGGCAAAGGATATAACTTGGTGACAGGACGTTTATATGTACCTGACGCGGTTTTTACTGAAGCTACTCAAATTACACCATCCGATCCCGGAAAAACTTCCACTATGATGCCCAATGGCCAAGTCAATGGTGGTACGTTATCTTGACCCAAGAGAACGACAGTACCGATCTCTATAGGGCGATCGGGAGTGCACCATTTCTGGCGAACTTGCAACGTGTGCAAGTACTCAACTCGCCATTTGTTCCAGTAAGATAACACAAGCTGATCCAAAAGCCTTTTGCGGTTTGTTAAATTTATGTTTTCTTCTGTCAATTCAGAAGAAGGCAAATGCTTAAGTGGACTGGACATTAGAAAATGCGCAGGCGTGAGCACGCCCGGATGCGGGTCTGATGAGAGAACACTAAGCGGTCGAGAATTTAAAAGGCACTAGATTTGTACCACTACGGTAGAGAGTTCCTCGTAAGTGAGAAGCTGCTTTCCTATGACTCTATACAAGTGAGTTTTAACACTCTTAATGTTCGACTCCCAAATACCTCCGAAGTGCGGAGCTCGCGGCGGTATTCTTGTCCACTCAATGCGAGATTTTAGAAGCTCATTTTTAATATCTATTTGAACAGACGAGTTCAATAAGAAATAATAAATATCATCAAGTTGCGCCTTAGCGCCAACAAAATTGGTACCATTGTCTGAGTACATGACAGACACTGGACCGCGGCGAGAAATAAATCTTTTAAATGCGGATAAGACAGCCTCGGATGTGAGGTCCGATACGAGTTCGATATGTATGGCTTTAGTTACCATACATATGAACAAACATATATAAAGTTTTTGCGAACGTTGACCTCTACGGCGAATAGGTGTGTAAGCTAGCGGCCCGGCGAAATCTACTCCAGTGTGCACAAAGGCTTTAGTATCACGGACACGGTATCCAGGAAGTTCAGCCATTTTGGGTGTTAGATGCGTAGGATTTAGACGGAAACAAGTGTTGCATTTCCGACAGCGGGAACGTATGACTGTTCGTCCATCTAATATCCAAAACCGCTGCCTTATAATAGACATCAATAATCCGGGGCCCGTGTGGCAGTACGTATTGTGATAGTGATCAATAATTAGATCAACTACGCGGTCACGTTTAGGTAAAAGCGCGGGATGCTTGGCTTCATATGGTAAGTCAGATTTAGACAATCTGCCCCCCATACGTAAGATTCCGTAGCTATCAATAAAGACAGACAAACAGCGCAACTTCTTAGATGGAAGTTCGCCTGCTTTAATTAAATTTAAATCGTTAGAAAAATGCGTATTTTGAACTATTCGAATAATGAAATTTTCGGCGGTTTGTATATTTTTAACAGAGCTATGACTAAGTAGTCTGTTCGTAAATTTAAGAATGTACATAAATACACGTAACAATTTATTCCATGAACAAACACGGTCAGCTATTGTATCTAAAATACGCGGTTCAGTATTTGATGTTTCTACAAGAAAAACCTTTGATTTAAACTCTGGCAATGTTTCACATTCAGTAGGAGAGAATTTTAAAGGCCACTCGCTAATGGGTCGATGGAGCCAAGTAGGACCGTTCCACCATAACGAGTGTTCAATTAAATCAGATGGCAGCATGCCGCGGGAGAGACAATCGCTAGGATTCTCCTTTCCGGACACGTGATTAAAACTAGCGGCAGGTAGGTTTTCCTGTATTTTAGCAATGCGATTACTGACAAAAATAGACCATCTATGGGGAGATGAGTGGATCCACGAAAGAGCTATGGTGGAGTCCGAGAAAGCGTAGACACCTGCAATAGGTACACGAGCGGAAAGTTTATCTTTAACCACGCGAACAAGCTTAGACAGAAGTAAAGCGGCGACAAGTTCTAATCCAGCTAGCGTTGTTATTTTAGCGGGGGAAACTTTGGACTTTGCACATAAAAGCCGAACGCTGATATTGCCTTTAGAGTCAGTTATGTGTAAATAAATACAACAACCATAACCACTAAAGCTGGCGTCGCAAAAGGCTACGATATTCACTACAGCTTCTCTAAAGACGCCAATGTGGCGAGGAACCTTTAGAGAAGAGAGTGAGGGGAAATCGCGCAAAAAAACGGAAAACTGATTGGTGATAGAGTCCGGAGGAACCTCATCCCAACCTATTTTAGCTAACCAAAGTTCCTTAATTAGGATTTTCGCGTACAACACGACGGGTGCTACGAGGCCAAGTACGTCGAACAAGCGGGCAACTAGCGATAGAATCGCACGCTTAGTGCATTTATCATCTACAGCGACTGTTGTCAAAGAAAAATAATCATCAGCGGGTTCCCAGGTTAATCCAAGGATTTTGAAATTATGTTTATCATTATCCATGCCAGAAAAATAACTGGTAAGCGGTGAGACTCTGGGAGAATCTCCAACAAAGCGGGTGAGTTAGTAGCCCATTTGACCAGGTCAAAGGATCCTAACTTAAATAACTCAATTAAATCGCGGGATAATTGTATAGCAATCTGTTCATCAGGAACAGAATAGACATAATCGTCCATAAAAAACTGAGTTTCTACTAATTTAGAAGCCTCAGGATAGCGGTCGCCATGCTCACACGCTAAATTGCGTATTGTGCGCATCGCTAAATAAGGACTAGGCTTTAATCCAAAGGGAACGCGGTTAAAGTGAAAAGTACGTATAGGTTCATTTTTGTTGAATCGATATAAAATTCGTAAATATTTGCGGTGGTGCTCATTTACACCGATCCGTAGGAACATTTGTTTTATATCCGCTGTCATTGCGACAGGGAGGGTACGAAAATCGAGTAATAATAAAAACAAGTCGGCCTGTAAATTAGGTCCGACATGCAGAATGTCATTGAGTGACAACCCCGAGTGTGTTTCGGCACTAGCGTCCAAAACCACTCGAATGCTGTCTTTGTCCGGTCTAATAACGGCGTGATGCGGTATGTAGTAACCCTCTTCTGTTAATTCAGAGTCGGGTACCTCCGATAAATACCCCTGAGTTATATAATCGGTGATAGTTTTATTGTAATCCTCGCGTAGGGTTGGCACGCACGTGAATTTACGCTCGAGCGCAAGTAGCCGCCGATGAGCGACACCGCGTGAATTGCCTAATTCGGAGGGATTGCGCGCGAAAGGTAAATCGACAAAATGTCTTTAAATAAAACTGAAGAATTAAAATTATTTTCACACTCTAATTCGTCCGGACTAATAAAACGCTGAGCTGGAATTTCCTCTAGCTCAAAAAACTTCTGCAAACTTGACTCGACGTCAATGCTAGCAAGCGCGGTAAACGAAGATGTCATGTGTGTTACGTCACTACTATGACAATCAATATCACCCATCAGTACATATCCGAAACTAGTCAGTATAGCTGGGGGTGCGCGGGTGCCTGAGTCAACCCTATCACCTAAATAAATAAAAGGGAACAGCTGTGCTCCAAGCACAACATCGATTCCACCAGGTACATTCCAGGTTGAGTCAGCAAGCGGTAAATTATTTAAATATGACATATCGTCATTTAATCTGATAAAACTAGCGGGAAGTCTATCTGTAATGCAATCAACAACTAATGCGTGTATATAATACTTATTGTGAGGATTAATCCGAGATTCTATATGGAGATAAATAAAGCCGTGTACAGGTCGTGAGGTCATACCAACACCTTGTAAAGACGAATTGCGTAATTTAATTATGGGTAAGTTCAAACGTTTACAACAGTCCACAGTAATTAAATTATTTTGCGATCCATTGTCTATTAAACACCTGACAACAAGCTTATCTCGGCCGCTGCTATCATATACTTATATCTGCGCGGTAGCTAACAAAATAGTTGTCTCTGTCGGTAAACATATTTTAGCGGCGGCACTAAGCGAGACAGACGTAGCGGCAGGCTCGCTCGGCGTTGAATCACTTTTTACTTCGGAGAAATGTAACAATGAATGATGTGTTTTCTTACAAGTTTTACAAACACTCCGTGATTTTCCTTTCACCAAAGAGTGGGATAGACTTAAGCAATTTACACAGCCATGTTTCTTTTTAATAAATTCGAAACGAGCTTGCGGAGAATTCATATTTTTAAATTGTGGACAATCAAACAGTCGATGATCGACGTTATCGCCGTCACACAGCGGGCAGCGGTTATTCGAAGCTGGTTCGCTACAAGATACAAACGCTTTAGCGGTACTTTGAGTATTACTTCGATTGTTAGCTAAACTAGACTTAGCACGTGATTCCGTCCGTGAATTATTAACGTGTGAGCGCTGGAGTACCTTAACATAGTCTTGCATAAATATTATAAACTCCGTATAGGAAGGCAATTCCTTGCCACTCACACGGCTTTCAAATTGTTGAACAGTTTGTGAGTCAACCTTTCTTAAACCACAGTGTAATATCACAAAATCTAATAAGTCTGAAATGTCTAACTGCTTCAATGCAGCGACAGACGCTGAATATCGTTCTACAAATGCATTCAGACTAGCAGCATTGCCGGCGCATCCTTTAATGTCCAGTATATTATTGAGATAATGAATACCTAAACTACGCTTATCTTGATACCTTTTGACAAGACTGTTCCACATAACACTGTATGTATCTCCTGTGGGAACAATGCCTGCAGTTAGTTTTAAGGCATCATGAGTTAATTTACTTATTAAATACTGCACACGCTGCGAATCCGTCAGATCAGTATTAAATGAACATTAGTACGGAACATTTCATAAAACATGGGCCAATTTTCAGTTCTACCGTCGAACGATGGTAACTCGATTGGTGGTAACTTTATGCTTCTACCTCCCTTCTGATCTGATGTTAATGTTTTGCCACTTGAAAGAATGAGATTACGTTTGTATTTAATAGTTGAATATAAGTCTTCAATAGAACTTAGACTCCCATAGTCGGGTGGGGTTTCATCAATTTCAAACTGCAACTCATTGATCTGGTCAATTATTGTTTCAAACTTGCTGTAAGATTCACCAATAGATTCAGACTGCGCTAGGAATAACTCGTTCGAGCGTGAATTATAATTAGATATACTTTTGGAAGAATTATATAAGCGATTAACTCGCTCAAAAATTACTTCTTTTTTAGCAATAAGCTGAGCTAATTTAGTTTCTTGTTTTTGAGTTGCCATTATAAGGCACTATCTAATATTAATTGCTGTAAATTATCGTAAGTACTTGCAATGACTTGTACTTATTTAACTGATACCTATCCAGGCTCGAATGGACCATAAGTATGGAGGGACAGGCGTATAAAATAGCCGTGTATTCTTGCGGGTCGAGGACGACAGAAAAATTATTATCTGGAATGCATAATAATTCAATTTGCCTTTTTTTTGAGCAAACTTTCAAAGAGGAATTGGTGACGGTCAGGTGGCGTTTGTAGCCTAACTCCAGCAAATAATGCAAAGCGGTACCTGTGCTTCTCCTGGCGAAAGTCTTGAAGAATCCTTCTGGGCAGGTGGCCACCTTGCTTGCCCGTACACTGGTCACTTGAAAGTCTATATTTTGGATTTAATCGGACGCGGGTTATTATTTTTAATTTTGAAAACGTAGCACAGTATATCCCCAAGGATTACGGGATAACGTAATAAAGTTTGCGGTTTTGCGGACGCGATGAACTGAGATTGAAAAAACGTGGTTTGCGGTGAGACGAAATGCTTCCGTTCGGCGCCGGTGCACAATGACGTCTGACAGCCATCATTAGCTGTCAATATCCGCGGCTGCAATATAAGCCTAAGACAGACTACAGACACCTAATAAACCGTCCACAATCAAAAAAATGTAAGGGGCAATAACTTGCTACACCACTTACTGACTAAAACCAACCCGTGTTCTTTCCGTTGCCTGTGTTGCCAGGGGCCTCGGTAACCCTTTCGCACTTTCCCGCGACCCCGGCAGGCATCGGCCCTAGTGGACCCCTACACTTGTGCTGACATCTCTTTGAGGCGCGCGTGGAACACAACGCGCCGTCGACCCGAGCCTGGTCCATATCGGAGACGGTGAGCTACCCATTGCTCATCGTCCGCAAGCCCGCGCCTACGGTGGCCGGAAATCCGCCTGGGATTTCCAACGCCCAGGGCGTCTCCAGCGGCAGCTAAGAGCGTGAGGGCGCGAAATTTGCCTCTCCCTCACCCGTCCCGCCAGCGAGCATTACTGCTTCGCAGAAGGAGGCGACGGCAGCCTATGAACTCACTCCATACCATGCCCTTGTCCACGCCATGGTACGGAGTGAGAGGGCTCTCACTCCGTACCATGGCCTGGACCAGGGCCGGACGCGAGAGATCTCCGCTGCCGATCGCCTTCATGAGGACACGGCGGTGCTCTGCCCAAGCCAGGCAGACCTCCACCGTATGCTCCACCGTGTCCTCTGGGCGCTCCACACAGTGGTGACACCCGGGCGTTTCCTTCCGCCTTATCCGACACAGGAACCTCCCGAAGCTGCCGTGTCCGGTGAGGACCTGCATCAGGCGGAAGGTGAGGTCGCCGTGGCTAACGCGTGGTACACTTTGGCTGAAGTCTTCACTCCTTTTCACAAAAATTAGGCTTTGTGACTCCTTGATAAGAGACCCCCACGAAACCATTTCTCGCGATAATATTTTTTGTTTCTAATAGGTTAAAAGGGTTTCGGCTTATTCTGGCTTTAACAGCATTAACATTCTTTGTAGATCTTCTATGGTCTTCAACAGATGAAGTGTTGGTATATCTGTCGATAATACGATATACGAACATACGGCTGATACCAAGCTTTTGGAGCGTCTTGAATATGACCGATGGCTCCATCCACACTTTGTGCAAGGCAATCACTGCAATCTTATTTTCTTTGACACCCCATTCCATATTGTAATTTGATAATAAACTCGAAAAAAATATGTGAAATAGCGGGAAATCGAAAGAAGTTCTTAACATAATAAACGTGTTCCAAATTCAAAATAATTAAACAGTTGAAAAAAGTTTTATGTAACAGTAGTTATAGCCAGACTAGCACTTCGACAGCCAATCACGTAATCAATACGTGATGCCGCTCATTCCGCAGGACACCGATCACGTACGGAATACGGATCAACTTTCATATAGTTTAGATAATACATAAGAGAAATTAAAAAAAAATATGCATACAGCACTTACAGTTATTTTTTTTTTAATCTTACAATATCTTATAAAATGCCCGGCATACTTACCAGGGAATGCGTGCTAAAAACCGGCTGGCTGTCAAAGTGCTAGTTATATATACGGGGTCAACTTAAATTAGCTAGCGAAACTGCAGATATGATAGGTATCGATATATAACACGATAAAATAAAAAGATTTTATGTTTATTTTGGGGGTCAACGACAGCTGCTAGTGTTGTCACTTGAAGTATGAGATGAGATTTTTATTGTCGTTTTTATTTGTCGTTTTTAAGTATCGATACCAATCACCTCTGTGAAGTTTGCACAAAAAAATAACAGACTTTTTAGGGATGGAGCCCTTCCATCCCTCAAAAGGAAAAAACGGGACCCTTATAAGATCACTCGTATGCCTGTCTGTTGAAATTTGGTACACATACGAATTTCTGTGATCCAAACACAGAAGTTTTACGTAAATGAATGAATTTTGAATATGGAGGTAACTTTTGGGAACAAATTAGAAAATAAAAATAAAAAGTTTTGCAAACTGTACCGCATGACACATCAAAAGAAAGGGCTTGTTATAAGGATTTCAGATATTTAATTTAATAAATTTAAAAATAAATACGTTTAAAGTTATTTAATTAAATTGATGAAAATTCTTCATCATCTCCGAAACTACTCAGCCTTTTTTTTAACCTTTTGACCGCCACAGTCATATATAGATGACAGACCAAAATGTGCCCAGCACGCCACGGTCACGACTACATGGCAGATTTGAAGGAATCATTCGCAGCCTGGCGCCGAGGGCACGTCTTTGCTTTTTTTGACGTAGCGGTCAATAGGTTAATACCGAAAGTAGATTTTTACTAAAAGAAAACCTATAAGAAGTCTATGGTGTTAAAATTACATGGTAAATCTCTCAATATCGTGCGTACAAACTTACATTTGCACTTGGATGTATAGGACCCTGTATATACCGGGTTATTTTAAATTGGCTACCTAAACTCTTCTAGGCTAGATACGTAGGTTACTCGTAATAATTTAATTTAACGCCAAACCAAGTCCTGGATGCTAGTAACATCATATTATCTGCGAGTAGCCACGCCGCGCGCCGTAGGTATTTTCTTATTTTCTCTTTTGGCATCACCTCTTTGTTATTTACCAAAATTACATAATGACCGAGTAACCTGCTGAATGATGCTGAAAACGAAAAAATAAAAATATATTTTGTGACAAAATGTCCTATAAAAACTGAAATCGTCTGCTACGCCTGGAATAGTTAAAATAATGGAAGTAATACAACGATAAGATTTATGCAAAGATGCCGAAACACCATCAAGAGATCTCCTACAACCCGTGTAACCGTAAATCGGAACAGAAGAAACAAACGTGGTCATCTCTCTATGCTAAAAAATATGTATATATAACTCTACAGATGTCCCAGTAAATAAATACTAATAATATTACAATTTAAGCCACTCTGCGATTGCAGACACTGCGTGCACTGAGTGTCCGGATATATTCGGACAGCGATCACTCTCACTGAAACAATGTGTACTTTTGGATCGTTAGCGCCTTAAGAAGACCAAAGCTCCAGCTGTTGCACGGCGGTTTCAAAAACTACAAAGTCCATACTTTAAAAATGAAAGTACTCCATATTTGTGACAATAGTGACAAAAACCAACCAGCAAGTCGGATAGAATATAGAATTTCAGAAGGCATATTGATCGCACGCTGCTTCGTTGTTTGTGGAAGAACGACAGCAGTTTATGAATCGAACTTAGATACATACCTCAGCATTTGTATTGTTTGAGTATCGCTAGAACATTGAATAAACATTACCTACAGCCATGTCAAAATATCATATAAAATGCACAGAAACCGACGTGCCCCAAAAAAAAAGTAAAAAGGTACGCAGAAGTTACTATCTAATTAATACAAATTTTAAGCAGCGTAGAGTCAGGGCGCATTTCGACATGCAAGAAGACTAAGTAGTGCAAGAAATGGTCTGACAGACAGCAGTAGTGTTCATGTTCCACTAACTTGCACACTAACTTGCCACGCAGTTTATTCTCGCTACTAGTTATAATACACGCTACGGAGTTTACACTTGCTGTTTCTACGCAGTTCCTTGCCGCGCATTTCACACTTGCTACGCAGTTCACTCTTGCTACGCAGTTCACTCTTGCTACGCAGTTCACTCTTTCTAAGCAGTTCACTCTTGCTACGCAGTTCACACTTGCTACGCAGTTCACACTTGCTACGTAGTTCACTCTTGCTACGCAGTTCACTCTTACTACGCAGTTCACTCTTGCTACGCTGTTCACTCTTGCTACGCAGTTCACACTTGCTACGCAGTTCACACTTGCTACGCAGTTCACACTTGCTACGCAGTTCACTCTTGCTACGCAGTTCACTCTTGCTATGCAGTTCACTCTTGCTACGCAATTCACTCTTGCTACGCAGTTCACTCTTGCTTCGCAGCTCACATTCTTGCTAATTGCTATCGACTAATGAGAATCACACTAGAAGCTTTGACATTAATTTCTCGTAATAGTTTTATCGCGTTGGAGACGCACCATTTACATCGAGGCAGAATAGGGGCAACGAACGCTTTTTTTATTTTAAAGAACGGACTCATCTCAAGCATTCTTGAGAAATATTCTCAAAAGGAATAAATACCCGCACTTTCTGGAGCATCAGATCGAAATACACGCTTCCCTTCCGCTGCAATATAAATTGGCACTTAGTGAGAAAGCGCGTGTTGTCTAGGTTTACTGGTAGAGTAGTGGAGAGAGGTAGACCGAGACATAAATAGGTACTTACATCGGAATCTCATAATTTTAATAGCCAGTCCAGGTTGCGACGTTGTACGAGGTCGAGGAGCTGACACTCAATCGCTGAAAGATGTAGCACCGGCAGAAGAGAAGATTTATAATGATGGTATTCTAGTTTGCATGCCCGGTTCTTCTACAAGCGCGATTTCAGAGTTGGTCCTATCGTGAAAATTGTTTATAATGATGAGTACGTACAATAACCCGTCTTCGGGTTATCAGTTATTTCAAATTCTGCTTGTAAATGATAAAATGATCAATGATTTTATTTCTGTAAGTAAGTAGGTTTGTTTGTACAAACACTTGTACAAGTCAATCATATTTTTAAAAAAGTGCAAGTCGGACTCGCCCACCGAGGGTTCCGTACAAAGTAGGTACTTACATATTATAAATAGTTCAGGAATCGCCCCCACTAATCCCGCAGTCTTTTCCGAGCTTTTCTCGAAATTCAGTTTCCAAAACCTATAATTACTTATATTATTACTAAACTAACAGTTCATACCAAAATTAGTTAGGTAACCTAATGACAGTTGTGTTTTACTTAAATATCAAATATAATCCAGATTTGTAACTGGTGACTGAAAAAAGAATGGTACTTTAAACAAAGACTATAATTTTTTATGATTCAGATTTTCCCCTGTACTTGTAGTATAAGACGATATTACTTACTTGCCATATTTCATAGTTCTAGGTCAACGGAAAGTACCCTATAAATTTGTACCCTATAAATTTTGATTCCCTTGAGTGTCAAAATATACGTTTTCTTGCGGCATAAACGGCCGTATCTTTTTTTACGTTAACTTAGAAGTTTGATTTTTTCACAGCTTCAAGGGACTGTAGACCTGAGTATATGGTTTTAATTTCAACTCGATACCTCCACGCGTTCCTGAGATAAAGGATCTTGACAGACAGACGGACAACAAAGTGATCCGACAACGGTTCCGTTTTTCCTTTTGAAGTACGGAACCCTAAAAACTAGATCAGGTCGTCATCGTCGTATATAATATATATATATCACCTTCAATCAATAAACCTAGCCTTTTCCCAACTATATTGGGGTCGGCTTCCTGTCTAGCCGGATGCAGCTGAATACCAGTAGGTATACGAGTCTAAGATACCCCTTGGGTAAGACAGGTTGTCTCCCGACTTTCAGGCTTCTCACGACACGCAACGACCGTCAAAGATCCACGAATGACAGCCGGGACCAACGCCTTAACGTGCTTTCCGAAGCACGGAGGAGTCTCGATATATGTATAAAGATCCAACGCCGAGACCAACGCCGCGTAGCTTAATCTAATGGATCAACCCGTGCGGCTGTAATTACATAGAGCCACGTTACTACATTAACCTCTTTTAAAGTTTTGTCTCGGTTCACCCCTGTATGATTTTACGATAGGTATCTACTATACTTATAGACATTGAAAACCCAATTTCATTCTGTTCGAAGCCACCATCACCTGAACCTCCGAAAGAGGATGAAACGGGCCTGATAGCAAGCATTAACCCGAACCGGCCGTGTTGTTGCGAGGTGATGGCGCGCGCGCTGCGCGGTGACCTGCCCAAGATACCAGGCATGTCCAATCGGCGCGCTGCACTCCAGATCGGCCCAGGCGAACTACTAGACTGCAATCCCGACATAAAATTTGATGACCTATCTGAATCTAGCACCAGCGACTCAGAAAACTCCGCTAAACCAAAGGGAAAATAATGAGACTTTGTACAAGTTTAACATAATCTTAAGGTTAGGCAGAAGTGCACCCAGAGTATACCCACATTTTGCCAGTTATGTTTAAGTTCCCTGTAATAGGGGACGAGCAACACAGCGGTCCAGATTTTGTTATTCTAATACCCATACCCACACCACCGGAAGAAGTGCGACAAAAAGTAGAAGCTTTAGTTAAAAAAAGCACCCGTTGGTATAGATTCTTAAAATTTGCAAGAGGGCACAGAAAAAAAGTGCGTCTTTTTATCTTTTTAACACTCTTACTAGTTGTATCATCCATTTCTTACGGTTCGTACCGTTTTTACAAATATTATTATCATGTAGACAGTGACCAACATGATCATACTGATAATGACCACAAAGCTCCCCCCAAGAGCCGACGGAGTGTGCCCAAAGCAAAGCCGTAAATCAAAGCCAAGACATCTTGAACACCCAGACTCGGAGAATGCTACCAGCTTTACAGACAAGAATATCACTTGTCACTTGCCCGTGTTGCTCTGCTAACCAAATGCTGTGCTTTTACGTAATGCGCTCGACAGTTATTGTAATCACATAGGCCACTAAACTTAAGACCCGAGCAAAACATGCTAGCAGCTCCAATAATCCTTACAAATAAAAACAACACATACCATTAAGTTCTTTTATTATAATGAAACAGTGTACAAATGATACACAAATACCGATGATACAAATGCAAGGAAAATTCTAGCTTTTTTTTACAAATAGCGCCTTTTGGATTAAATTCTTTAAAAACAGTAAGAAATAACAGAATAAAAAATGTTGCAAATAAAGACTGTTTATCTTTTTAACACTTGTACTATTTTGTCATCAATTGCTTACAGTTTGTACAAAAATAATGATTCAAACAGTGGCCGTGATACCACAGAATAAATTCTTTTATAACAGCTGAAATTATACTTCTGCTATATATTGGTATAACTAAACTCAGTCATCAATATTTTCCGCCGCATCTTTATCAATTTCTTCCTGTTCAGCCGCCTTTTTAAATTTTTCACACATATAATTCCAGTACTTGCTACGAATTTTGTCGTATTTCCCTGCCAACGCTTGACATAACACTACGGCCCTAGTCGCACTGTGCAGACAGCTGATTTCTTCCTTTTTAACAGCTTCATCACAAATATCTATAAGGAATGCTAACAAGTAAGGAGAACGACATTTGTTCTTATAAAGTTCTTCACAAAAAGAAGAAACTACGCCATTCCCGCTTAAGCCCCGCTTGTCATGTATTAACACGCCTCTTAGATAATTCCAAGCGCTTTCATTGTTCTTAATAAATTTGATCTTTTCCAATGTATAGCAGATTTCTTTTTGTACATTCAGGTCCGACCATCCTAGATGGTTATTTACAATAAAGTATCGTTGATTCCACGCTGAATTGTTACGCACATCATCTGTGATAAGGTTATCAACGAAATCCATTTCCTTCTCGTAGAGTCTGTAAAAAAGATTAGAATTTGAATAACAGAGGGTAATTAAAAGAGACGTAAGACGTGTCTAAACCTCTCAGTAAACTGTACCGCTATTTTTGTTTGATACTGTTCACACTCTGATTTCGCAAGTATACATTTATTGTTATATTCTCTTGTATTGTGTTTGGAAAGGGTACACAGTCGACGTCAACGCGTTACAAAAACCATTACATACTTTACAATCACATTATTTTTTTGTGACATCAAAGAGTTCTTAATAATGCTCAATATCAGGGTCGGCAGTGCTAGGGCCATGACCGCCTCTGGCAAGACTAGGGTCATGACCGCCTCTGGCAAGACTAGGGCCATGACCGCCTCTGGCAAGATTTGAATGTTGCATCACTCAATACTTATTTCCTAGGAAGAGTATCGACACAATAACTTTGAAAGTGTAATTTAAGTTATGTACCTATTCATTTAAGCATTATAATAGTTTTTACTATTATGCAGGAAGGGAAACACTAAAACATGAGTTCATTTATGCATAGTAACCTCACTTTACTATCGTTTGGGATTGACATTGCAAAAAGTATTGATGTAGACCATGTTATTGACAAATTGCCCCCAGAAAAAGCCAGAAGAGTAAACTGAGACTTTATAGCCTCAGTTTACTCTTCTGGCTTTTCCAAACGATAGTAAAGTGAGATTGCTCAAACGTTCTTGACCAATCTGCGATCGTAACTATTTTTAACCGACTTCCAAAAAGGAGGATGTTCTCAATTCGGAAGTTTATATATATTTTTTTTATGTATGTTCACCGATTTCTCCGTCAATTGTAGACCGATTTTGAAAATTATTTTTTGTTTGAAAGGGTATGCTCCCAAATGGGACCACCATTGTCACCAAGCTATAATCTGATGAAGGGATCCCATGGAAATCGAGGGAAGTCTTCAAATTTTATCAGCACACCTATAGCGATTTGGGTATTTTTTATAGTAACTGCTTCGGAAAGCACCATTTAGTGAAGTGAAAATGATGATGAAGACCACAGATGGCCACTGGAAATAATAATAAGTATTTAACAGGTTGCGATTCGATTAGGTACCTACCTAAATTAATATGGTTGCTAAGCCATTTATGCTCATCACAATGCATATGGTGAGTGACAGTTCTCCTGGTTCTTACCAGGAGAACTCCTCAAAAATTAACGTCCCTGCATCGGGAAAAGCAATATTTTGTAAAAGGTGATGAGCAGTTGACATTACATCCTTTTACAAAAAAAAAAAAACAACCAACTTCTTAAGCTTGCAGACAGCCGCGGTCACAGGCTCAGATTTCGGGGTGGTCATCATGGGTACTGGCTACTGCCAGTACCCATGACTGGCATGATGGCCTATTGTCATGATACTTACTAGTATCACGACAATAAATGATTAGCGTGCGAGCTCGAAAATTTTAGCACCCTGCCTCAAATAGGTTGGGTATTATTTTGTGTTATGGATACCCACTTATGCGGCATTTGTTTAATATGTAAGAACAAGCAAACCAAGCTCGAAAATTTTTACGCCGTTTTTCAGATGGGTTAGATATTCTTTTGATCGTTTAAACAGAACTAGGAGTTCTTTTGTCGAGTTATGCAATACCGAGCGTAGCTAATTCGAAAATGTTTGCACCCTCTCGAATGGCTTTTGATAATTTAAACAGAAACTTAAGAATTGTGAGAACGAATAATGCAAGAGCGAGCGAATCGAGTTCGAAAATTATATTATAGCACCATCTCTGGTAGGTTTGGTTTTCTTTTGGCCATTCATACAGAAATGAGGGCAGGCTTTGGGTCTGTAAATCGGGCGGCAGCCCCCAGCTAAGACCCCTGGCTGAATTTTCTATATCTATGTTACATACAAACGGCGTAATTTTAATTTGTAAGCTGAAAGAGATGCATACCCAAATGTCTTAATTGCCCACTGTCGATGCTGCCAGGCGTGATAGTTCTTAGGATCTTGCATCAGAGCATCTCCTGTTAACTCCATCTCCTGTGTTGGATCTTGAAGCCACTCTACAAGTACTCTCCGGTGGTGCCAGACCTATAAAATGATATATGGGTAAATTAATAAAGAGCTTATTTAGTGCAGCATACAGTACTCCGCAAGTTTTTGGCAAATCATTGCATTGCATCATCAAGTGCTAGAAATCACTTCAATGCATCAATGAACTTTGTTGTACTTTATTTGCTTTGTTTTATATTATTAGATCCTACACCAGTGCCCATAAGAGAACCACAAATTTCATGCATACAAATCCCCCAATTAAAATATTAGTAGCATACCTGATAGTTTTTAGGCGAGTTTTTAATTACTAGTTCTACATATTCCAACTCAGATCTCAAATCCGTTCCCAAGGCCTTTAGTAGATCTCTCCTGTAAAAATATAATGACAATTTATTGTATCAAGCAAAACAAGGGGTTGGACTTGGCTACTATAGTTGTCGTGTTTGGCATGGCAATAGCGGTCATTGCCCTTTCCCTAATATCTCTCTGTAGGAAACCAAACAATTAACTAAGTAAGGTTTTTCGTTATTGGAACAAGTTGAAGATCCCGATAGATATTGATTAAGGAAGTTAACGGGCTGAATTTCAATTATTTTATAAAAAAAATCTAGAATATGTAGGTCGGTCAATGACCACTACTGCTATGCTGATACCTGACAACTAAAGGTGAAACAATGTGAATAACATGTTTTTAATCTTAATACTTTTATGTGTCTGTATTGACAGCTGCATGCTAATTCATAGTTTTCCATAGAATAAATAAACAAATAACAGGTGTTTAACTATTGTTATACTAGAAATAATAGTTGCTGGAAATAACATTTACTAGCTGCTTTTACAAGCTGTTTATTTTACATTTTCAATGCAGGTACTTAACTTGACAGTCTTTCCTCAATTGTAACATTAGGCTCTAGGCAACTTTAGAAGTAACAGCCTACCTACTCTGCTTTTTATTCAATTAACTCATGACCATGTTCAACTATCTACAGGCTGATAAAAAAATGCGAGATGAGAACATAAACTGGTTCTTAGTCGCCTTCCACCAAAAGATGTGAGAGAGTGGAGAAGTCTTTGTCCTGCTGTGGAACAATGTGGGCTCTTAATAATAATAATAATAATCAGAGAACCCAATTATTTTGTCAGCTGTCATATTTGAGGGGGTTGGGAACCAAATGTGACATTTACTCTTTTTTTTTCTTAGGAACCAAGAAAAATGTAATGTGGGTACTATTGTGATTGAATGTAAATGTTACCTTTTGTACATAATACTCCTTTTAAATGCCATTTTCTCGTGAAATAAGTCACTAATTGAACCAAATCTTAAAATTCATGGTTTTGAGACATAATTTAAAAAAATCAATCAAGCTGCATGCATAAATGTCACTTTTTGTTCCAGACCTCCTCATTTGTATCACCTTCAATGTAATTATAAAACTTTACATAATAACATTATGTAATTTAAATATCAATAGGCACAGAACAAGATCAAGTTATTTTGGTGCTAATTGGCAGGGTTGGCGATCGTCCAGTCTCAGTTAATTTATAGCTCATTTTTCTCTTTAGCCAATAAATTATTTGTACCACTTATTATCAGAAGCTAATTAGAAATTCTATAGCTATTTTAGACTCACCTGTATTGCCACACAGTATAGTTAGCTGGGTTCAGTTCCACTGCATCTTTTGTCAGGTGTAAGGCTCGTTCAGACCTCTCATTGTTTTGAAGCACGGCCCGGAAATAATCATATACATCAACAACTGAAATAAAACAATAATCTTCACTAGTATTATTTTCAAGGGACTCACTTACAAGTTGTAATATTAGAAGGAAACTGGTGTTTTAAATACCAAAAGTAGAGGAAAATAATTGTAAGCAGAGATTACACTGAACATGATGATTAGGTAATTGTGTATTGGTCAGTACACAATAATCAAGTTATGGAAATGAGCCCATCAAGTTTTTATGACTTAAATGTCCTTTCTAAAGTGAAGGTTATAAGAATTTGAGTTTGCCAAGTGCAGGTATATAGAAATACTCATCAAGATGAGTGAAACGTTTATTTTAACAGTAAACTGCAGTTTTAGGCATATACGTACATTTTTCTGAATGAGCAATGACAACAACTAGGTTAGGACCCTCGTCTTCTGGCACTGGTGCCACATCGTTCCATTCGGGACGGTCCTTGTAGTACGTCCAGGCCACGTCGCTGTCCCCGCTATCAGACATACTCACTGCGGTTCAAAACCACAACTAAACGTCCCAGACAGAGTTAAAGTGTATGTTTACGAACGCTATCGCTAGCAGTAAAGATAATACATGTGCACACAGAGTAACGCGACGTGAACAAACAAGCGCAACTATCTAGGCCGAAGGTATTACTGACTTAATTAAACGAGTTGTCCCGTATCTTTATTTATACACACAGGTAATTTTTATTTTATTTATTGTGATTAGTAACTTGGCAAGAGGAAATTATGGCAACTACAGCTACGACAACAAAACTGACAATGAAATGACGTTTATGACCATAGATTATACACAAACTGCCAATAGAGCCAACTTTTATTTACACCACTGGATCCCAGAAATTATACAAAATGAAATCTAATAATAGAAAAAAATATTTAAAAAAAAACGTTTTAACAGTACGAGGAACAATAGTACATTGTACAACTAGTGCATAAAATAAGCCATTTGACCTCGAGACGTTTGTATCCACACGAGCCGCAGGCGAGGGTGGATAGTTAAGTCGAACGGTAAAATGGCTCGTTTATGCCCAACTGTTTTTTCTGTTCCGTGGTATTTACCTACTTGTTTGTCTGATGTCCAACGCATGAAATTGCCGTACGCTTTGAGATAGTTGCTTAAATTTCGGTGTCCGTTTCAATGGCACAGCCACGAAGTTTTTATTAAAAAAAAAACCGTTCCAATACTTTGTAACAATTTGTAAAAATTGATTCCCACAACCATAAGTTTGTCAAGGCTATGGTTAAAAAGTTATAAGGGTTTGAACGTGGCCAATGAAACGCGGCGAACCGCGTGGCCACGGAGATCTCTAAAACTAAGCATTGCAGAGACCTGAAATTTAGGTAAATAACAGATTGAATTTGTAAAACTATAGAAACAAATCCTTGGTTTATATTTTAGGAGCTGCAAGACGTAAATCCCCATGGCCGCGCTATTGAAAAGGTGAAAAACACATTATTGCCGATATCTCGCTGAAAAAGCATCACAGACGTCTGAAGTTTTTTTGTAAAACCCAAATTTGAATTTGTCAAAACTAGTAAAAATACAAAAAAAACATCCTAGGTTTATATTTCAGGAGCTGTGAGACTAAAACCCCATGGCCGCGCCATGGAAACGGTGAAAAATACGTTATCATCGATATCTCGCTAAATAAGCATCGCCGAGGTGTAAGTTTGTCAAAGTGGCAAAAGTCCTCGCGCACGTATGGGAGTGGCGCGAGGAGGCAAAACGCCGGGGCGTAACTCCGCTGCCGCGAGAAATCGCGACACAGCGGATGGAGCTCCGGCAGGATCTCATTACGACATGGAGAGTACCATTGTTGCAACCCAGTGCTGGGCACGCCACGATCGTGGCGATAAGTCCCCTCTTTGAGGAGTGGCTATAGAAGCGCCACGGCGTCCTCACCTTCCGCCTGACGCAGGTCCTCACCGCACACGGCAGCTTCGGGAGGTTTCTGTGTCGGATACGGCGGGAGGAAACGCCCTGGTGTCACCACTGTGTGGATCGCCTGGAGGACACGGTGGATCATACGGTGGAGGTCAGCCTGGCTTCGGCAGAACACCGCCGTGTCCTGGTGGAGGCGATCGGCGGCAGAGATCTCTCGCGTCTGGCCCTGGTTCAGGCCATGGTACGGAGCGAGAGGGCATGGGCAGCCGTCACCTCCTTCTGCGTAGCAGTAATGCTCAAGAAGGAGGAGACAGGACGGCTGAGGGAAAGGCAAATTTCGCACCCTCTCGCCCCTAGCCGCCACAGGAGACGCCCTGGGTGTCGGGAATCCCGGGCGGATTTTCGGCCACCGTAGGCGCGGGCTTGCGGACGGTGAGCAATGGGTAGCTCACCGCCCGGTAAGGACCAGACCCGGGTCTGGTCCTTACCGGGCGGTGAGCTCGACGGCGCGTTGTATTCCACGCGCGCCTCAAAGAGATGTCGTCAGCACAAGCGTAGGGGCCACTAGGGCCGATGCCTGCCGGGGTCGAAAGAAGGTACTAAAGGGTCACCGAGGCCCCTGGCAACACAGGCAACGGAAGGAATACGGGTGGGTTTTTGTCAGTAAGAGTCTGACACACCCTCCCGCTCCGCCCAGAGCGGGAGGAGTTATTTGATGATTTCCCACCCAAAAAAAAAAGCCCTGTCTATGACATAAGCATACATGTCTTGCCTTGTGACGTATTAAAAAAGTAAAACAGCACGGGATACTAGCACTTTGAACCCGGTTTCCATTAAAAATATACGAGGTCTCGACTTTTATCAAAAGTCCACTGAAGAGAAAGCGAGGTCAAGGAGTATTAACATTTACAAAAGCTTCTGGCTATTGTCCTATTGGAGAAATGCTTGCGATACCATTAAAAGGTTACCGTACATCTACATACTATGGAATTTCTGTATCATAGAATAAAACACTTTTTTTAAATAATATATTTATTAAAAATACTACCATGTAGGTAAATAATTTATGTTAACAACTAACAGGTAACAAACGAAGAGGAATCATTATATGCATTTACAATTTTTAATTAAATAGTCTAACATTTAACTCGTCGGTTTTACCAGCCATATGCGAGGCCGAGTCCATTGGTGTAAGTCATGTGAGACACTGTGGGTGCAGCCGAGTATGCCACTCCAAGAAGACCAGCAGTAGCCACCTTGTAAAAAAATAATAAGTAAGTACAATATAATAAAAACCGGCCGAGTGCGTGTCGGACCACGCACAATGAAGGGTTCCGTAGTTGTGAAGTTGGGATGAATTTATCCTAAAAACAAACTTAACATAATAGTTGAATAACATGTTCTCCCATACATCGATATATGCCACGGACAATTCTCCAACTGCAAATTTTAGTTGGTCGACTATTACTCGTTAACTTGTAAAGCCTACTTAGCTGTGATAGTTTTCCTTTTAATTTAATTATATGTACTACTGCTATGATTTTTTTTTTCACATCTCAGCCATCGTTTAGCTGGCAGGGGGCGGACACTATGCCGGGGTCGCGGGAAGGTAGGTACTAAAAGGTCACCGAGGCCCCTGGCAACACAGGCAACAGGAAGGAATACGGGTGGGTTTTAGTCAGTAAGAGTCTGACACACCCTCCCGCTCCGCCCAGAGCGGGAGAAGTTATTTGATGATTTCGCACCCAAAAAAAAAAGGGGGCGGACACTTGACTCTAACAAAAATTTGCACTTTAATGCATAATTACGCAAGCGGATCCTTGAATCGAAAAGTGGTGTTCACAGACCCGCAATATATTTGAAAGGCCAATCCAACGATAGGTACCACACCATGGGGTAGACAAGAAAATAATATATTATCCCTACATTACGTGTAAGGGAGGTAGGTACCCTAAAAAAAAACTTTTTCAAGATTTTATTCACGCACTTTGTCGGCGTGATTAATATGTACACTTATGCAAAATTACAGCTTTCTAGTACTAAGCGTCTCTGCGCTACAGTGGAGACAGACAGACAGACAGACGATCATGGCGAAACTATAAGGGTTTACTACGAAACCCTAAAAAGTGATTTCAAGGATTTAAAAAAATAATAATAACCAACTTATATCTACAGTTTAAATAGGTCATAGAGATTCCTATCGACAAGGTCGCTAAAGTTATGAAGCAATAGGGAAAATGTTCTCTTGCAGAAGTCCATGTCAAGGGTCAATTACCTACAAAGGTATCGACCACTTGTTCGCATCCTAGGCACACGAACTTTACATAGATACCTACCAACTTCCCTACAACATTATGAATAGAAAAAATATGAACGATCTTGATATGGTTAGTCGTACCTAGTAGTAACATAGATTTAGTATGGACACGGTGGAGCATACGGTGGAGGTCTGCCCGGCTTGGGCAGAGCACCGCCGTGTCCTCGTGGAGGCGATCGGCGGCAGAGATCTCTCGCGTCCGGCCCTGGTTCAGGCCATGGTACGGAGCGAGAGGGCATGGGCAGCCGTCCCTCCTTCTGCGAAGCAGTAATGCTCGCGAAGAAGGAGGCGGGACGGTTGAGGGAAAGGCGAATTTCGCGTCATCTCACCCCTAGCCGCCGCAGGAGACGCCCTGGGCGTCAGGAACCCCGGGCGGATTTCCGGCCAACGTAGGCGCGGGCTTGCGGACGGTAAGCAATGGGTAGCTCACAGTCCAGTAAGGACCAGGCCCGGGTCGACGGCGCGTTGTATTCCACGAGCGCCACAAAGAGATGTCGTCACCACAAATGTGGGGTCCACTAGGGCCGATGCCAGCCGGGGTCGCGGGAAGGTACTAAAGGGTCACCGAGGCCCTGCCTGGTAATACAGGCAACGGAAGGAATACGGGTGGGTTTTAGTCAGTAAGAGTCTGACACACCCTCGCGCTCCGCCCAGAGCAGGAGAAGTTATTTGATGATTTCCCATCCAAAAAAAAACAGATTTAGTATATACCTACTCGTAGTAAGATGATAGCGTTTCAAACCGTGAAAATTGAAAATTTGGGCATAATACATCAATAAAATATATAGTATACCGTTTGCACCAATAAAGTTAGTTCCCACCTACATAAATGAATAAATTAGATCTGAATCGCTAATTTTTTTGATCTCATTCATTTAGCAGTCTAACTTTGTGATTATAAGAAAATTCAAGTAGATCACACTTATTAGCCTACATGAGAGATCAAAGGCGATGAAAAGTGGTTTTAAAAATATTTTATTAATTACCTATTATATACCGTATAGGTATACAAAATAACTATTGTGGTTGTTGTTGCGTTAAGGCTCCTACATACTGGCGCGACTTGTCACGCGTCGCGTCGCGCGACAAGTCGCGCCAGTATGTAGGAGCCTTTAGTCAATTCCAACATTAGGTATTAGATAAAGCAAACTTCTCTGGGGAAACAGTTACAATATTAAAGGAACCATTATAAGTAATACGGAAACGCGCAATACGGACTATAGTCCGCACCTATCTAGGAGGTAGGAGCTTGTGGCTAAGTAATAATCAGCCGCACGGGTCGATCCATCAGGTTAAGTTACGCTAGCCGGGTTTGGTCCGTGGATGGGTGACCATCTTTACTCCTCCGTGCCTCGAAAAGCACGTTACGCCTTTGGTCCCGGCTGCCATTCGTGGGTTTTGACAGTCGTTACAGGTCGTCAGAAGCCCGAAAGTCTGACAACCAGTCTTAGCAAGGGGTATCGTATTACTCAGTCACTGGGTTGTGGAGGTCAGATAGCTCCATATAAAATACTGGTAGGTATTCAGTGGCATCCGGTTAGACTGGAAGCCAACCCCAAAATGGTTGGGAAAAGGCTAGGCAGATTGATTGAGTCCGCGACTACACCTCGAACAGAAAGTTGCCGTCAACATTTTAATAAAAATAAGCATAAGTACCTACTCACAGTTCCAAGCATTTATGCCCTTGTACTTTTGAGAAATATGGCTAAATACGAGGGCGACACTGAAAGTTTTTAGAATTGGCCACTTGTAAACGATATAATAATATTATTGTGTATGTATTTTATTAATGTGTCATTGGTTTACGATTTGGCGGCAAATTAAAAATTGTCTGTGTAACGCACGTCAGCATGAATTTAACGCAAGAAAATGTTCGTATATTTTCGTATATCAATGATTTTTTATGACTTTCGATGTCATTTAAGTCAATAAGAAAGTTATGATAGACTTCGATTGGCCTTTCACGATGAAGCCCCATGTCGTGTCACTGTTTACAACTGGTTTAATGAGTTTAAACGTCGTCGCACTAATCTCACCGAATATCTGCGTGAGGGACGGCCTACTACGCCGACGACTGAAGATAACATCAGTGTTATGCAGCGTATGATAGAGACTGACAAAAGAGTGACTTATCAGCAGATTCGGACAAGCTTAGGCATCGGTATGAATCTAGTACACAAAATCCTCCATGAACATTTAGCGGTCAGGAAGCTTTGTGCCCGGTGGATACCTCATAATTTGAGAGAGGTTCAAAAACTGCGTCGTATTGATTGGTGACGTGAAATGGTTCAAAATTTAACGGAGGTGACTCAAATGTTCGACATACTTACGGGTGACTGAAAGCTGGATTTATTGTTATGATCCTAAAACTAAGAGACAGTCTGCTGTCTAGGTGTTTCCTTCCGAGGAGTTGCCAACTAAAGTGAAGAGAGGTCGAAGCGTGGGAAAAAAGATGGTGGCCTTGTTCTTCAGAAGGACAGGTCATTACGCAACAATTGTTTTAGAGGATCGAAAAACAGTTACTGCAGAGTGGTACACTAACAATTGTTTACCACTTGTCTTGGAAAATGTTCGGGAGAAACGACCTCGCAGTAGGATCGACAACGCCTCGTCGGACACCGCCAAGCAAACAATCGACTACTTGGCGACGTCGGACGTGAAATTACTGGGTCACTCACCCCATAGCCCCAACCTCGCACATTGTGATTTTTATTTATTTCCGAAAATAAAAGAAAAACTTCGAGGAAAACGTTTTATGGATGCCGTGGAAGCAGTGGCTGCGTTTCAAAATGCCGTCGAAGAGACTCCTAAGGACGAGTGGGTAAAGTGCTTTTCTCAGTGATTCCATCGGATGCAGCGATGTATTGATGTAAATGGACACTATTTTGAAAATATATAATAAAACTAATAACTTGCTAGTTTGTTCAGTTTTTGATTTTCTAAGAACTTTCAGTGTAACTCTCTTACCATCATGAATTTAAGACAAAAGAAGAACGAGAGATACGAGAAGACACCTGTGGAAAAGACCAATCTGAAATTCGATGTTTATGATGTGTAAATTCAGACACAATTTATTTTTCGTGAATAGTTAACTATGCTACTATACTCTAAGTCATAAACTTAGAGTCAAACCTTCAAACCTCTCTGAACTCAATTCAACCAATTAAACCATTTACAGGCACTTTTGAACTGTCAAAGGAATCGGTCAAAAAGATAAAACAAGTTGCCCTTCAATCATTGTAGTTGGCCATTCCAAGGCGTCATAGGTTCCTATGGAGAAGAACGCGCAAGAAACTCACTCTTTTAAATTATTATATTGGTACAAAATATTAGTTATATCATTAATCGGTTGAAGGATACTGAACCAGACACAATAGAAGTATTATTGTTATTACGTGTGAGGAATTTATAATTATATGTGAAAACGATGTAAAAAGATAAAAAACAATCATAAAATAATTACAATAAGCCGTGGGAAACTAAGAGATGACCATTCCCAACTGATGGCGCCCGTTCACGAACATGACGCTCTCCTTTAACTATCCATTGATTTACGGATGTTGTTATTTAGCTTACCTTGGCGACGGGAGCGACACCGACATGGGAGACGAGCGGCGATGCGAAGTTCGCGTATCCAGGCGAGTAGGCGACCCCGGGATTGCTCACGCGCACATCAGCTTTGCGGACACTTGAGAACGGGGTGTCGATCGATTTTGAGTAAGTCGATACCTGTATATCAACGAAATTTGCTTTATAATAAAAACATGTTATAACATACAATAGTATCACGCCCGATATCTGCGATCACGCCTGTATATCCCGATGGTTGAGGTGGTGTAGAGTTCACCCTAATTTCGCCTAGACAAGTTTTAAGTCTCATAAAGCCAATTGACTTCAACGGAACTCTAGACACCGGGCTGTTACTGATAAATTCGTTAAGGAAAACCTAACTAAACTACCCGATCTTGAGATCGTGATCGAACTTCAGAACTCAGCAATTGCACTTGTGACATCAATACCAACAAGGCAGTCGGTGGGAAATTTAGACCGGACTAGCGACCCATCCCTGCTTCGCACGGTTTTTATAACGTTTGATGTAAGTTTCATATTAATACACATAAACTTTCCGGAATAAATTCTCTAAAGGATGTTGAACCTGAACACCAAGTAGAAGATTAACTTCTAAGCATTACAAGCAAGTGCTTGGAGCCCCGGTTCTCCTGGGGCCTCCTCTCGTTGGCTGGCGTTTCTTTGCGCGAACGTTATACGATCGACACGGACACGTCATAAATGGCAGCACAGTATGCGGTACAAAAAAAAAAAAAAAAGAAATGCGGTACCTACAGAACCCGGAAACGTGCAACGCTGTAACGGTACCTATGCATTTGCTTACACAAATGAATGATTACTGTGGCCAGCACATCGGCTTTATTTAAAGGGTTCTTGGGTACCGGTACATATTATCACGTTTTTTTATATATATTTTGTTTATCCTGTGGAAATCCTCATGGATGTCCTCCATCCTGGGGTAGGTGAAGGGGTCTGTCAGACTCTTACTGACTAAAACCTCACGGTATAAACCTCAAGGGTGTGCCGCGCCGTGTCGTGGAAGCACTTGCAATGGTGGCAACCGGGTGTCGGTTCCCGGCCTATGCGGCACGGGTACTTTCCGAAACATCCATGTCCGGACAATACCTGTGTTATCCGGAAACTAAGGGCACCATGCCGTCTCTCCAGCCACTCCCTCACCACGGGTCTTATCGCCGCTGTGTCAGTGCCATGCCCCGCGCTGGGTTTCGCACATCGCTGTTCCCACTGCCGCTCAGCCCTGTACACCTCGTCATGACGAGGGATCAGGTGCTCGCCCCGCTCCAGCGCGTCCCAGCTCCACCGATATAGTGATGCTAGGATTTTGGCTTCAAGATCCCAGGGTGGTGATCCGGCCAAGAGGCTCGCCGCCTCGAAGGAGACCGTACGGTATCCTCTTGTCACCATGACGGCCATTGCTCTCTGTGGTCTTCTCAGTATTGCAATGTTGCGGGCCGTCAGTTGTCCACCCACACAGGCGCTCCATAGAGTGCCACGGACCGTACGATACCGACATAGAACTTCCGGCAGGAGGTATTTGCCCCCCCCCCCCCCCCCCCAGATTAAGCAGCAATCGCGACAGTGCATTCGCGGTGCCCATCAATCGGGGAGCCAACCGATGAATATGCGGCCCGAAGCTCCAACGGTTATCGAGGACAAGTCCCAAGTACTCACCGGTTATCGAGGACGATATTACCACCTTGATTATTGGGTTTTGGCGCTAGTGTGTTGTGAAATGATTTGTGTTCTGACTCGTTCGAGGAATGAATGAGTAACATTGATAAATTAGCTCGCGCTGATTCTACTTACATGTCTTATTTTTTTATTCTATATTTTGTCTCTGATGTTCAAATAAAGATAATATAAATTACCAAAAAAAGTAATTTGATTGTCCGAAAAATCCCGTGCCCTTATAAGGATAGGTAAGTGTTATGTTATTACCTGTTGCGGGCCAAACCTAAACTTATATAAGGTCTAAAATCTATTTTGATTGATGTTACATCTATGATTTTGATGATTTTTAGGGTACCGTACCCGAAAGATGCGGAAACGGAACCCTATTACTAAGCTTTCGCAGTCCGTCCGTCTGTCTGCTAGCTGGCTGTATCTCATAAACCATAACAGAAAAACAGTCGAAATTTTCACAGATTGCGTATTTCTATTGTCGCTATAATAACAAATAATAAAAACAACATAAAGTAAAAAATTAAAGGGGGTCCCCATACAAGAATCGTGTTATTTTAGGCGTTCTTTAATGATTAATTTTATTTTATTTTTATTATTTGTTGTTATAGAGGCAATAAAAATACACAATCTGTGAAAATTTCAACTATCTACCTATTACGGTTCATGAGATACAGCTCGCTAACAGACAGACAAACAGAAGGACGAACGGACAGACGGACAGCGGAGACTTAGTAACAGGGTTGCGTTTGGCATCCTTCGGGTGCGGAACCCTGAAAGTAAGTAATGATTAGGGAACCCTATAGTCGACTTAATATGGCCGGTCGTCATGATCTCAAAGAAAAGTCTATACGATCTTTTTGTTATATTAGTGTATTATAGAGGTCGCCTTATAACTTAGGCAAGATGGTTGGAGCTTTATTAGGAAAACATATTTTTAATAATTAACTAAAACCTATGAATTACAAAGAAATAGCGGACGACGTTAAAGGCTCCTACATACTGGCGCGACATGTCGCGCGACGCGTCGCGACACAAAGGCACCTCTTGTAGCGCTACACGCGGTGTCTTTGTGTCGCGTCGCGTCGCGCGACAAGTCGCGCCATTATGTAGGAGCCTTAAAAACTTCCCAACAACACATATATAGGTACATTGTCATAAAATAGTTACAGTTCCCTGAAAGATGAACACAACTGATACTATATATCACATTCATTTAAATAATGTAGGAACAGAATAAATATTTTGTAATCATGAAAATTGACTTGATTTACTTTTTCCTGTTATTTTATCATACAAGCCATGCGAATCCAAACGGTTTTCATTGAGTCGTTTTTGACAGTAGTCGTTCAGTCATTTCAGTCGTTTGACAACGTCATTATAACTGCTATAAGACATAAACGGTCACTTATGGGTCTCATCACAACAAGTATTGGACCGGAAAGTTGGTCTTTGTACTTTTATTTAACTTGTATATAACATTCAACGGTAATTGGCTGACTTCTACGTAACTACTAAACGGTAATATTGTCGTATAATTTGGGCCTAATTCATGTTTTATACACGTTTATATTTACTCTTATACGACCAATCTTAAAAGATTAACTGAAAACGGAAAACGTTAATTTGACTATTATAAAACATTAATTTGTTAGTTGGGTAATGCTTATTTTGTTGATTAATATATAGTAGGTACCTGGCCAAGGTTGAACGGCGATCTCAGAATATTGGAGTGCTGAGAAGCCACTGCTGGCTGAGCAGGGTAGGAGCTGTACGGGTTCCAGCCACCATAGGCGTACGGAGAATTGTACACTGGAGACACGAGCCCAGCCTGGGTGGCGGCTGCTAGGCACACCAAGAACAATAACTAGAAAGAAAAGATACATTAGAACAATAAATGATCAAACACTAAAGGGTCTGGCCTCAGAACTATGGCAGACCAGTGCCTATCCTTCCGTTACGTGAGTTACGAGTCTTCTAGGTATCTGAAAGTTTTAGACCTTTTGAAGATCCAGCGAAATACTGATGGTTTGAGTGTTCATCGGGCCACTGATGACTCTCCTATGGGTGTATTCATTTGGATAACAAAAGTCCTTTATTACCTCGAACCTCTTAATTATAGACGCCTTACAACAATTAAGAGCTATTTATTAAACTATGAAATATAATTTAGGCAATTTAAAAATGACTGGTAACAATGACTGTCCCAAAAGGTAGAACGAAAGACATCAACGCCAGCACTTTAGCTCAAACAGTGACAATAACGTCATAGGCAGGTGATGGATAACTACTTATTGTATAAAAATATAATGGCAACCAATAACTTACTTTTAGAAGCATATTTAGCGTGTTCAACCCCTGAAAGCTCAGACCGATATGTTTGAATCAGCAAACACGTTAGCCTTTTATACTGGCCCAGTATGTCAACATGTTGGAATGAAGGGCCACATATGTGATAAGACACTCGCAACATAATATAACAGCATTCATTGTATGCGTGCCCGCGGAGCTTTGGAAAAAGCACGTACACACGGCTACATATCCAGCTATACATTTCCAATATAAGTTGACCTCTCATTCTACGGAAATCCTACACAACGCGAGATCATCTTACACTGGAAATGTATAGCTTGATGTGTAGCCGTGTACCTACGCGCAGGCGTGGCTGCATACACATAGGTACGCAAGGACAATACACAACTCGCCAGTTGGTCCTGTCACGTGCTGAAATATTTACAAATTATTAAGTACTTATTATGTCCTCAATAAAATATCCATGGTATATAGGTAGGTATTATTTAATAAATTGTGTTGAACAGGAATCGATTTGTATTAAATTACCGATCGTAGTAGGTGGCGTTCTGTAGCTACTACATAAACTCACTCCTTCTTCACATGAGCGTATCATGGGAAGAAGGCGTAAGTTTATGTACATAATTATGTATGTTTTTGTAAAGGTCTATCTTCAACTGCATCCCAAACTTTAATAGCAGTGTCTTCGCAATAGAAGCCTTCTTGCCTAGATTTATCTACTTACCACACTAAAATCTTACTTTATTGACTGTATGTGTTTACGTGTTTAACACACGGCATGCACATGGCTCGTCAAAAGGGCTTATTGGTTGCCTCGCACGAATTTACTCGCCCGAAAAGGGCGAATCTTGTTTTATTTTTCTGTAGGTGATCCGTAAGAAATCAAGTTATTTGTGATCGAATCGACAACTCCAGAAATACGTATGGCAATTGGCACATTTTGAATGTTATGCAAAAGTTAAGAAAAAGTACACTAGCGTACAGAAGATAAGTATTGAATATACAAACTCTATGTGTATATGAAAAGCTTATAAAGTAAATTTTGAATTTAAAATCAATATGTTCTGGGGGGTAACCATCACCTCTTAAAGCAGTATTATTTCAATATTACTTTACGTGAGAAAGAGATGGAGCTATAAGTCCTGTATAGCTCCATCACTTTCCCACTGTGAAGTAATATTATAATAATAATGCTTTAAGAGGTGATGGTTACCCCCCTGATATATTTTTTCAAGTGTTTATCACTCACAAAATTTTACTTATATATATTTTGCTACGATCTATTTCTCCCATTTGTTTCTCATATATTACATTGGTTATGGGCCCAGACACCCAGACACCCAAAGTACGAGACCCAGGGTGGATAGGAGTAGCGTGCTCTAAAATAAATTTTACGTTACTGAACTCTGGATTAGTTCAGTAACGGAAACTTTATTTTTCAAGCAGCCAAATAATTATTTGTGCAAAGGAGCGACAATGAGCAATATGTTTTGGATCGAGCCCCTGCACAAAGAGAATTATGATAGCTGGTGAATACAGTTGCAGGTGTGATCTTAATAAAAACTGATGGTTGGAAGTATACCTACAAGTGGAAAAGTACCAAATCGATCAGAAATAGGAGAAGCTACAAATTCGGAGGCAGAGGACGAAAAAGACAAAGTGGACCAAATTTTTCGATGTGTGGTAGTGAGCTTCGACATACTAGGGGCTGTACCACTACGAAACAAGTTTGACTAAAATTGAAGTCTATTATATGCTTCGAAAGTACCTGCTAAGAAGGGGCTACACTTCTAAAGCTATTGATGTTGCACAAAATGTACGAGACCATTGAAATAATTTTATCGACGCTGTTGATAAACTAGCAGAAATGGGTATACATATCAACGATGACTTGCTGTCTATATAGTTTAACTGGAAAATTTGAAAGCTTTATATTTTGTGCCATTGACTCGAAGTTCAAGTTGCCGAAGCTACAGGCATTGAAGATTAAAATATTTGAAAAACACGAATCCAGAGAGACGAACATATCTCAGAATGAAGGCGTAATGCATATATTGGTGAAAAAAAAAATTACAATTGTAACAAGCGCGCGAAAGTTTGAAGCAAAACTAACCCAATTACCGGCGCAGAAGAATTTAAACATAAATGCTTTAAATGTTACGAGGAAGGACGTGAGGCATCAGAATGTGGGAAAAAAAAAGATGTAGTATCACATCATGTGGACGTGGGCGAAGAACTAATTACTTTGAATGTTTCAGAATTTAAAGAGGTTTGTAATGATGTATATAAACAAAAATACGACTGGATTTTTACTACCTATAATATATACTTATAATTTCATATATTTTACAAATATTTTACTCTTATCACTTCTGTGCGCTAGTGTACTTTTTTCTTAACTTTATTGCATAAAATTCAAAATGTGCCTATTCTCTAATACGTATTCCTAGGGTTGTCGATTCGCCCACAAATAAATTAACTTCGTGCGAATCAACCAATAAGCCATCAAAAGTCACGGAACTACAGCTCAAACTGCAGCTGCCAGAATTTGGCCACTCGAATGTATGTATTTGCGGGAGACTCGTACCTAACTACTCAACCTAACTGAATGTAGGTAGGTACAACACGTGCATAATAAATTGTGAGTTATTTAAAGTAATAGGATGATAATAGCCACTAATTAGAAGTTTAAACTTTATCGTGGAAAAATATTCAGGACAAGTCACAAGCTGCAGCCTTGCATGCACGGTTGTTATTTTTTATGAGAAAAAATAATTATTTCACCGTCTGGTGACTCTGTAGGACTTCTGCTGGATTCCTACCAACTAAAAACCTACGGTGTTGTTCCTCCGAAGTTAGGAGTGCTGCGGGGTAATTGCGTAACACACTATCAGCAGCAATGGATTTCATTTTGACAGTTCAACAACATCCATTGCATTATTTACGTTGTTGAGCAGACAAATATTTCGAACATATGAAGCAATGGATTAGCAATACATATACTTCACAATCATTCAGTTTGTGATTGGTAGTATGTTACACAGGGTGCTGGTTTTTGCACCCCCTGTAGTTTTCCTAGGGCCAAGGTAGGTACCCAAATCCACATAGCTTATATGTCTTTAAGGATGTATCCTAACTAGCCAATAAAAAGCAACGAAGCATGTATTGCATCAGCCCTTAAGGCGCTGACAAGACCCAATCGACTAAAATGGGCTTCTCTTAAGAAAAACAATTGCCAAATCTGTATAGTTTGTGGTAGCGGAAAAAATATATGTTAATTTTGAACATATTTCCCAGAACTTGGTTGTTACCAAAACACGTTTTGATAAAAAAATCTCGACACAAACTAACGTTAAACTAACCTCTTACGTTGAATTCTAATCCAAAATATCTGCATTAAATATCAACATACGTAACGTATTTAATTAATAACAAGAACGTCTTATTTGAATGCAGAACTTGGTTGTTTTTTATTTTCGATTACTCAACTCAATTTTGAGTAATTAGATAGTTGCTTCACATTTTGCAGTAAATTGCAAGCGTTGTGTCATCGCGCTTCTCTTTCTTTTCTATGCAATGTGAAAGTGACCGTGGTTTAGGTGTTGTCAGCGTTTTAACTGTACGAATGTAGAACACATACACGCCGGTTGATAGTAATACATAATAACAATAATCTCCGTATAAATCTAGACCAAGTTCGTCAAGTTTTATCCATAGGTGACTTATGTGAATTACTTATAATAGGAGTAATGGCTGTAGTGGCCTAGTTCGCTACGTATTATTATGTCTCTCTAGAACTTTTCGATACTTACAATTTGGAGACCAATATTTTTCTTTACGATTGTAAGAAGTAAATTCCTGAAGATAGACGTTACTGAACTTTTTTTGTAAGTAGTATTTATCGACTAAGGCTATCGCAGTATTCACAGTCTATGCCAAATTCTGCCACACCCGGTGTGACGGTCTCTGAAGACTCTGACTTTGCCCATCCAGCATCGCCCAGCCACGTTTCTAAGGTCGTCGGTGCATCTAGCTGGAGTGTGCGGCATCCCACGCTACGCTGGTCAAGTCATGCTAAGTACTTGTACTAGGCGTTGTTGAAATAAAACGTAGATATGTATATGACTATATAAATATGAAATGGCTTCACGGCTGATTATTGTCTGCGCATCTTGAACCATGGACGAGCTACGGCTCGATAAAAGTTACGTTCTATTGTCAACGTTTTATCAGTTCCTACAAGAATATATACCTACAATAATTCATACAATTTTCACATTATCAACACGTGTTAGGTTGGTAGACAGGGCGCGGTTCGCCTTGTCTTTTATTCATTACGAACTGATCTATATGACCTAAACCTGTCAGCCCAGACAATTATCTACCTACGTTAAATTGGATATTTAGACAAGCCTATACGATGTCGTCAGACATAAGTGTGCAGTTCAAACTAATAGAATTAATTCGAAGCCATGGGTACATATATCATGCCGCTATCCATTATATGGGACAGATTAGCAAACCAGAACGATTTCTAGGCAATAATTACATTCGTCACGCTGTCCCCACGGGGCAAGCCAAGTGCATCGTCACACTAACTACAATTCAGTACTCCGTGCATCCTACTTAGTAGCTGGTCTTTGCAGTCATTTGTGCGCGAAAATGTATTTATTTGATAAACACTTAACTTTATTACTCTGCTCTGTAGTACTTATTAAGGCAGAGCGCTGGTATTCCGCGGCAACCATGGAAAGAAGAGACGCTCTCCACAATTTTTCCAATCCGGAATTTAGAACCAATTACAATATGCAAGATCGATTCATGCCTCTAATGTTAATCGATCCTAAAAATAACGATGATAAACGCCACGATTTTATTTCGACATCAAACACTTTTAGTAACGGAATCAGGAGCGACCACAATAATGTCTCATTTAATTCTGATGGCTTGATAATAAATTACAACAACACAATAGAAAACATAAATTTATTGAAAAGAATACGGCCTAAAAGAAAACATATTCGCAGGAAGTGTCCTGCGGTCCTGAGGCGGTCAAAGCAGTTAAATTCAAAACAGATGCCAAGGACGCGATTTCTGGAAGTGTTTCAGGTGGTAGAATTTGATCATGTATCCTGTACATCTAGCAGTGGTCTAGAAGGGACGTGTCTGCCGGAATCTGAGTGCACCGACTCCGGAGGAGCTACCATGGGGACTTGTGCTGATGGATACGGGACGTGTTGCGTCAGTAAGTCATTTCCAATAGTTTTATTATTAAAACAGAGTTGATACTATGCTTATTTTCCTCTTCTTCGTAAGAATGTTGCCGCCATTCTTCCTGCCGTCTTCTTTAGGTAAGGCGCCAGACCTTCAAGTGGTGGCAGTTTCTGTCTATGCAATAGGTACTGCAAATAAGTATTAAATAGGTAAACATTTTGCTAACAATGTTCCAGCTCAATTTGTATGTGACGACCGCACTGGTGCGGAGTCAGGATGGTTCACTAACCCAGACTTTCCTTCGCCGAGCACTGAAAGACTGTCCTGTGTTTTTGCGTTGGACAAAGCCTCTGAAGACATTAAACAAATACGTTTGGACTTCACCAATTTTGAGGTGAATACCACTAAAATCATAACAAAAAAACAAACTGAATATTACCCGCATTCCAGCTTAAGGAAGTGACTCACATACTAAATAAATTATCTTTATTAGTTGTAAAAAAAAAACCTTTTACGTAGAGGATCTACGTGGGACGCAGGCAGGCCTTTTAGATAGTGTTTACTATGTTATTTCTGGAGACATGAAATATTTGATATCTTAATCATCTCGTGTACATATTCAAATTAAAAAAAAACCTTTTCAGCTACTTCCACCTACGGATGGTTCATGCCAAGATGATCAGTTCATTGTATCAGGACAAAATGTTAACAGCATAATACCGATCCTTTGTGGGATCAATTCGGGTCAACACGGTAAGAAATACTACTAATACCTCCGCATGATACCTACTTTTTATTGCATTATTGCAGCGGCCTGCAAAAGAAGCATTGAATGAAGGTGAAAATGTGGGCCGAGGCAAAGCCGAGGCACACATAATTATGAGTCCATCAAAGCCTGGTTGTGATTAAGACTTTTGTAGTACCTACTTTTCTCAAATAATGCGCGGAAATTCAAACTATAAATAAAATAATTATAAATTCCAGAATCAATTACGAACAACAACAATAATTTGTCACGCGCCGATATGTTCATTTGTTTCTTTTTTACTTTAAATAGCTCTATTTGCAAACTAGTTCGAAATTTTTATAAAATCTTTGATATAAATTATCAACAATTATCAACCTCCTTGGTTGCCATGTTTCGAAGTAAAAACTTCGTTCTCTTTTTAAATTACACGATAGATATCATACGAGTTTTCATAATTTAGTAGGTAATTTATTCGACCACTAAACACGACTGCTACGGATTTCATACTAACATTGCCGGCCGCTGGTCACATAATTATATACGAACCAAAATTGCTCGAATCTTCAAGGTTTTTTGAGAAAACCGATTTTTCTTATTCATATTCCTACTTTCCGACGTGTTAAAAAATTAAACGAAATTAAATTTATTTGCAAGAACTGTAGGTTAGGTTAGGGCATTACAGATGGTCGGGTTTTTAGCAATTTCTAAAACAATTCGCTAAAACTTGCATGCAAAATAATTGATTAGATAAATTAATTAAATAAATGAAGATAGTAAAATTGGAACATAAATCATAGTTAATAATTAAGAATAAGAATGTCATCAAAAATGTCGTCATAATCATTTGTCAAATTATAGTACGAGGGCGGCACTGAAAATTTCGGGAATCAAGGAAGTGACACAACATTACTATTTAAAAATATATTTATTGCTTTTCGAAGTATTATCCGCGAAATTTGACACTTTTTCCATACGATGGAACCAATCATTGAAGCAACCATTCCATTCGGAAGTTGGGGTCTCCAAAATGGCCGTTTTGTAGGCGTCCACAGCTTCTTCAGGTGATGAAAATTTCTGTCCACGCAATTTATTCTTTATTTTAGGGAAAGTATAGAAATCATTAGGGCTTAGGTCGGTGCTGTACGGCGGATGGTCTAATAATTCTATGTTTTCTTGCTCTAAAAACTCTTTTGTTCTGTGCGCGGTGTGAGAACTCGCATTGTCGTGATGAAGGATGATGCGGCGGTTGCAGTTCTGTTTACGGAGTTCAGAAACGACCTGTGGCAAACAAATGCTAGCATACCATTCTGCATCAACCGTTCTTTGTCCCTCAAGAGGAAAGTCGTAACATGGCCGGTTTTGGAGACAAACGTGGCCACCATTTTTTTTGCAACACTCCGTGAACGAACAATTTTTGTTGGCGTTAACTCATTTTCGAACACCCAAACTCGTGACTGGTTTTTTGTTTCGGGTTCGTACGCGTATATCCAGGATTCGTCACCTGATACGATGTTCTATACAGCATTTGAGGACCCTGCGTGGAATCTTTCGAGAGTTCTGACACACCAAGTAACGCGAGCCGCTTTTTGCTCTTCACAGAGCGAATGCGGTATCCATCGGGAAAACAACTTTTTTACACCTAATTGTTCATGCAAGATTATTTGTATTTGACTCATGCCAATGTCTAAAGTTGCCTGAATTTCGCGGTATGTCACATGTCGATCTTCCTCAATCAGCTTACGCACAGCATCAACGTTTTCTTGGGTGACTGCAGCTTTTGGACGACCTTGACGGGGATCATCACTGAGCTTGACACGTCCACGTTAAAATTCAGCAAACCTGCGATAAATTGTGGTTTTGGATGGGGCTTCATCACCAAATGCAGAAATCATCCGGTCAACACACTGTTTTTGTGTTAAACCACTTCGAAAGTCATAATAAATCATCGCTCTTGAATTTTCTCGAGTCAATTCCATTTTCTCAACGACTAAACAAGTTTGACAAAACCTTGTGACAAGACCGAGAATCTTTTTTTAAATAAATAAATGGTATTCGATTTTTAAAACCAAGGAGTTTTCAATTAAAAATATTTTAATATGACAGGAACAGTAGAAAATATTCCATTCCCGATACTTTTAGTGCAGCCCTCGTAGTAAAATGCCAGTGTGAATCTTTAAAGTTTAGGTACCTACTCATTCACAGAATAGAATGATTTTTCTATAAGCCATTTCAATAACGCTGTATTAAAACCATTGATTAGCATTTCCTTATATGATTCATATGATTATGATCAAAATCAAAAGTCATTTATTCAAACTAACCTCAAAATTACATAAGACAGTCCCCCAAAACGCCCACCCTTCACCAATTCCTAGTGCTTTAGCTGGGAAGAAGTGGCGCAGCAAACTCCCCAGCAGCAAAGCAGCAAGTCTGTTCAATTAGAAAAAAATTATGTACACTACGCGTAACACAAAACATTAAATTATTAGCCATATTATATATCAGCTAGCGAACAACTATACCAAAAAACTATACCAACTTCTGTGATATAAGTGGCTTTTCATTGGGCATGTATTTAACGCGGCGACAAACTAATCTGATTTAGGGTTTTAAAATTAATTAAAATGGGTAGCAAAATATAGGTAATAGTTTGGCAGCTACAGTGAAGTAGCATTTTAAGTATAAAGTAATAGCTTAATAATCAATTGTTAGCTTTGTTTTAATTTAAACTAGCATCGAGTTTTTGTTTTGGTAACTGAGAGTCACCAACAACCGAGGGGATCTGACGCTCGGCGGCCGCCGTCGCGGCACGCTCGCTTCGCTCGCTCGCCTTCACGCGTTAGTGGTCACTGTTCTAACCTAACCAAACCCAAATGATTTTATACCTAAAATGCTACTTCACTGTAGCTGCCAACCTATTATTTTTGCTACCCATTTTATTTTTTTAGTAGCAAATAGTTAGTCGCCCTTTAAGTTGTTAGTCGCCTGGAAAATAATTAGCCTTTTCATTGGAGGAACAACTAGTCTATTAGGATAAGTGTTAGTGATATATATCACTAGAAGTTTTATAACAAGAAAACTTCTATTGTATCTTGTTCAGTGTCCCGGAAACTGTTAATCCATCCGGATTTGTCCGACCTTGTAATTTGTCCGGACTTTTCGACTTAGGGCCCGATTAAACGTAAACACGGCTGCGGCGGCTGCACGGCAAGCTATACATTTCCAGTTGAAACTGATCTGACATTGTATAGGATTTCCTTACAATGAGAGGTCAGCGTATACTGGAAATGTATAGGTTGATATGTAGCCGTGTGTGTGGTACACACGGCTACATATCCACACCACAAAAGACACGGACCAAATTTGGCCAAACCCGACCTACCACATCAAGGCGACGTCGTCGCAGCCACAATGCAACCACAACATTGCATCGAAGCGACAACACTGATACAGCTGGAGTGGATCTATCTGCAAACACTAGCCACAAGTAACCACATCGCACCTACTAGTGAAAACGCAATCACAACGCAACTGTTACAGCGACACTATTCACGCACGGTAACCACTGTTTGCCCACATTTTGTCGCTGGGATGTGGTGTGGCTGTGGTACCTATATGTGAATGGGCCATAAAGGATTCTTTTATAAAAATAAAAGTTAAATGAGTAGCTGAAAAAAGAAGGATTAGAAAAGTAAAATGTCCAGGTTTTTTCCAAATTTCATACTTTTGTCAGAACTTGTCAAATTTTGAAATGACAACCCTATATGTATCAAATTACTTATTACATTTTACAAGTAGGTAGGTACAATCAGTGACCTGCATAACCCAACCCCTTTTCCTCTCTTCTTTTTAAGAGGGGTCAGGTAACGCAGAGCACTGACCGTACTTGCCCCAGCCTGCTTCGGTTGACACAAGGCTTTGTTTCAGTTTACATTGAAGTTGGTGATGTCGACGGACCCATTTATTTCACGTTCCAAACCGTGTCTTCCGACAGCAGACTATTTTCTATAAAGGTACAGTTTTCCTATTTCAATAGAGTTCAATTAGGTAAGGAATAAAATTAAGGAGGCCAAGTAATACTTTATCATTAATATCTATCGTACAAAACACGACTCCCGAGCGTAAGGTTTGCAAATAGCAACTACAGTGCCCTTCAAAAGTTAGTTGAAAATTTTCCACTTAATAAAAAAACTGGCCGACTGCGTGTCGGACCACGCATAATGAAGTTCCGTAGTTGGGATGAATGTATCCCAAGAACAAACTTATCGTAGTTAAAAAACATATTCTCTCATACATTCCGACTGCAAAAAAAGAGTTACAATATTGAGTGATTTATACCATGTTATTTTAAGGCCATAGACTTATTATAGGTTTTCCTGTAACCAAAAAAGTATAAAACTATTCTCTCGGTATTTTTTTTTTCAAAATTTTAGGCTCAGCAGTTTCGGAGATAAATGGATTCGGAGATAATGGGGGGCGGAATGGTCAATTTTCATATATTTTCTTTAATAACTTTATAACTGATTATTTTAAAATTATTAAAAAATATATTTGAAATCCTCATAACAAGTCCTTTCATTTGATATGTTGTCACACGGTACACTTTGCAAACCTCACAAGTGAACACACATAACACACATAATCAGCCTATAATATTCTCACTGCTGGTGTCCCAGCCTCTTCTGTGAGAGGGAGTGGGCCGTAATCAACCACGCGGGCCCAGAGCGGGTTGGCCCAACAAGTGAACCCCATATTCAAAATTCATTTATTTACGAACGTGTAAGTTCGTGTTTGGGTCACATAAATTCATATGAGTACCAAATTTCAACTTAATTAGTCCAGTAGGTTCGGAGCAAATCGGCTGTGACAGACACATACAGACTCACGAGTGATCCTATAAGGGTTCCGTGTTTTTTTTTTTGAGGTACGGAACCCTAAAAACTATGTATTTGTTTTTACTAGTTTTATTAACGTTTTTGATTTTGCAGGTAACACAATTAACGTCGTCAGATGACCTAACTGCACCTACAGGCTGCCTACAATACTTCACAGAAGCTCAAGGCTATTTAGAATCTTTCAACTATCGAGATAAATCTGACGTCGTTATTGCAAGAACTCCTAGTTATTTAGTAAGTATTGTATTAGTAAGATGTAAGTCACATAAAACATAAGACTTTTCCTTTGACTAAAATTGGCTTTTAACTACCCTCGTTACGTTACGTCTTTTTAAGCCTACCCTGTATATAAGGAAGATTTTTACCCGGCTGCGGCGAAGCCAAAAAAGGAGGGTTATGTTTTTGACCTGTATGTAGGTATGCAGTCGGAGGCTTCTTCTTAAAAACGATAAAGACCTATTGCCTCCGACTGCACGAGATTGTTTATATTAAATCTTATTTCCATCTTTTTCAAAGTTCAGTTTTTACGCGCTTGGGATTTTGAATTTTTTGTTCATTAATTTCTTCTGAAACTTAGAATGTTGTTACCTTTAATTTTGTTTCAGCCAGTACGAAATGAAGCCCATCATTATAATAAACTATGCATTTCCATTTCAGAACAATCTTAATTACGCTATGTGCATAGAGCGTAAAGCAGAGACCTGCAGTGTCACATACACCCACAGCGGTAACATGCAGATAGTCAATTACGACACGGGTAAGTTCATAATAGCCTGCCTAGGTCACAGTTATTAAGGTAATATGGGTACATTACCTTAATAACTGTGACCTAGGCAGGCTACATAGGTTGTTATGTAGCCTAGGCCCAATTGACCATACATACCATACATAATCAGCCTATAATGTTCCCACTGCTGGGACACAGGCCTCCTCTCTGTGAGAGGGTGTCCACCACGCTGGCCCAGTGCGGGTTGGTACCTAGATGTCACATGTCTTCGAATTTTTGGTTCTAGGACATGCCGGTTTCCTCACGATGTTTTCCTTCATGCCTGCATTTTAACGTTGCATTTGTGTTTATTTAATTTTTTGCCAGTTTGCAGCTATAGTGTGTGGCAGTAATTTTTATTGTACTGTACATGATGAAGATATGAAGTAGGATTACTAAAAAAAAATATAATATAAATAAGGAAAATAATTATCACCACGACAGAACGAAAAAATCGAAGTCATTTATTTTTCACAATGGCTGTCAGAACTAAATATGTGTATACATATAAAACTTCAAAAAACAAAATGGTTATTTACAGTCAGTACTTAAAATATCTAATATAGTCATATAAAAACTCCTTAACATCAAACTGTGATGGCACGCCACATCACTCCCCCTTAAGTAAATAGTACGGTCTTCGGCTACAGGACCTTGTGACGTAGGGCTGGGGCGGTGAAGGCGACGTCTCCGTCACTGAGGAACTTGCAATCAGTGCTGCCGAAGTACTGGGTGCTCGGTGTCTCAGATGTGCTGGCTCCCGGTACCACTGTTGCCGCAAGATTTTGAGTCACTGTAGACGTTAGTGTATCCTCTTCGTGGTATAGATGAGCTGGTTTTAGTCTGTCTATTGAGACAACAGTGTTGCGTAGAGGATGTTGTATCTTGTACTATTTGGCGCTGCGTTGAAGGCCTCGCTGTATGGACCGACCACAGATCTTATAAATGATCTGTGGGACCGTCGTATGGTGGTCTCCATACCGTATCGTTGCGCACAAACACGACATCTTTGTAGACCAAAGTGTTTTGGTTCGGTGATGGTTTCGGTTAGCCGTCGGACAAAATCTGCGTCTTTAATTCTCGGCGGTATTCTCAGCGTAGTTCCGTTTGTCATCAAGGCCGGGCTCACGATGGTATCTTCACGCAGAGCAGTGCTAAGTCCAAACAGAATAGTAGGTAACTCATCGCTCCATCGTGTGGAGGCTGGTATTACCATCAATGCGGCTTTCAATGACTAATGCCATCGTTTGACTTGTCCATCCGCTTGCGGGTGGAATGCTGTGGTTCGTATGCGAGTGACACCCAAATTCTTCATTAATGAGTTGAATAATGATGACTCGAAGTGTCTGCCTTGGTTGGTCGTAAGACGTAGTGGACAGCCAAGTCGCGCAATCCAGCCGTCGTACACGGCTTTCGCGACTGTTTCAGCGGTGATGTCAGGTTTCGGTACTGCTTCGGATCACTTCGTATAATGGTCGATCATAGTCAAGCCATTTGATGGTGGTAGCGATCCGACAATATCGACGTGAAGATGTTCGAAACGTGATTCTGTGAACTTGCCGAGTGAACTGATGACGTGCCGTTGCACTTTTGCACGCTGACAACCAATGCACAGATTATAAGCAACGGGCAGGTATGGCCTTGTGTTTGCGATCGATGGCGTACGCAATTGGTCAATGGCATCCGGGTAAATTTACGAGGGTTAACATGAGATTAGGTTTCTTCATGCACTCTTGCAATTCGGTGGCGTTCTCTTGATCGAGCGCATGTCTTTCATAATTGAGCGTAGTGCACAAAGCACACAAAGCGGCTGACGCACTTTCTTGAAAGTGCGTCACCTGCTTTGTTTCTGTCGCCATCAATGTACCGTTTCTTCGAGCAGAACTGGCTGATAAAGTGTAGTTGACGTTCTCTTCGTGGGGTATCGCTGCTACTTGGTGTTCTCGATAACGCGTACGTCAGCGGCTTGTGGTCCGTGAGTATAGTGAGGTCGTTACCCTTGGTCAGCCGGCGTAGGTTCTGAACAGCTGTTTACGTAGCTACTAATTCGCGATCGTACACTCTGTATCGCCGTTGCGTGTTACTCATGGTCTTGGCGAAGAAAGCAAGAGGTTTGCAAACGTTTTTGACCTTTTGGTGTCGGATGCGTCAGTGAGCAGGCACAGCGGAGCGTTATGTAGCGGATGTGTTAACGTTGTCTTGAGAATGCTTTATCGGCAATGCTCGAAGACTTGTTCGGATTCAGGCGTCCATTGATCTCACAATAGTGAAGGAATCTATTTAAAAGATGTAGTTGTTCGGCCTGACGGGGTAGGCAGCTGTTCATCATCCCCAAAATTATTCTTAATTCTCTTACCATATACAATAAGTAACAAAATTACTGTTTCTAACACTATGGTTTTTAATAATAAAATAAAAGATGTGTGGCAGGTAATTAACAAAGAAACTGGAAACATAAAACCGCGAAATCAGAATGAATTGTCTTTAAAAATTCTCTGCTTAACTTTTAGTTAAAGGTTGCTGAGACACTAGAAAATTTATTCTCCAACATCCCAATAGAGATTACGAAATCTCTCCTCTCATCTCATCATCTCTAAGGACTCAACTTCAGTAAGGACATTCCAAGTTTTTATTGCAAGCCCATTTCTATTCTCACAGTTAAAAAAGCATTGAAAAGCATTAAAAGCATAGAAAAAGCATTGAAGTCTTATCATAAAAAAAAAACTGAAGACTAATAGTGGGTTTTCACTAAGGTTCTTTGAGATATCATTGACACAATTGCCCCTGTCGTAACAGGCATATTGAATCAATGTACGGCCGTACGTTTCCTGATTTAATGAAACAGTAAAGAAGTACCAATTTTCAAATCGGGTAGTCCCTCTAATTATAGACCTATATCTGTGCTACCAGCGTTGATATTAAACATATATGAAAAAATCATGCTAGACCAGATGTTACATTTTAATTTAACTGGGATTTTAAATAGTCGCCAGTTTTATTTCACGAAAGGTAGGTCGCCGACTGGCGCAGGAATAAAACTCATCAGTCACATTTTGCAATCCTGAGAAGTCTCAGGATGCAATTGGCATTTTCTGTGACCTCTTAAAAGCGTTTGACTGCGTTGACCGTAATACACTGATCTGTAAATTACCACTACGGAATTCATGGACAAGCTGCTGTTCTTTCCTATCTATCAAACAGGCAGTAAAAAGTAAACGTCAACGGGGCGTCGTCCTCGGGGTCTCTAGTTAAGATGGGCGTGCCGAGAGAAGGTTAATTTCTTGGCCCTTTCCTATTTCTATTTTATATTAATGACCTTCCCTACATGATGGCTAACTTATCGGATATAATTCTAATCGCTGATGACCCTTCTCTTATTCTTAAAATAGATAGAACAGATACCGATGTCTTACATATCAACGATAGTCTGGCTGTTCTTTCGAAATGGTTCGCAGCTAATAATCTCTTGCTTAATGCGAACAAAACGTCTTATTAAGAGTCTTATTAAGTTCTCATTACCAAATCTACCCCAAATGGGTCTAAAACTTGATGGCAAGGCACTAGATGCTATCACGCGGGAACTGTGTTTCTAGGAATTACTTTAGATTCAACATTGAGGCGCCTACATTAGAGCTCTTTCAGATAGATTAAGTTCAGTTGCATAATTATGACATGCTGTGGCACAAGCTGCACAGTGAGGCACAGGTGCCGAGTGAGATAGTGTCGATATTTAGGTATTAGTACAGTCACCAGCGAAACAGTGTGAAATGGGCGGGAGTATATTCCGACGTGTACAGGTTGGATTGCGGTGTGAGGCAGGGAGTTAACCTTGCCCCACTTGCTCAACCTGGACGTGGGACAATAAGCGGTCTTATCGCTTTTAGCGATAAGACCGCCCATTGTGTCACCCTATGTAAAATTTCTACATTTATAGCTGTAATTTTTATGGTGTACATAATAAAGAGTATTGACCACTGACTTACATTTTCCGCATTTGTTTATCTTCAGGTCATTTTCCTGAGTGTCTCAAAAAATCTCTAATTGTCCCTGTCTATAAATCAGGCAGCAAAGAGCAAGTGACAAATTATAGACCTATTTCTTTACTGCCTTCTATGTCAAAAATATTGGAAAAAAATTATAAACAAAAGGTTGTTGAAATATTTGGAAGATAAATCAATTCTGTCTGAACGGCAGTTTGGATTTAGGCCTAAAGTTTCAACTGCCGATGCGGTACACCACCTGACTGACTATCTAGCGAAAGAACTTGACAAGGGGAACCACACAGTAGGAATTTTCCTGGACCTCGCCAAAGCTTTTGACACAGTTTCCATTCCAATTTTGTTGCGCAAGCTTGAGATCATTGGTGTAAGAGGCACCCAGCTAAAAATGTTCAAAAGTTATTTAGAAGATCGTTCCCAGTGCGTAAAGATTGGCAATGTTCTCAGCGCTGTTCAAAAAAACACATTTTTCGGTATTCCTCAAGGAAGTATTTTAGGACCCACTCTGTTTTTAATCTACATAAATGACCTTTGCAATCTAAAGCTAGAGCATGGCACTATCATAACGTACGCTGACGACACTGCTCTACTTTTTTCAGCTGACTCAGAAAATGAAGTCTACAATCTTGCGCAACACGGATTCAATATTGTAAATAAATGGCTTCAAAATAACTCACTAACTCTAAATGCAGAGAAGACACAATACATTCAGTTTTCGATGCGCAAGCAAATATCGAAGAACCCTTCAGCGTTGCATGCTCACTGTTGCCCAGTCTCTGCAAATAGCCAGTGTAAGTGTCCCAATATTAAAAAGACAGATAAAATAAAATACCTGGGTATAATAATAGATGATACTCTATCCTTTAAACAACACATGGAAGCTCTAAATAATAGAATTCGTAAGCTGATATACGTATTCAAAAAGCTACGATTTATTGCAAATCCAAAAATAATTAGGCAAGTGTACTTTGCTCTTTGTCAGTCAATTTTGACTTATTGCATTACTTCATGGGGTGGGGCAAGTAAAACTTTGTTATTGCCCATTGAAAGAGCTCAAAGAGCTATTCTCAAGGTGGCTACTTGCCGACCTTTCCTATTCCCCACTAACCTACTGTATAAATCTTGTGAAGTACTAACAGTTCGACAGTTATTTATAATGAGCACGGTACTAAAACAACACGCAGCACTTCCATACAGCACTGAATTTACTAAAAAGAGACGGAAAGATATAGTTTGCCCTCAAAAAAGTACAAAACATGCTTTCACAGCCAAATTTTATATGTACCTCGGTCCACTACTCTATAACAGGCTAAATGAAAAAGGAAACATCTACTCCGTAAATCATAGGAACTGCAAGAAAATCCTTAAGGAAACTCTTCAAAACATGTCCTATGACGATACAGAGAAGTTATTACTAGTGCTAAAGTAAAATATTGTTTGTTATTTCTTTTTTTTTTTTTTTTTTTTATTTAGTTAGGTTAAGATACTATAATTTTTAGACACCATTTTACATTTATGTACCAATAATATTAATATGATATGTGATTATTTATTCAATTAATGTTACCTCCAATCGCCTGAAACACAGGATTTCCTAGTTCAGGCACAAATCATGTGTGAACTTGACTTAGATTTAAGAAAAACTGTTATTTAATTCTGTACCTTATATTTTTGAATATATTTTAATTTTTTTTTTTTTTTTTTTTTTTTTAGTATTTACAGCCTGCTCAAACGCTGACAGCGCATCTTCCAGCGACGAAAATTGTATCCCTTTGAGCAGATTTTTTATTTTTAGGAATAAAAAGAAGTCACACGGTGCTAGGTCAGGGCGACCCAGGAGGGTGACCGGTGTGCTGTCCAGGAAGTCCCTCGTTTTGAGCGCGATGTGCGAAGGCGCGTTGTCGTGGTGGAGCAGTAGCCCGCGGAGCCCTGTTTGGTCGCTTGTTGCTCACAACAGAGAAAACTTCTGCCAAGCATTTGGCAGTATACCATTCAGCGTTGATGCTTCTTTGGTTCCGTAAAGGAATTGACACCAAGTAGCCAGTCAAATTGAAAAAGCTCGCGATCAAAATCTTCCCCCCGCTTCTAGATCGCTTCACTTTGGTAGGCGTTGATTCGTTTTGAAACACCCAAACCGTCGACTGACGCTTCGTTTCTGGATCGTACGTCACCTGTAATGATGTCGTAAACACACCGAGACGAGCCTGCTTCAAATTTTTTTATCATACATATCACGGCACCATTCCACCCGGGCCTGCTTCTGAGCATCGGTGAGGTTGTGCGGCACCCAGCGTGAAACTATCCTCCTCACGCGAAGATACACGTGTAGAATTTCGTAAAGGCTTCCCGATCCAACCTGCAGTATGTGCTGAATCTCTTGATACGTAACTCGCCTATTGTCATGGATAATTTTTTTACTGCAAGTTTTCTTCCGTAACAGCCGTCAAAGGGCCATCACTTCTTTATTCATCCCCCAAAGTTAGTCGACCACGCTTGAATTCGTTGTACCAACGATACACGGTTGCCTTAGAAGGGCCTTCATCCTTCATCCATGAATGCCATTTGAAGTGTATCGTACGATTTGTCTGGTTTCAGGCGACACTTGAAATCGTAAAAAACCGCGAAAATGTTCCCGTGCAGATCCATTTTTTAATGAGACACGATCATTTAATTAAATTAGCTCGCAAACAATGTAGAGGGAAATTTTGAAATTGGAACGTACCTATTTTTACTTACAAATGATCATATTTTCAAAATAGATTATAACTGGCCAGTCTCTCTAAGTGGCTTGGTACATGAACCAGCTGATCGACGAGCTCAGCATTGCTAATGCGAGTTGCTAAGCCCGTCGGTTAGGGGGTTGCGAAAACTCCATTTTTGAGACATGTGCTGGGACTCATGGGCTCAGGTACAACCCTAAGAAGAGTAAGTACATGTTTTTCGAAGCTGGTACCAAATGTTGCTAGTCTGAATAGGGTTAACCATTTTAAGTATCTGGGCCTCTGGGTCACAGATAACTTGTCTGACAATGAGGACATCGAGCAGGAACGTAGGGCGCTGTCAGTTCGCTGTAACATGTTGGCACGTAGGTTTGCACGCTATACTGAACAAGTAAAGGTGATGTCAGTCTTTTTATACGTGCAGCCTATGGGCCAACTATGTGCAGCGAGTATACAGTGCCATGCGTGTACAGTACAACGATGCATTAAGGGTGCTGCTGGGCGCCGCGGTTTTACAGTGCTTCTACGATGTTCGCGCAGGCGCAAACCGATGACTTTTATGCTATTATTAGGAACTAACAGTATCCTGAGCGTATTGTACGAGCGGTGGGACTCAGTGGTGTTGGATAGGTAGATGCACCTGCGTGATTATTGTTTTATCATTATAATTAAATGTAATCGAATGAATTTTAACCTAATAACTATAATTGTAGGTACCTACTTTAACTTAAATTTATTTTTAATACAATGGTTTTAATGTGTAATGTTTTAATGTATAATGAATAAATGTATATTTTATGTAATTTAAAGTAAGTACATAATATGGGAATAATTTCCTGAAATAAATGATTATTTAATTTAATTTAATAAGCAGTACGAAAAATACGCAATTGACTGATATAGCCACAGCTACGTTAGTATACTTTGCTAATTTCCACAGTATTATGTCTTAAGGCGTTCTGCTGTGGGGATCAGCAGCTGACGTAGATTCAATTTTATTTTTACAAAAGAGGGCAACCCGTGCGATCTTTAAAATGGGACGCGAGTCCTTAAAAACAAATTCAAAAAAATTTATATACTGACCGCCTTCTCTTTATATTTTTTCGGTTTCCCTAACACAAATACCTGCAGTAAACATGAAATTGTGATACTTACCCAAATTTAGATTAACAAAAACACGCAAGTCATTTCATAGAAACAGTAGGTACATATCCGCTTTTATAACAAGTTGCCAAAGTCGGTTACAGAACTTAGCGATGGAAAGTTCAAACGTGTAGGTACTTATCAAAAAAACATAATACAAGATAAAAGACTACGTTGAAGACAAGGAAGATTGGCAATTTATCGGAGGGAAGCCATGTGGCTTCCTTCGGTACGACCACATGACTTCCCTCGTTCTCGAGCGACTGCTCCCAAATTACCTACGATATGACATAATCTTTTCATGTGTAATATGTGTCTCAAATTTTGAAAACATTGTGAAAGCCAATAATTTTTAAAATAGTGGAGTCATTTGCCGGCTTTTCTCCATAGAAAACGACCAACTGGAACCTAGCTTCTGACGTTTCATAAGTGCCAATGTAATTCATATGTGAAATAAAATATCTTGATTTTGATTAAGTATTAAAAATTTAAAAATGTCAGGAAATCATAGGGATATTTTTTATAGAAAGTTATTTTTTTTTTTTTTTTTTTTTTTTTTTTTTTTTTTTTTTTTTTCTATTATCACAATATCATTTATTTACATAACCAAATTACAAGATGATTATTAACATTAACTAAATTAAATTAAAACTAAGTTAGGCTTAAAAAAGGCCCTCGGGGCATTGTACCGAGGATGCTGGCGGCATTTCCTCGCTGAATTGCAATGCTGATGCGTTGCGCGAGAAAGCCGCCAGCTTTTCGGTCACCAGTTACATCAACTAGACGTTTCGCGATTTCCGCAAATAACTTATGCGCACTGGGACCCCACGGACCGAGGGTCTCGACGCCAAAGGGCACAAAGTTGTACTCTCTGCCAAGGCTGAGAAAGTAATTTAATTGTTGTGTACAATTAATACCCTTTTACCCCCATAAGTTTTTTTTTTTTATCGACGCTGGGATTTTTGTCCATACATTTTTGGCATTCTCCTTTGCTCAAGTTCTGAAGAGTGGTTTTGCAGTTAGCTTGAATAATAGGTACGTATTTAATCTACTTATGATATGTCTTCATAGACATATAATAAGTAGATTAGAGAGTAGAGAGAAATTTTGTAACACCATTGTTACAAAATTTCCTGTCACTGTTGTTTATATACGAATGTGTGTGGGTAGGTCCCGCAACTAAAAAGTGAAAAATAAAGTTTTTACGAAAAAAAAAAAAGGGGGTAGCAGTAGTGGCCCAGTGGTACCGGCGCCGACTTACGAGTTGTAGGTCGTGGGTTCGCACCCAGGCAGGCACTTTCTTTGAGTAAATCATTTCATAACCACTGTTCTCTAAACGGTGAAGGAAAACTTCGTGAAGAAACCGGCATGTCCTAGAACCGAAAATTCGATGACATGACATCTACCAACTCGCTCTGGGCCCGCGTGGTGCATTACGGCCCACTCGCTCTCGAAGAGAGGAGACCTGTGTCCCAGCAGTGGGAACGTAGGCTGATTATTCTTACAAAGAAAACACGTTTATGTGAAAATTAACTTTGATTTAGGAAATCGATGGCAAAAAACGAAAATACAAAACAGAAAATACAGAAGCTAAATTAAGTTACTACGAGGGCGGCACTGAAAATTTCTGGAATCAAGGAAGTGACACAACATTACTATTTAAAAATGTATTTATTGCTTTTCGAAGTATTCTCCGCGAAATTTGACACATTTTTCCATACGATGGAACCAATCATTGAAGCAACCATTCCATTCGGAAGTTGGGGTCTCCAAAATGGCCGTTTTGTAGGCGTCCACAGCTTCTTCAGGTGATGAAAATCTCTCCAGTCCACGCAATTTATTCTTTATTTTAGGGAAAGTATAGAAATCATTAGGGCTTAGGTCGGGGCTGTACGGCGGATGGTCTAATAATTCTATGTTTTCTTGCTCTAAAAACATTTTTGTTCTGTGCGCGGTGTGAGAACTTGAATTGTCGTGATAGAGGATGAAGCGGCGGTTGCAGTTCTCTTTACGGAGTTCAGAAACGACCTGTGGCAAACAAATGCTAGCATACCATTCTGCATTAACCGTTCTTTGTCCCTCAAGAGGAATAGTCGTAACATGGCCGGTTTTGGAGACAAACGTGGCCACCATTTTTTTTGCAACACTCCGTGAACGAACAATTTTCGAACACCCAAACTCGTGACTGGTTTTTTGTTTCGGGTTCGTACGCGTATCAGGATTCGTCACCTGATACGATGTTGTATACAGCATTTGAGGATCCTGCGTGGAATCTTTCGAGAGTTCTGATGCACCAAGTAACGCGAGCCGCTTTTTGCTCTTCACAGAGCGAATGCGGTATCCATCGGGAAAACAACTTTTTTACAGCTAATTGTTCATGCAAAATTATTTGTATTTGACTCATGCCAATGTCTAAAGTTGCCTGAATTTCTCGGTATGTCACATGTCGATCTTCTTCAATCAGCTTACGCACAGCATCAACGTTTTCTTGGGTGACTGCAGTTTTTGGACGACCTTGACGGGGATCATCACTGAGCTTGACACGTCCACGTTGATATTCAGCAAACCAGCGATAAATTGTGGTTTTGGATGGGGCTTCATCACCAAATGCAGAAATCATCCGGTCAACACACTGTTTTTGTGTTAAACCACTTCGAAAGTCATAATAAATCATCGCTCTTGAATTTTCTCGAGTCAATTCCATTTTCTCAACGACTAAACAAGTTTGACAAAACCTTGTGACAAGACCGAGAATCTTTTTTTAAATAAATAAATGGTATTCGATTATTAAAACCAAGGAGTTTTCAATTAAAAATATTTTAATATGACAGGAACAGTGGAAATATTCCATTCCCGATACTTTTAGTGCAGCCCTCGTATTCCTTTTTTTGTGTTTTTTGGAAGTCTAGCTTTTGTAACAAAAAACAACAATTTCATAGATGGACTACCAGTGATCCCCCCTGGGCAAGCTGGTGTGGAAATCCTGAACTGTCCCAGCGACTGGTTGCTAATAGCTGCGACTAGACTCTGCGGCGAGCGCCTGAACGATGGGTCTGTTTTTCAGGACTTCACCGTAAATGCGCCAATTACAGGTTGTTCCTTCTTCAGCTACCTTTTTCTTTTTTATTTACTTTAAATATATTAATAAGGTATACATTTATGGGCCATTCCAGCCTGCAATAAAAGTTTTATTATTATTTATTTTCACACTAACTGTCTTAAGACACGAACCGGTCATTTCATAAAATTTTTTTTTTGTTTTAACCTTTTGACCGCCACAGTCATGTATACCTAGATGACAAACCAAAATGTGCCCAGCACGCCACGGTCACGACAACATGACAGATTTTAAGGAATAATTCGTAGCTCGGCGCCGAGGGCACGTTTTTGCATTTTTGGCTTGCCGGTAATAATATATGTCAATCATAGATTGACACTTTCAATTTATTGTACTTGATGCTTCTAATGGCCTAATTAATCTTTTCTCCTCAGATAATGGTGCAGGCCCCATTGTAGTATGGTTTCGATCTGATGAATCATATGTTGGCTATGGCTTCAAACTGATGTATCAACAGAACTCATGTAGTACTTAGTGATAAATAGTTAAACACAGTTATTATTTCCAATACGCATTTATTAGCTTATTAAATGATTGGTGGTGTATTTAATACTGATTTTATTTAACCTGACAAAACATGACTAACTCACAAATTATCAAAATAAGCTATCTTATAAAATGCATAAAAATATTTTAAGGGGGGCTTGTGACTAAGTAATAACAGCCGCACGGGTCGGTGCTCAGGTTAAGCTACTCTTGCCGCGGTTGGTCCGTGGATGGGTGACCATCTTTACATACCAAGACCCCTCCGTGCCTCGGAAAGTACGTTAAGCCGTTGGTCCCGGCTGTAATTTGTAGATCTTTGACAGTCGTTACGGGTCGTCAGAAGCGCGAAAGTCTGACAAACAGTCTTATCAAGGGGTATTGTGTTACCCAGTAACTGGTTTGTGAAGGTCAGACAGGCAGTCGCCCCATGTAAAATACTGGTAATCAGCTGTATCCGGTAGGACTGGAAGCCGATCCCAACATAGTTGGGAAAAGGCTAGACAGATGATGAATAAAATGTTTTAAGAATTATTTTATACATTTGCGCTAAGTTATGTACAGACGCTGCAGTATCGAATTCGGTTGCAGTGTCCTAATGGGGTCCCTAGATGGTCAAAATTTATTGGCAAGACTGATTTTCTCATGCTTGTCAAGCAATTTCAGCCCCAGGTATATAGGAGACGCCCTGGGCGTCGGGAATCCCGGGCGGATTTCCGGCCACCGTAGGCGCGGGCTTGCGGACGGTGAGCAATGGGTAGCTCACCGTCCGGTAAGGACCAGGCCCGGGTCGACGGCGCGTTATATTCCACACGCGCCTCAAAGAGATGTCGTCAGCACATAGGTAGGGGTCCACTAGGGCCGATGCCTGCCGGGGTCGCGGGAAGGTACTTATGGGTCACCGAGGCCCCCGAAACACAGGCAACAGGAAGGAATACGGGTAGGTTTTAGTCAGTAAGAGTCTTGACACACCCTCCCGCTCCGCCCAGAGCGGGAGAAGTTATTTGATGATTTCCCACCCTCAAAAAAAAAAGCCCCAGGTATATAATAATATTGATATATCTAAAACTATTTGCTACGTTTAAGCTAAGCATTATGCATTGAATAATAATATAGAACAATTTTTGCCAATTATTGTACAGATGTTCTATGTCACGAAGTCCGTTTGGCTATGAATGTTGTCAAGCGTGCACATGCACATTGTTTTTGTGTGCGTAACCTCGAGAGCGCTCAGTGTCGATCGGGACACGGTCCGGATCAGTAGTGGTTTTTAGTTCGCGCCAAATTGTTTCACGGAGTAAGGTCAGCATGGCAACAAAACGAAGAAGAGTTGTCCATAGTGAGGTAATATTTATTTATACGTTTTCAATTAAAATGTTATACAAAGATACTCAATATAGCAATAGAAGTATTTATAAAATGAATGTTTTTTTGTGTTATAAAATGTTTATATTACTTAATTATTTTGATTACATTTTGTTTTAGGGTCGAAACATGATAGCTAGTGTTTATCATTTTCTGCGAGAAGAATATGAATTTACAAAATCATTAATGGAACTCAACTGTGATTTGTCTCATTTACGAGACATTACACGCCGTACAGCTGAAGCTACGGGTGTGAGCCAAAAAACAGTTCAAAGAATATTAAAAGAGAAGGAATTGCCATCCACTTCATCAAAATTCACTTCACCTATGAAGAAAAGGAGAAAGCGAGATAATAAAGTGGATATAGATAATTTTATAGCCGACGTGGTTCGCAGTACTGTACAAGATTTCCATATTGTCCATAAAGAAATTCCAACATTAGCTAAGTTAAGAACAGCATTGAATGAAAAAAATGAATGAAAAAATCGGATTCGAAGGTTGTTTAGAAACTGTTCGCAAGTTACTGTTGAAATTAGGTTACAAGTGGCGCAAAACAGAGAACAACCGTAAAGTCTTGACGGAGCGTCATGATATACAAATGTGGCGTTTAAAATATTAAAAAAAAATAACAGAGTACCGCTCTCAAAGTCGGCCCATTGTCTACACCGATGAGAGCTACGTCCTTTCGACACACGTGCGAAACAACACCTGGGCAAAAAAAAGGAAAGAACTCCGTTTTTAAAAAAAATTAGCACTGGCACTCGCTTTATTTTAGTGCACGCGGGAACCAAGGATGGTTTTATTGAAAATGCTTCCTTGGTTTATAAGGCCAACTCAACAGCTGGTGATTATCATTCAAATATGAGCTATGATAACTATGTAAAATGGCTAAATGAAAAGTTGCTACCCAATGTACTTCCGCGCTCTGTCATTGTCTTAGACAATGCATCTTATCACAACACACGGGCTGAACGACTACCGACGCAATCTACAAAGAAAGCCGATATGCAGCAATGGCTCAGGGATAAGGGTATAGCATTTGATGAATCTCTTCTTAAATTGGAATTGTACGATACAATAAAGAAGTACAAAGCCCAACACGTAATCTACAAGATTGACGATTTTATAAAAGGCAAGGGTTTTGATGTCTTACGCCTTCCCCCTTATCACCCAGAATTAAATGCGATTGAAAATATTTGGGGGATCGTTAAACATTATGTCGCATCTAAAAATATCGAGCAAAACATGACGAATACGGAAAGACTGATCAATGAAAGTTTGGGCCAAGTTAGCAGTGAAACGTGGCAAAAAACTTGTGCTCAAGTTGAAAAAATTGAAAACGACTACTTGAAATATTTTGATCTCGATTTTGAATTTATAATCAATGTACAAGATGATTCTGACGACAGCAAAACGGAATCGGAAATCGAAAATTTATCTGATAGTGATTGAAAATACTGAATAGTCCTACTTGTTTCGTTTCCATTCTGTAACACCAATGCTTAATTAAATGCCTACATATTCTTAATATTTTTGTATTTATTGCAACCTAATCTAATTTATTTACAAAATGTATATACTTTTAAAACCAAAATTTTATTTAGATTATTAAATCTCGACTTGAATATATATCAGATTTTGTTGCTAACGTTACCTACTTTTACACACACAAGCGCGCTTGTCGGGATACGTCACTACTACAATCAAAGCCGAACGGACTTCGTGAAATAGAATATCTGTACTATTGCCATTCCGACATACATTTATCTACTAGTTACTGTTTAGTCAATAAGAATCAAAGACATTTTAAAAACCTTTAATATAATATAAAGATTGTGTGAAGACTCAATATAAATATACAATTATTTTGGTGGGATAATACAAAACACTAAGGCATTGGCAAAAAGTTTGTATAAAAATAGTTTAGCTACTAGCTAGACACTATAAATGCATATTTAAATGCTAGAATAATTAAGAATGTAGGTATTTGTACTCATCGCAGTTTTAATTGCTGCACTGCTTTAGTAGACAAAAAAATATGAATCCATTATTTTTATTTACATTTACATAATTATATCATTAAAATATCAATAACATAAAATACATATCAGTATCTGATCAACATGATAGATTAACATTTAATATTATAATTTTATCATACAATAATAATTGCGTAATGAATTACTAACTACTTAGTGAGTATATGTATATTTTCACTGGTTCAAATTAAAAGCATGTTTATTTTTATAAAATGAAAATAAATTGCATGATTGTAAAAATCTCTGATATTTAACATGCCAACAGATGATTGAAGTACTAAATTTGGATCTCTGTGGTACAGAACTCCTAGTACAAGAGCCAGGAGTATATAGATGTTTGTGACTTGAAGTAAAAATAAAGATATTATTATTATTATTAAATGTTATTTGTTTTTAACATTACCCTTCTTTTTGAGACCATCTCTAACAATATTATAGAATGAGAGTAAGATTCCAACCATGACAATCCTTAACAATCCCATTGAGAATACTTGCAGCACTACTTGCCAGCCACTTTCTATGGAGCCACCAAACAAAGTACTTAGTAATGTGCCAGAGAGGCTGTACACGGAATATGTCTTGCCCACCTAAAACAAAAAGTAAAAACAAATTAGCTGTCACCAATTAACCAACTTGGAAGAATGGATGTAGTAGCACAGCTTAGGAGAGGTCTATGTACAGCAGTGGACTGCAACAGGCTGAGTTGATAGATTGGGCTAGCTTAGACAATCACTTGACAAGGTATTCACAGAAGGTGGCGAAATAGGTATTTCATCATCATGTTCCTGCTCATGTCCCATGTAACTTGAAGTTGGTGCAGCACATTTTTTCTTTCAATCTGCCCTGTCAGCTATCATTCATTACTTTTTTTTAATAAATCATCTCTCACACAATCGGTCCATCCATCTTTCCTTACTTATTAAATAACTAGCTGCACCCCGCGGTTTCACCTGTAAAGTCTCGATCCCGTGGGAATATCAGGTCAAAAAGTATCCTATGTCCTAATCCAGGCGTCTAACCATGTGCCAAATTTCATCCCAATTTGTTCAGCCGTTTTAGCGTGAAAGCGTAACAAACAAATAAACTCACTTTCCATTTATAATATTAAGTTTGGATTATTCATAGTAAAAGGAAAACATTTCTATTCCTCATGTTTTTCCATTCCTTTATACCTACTTAGCCTCAAATTATCAATTTGCAATGTAATGAGGAAGCAAAGACATCAATGCACATTCCTTTTAACATAATATAAAGTGACCTTTGCAGGCAAAATTACACATTAATGTCTATGATCCTGTTGTGGCCCTCAGGCACCGGTATTCGAAACATTAATGTATATATTCTTACTATTTAGTCCTTTGATTATATTATTATTATAAGCTACAGCTAATATACAGGGTGGATTTTGAGACGGGGCAGTAAGGGCAGCTACCTTAACCGTTGTAGCTACAGGAAAAAGGTCTTAGGAGACCATCCTTAACTTTTAGAGAAATTTTGCTCTGCATTCACAGATTTTGAATAAATTGTACAGTCAGCAAGAAAATAGGCAGTTTTCATATAAACTTTTTTTGGTGCCTATCGATCCTGTTTCTTACTTTAGGGATCAAAAACTCTATTAGACCAACAGTGGTTTGAGTAGAGGTTTGAGAAAAGTCAGAAATTGCAAAAAACTTTTTTCATACATTTTGTAGGAAAGAAACTCAAACTTACCTTTGATGGACTGATTAGCCGAAAATAAACACAGACAAAATGTTAAGGACGGTCACTCAAGCCCGTTTTCCTTTAGCTACAACGGTTAAGGTAGCTGCCCTTACTGCCCCGTGTCAAAAATCCACCCTGTATGTATAATAGTAAGTTATTAATAATAACTTACTAATTACACTAGATACTAAATTAAAGTAAACTAAAGTAAAAATTACTCACAAGAGCATCATGAATCATTTGCTTTCCAACATCATCAGCAGAGTGCAACCCAGCTGATCCAGATATAAGTTTTGTTTCTTCGGGTTTAGTAAGATCCTCATTCTTCAAGCCAGGAGTATCGGTGTCAGGGGGGAATGCTACTGTCAACCTTACGCCAGTACCCACAAGCTCCATAATTAATGACTCTGCTAGCCCTCGGACGGCCCATTTGCCAGCACTGTAAGCACTGTACCCATATATACCTGGAAAGTTTAAACTTTTATTAAACATTGAATAGTATCACGTAATCCAAAAAAAACTTTCTTTAGAAAAGACTCAAACACAGCAATGGTTGAACGAAGCAAAACAACTTGTTGATGTACTTACCAATTAGTGCAGCTTCAGAGCTAACAAATAGGATCAGACCTTCATTTCTTTCCTTCATTCCCGGTAAAACATACCGAGTAGGGTATGCGGTGCCAAAATAATTTAGATCAACCATTTGCTTTATCACATCAACTTCCATTTTCTCAAACTGGCCGCATATGCACATACCAGCACAATTTACCAACATAAATATGGGGCCAAGCTTCTCTTCTATAGACGCAAAACTTTGTTCTATGGCTTTGTAATCAGAGGTAACGTCTAAGGCGACAGGTTGTATTTTTTGGTTGCTTTTATCTAGGCAATTCGCCGTTATCTCTGCAACAGCACTGGTCAGTTTACCAACGTCACGCCCGATTACAGTAACATTGGCCCCAAGCCTAGCCGCCTCCACCGCCGCGGCTTTTCCTATTCCACTAGATCCGCCAGTTATAACTACATGTTTACCTTTCAAATTTTTGTAAATTACTTTTTTATCCAAAGAGAAATGTATAACAAGTCCCAAGGCGACTAACACAAACAGAAACACCAAAATGTATATCAACATGGTTTTGATCTGAATGCACTAGATTAATTAATAATCCCCGATCCGAGACCGACACCCATCCACCTGGCAAAAGCGGCCGAAAGTGACAGTGACTTTGACAACTGAAAACATGAAAATTATGGAGGTCTTGTCTCTGTCTACGAAGACCAATCTGACATTTTCATTGTAAGTTTCTGACCATAGAGAATACACTCTTCTCACGCTCCTAAGGACGTTTGTTCCCCATAACTATTTTTGAATGACAGTGGTGCCGATTCCCTTGTTCACAAACTAAACTAAATTTAAGTTCAGTGCATCTTTTTCTTTATATTTCATTAAGAAAAGGACAGAAGATAAATTTTAGTTTAGTCCTGTCAAATTAATCAGCGCTTGACGTAAATTGACGTAATTTTAGTAGGCAAGTTTTTAATCACGTCTAAACTTATATGGAGTACTGACAGGCGCTGATTAATTTGACAGGACTAAACTAAAATTTATCTTCTGTCCTCTTCTTAATGAAATAGAAAGAAAAAGATGCACTGAACTTAAATTTAGTTTAGTTTGTGAACAAGGGAATCGGCACCAATGGACTAAACTAAAATGGATCTTCTGTCCTTTTCTTAATGAAATAGAAAGAAAAGGATGCACCGAACTTAAGTTTAGTTTAGTTTGTGAACAAGGGAATCGGCACCATTGATAACAGAATTTAGTAGTAGTAATAATAATTATAACTTTGTAAATGTTTGTATGTCCATAGAGTAGAGTAATAAAATTATAAATAGGTATTTATAGAAATCCATGTTACCTAACAAAACTTGTCTCGTCCTTTCAGCTACTAACATTAACCTTTTGAAAACCGAAGATTTTTATGGGAGAAATTCGTATAAAGGTAATGCTTCCAAGATAACTAAGTCTGTTTTCATTAGGCATTGGTGCCGATTCCCTTGTTCACAAACTAAACTAAATTTAAGTTCAATGCATCTTTTTCTTTCTATTTCAATAAGAAAAGGACAGAAGATACATTTTAGTTTAGTCCTGTCAAATTAATCAGCGGTTGACGTAAATTGACGTAATTTTAGTAGGCAAGTTTTTAATCGCGTCTAAACTGGTATAGAGTAGTGACAGGCGCTGATTAATCTGACAGGACTAAACTAAAATGTATCTTCTGTCCTTTTCTTATTGAAATAGAAAGAAAAAGATGCACTGAACTTAAATTTAGTTCAGTTTGTGAACAAGGGAATCGGCGCCATTATGTGAATTATATTAGAGGTGTATGTGTTTATGAAGTTTTTCAGCCAGGAAGATCATCCTCAAGTGGTTTTTAAATTCCGATCATGGTTTCACTACGGCTGGTTTTTTACCAGTGGTAGAAGCTTCCCTTTTCCTTAGCTCGTCAAAGTCATTATATATATTTATTTAGTTTTCGTTTCATTTGTGATCGCCACAAAAGTAACAAACAAAGTATTGGTGGCTTGTAGAAATGTAGACGATGAACAGTGAAGAAAAGAAGAAAGAAAGAAAGAAAACTGGCACTCGACTTCATGGCGGGTCCAGACGGAGGTGCGGGATGAATAGAACTTCTTTGATTAGGACGTCCTTCATAGCTTGGTAGCTCTAGACAGAGGAAAGTGGAAGGAGAATAGGCCTTTGCCCTGCAGTGGGACATTAGTGAATTGGGCGAAGCTTTCATTCCTCCTCTATAGAAGATGTGATGGCTAGAAAAGGTGGGACAGAATAAATAAGACATTCTGCACTCACTACAATTATTAGGAGAAGGGCAGGAGGATGATATAGATTCTCTAAATAATCATTCTTCTTTTGCATAGCGCGCTCGAGCCACCTGGGCCTCAAGTCTGCTATTACAATAGTGTCAGAATGGTCTGTTCCGATTTTCATAAATGACGCCATTATAATAGATTACCAAACTTGTCAAAATCAACAATTATAAAATCAATGATAGACCATTCTGACACTATTGTAATAGCTGACTTGAGGCCCTGTTCCAATTGTCTTTTGCTTTATAATCTCGGTAGTACGTAGTACTAAAATAACTCAGGTCTTGCACTGTTCACATAATGGTCAACATAATGATCTCTTGTATTTTAATACAACTGAATCCAACACACAATCTGTTTGCGGATGAATGGACGAAGATTTGATTGGCATGTCAGAAGTACCTAATGTGCGAGGGATTCATGAAACTGTTATCTATATTTTGTTATCTTTTGTGTAAGTTTAGCCTGAACTTTAAAATATTATATTTAATAAAGAGTATTCTATCTATCTATCTTGTTTACAAAAAATGTATGGAATGGATACTAGATAATGGCGCCGATTCCCTTGTTCACAAACTAAACTAAATTTAAGTTCAGTGCATCTTTTTCTTTCTACTTCATTAAGAAAAGGACAGAAGATAAATTTTAGTTTAGTCCTGTCAAATTAATCAGCGCCTGTCACTACTCTATACAAGTTTAGACGTGATTAAAAACTTGCCTACTAAATTTACGTCAAGCGCTGATTAATTTGACACGAGTAAACTAAAATGTATCTTCTGTCCTTTTCTTAATGAAATAGAAAGAAAAAGATGCACTGAACTTAAATTTAGTTTAGTTTGTGAACAAGGGAATCGGCGCCAGTGACAGTTAGTTTTTAGTCAAATTCTTAAACGCTGGATAGTAGTGACATATAAGTGAGCATGTGGCGGTATAAAATGTCTAAACTTCTAAAGGTATTAAACTCACAAACCGAATTTGATACCTTTAGAAGGTTAAACAATCCACAACTAAAATTGCTTTGTCCATTCTGCCCCACTGCTGGGCAAAGGCCAAATTATCTATCTATAATAATAATAAAGCTGAAGAGTTTGTATGTTTATTTGAACGCGGTAAACTATGGAACTACCAGGCCAATTCTTGAGGAAGGTTATAGGCTACGACCCGTGAAGCCGAGCCAAAAGAAAAAAAACGGAAAGAACGCTAAGCGAAAACAAAGTATAAGTAATAGCGCGGGCGGGCGATGGGATGTGACGCGGTGGATTGGGCGGGGGTCGAAATTTCACGCGGACGAAGTCGCGGGCAGAATCTAGTCATTTATAAAATTATAATTTCTATGACTCGATTACAACATTCCAACCAATCTATCGTTTATTAAACACTCTGGAATCGACTTTCGCATCACTAAATCATCTCTTTTTTTACTCTTTTTCCGTATCTGTCTGTATTCGTTTATTGATTCGTGTGTTTATTCGTCGTTCATGAGATTGTTATTTATTTTTGGTGTATCTAATGATATAATTATTCCTCAGGCTTTTTAGTTGTGCATTTCTTTCACTAAACATATAACACACATTAAGAGTAAGAATCAAGTTTGCCTAAGTACCTGTAGCTTATAGTTTATCATTTCAATCCGTGCAGTTGTGTTCACATTAATTTAAAATGAATTATGAGACTAATAGACTCAATACATTTACCGATTGGCCTTCATCAGCACCCGTAGATCCTATAAGGATTGCAAAAGCAGGGTTTTTCTATACGGGCGAAGGTACAGAAGTGAAGTGCTTTTGTTGTGGTAGTAAAATATCGCAGTGGAATTATGGAGACCAGGTGATGTGGAGGCATCGGCAAATGCAGCCAAACTGTCCGTTCGTGGTGCATCCTGAATTCTCGGGCAATGTGCCTTTAGTCCTAGGGCCAGACTGCCCTCCATCTATATATACTCGTAGACCGTCTGTGCCCCCTGACGAAGTGCAGAATGACCATACTTACACTGCACCTGATTATGGACTAACAGAAGAAGATGAAACATATAAGAATGACGCTTTACGACTTCTGTCTTTTATTAATTGGGATGTAAGAACATAATTTGTCTATTTGTAATTAATTAGGTTGTATTATAATGTTAAAGTTTGTTTGTACTCCCAAGAGACTGAATTGAGTTTATGTCCAGACAATAGTTCTATTGACAATGAGTATTAGGTACTATCTCTATGAGAATAATTTGTTGTGTAGATGTAAACAATTTTTAAAAGTATCAAATTATCTTCTGTATTTAGGTTAATCATATCATCAAGGTCATAAAGTACCAATCAATGTTTTGTGATTTAACAACATTTATAAGTAGTCCGATATGAAATGTTTATTTGTATTGACTTTTCTAAATTATAGGTAATTTAGGGGAAGAACTAACTCGGGCTAGATAGCAATTAGTTTCAGATTATGAACTTATGATTAGCAAACATAAATTGTAATACTTTTCCTTTATTAGCCACTCATGATTATATAAAATCAATCCTTTTGTTATAAAAAGTCTCCTCAATGGTAAATAGGTAGATCATTGCAATTAATATACAGAATGGTTGCTTGCTGTTGGCATGTTATTGTAGTGTTTACATGATGAATATATATCAAGATGACACTATTATATTAAGATTGCTAAAAGGATTAAGTTCTCATACAATTCTATTTTTAAATACTGTATCTTGTCATCACTACAATCATTCCGTACATAACCATAACATTGTCATAATTATATGTATGTTCATAAATGCACTGAATGAAGAATAATGTATTAAAACTTCATAATCAGCTTGGCAATGCTTTTAAAATTAATGGTATAGTAGTTTTTCAGTGTGATGTTTCTAAGGAATGGTATCCTTTCATTCATATTTACAATTTATTACCAATTTCGCCCGCAAAGAGCCCATTGCGAAACGTTATAAATTGTTACAGTGTAATTGCTCAGTCTAGTTCCAGTATTTTCCATATATATGCACCACATTTTTTCTAACTCAGCTTTGAAAATATTATACCTATAATTGAGCCAAGAATTGACAATGTCTACCCCATTCCCTAGGAGAATCACAATGTATTCATTAGAGTATCTAGATTTCTGCATCTGCAAAGATCACTTGTTATGTGATGTTATATTTGGACAGGACACATCAGTATCCCGCCAAGCACTAGTGAATGCTGGATTCTACCACGCTGGTGAAGGTCGCCTGCGTTGTGCTTGGTGCGGAGGAGAGTTGGCCCCCTTCAACCACTTCAGCTCAGTTTCACCTCTTGAAGTACACCGAATGTAAGAAACAATATTATTATTAAAACACATTTTCCATTATTGAAAGTTGCCAAGTACAAAGTATGTTTTCATTCACATTATGTATGCCTGACCCTAATCTTATGACCCCAACTGACTTATGAAACTGCCTCGCAACTACATTTAATTGGCAATTGTGGGGCAACATGTATATTTATAACTTGTCATCTGATAACTTAAGATCGAAAGTTAAGTTGCCGCAGTCCCAATTTGAACAGCTGCTTTTCTCAGATGTCAAGTCTAAGAAATGCAGCTGTTCAAATTGGGACTGCTACTCTGCAGCATTCAGCTAGGTTGAACCAGTTTGATACCATCAGATAATTTAATCTTAATAATTATGGTGCTATCTGGTGTAAATAAATGAATATAAATATTTCGTCACCTTTACATACTGAATATTTATCTTTAAGACGCCGACAACACCTAAACCGCGGTCACTGTCAGATTGCATAGAAAAGAAAGAGAAGCGCAATGATACAACGCTTGTAATTTATTGCAAAATATGAAGCAATTATTTATTTACTCAAAATTGAGTTGAGTAATCGAAAATAAAAAAACAACCAAGTTCTGCATTCAAATAAGACGTTCTTGTTATTAATTAAATAAGTAACGTATGTTGATATTTAATACAGATATTTTGGATTAGAACTCAAGGTAAAAGGTTAGTTTAAGTTAGTTTGTATCGAGATTTTTTTTTAAACGGGTTTTGATAACAACCAAGTTCTGGGAAATATGTTCAAAATTAACATATTTTTTCCGCTCCCACAAACTATACAGATTTGGCATTTTTTTTTTTACTTTAGAGAGGACTATACCTATTGGTCAATTAGGTCTTGTCAGTGCCTTACAAACATCTCTGAATAAAAAGATAGATCAGCACCCTAATTGCGTAACACACTATCAATCACAATCTAAATGATTTTGAAGGATATTGCTAATCAATTGCTTCATATGTTAGAAAAATTTATCTGCGCAACAATGGAAATAATGCAATGAATGTTGTTGAACTGTCAAAATGAAATCTATTGCTACTGATAGTGTGTTACGCAATTACTCCGCAGCATCACACAATAGATCACCTTATTTCTACCCAGCTGCAAAAGGTTTTGTTTTTCGCGCGTATTTATGTATCTTCTTCCTGCTCTTGTCCCATATACCTCGGGGTAATTAGGTTTGAATCCTGCACTAAATCTTAACAGCGATTTTTTTCTTGAATCGTGTTTTTGGACAAAGCTCTTTGAATAATAATAAATTGTTAAACATTTTCCAGGACCGCAAGGTCAAAAAATTTTTTTTGTGAATAAAAATGAGGCTAAACAGTGTAACAGGATTCAATTTAGTTCAACTTTTATTTAAAGGCTATCTGACTTAAAAAAATTGTGAAACCAATATTTTTTTTTCAGAATTATTCATTTTCGTCCACGTAAATTTCGATAAAAATAAAATTACGAAACTTTTTCATTGTACTTCAAGCAAAAATATAAAGTGTTTTTTTACATAGAATTACCTAATTAAATAAGTTAATACAATATTCATAAATAAAACATTCTGTACTGTGGCAAGATATATACAGGATGGATTTTTCGGCTAATCTGTCCATCATAAAAAAGTAAGTTTGAGTTTTTTTCCTACGAAAAGTATGAAAAAGTTTTTTTGCGATTTCTGACTTTTCTAGTACTCAAACCTCTGTCGGTCTAATAGTTTTTTGATCCCTGTAAGAAACAGGATTGATTGGCATCAAAAAAAGTTTTTGTGAAAACTGCCCATTTTTTTGCTGACTGTACATTTTTTTTTAAATCTGTGAATGCAGATCTGAATGTCTGAAAAAGTTAAGGACAGTCTCCTAAGACAGTTTTCCTGTAGCTTCAACGGTTAAGGTAGCTGCCCTTACTGCCCCGTCTCAAAAATCCTCCCTGTATATATTTTTTTTGCAATTTTCATGCAAAAATGTAACAGGATATACGATTTGCTCTAATGTGTTTGGTTTTGATGGATACTGGATAGCTTATTCAAATATTTAATTCGGTAGGTAATTAAATGTAAAAAAAACCACTTAATATATTTGCTTGATGTATGTACCTACCTACAATAAAAAAAAATCGTAATTTTATTTTTATCGAAATTTCCATACCTGACCTTACTACACCTACTTCTAATACCTGATCTCTTCGACAAATACTCTAAACAGACATGTTAATATGTATTTGATTCTACCAAGTAAAATTTTAATTAAGAGGCCGACAACACCTAAAGCGCGGTCACTGTCGGACTGCATAGAAAAGAAAGAGAAGCGCGACACAACGCTGGTCATTTATTGCAAAATATGAAGCAATTATCAATTTACAAAAAAGCTATAATTGTATAAAAAAAAATAAAACACTATTATGCTAATATGTTGTTTGTAGAATAATCTGACAAAAATCAGAATGATTGCATGTATATTAGTATATTAGTATGGTTTTTAATCGTTAAAAGAAATTTTTAGAGGTATATTCGTGATTTTTTTCTATCGTATCAAATTAGTTTTATGTTTTCAACACTCTATCTACCTAGCATATCTCCTTAAGAATATCATATATTTTTCTGATTTTGTTTACTGCAGTGGATCATATACTTTAAGGCATTATACAACTTATAAAAGTTGCGTTTAGGTCCTGTAATCCCCTTAAGTAGATCTTTTCTTTAAAAAAAAACGTAGGGTGAACTTTTCGCGGTATACATTTTAGTAATTGGCTGCCAGCTTAATGGTTGTTTACGGAGATGTGAACAAAATCATGGCAGTAGTACATATAATTAAATTAAAAGGAATCTATCACAGCTAAGTAGGCTTTACAAGTTAACGAGTAATAGTCGACCAACTTAAATTTGCAGTTGGAGAATTGACCGTGGCATATATCGATGTATGGGAGAACATGTATTTCAACTACAATGTTAAGGCTCCTACATACTGGCGCGACTTGTCGCGCGACACGTCGCGACACAAAGGCACCGCTTGTAGCGCTACACGCGGTGTCTTTGTGTCGCGTCGCGTCGCGCGACAAGTCGCGCCAGTATGTAGGAGCCTTTAAGTTAGTTCTTGGGATAAATTCATCCCAACTACGTAACCCTTCATTGTGTGCGGTCCGACACGCACTTGGTCGGTATTTTCTTTCATAACATCCCTCACGCGTAATTATGTATGTTGTATTATTTTCTCTGCAGGTATTTCGCCCGATGCCAGCACGCAGCAGGGCTGGAAGCAGCTCAACAAGCCCAGGCTGGTAACATCTCCACGTCATCGTCACCTTCGCTGTCACCTTCGCCGCCCAACGATACCCCACGTGCGCAGACGCCACCTGCTAACTTGAATAACTTGCCGCAATCGTATGTTATTTTGTTTTATTATTTAATTGCGTTTAAAGAATTCATAATCAGCGTATAATGTTCCCACTGCTGGGACACCGGCCTCCTCTCTGTGAAAGGGAGTGGGCCGTAATCCATCACGCGGGCCCAGTGCAGGTTGGTAGATGTCACGTCTTCGAATTGTTTGGTTCTAAGACATGTCGGTTTCCTCACGATGTCTTCCTTCACCGTTTTGAAAACAGTAGTGTGAAATAATTTAAACAAAATAAAGCGCCTGTCGGGGTTCGAACCTACGACCTACAACTCTTAAGTCGCGGCCACGGCGGTTACCACGGAACCACCACTGCTCGTTTATGTGACCTACATCTTACAAATACAATACCTACTAACACAATTGTACAATTGTTTCTATGAGGCACGGATTCGATTGAAGCACAAAATAGTGGAAATTGACTAGTACGGAGGCAAGCTTCTTACAACGAGTGAAAACAGGTGCACGCACACAGACGCAAACGTACGGCAATATCAAACTATATCAAACGAATGCAGTCTCGAGTGCGGTTGTACTCCCTGTACGTAGACGCTACTTGCTTTTTCGCTTGTATGACCTTTTCCACCTATCTGTTTTGTAATTGGAGCGCACATGCACTCGTACTTTTTCAACGCCTCTCCTCCCGTCCAATCTCGCACAGATTCAAAGCTCAGGTGACTTACGTGTGAGAGAGAGATTCAGATATACAGAAATTATAGCATGTCTCTTTTTTGCAATGAAATGGAGATGGCTTTGACAGTTCATAGCATGGTTTTATAGCAGACTGTTCCGCGTTATATAATTAAAGCTGTACTACTTATTTTACTATACAAAATATGTATACGGAGTTACGAACCCATATGCAATGGTAAACACTGTTGTAAATATTATTTTTTTACACAACAGTACTTGCAAATAATTAATATTAATCTTGTCCGCAAAAGCCACTAGTAAATACTTTAAATTAAAATTGTAGGGATATAATGTAAAAAAATGAAAAGAGTGTCAAGGATGTATGTAACCTGCCGGGGTCGCGGGAAGGTACTTATGGGTCACCGAGGCCCCCGCAACACAGGCAACAAGAAGGAATACGGGTGGGTTTTAGTCAGTAAGAGTCTGACACACCCTCCCGCTCCGCCCAGAGCGGGAGAAGTTATTTGATGATTTCCCACCCTAAAAAAAAAAAAAAAAAAAAAAAAAAAAAAAAAAAAAAAAAAAAAAAAAAAGGATGTATGTAAAAAAAATAAACATCGTAATTAGGTAGTACATAATTTCAGTTCTGTACAACACACTACAAGTAATTCATTCAGTAATAAAATTTCCACGTAAAATTAATTTCATTACTAAAGTACTTATCATAAACCAAGGTTTTGGGTACAATCAGTAAATACCGCACTTCAGTCTGTAACCGACTGTCAATGAAAACTACTATAAGTACCTAGTTATTTTAGAAGGTGATCTAATTGAAGGGCATTCATACAGCTGCTGACTACGTAAATATTTTAAGTTCCAACAAAGAACATATACAATGAAACCTTGGTCATAAGCCACTTCCGAATAATAGGAAAATATTGTTTTATTCGGAAGCGACCTACATGGCCACTTAGTCATTTCGCACTCAAACAACAAAATAAGTTGTTTCCGATTGTAACATTAGTATTCAGTAAGACACATATGTAAGCGGTCGCGTTGAAATACCCAAGTTTTTAATGTACTTTTTAACAACAAAAGTTGTGGCTTCCATAATCGCTGGTAAGATCAGTCTGGTTTTCAGTTTACAGTGAATTAATAAATGTCTATAAAGTTTGCGCTACCACAAACAAGACTTTCTATTGCCGGTGAATTGTGGTTGTACCAATTTAGAGCAAAGACCAATTTTTTACCGGTATAACTTTCCGGAGTTTCTGAAGTGACCCTAATCAATACCCGTTGCTGGAGGAAACAGTGCAGTTGTTGAAGTCATAACAACGTCATTTCGTGTCTATTTTCAATGATCCGAATCAGGTAAGCATTCTTATCATTTGATTGATAGTCGTTGGTTATCGGAGTATTGTTTGCATTGATTTGTACAAGGAAAATGTACTTAATTCAATGGAAAGAAGTATCTAGTAGTAGTAAATAAATACTAGGTATATTAAAGCGATGCCAGAATGAAGTAATCTTACTCATTAATAATTTATATCATTGGGGTAATTTACCAGACGTGACGTCACTGATATCGAATTGTAGTGGTATCGCATACTCGTATTACCCGTATTTTTAGGGTTCCGTACCTCCAAAGGAAAAAACGACCCCGTATAGGTAGGGTTGCCAACCATACTGTTAAAAACAGTATTATACTGTTTTTCACTCTAAAATACTGTTTACTGTTCAACAAAAATAAAGTATATGAGTATACTGTTTTCACTGATATCTAGAGCTATACCTAAATAAAAAGTTGAATCTATTACGCAGACCATCGTGCATGCAGCTGGGCATGGGCGCGGTAATTCAGCTAGCCTTCATTTCAGAATGAAACTCTTAATGTGTCTCGTATTTGCAGTAAATTGATAATTGCTATCGGAATACTAAAAGGTGGAACGCTTCAATACATTTAATAAAAATATTGCTCCTCGTCTATTCGGTGAGGCTTACGAAACCCTTAAAATTGGTGCTCAATTGATGAGTTGCGCGAGGCTGTACCTATTTAATAAAAAAATACTTTAAATACTGTTTATTTTTCCAAGATACTGTTTATTTTCCACTTTGATCATAATATACTTTATTTCTTGTACAAAAAGTTGGCAACCCTACGTATAGGACTGCTCGTGTGTCTGTCTGTACGTCTGTCACAGCTGATTTCCTTCGAATCTATTGGACCGATTAAGTTGAAATTTCGTACACATATGAATTTCTGTGACCCAAACACGAACGTGTAACGTAAATAAATTAATTTTGAATTTAGGTTGTTATGAGGATTTCAAATATTTTATTTTAATAATTTTAAAATAATTCGATTTAAAGTTGTTAAAGAAAACCTCATAATTGACAATTCCTCCCCCTTATCTCCGAAACTGCTGAGCTGCTGAGGTAATTACTTGAATGCAGAGAATAGTTCTTTTTGTACAAAGTTAAAGATTACAGGAAATCCTATAAGAAATCTATGGTCTAAAATCACTCAATATTGTGCGTACAAACTTATATTTGCAGTTGGAACATGTTTTTTAACTATAATGTTAAGTTTAGTTCTTGGGATAAATTCATCCCAATTACGGAACCCTTCATTGTGCGTTGTCCGACGCGCACTTGGCCGGTTTTTTTTTGATAAAGCCATTTAGCTATACTTATAATGACTAACGCGCAGGTTGCTCGTTCTACAAGATAGAGCATTGTAGTCACGGTCAATGACCCCTGTTTGCTTAGGAGAGCACACAAGAACCAGCGCCCAAAAAAAAAAATCTATCTAGCAGTGTTGTGATTTTCTAAAAGTCAGTCAGTCATAAATAATGATAACAACGAATACCCAGAACCCACGTCTTCCCAGATGAGTGGACTGAAAACCATACAATTAGAAGAAAATGCCGTGGTTAGTAGGTAGGTACATACGTGTTTATTTCTGTTAGTAGCGTAGTGTGTCCTGTCAACTCCAGTGCTTGCGAACAAAGCAATGACTTGCGTCTGGTAGTGCTAAGTTAGAAAAAATTGAGAATTTTGTCTACTGGGATTTTTGACTGTAATCGTTCGTTCATGAGGAACTAATCTTTTGAACTGTCTAGGAAAGCCCAAGAGTTATAAATATTTACTGTTCCCAGGTCAGGCGCGGCTCACAACGAGCGCGTACTGTCACAGGGAGGAACGTGGCGCCACCTGGGCGTGGTGGGCGGGGGCGCGCGCCACCCGCAGTACGCGTCGCTGGCGGCGCGCCTCGCCAGCTTCGAGCGCTGGCCCGCGGACAGGCAGCAGGCGCCCAGGGCGCTGTCTGAGGCGGGGTTCTTTCATACTGGCACTGACGATCAGGTAAAGTCATATCCAGCTTACGCTTAGCTTTTTAATATGTAAATGCATTATTTCAATAAACAGTTGCAACATGGGACTTTATACCTTATACCTCCCTTGATGCCATGCTTTTTTACTTAAATGTTGGAATATCTAGGCTGTTGACATGGCATTAACTAGACTCAATGTTATACCTGGCAATAGGTGCCCGTCTCAAAATGCGACCTGTAAACCGAACCAAAAGACCAATTTACCGCAAATATTGCGATTTTTTTTTAAATATTTATAAAAAATACGCACTCGGTGTTGTATTGAAGCTTCCTCACATTGCTTAGCGACCCATATACGAATATTTGATTTTGTACGGAAGTGTCATTTTAGCACTACCTATACCATTATGGACGATAGCTAATTAATTTACGTTGTGCTCACACTTGAATAAATAAACTCGTAGGATTGATCTAGTAACCCTCCCAGCCTTGAATAGTTGGCAGATTTAACATAACAAACTGAATTGTGTTTGGCCATTACAAAAACCATACTTTTTGTTGTTGGCACCACTTATGAGAGTCGAATTTTATTTCACGGTACTGTACTAATTTGCACTTTCCCAATTTTGTCGATTCCTAATGGACAAGATAAAAAATCTTTAATAACCCTTTCAAAAGTAATGAGATATAAATTACAGTATTAGTTGCAGTAGTAATAATACTTATTGTACCGTAAAACAGGGTTATTAGGAAATAAATGGATTTTAACGAAAAGAACTATAATGTGTTTACTGTATAATAATTAATGACAACTTTCCTTGTTGGCAGCAAACTGTGTTATTTCAACATTAAAATAAATTTTAAAGTTTCGTCCCAATTCACCCCTGCATCCCTATTCACCCCGTTTTACGGTACCTAGAATTCTAGATTTTAGGTGAATGATGTGGTCTCCTATAATTGGTACACTTGTATTTATCCCTGTTCTTGTAAACTTGCATGTAATTATTGAGTAGCTTCTATTGGAGGAGATCCAATAAATAAATTTTAATAATTATTATTAACTATTCCAGGTCCGTTGTTTCTACTGCGACGGCGGGCTCGGCAAGTGGGAGGCGGGCGACACGCCGTGGTCGGAGCACGCGCACTGGTTCCCTCACTGCGGCTATGTGCTGCTGGTCAAGGGACAGGAGTTTGTGGACACTTGTCGCAATCGACCCTCCGTTCAACGGACTGTTAGCGTAAGTATTGAGGCTTTAGTATGACGCGTTATGGAATGAAATTAAATTATGTTTATTCCTGTAAGTAGAGCTTCTGAAGACACTTATACAAATCTATTTTTGATCAATATTCTAAAATTGACTTATCCCTGAGAAATTAGGGCCTAACATTGTTTTGTATTGTTAATCTTCATGCTGCTGTCACATACCTGTAATCTAGTAGTTAGACACATATTACACTGACTCCTGTAGTAAAGTCTACAAAAGCCAGGAAATTTACTAAAATGTATGTCAAAATTATGTCAATAAGTAAATGAACATTAAAATATACTAAGATAAGAGCAGAGAGAGCATTTTGAAGCACGAAAGTGAGTCTGTATTGACCTTATCCAAAAAAAAACCCGCCAAGTGCGGGTCGGACTTGCGCACGAAACGTTCCGTACCATTATCTATTAAAACGGCAAAAAGTTCATGTCTGTTGTATGGGAGCCCCCTTAAATATTTATTTTATTCTGTTTTTTTTAGTATTTGTTGTTATAGCGGCAACAGAAATAATACATCATCTGTGAAAATTTCAACTGTCTAACTATCACGGTTCATGAGATACAGCCTGGTAAGAGACGGACAGACAAACAGACGGATAGCGGAGTCTTAGTAATAGGGTCCCGTTTTACCCTTTGGGTACGGAACCCTAAAAAACGAGCGAGCCTTACAGTAGTCGCATATGATGTGTAACATCTGACCTTGGTAATAAGCAACTGAGCGGGAACGGAAATTAACTTCAGAATTTCAAAAGATAAATACTGCAATATTTATTCGAATAATTATTCATTACTAGTGGTCGCCCACTGGTCAAAATTCGATCCCCTCTATTTACAATCTCTATAGTACTTACTAATTTCATGAGTACACTAACTCCATGCTATTATTAAGTAACTACTAATTCTATGCTATAAAAAAGTACTTACTTATTCCATGCTCAAGCTGTCACTTCCTGTCTACACACTTCCGTCCCTTTTCATGAAATCACTCCTACAGAAAAAGATGTTACTCATCAAAAATATTGCTAAGCAACAACCTTTGCACGGATACATTTGAACGATCTGCACATACACGATACAGCAAAAAAAAACTCATCTTTTTCTGTGCCATCTTTCTTGTCCGCACCACATTGTGTTAAAGTCGTATTTCGCTTTAACCGACTGCGGAATCAGCAACTGACAAAATTAACATTTATTTCTTCACTGTTTTCAGTTTTCCGAAGGTGCACGCAATGCGAGAGGACGAAATGGTGACAACTTTCCTATCACAGAAAGTCAGGTAAATAAATTACCGTTTATAAGTATCACCTTGGTTACTCAAATAAAGTGTATCAGAGTACCTTAGACTTTGATAGCGTCGCGGGAAGGTACAAAAGGGTTACCGAGGCCCCTGGCAACACAGGCAACGGAAGGAATACGGGTTGGTTTTAGTCAGTAAGAGTCTGACACACCCCAGGGTGTGTGGCTCTGGGCGGAGCGCCAGCGCTCCGCCCAGAGCGGGAGAAGTTATTTGAACATTACCCATCCAAAAAAAAAAGACATTGTTAGAATCCGGGTCGAGTACCTTAAGATAACATCACAGCTGTTTTCCGCGCAGGGGTAGGCAGATAAGCAAGGGGGCAAGGTGTAATAATGAAATAACTTTAAAAAAAATCAGCTACTCGCATACATTTCATGCTGCCGCTGATTTTTTATTCGAGATTTCAGGGTTGGTTCCGACTTTCGGGTTGGGTTGGTTCCGGGTTTTGGGTTGGGTTGGTAAAAGTTGTTCATGATAATGAGTACAATGACCCGTTTTCAGGTATTTCAATTACACCTTGTAGATAGTACACTCATATTTCGCAAGTTATTGTATAAGTCCCGTGCAATACAATAGTACAACCATTTAACCTTTTGATCGCCACAGTCATGTATAGTTGACAGACCAAAACGTGCCCAGCACGCCACGGTCACGACTACATGACAGATTTTAAGGAATAATTCGTGTATCTTGGCGCCGAGGGCACGTCTTTGCTTTATTGACGTGGCGGTCAATAGGTAAACAACTTTTCAAAAATTGTAATTTATAGATTAAGTTTTTGTTGTACTTTGAGAGTGAAATAAAATTATTATATTATTATTATAACGGACGAGAACCTTTTACTGGATGCATATCCAGTCTCTGGTTTGCTACTGATAATTACCCAAAGAAACACCTAATAAGACTGTCTGATTCGACCTTGTAATGTTCACGATTTTGGCGGGTGAAAACAAAGTCAGCCCTTCTGCAATTATGAGAGCCATTACTTGGTTATCCCAGAGGTTCTCTACTCGACTGTCTTTTTATTTAAGGTGTTTCAAAATTAAATTGACAAACTTTAAGTGCTTTAGACCATCGAACTGAAGAACTTTTACTATGGGACTAACTATGAAATCGCGAAAAAAAAATCTGCTGTTCCATTCTAAACATAGCTTAATACTAGGTACATACTATTAAAAATAATAAAGTTTAATACTTCTAGACTGTATGGGACAGCTGCTTTTTCGCGATTTCAAAGTTGCTTCCATAAAAAAAGAAAAAAAGTTATTCAGTTTGATGAGCGAAAGAACCTCTTAAAATTTGTTGAGTTAATTTTGAAACACCTACTAAAATTAACTAGCTGCCCCCGCTTCGCACGGTTTTTACGACTTGAAAAAACATCGAGATTTCTTTATTCTATGTTAGTTTAACATTAGAAAGAAAAATTGATTTATTTGTAACAGAAGAAACACGTGCACATAAAAGTTTTGGTAATTCTTATAAATAATAAAACAAAACAGATTTATGCTTAAGAACACAGAACATATACATATAGTCGGCAACTGCACGCCGTCACTGTGACAAGTAGGCTTCCACTCAGCATGATGCTGTGCCTACAGCAATGAGCTGATTTTCAGTGGTCACCCGAAAACGATGTACGGAAACCAAGTCAGGTTAAGAGATTTTAACAGATTAGACAAACACAGATAATAAAGTAAAACAAAATAAACAGTACTTAGAAAATTATCATTAATTTGTATTATACACATAAACTGTCGGAATAAATTCTCTAAATGATGGTAAAAATCGTATCAAAATGAGTTGCGTGTTTGGAAGAACAACGCGGTCACTTAAACAGACACGAAAAGCGGCTTTAAGGGGACTACAGGAGCTAAACGCAACTTTTATACGTTTTATAATGCCTTAAAGTATATGATCTACTGCACTAAACAAAATCAGAAAAATATATGATATTCTTCAGGATAGATGCTAGGTAGATAGTGTGTTGAAAATATAATACAATTAATTTAATACGATAGAAAAACATCACGAAGATACCTCTAAAAATTTCTTTTAACACGTTACGGCGCGGTCCTTTATTAGGGAAAGACAGAATTTTTCATACAAAATCACAATACTGTCACAACCGTACTAATAATATCACGGAAAATCAAATCGTGTGCATAGGGCGGAAGACGGCTATAACCGTATCCGTATATAGCCGTACTGTCAGAGTTGTATGAAATAAAATCTTTGGTACTCGGCAGTACGGGTATAACCGAATGGTTTCAGTCATACTGACATAACTGCAACTGCTGTTACTTTAAGTCTGGTTGAATGCTGCACACTCAAATTTGCACGGCGCTGTCTCTTTTGCAGGCCATCCGAATCGGCAGAAAGCTCGCTGTAACCCGGCTCAAAATCTTTATCGGAACCATATTCTCCGTCGTCACAATAAGGGTCTTCTTCTGCGCAAGATAATTCAGGCGTAGACTTGTCACCTAAAAGCTCCATAATGCGATCATCATCAACTTTGCGCCACCTCATGTAAAAATAACAGATTTCATGTTGAAAACATGCAACACTCACGTAAAATGAAGCATCTTATGTCAGATAAAACATAATTATACAAGCTGTTGTTTTGAACCTGCAAAACATTTCAGGAGGTTGTTATGAAACTCGTAAATAATCGTATAACAATACGATACCAAGTCAATAATCAATAATACTTTTTATTTTAGATTTTTAAATTTTATCTTTTCTTTTATTTTTTTTTTTAATTATTTTTTTTAGTTTTTAATTATTTTTTGTTGATTCGGGTCGAGAATCACTAACATAATTACCTCCTAAAATGTTTTGCAGGTCCAAAACAACACCTTGTATATACAGTATTTTCCAATGTTTAGGCTAAGAAGTCAATAGTTCACTTACCGCGAGCTTTGGTTGCTCGTAATTTTATCGCGCAAAACGACGTGCACACTCGCTCATTCGACCGTCGCTCGCGTGACACTGACTTCCCAGTAGTATGACGTTTCATAGTAACTTTAATTAATTTTTTGAAGTTGGAAAATGACAGTACGGGCACCGCCGTGCAATTTTAATATTTATATGACAGTATATAATAATTATATGTTTAATCATAATTGTATGACAGTACGGCTATGAAAGTTCTGTCGTCGTTTTATTATTCTTTAGTATTGCTATACCTAAATATATAATTTTACTATCATATCGCATAATTTGAAAAAGTCAGTACCGTCCCGCAACGTGCTAATAAATAAAAAGATCGCAATCATTAATATTCGGAAACTATGTTTTAAACGGGATGGAGCGAGAGTTGAACTTTGTAGGCGAAGATACGAAATCCACGCGGTCGAAGTCGCGGGCGAAGTATAGAATATGTATAGAAGTCCCAGTGTAACAGGGGACGACCCTATTGCTAGGCAGAAATCCAGACTCCTGGCTGCTACTAATCATTTCCTAATAAAAACTATAGTTATATATATACTATAGTTTGACCGAAAACGCTGTACCACGCCTTAGGAATGCGCGGCGAGGCGGGCGGCGGGACGTCGTGAGTGGTGACGAATGAGCGGCCAGCACCGCCCCCCGTCTCGCCGCGCACGTACCTAAGGCGCGGTACAGCGGTGTCGGTCAGACTATAACAGTGAACCCGGGGTCCTACCGAATTTAGTCTCCACAATTTTGTTCGTTGAACCCATCCAACCATTTTTGAAACTATTATGCTAAACTATCTCTTTAGCATAATCAGCCTATAATGTTCCCACTGCTGGGACACAGGCCTCCTCTCTGTGAGAGGTTGTGGGCCGTCATCCACCACGCGCACTCGAATTTTTGGTACTAGGACATGCCTTTTCCTCACGATGTTTTCCTTCACCGTTTTGAGAGCAGCAGGCTTAGTTTGACGCTTTCTATTTCTTCGAAGAATAGACACGGCTCTTTCCATACACAGTGACATTTCGTTTCTCCTTTTTTGACATGGCACCGTAGAAATCCTTCTACATAAAAAAGGACCTAGACAAAGATCGTTAGAAACGAAAGACAAAATGATAGATTGTAGAAGGATTTCTACGGTGAGATGTCAAAAATGGAGACACGAAAGGTCACTTTGTAGAGAAAGCGCAGTGTCTATTCTTCGAAGAAATAGAAAGCGTCATGCTAAGCCTGCTGTGGTAATGAACTACTAAGTGAACAAAGTAAAGCGCCTGTCTGGGTTCGAACCTACGACCTACAACTCGTAAGTCGCAGCCTTTACCACTGGGCCACCACTGCTCTATCTGTTTAACCTACTACAAAATTCTAAATTCCACTTTTGTTATTATTAACCTAAAATAACCTTCTTGTAACTATGTTTTCAGGTAGAAGAATGCATGGAAAGTACAATGGCGGCGGCGGCATTAGGTGCAGGCTTGGACGCGGCTCGCGTGCGACGAGCGATAGCGAATAGATTACGAGCTGTTGGTATGTGCACCGACGTTTCCTTTAGCGATAACTTATCAAAATGTGTGATAACAGGACTGATGACCCACATCGGGGTGACTGGTTACCGACGCCGGTTAATGAGACCAATAATAAAGAATTTACCGATATATTGCCATGGAAGCAAAGCAGTCATATAATATATGTATCATATACTTTGTACCACACTAAAAATCAAAAGTCATTTATTCAAACTAGGCTGAGAATCAGAACGTCAAAATTACATAAGACAGTCCCCCAAAAACGACCACCCTTCACCACTTCCTACTGCTTTAGCTGGGAAGAAGAAGTGGTGCAACAAACTCCTCAGCAGCACACCTGTCTGTTTAGTTAAAAGTAAAACTTGGTTCTATACAAATCATATGCAAAGTAATTAACATTACGAAACACAAAACATTCAATTATTTTACTTGTCATATGTTAGCTAGCACACGCCAATATATCAACAAAACAATGCAAACTGTAATGAAGCAGAAATAAAAATTACAACATAAAAACGTAAACAGAACTTAACCTAAATAAAAGCCTCCATAAAGGGCGTGCCCGCTTACATAAGGTTACAGCTAGAGGCTGTAACTCTAATGAGAACTTTCACAAATAGTTTTAATACTACTGCTTCTTACATTGCCTGTTTTAACCTGATCGGAAAAAGATCACGCTTTATACTTTTACCTACGTAAGGAAATGTCATCATTGAGCTCATATGGATTCTTGTTGGGACATGTCATATCTAGTCTTCTTGTTTTAATTTCTACAAGATGTGTTTGATGAAGTTTCCGACAAAGAACTCAAAAGGTTATAATTTTTCTCAAAGATTAACATCCAAATTAACTAACAAAACAATTAAAAAATTAATTAAAATCCAAAATAATTAACAAATCAAATTAATTAAAATCCAAAATAATTAACAAATCTAGCGACGTTACTTGTCTTGAAGTATAAGTTGAGAATATATTTTTTTTTTTAAATATCGTGTTTAGTTATCGATACCCATTACATACAGATGTAATGGGTATCGATATCTAAACACGATACAAACGATACTATATAAAAAAAACATTTTTTTTTATGTCAACGACTGTAGGTCTTAAAACGGTAGGTTTAAATCTGTGTTTTTTTGTGTTAACTTGACAGCAAGTTAAAATTTATTTTTAGGTATCGATACCCATCAACGTCTGCGGAGTTTCGCTAACTAATGTAATTTGACCGTGTATAAAAATGTTTCGTTCAACTTTTAGGTACTCCATTCACATCGTCCGAGGCTTTGATAGACGCAGTGCTAGATGACCAGCTAAACGAGGAGCCCTGGTCCATGACGCCTCAGAGTCGACTCGCCCGGGACATACTGTCTGAAACCTTCAGAGAGTTCGCGCCGAGAGCCGGGTAAGCAGTACTTAGGATATTGTTTGACAAGGCAGGTTGACACTTATTAGTATCGGTATAAACTCAAACTCAAACTCAAAGCATTTATTTCAATTAAACCATTTACAGGCACTTTTGAATTGTCAAGGAGTCGGTCAGTTAGAAATATGAAGCTAGTTGCCCATTCCAAAGCGTAGTAGGTACCTATGGAGAAGAACGGGCAAGAAACTCCATGGACACTCTTTTATAACCGCCATAATCGTTTAGCAGACGGTTGATGAACGGTGTAGGATATTATTAACGATTATTATTATTAATCGAAACTTTCATAATAATAATTGCGTTACAAAAACAGAAATCATTGTGTATATTTTCGACAGTATTTGCAATATCGAATGCAACGTTTGCAATAGCTTGTACACACGGCTACACATCAAGATATACATTTCCAGTTTACGCTGACCTCGCATTGTACGGAAATCCTATACAATGCGAGATCAGCTTATACTTTGATGATTACTTGTACAATGAGGCCTTATGACAAAATTCAACTATATTTTTACCAAAATGTTGTACCTATTATATGGTGCCCGTGATAACAGGCTGTGCCTAGTTTGGGACGAACGATACCACCTCCATATTGGAATTTTAAATGTTGAAAAAATTTTTTTCCTATTCAGAATCCCTCCACAACACGTCGCCTTACTAACTCGCCCCTACGGAAGTGATAACAGTAGTCCCGCTAGGTCAATGACCCCGGACGATGATGAAGAGAATGACGACGAAGATGGTGATGACGAAGACGAACGTGACGACCCTTACTCCAACGAACAAGTCAATAGACCTCCCACCAGAACAGAGACTGATAACAGCAACTTGGCAACTAAAGTACAAGAGGAAGTTAATAGTGATAATCATAATGCGCAGGAAGCGCCCCCGCCGGAGGGAAAGAAGTTGTCGTTGGAAGAAGAGAATAGGCAGTTGAAAGAAGCTAGATTATGTAAAGTGTGCATGGATTGTGAGGTTAGTGATTATGTCCTTGCATTTGTTATATATCTGAGTTTATCTTGTATATTACTGACATCGGTCAAGGAAAAACATCGTGAGGTAGGGATGCAAAAAGTGCCAAAAAGTAAGTATCGATATATTAAAAAAAAAATACATTCGATATTTATGTCGATAAAAAAATCGATATATCGGTGGAAATTTCTCACGTTTGTGTTTTATTCATATAAATACCAAACAAGGGACATAATTTCTGATGTACAATCATAAATTAACAAAAAAAAAACACTGGTATTTTTATCAATCAAATACCAAAGTCTACTTTTTACGCCTCTGAATTCCAGCGGTCTTAGTCAGTGGTTATTAGAAAGGCTATTAGAAATTTATCGTATTTGATACATTTTCGATTTTTTATATCAATATCAAAATATATGCATTGATAACAAAAAATATCTATGTTCGATACATCGATATTTTTTCTACATGCCTATCGTGGTTAATATAAGTCTGAAGTCCCCAACCCGTCTGGACCAAGCGTGGTTATCAATGCTCGTGGCTCTATGAGAAAAGGTCTTTACCCTGCAGTTGAACAATAACAGGTCAGTATTATATTTGTTACAATAACTAAATTTGCCACCGAATATGGTGATAACTAGCGTAGTTCTTCGCACGTATACGAAGCGTAACCCCGCGTCCTAATAGAAAGTGACAACGCGACCATCGTAAGTTCTCGCGAACGTTGTTCGTACTGTTATAACCCTTATTACAAGGCAGTAAAGCCTAAGTCAGCTTTTACTTATAAACAGTGTATTTTTCCTTTACTAAAGTACTGATGTTGCATTTTTACCCAGTGCTCTGAAATAATATGTATAGTTTAGTTAGTTAGATTTTGGACGCTGTCGCGTAATCTAGTGTGCCCAGATTAAGGGAGCAATTAAGAGGGACATTGTCAAAGTATAAGTACTCAAGAACTTGTGCGTCTGTGTTTTTGTACTGTGGTGAATTAAAGTGGTTCTAGTAGAATTATTGTGTTTTTTTTAAAAAGACAAACGGGGTTGGCTTAGTAACCGTACGCACTAGCGATCGAACGTACCGGAGTCGAACTGGTATCCTCATGGACTGCTATATATTTAAAGCAGTCAATTAGGACACCATGTTTAAGCAGCTCTCCATCCGTCTCGTCCTATTAGACGCAACCTGAGGGCTGCGTCAGAGACGCTGCATCAACGCGATGTAATTTCGATAAATCACATCTCAGCGACGCTAGCTAAGCGTAACGCAGCGTCTACGTAGCATCAACGTCTACGCCTTTATATACGCTCTAAACCGAGACACTAAAGAGGACCACAGTCTTATTAATTGATCAACGCGGCAACATAGCTCGATTATGCGTAGGTCGTCCTATTGCTATCAACCGGGCACAAATTCGGACTCCGGGCTGCTACTGAGAATGGAACGAACGCAGGACCTCATGCTAAGGAGTAGCGCTTTTTTTTTTGGCTGGGAATTATCAAATAACTTCTCCCGCTCTGGGCGGAGCGAGAGGGTGTCAGACTCTTATTGACTAAAACCCACCCGTATTCCTTCCTGTTGCCTGTGTTGCTAGGGGCCTCGGTGACCCTTTAGTACCTTCCCGCGACCCCGGCAGGCATCGGCCCTAGTGGACCCCTACATTTGTGCTGACGACATCTCTTTGAGGCGCGCGTGGAACACAACGCGCCGTCGACCCGGGCCTGGTCCTTACCGGACGGTGAGCTACCCATTGCTTACCGTCCGCAAGCCCGCGCCCATGCCCTCTCGCTCCGTACCATGGCTTGAACCAGGGCCGGACGCGAGAGTTCTCCGCCGCCGATTGCCTCCACGAGGACACGGCGGTGCTCTGCCCAAGCCGGGCAGACCTCCACCGTATGCGACAAAGACGCTGCATCAACGCGATGTAATTTCGATAAATCACATCTCAGCGACGCTCGCAAACCGTAACGCGGCGTCTACGTGGCATCAACGTCTACGCCTTTATATACGCTCTGTACCGAGACACCAAAGAGGACCACAGTCTTTTTAATTGATCAACGCGGGAACGTACCTCGATTAGGTCGTTCGTCGCTCGTAGGTCCGTCACGTGAATTTTCTCGCCCGCTTGCACCACTAAGCAGTAAAGTTATATATACACATAACATCACACCTGTATTCCCCGAGGGGTTAGACAGAGGTGCATCTATAGTACTCCCGCATTTCGCCAGTTATGTTTAAGTCCCATGTACTAGGGGGTGAGCCTAATGTCATCAACCGGGCACAAATCCAGACTACGGGGTCCTACTGAGAAATTCCTCATGGAAAAACCTAATAACACTGTCCGACCTGGGAATCGAACCCAGGACCTCATGCTAAGCGGTAGCGCTTACGACCACTAGACCTACGAGGCAGGCAACGAGGAAGTTATAAATATACGTTTACCGTTAAACGTATTTACTGACTTATGCAAGCGGGAATTACTGTAGACTGGGGAAAGTGATTTTACTATGTATTACTTAGCAACACAATAAAAAGTATAATAACTTTCCATTGAACGCGGAAAATTTAAGTCCCTAATTAGCATAAGGCAAAATATCGAAATGATCTAGGCATTTATGCAAAAGGCGTGTCAATCAAGCGTAGTTTATTAATTATTGCACTTTGTCGAGCCAGACGGGAAATAAATTAGTAATATGTAGGGAAGTACATAATATTACTCATTCAAGTATGTGAGTCACCTTCAGCGAATGTTGGCACATAGTGAAGTAATTTGATTATAGAATGCAATAAAGTAATCATAGATTTTTATACTACGAGCCCTCGGACCATTTCGGAGGTTATGTTAGTTTGTAGTTGATTTTTGCAGGTTCCTCTTGCACTTGTTTTTATCTACTAGCACTTTCTTACTGACTGGATAATATTTAGGTCGTGGCATCCTTACTTCTTTGCTAATATTGTAAGTGAGTTTATTTGTTACGCTTTCACACTAAAACGGCTGAACCGATTCTGAAGAAATTTGGCACATGGGTAGACCATGTCCTGGATTAGGACTTGGTCTACCCATTAGGACATAAAAAGTATCCTACTTTTTATCCCGATATTCCAACGGGATCGAGACCACTCGCGTGAGACCGCGGGGCGCAGCTTGTAAACTATAACAATAGAGAAAGAAGAAGACGTGAATCATCCCAATTTTTGTCGGTCGGCGCAATATCTCTTCTTCCGTCAAATCATCAATTCTAACCTAAAGTAAGGCATTAAAGCCCTTATGGTCTAGCCGGGCAATAATATTGACCTGAATTTTATTATAACCCGTTGGATAATAATGTGATTTGAATTTGGAACATCACAAAAAAAATTACGAAAATAAAACGAACGAAATATGTTTTTTGAATTATCTCGCACAAAGTGTGAAAAGCAGAGTATTCTCCCGATAGATAAAGGTGTCGATAAAGGCGAGTTTGAATCTTGTGACATAAGACACTGCTTTATCCCCTTAGTGAATAATCTACTATAATAATGTGATGTGTGTACACAGGTGAGCGTGGTGTTCCTGCCGTGCGGTCACCTGGTGTCGTGTGCGCGCTGCGGTGCGGCGCTGGGCGCGTGCCCGCTGTGCCGCGCCAGCGTGCGGGCGCTCGTCAGGGCCTACCTCGCCTGACTACCGCTGACAACGTGACACTCAGGTAACTAGTGTCGTGTGCGCGCTGGGCGCGTGCCCGCTGTGCCGCGCCAGCGTGCGGGCGCTCGTCAGGGCCTACCTCGCCTGACTACCGCTGACAACGTGACACTCAGGTAACTAGTGTCGTGTGCGCGCTGGGCGCGTGCCCGCTGTGCCGCGCCAGCGTGCGGGCGCTCGTCAGGGCCTACCTCGCCTGACTACCGCTGACAACGTGACACTCAGGTAACTAGTGTCGTGTGCGCGCTGGGCGCGTGCCCGCTGTGCCGCGCCAGCGTGCGGGCGCTCGTCAGGGCCTACCTCGCCTGACTACCGCTGACAACGTGACACTCAGGTAACTAGTGTCGTGTGCGCGCTGGGCGCGTGCCCGCTGTGCCGCGCCAGCGTGCGGGCGCTCGTCAGGGCCTACCTCGCCTGACTACCGCTGACAACGTGACACTCAGGTAACTAGTGTCGTGTGCGCGCTGGGCGCGTGCCCGCTGTGCCGCGCCAGCGTGCGGGCGCTCGTCAGGGCCTACCTCGCCTGACTACCGCTGACAACGTGACACTCAGGTAACTAGTGTCGTGTGCGCGCTGGGCGCGTGCCTGCTGTGCCGCGCCAGCGTGCGGGCGCTCGTCAGGGCCTACCTCGCCTGACTACCGCTGACAACGTGACACTCAGGTAACTAGTGTCGTGTGCGCGCTGGGCGCGTGCCCGCTGTGCCGCGCCAGCGTGCGGGCGCTCGTCAGGGCCTACCTCGCCTGACTACCGCTGACAACGTGACACTCAGGTAACTAGTGTCGTGTGCGCGCTGGGCGCGTGCCCGCTGTGCCGCGCCAGCGTGCGGGCGCTCGTCAGGGCCTACCTCGCCTGACTACCGCTGACAACGTGACACTCAGGTAACTAGTGTCGTGTGCGCGCTGGGCGCGTGCCCGCTGTGCCGCGCCAGCGTGCGGGCGCTCGTCAGGGCCTACCTCGCCTGACTACCGCTGACAACGTGACACTCAGGTAACTAGTGTCGTGTGCGCGCTGGGCGCGTGCCCGCTGTGCCGCGCCAGCGTGCGGGCGCTCGTCAGGGCCTACCTCGCCTGACTACCGCTGACAACGTGACACTCAGGTAACTAGTGTCGTGTGCGCGCTGGGCGCGTGCCCGCTGTGCCGCGCCAGCGTGCGGGCGCTCGTCAGGGCCTACCTCGCCTGACTACCGCTGACAACGTGACACTCAGGTAACTAGTGTCGTGTGCGCGCTGGGCGCGTGCCCGCTGTGCCGCGCCAGCGTGCGGGCGCTCGTCAGGGCCTACCTCGCCTGACTACCGCTGACAACGTGACACTCAGGTAACTAGTGTCGTGTGCGCGCTGGGCGCGTGCCCGCTGTGCCGCGCCAGCGTGCGGGCGCTCGTCAGGGCCTACCTCGCCTGACTACCGCTGACAACGTGACACTCAGGTAACTAGTGTCGTGTGCGCGCTGGGCGCGTGCCCGCTGTGCCGCGCCAGCGTGCGGGCGCTCGTCAGGGCCTACCTCGCCTGACTACCGCTGACAACGTGACACTCAGGTAACTAGTGTCGTGTGCGCGCTGGGCGCGTGCCCGCTGTGCCGCGCCAGCGTGCGGGCGCTCGTCAGGGCCTACCTCGCCTGACTACCGCTGACGACGTGACACTCAGGTAACTAGGCTGCTGAGGCTCAGTTCGCACCGAGATGGCCGAGGCTGGCAGCGAAGCGGCGATCAATTTCAGTGTCGAATAATTTGAAACGTCAATATTACTAAAATACATAGTATCACTTGAGAGACTAGAAAAAACGCGCGGCCGCCTGCGGCGCCGCGAGGAGTCTAGCGAGCACGCAGCAGCGGCGCGGGCAGCCGCTGGCAGCATGCCGCGAGTGATTGTGTTTAATGTAGAACGTAAACTGTTCCAATGCACAGCGCACACCGCGGGCGGCCGCGCCTTCTCCACCACACAAGTTGCCGAGCTCGCCGCTGCCGGTCGCCACCCCCTCAGTGCACTGTGGTGCACTAACACCGCACCGCCGCACGTAGGCATTGTGCGGCTAGCCTAGCTAGCATCGTGTACTAACACGATAAAAATAGTAATCAAACAAACATACGACACGATCCTTTTTCGTTTACAAAATGGCGGTCTTTGTGTACATTTTGTATTTACCATGCACCGTTTATCTCGTACCCAATTTGCAAGCTCCCTTACTTGAGCTAAACCTCCCAAGTACTATTAATTTATTAAATGGTTCGGAATCTCCTATAAAACCCGTCCACCGTGCGACTGCCCTTGCATAGGCAAGTTCAGCGCAAAATATTAGTCTTACAAAGATATCTTAATTTCTTTTTCAGATCAAAAACGAGGTGCATTCAAAACACGGTACTACATACTCTCTCGGCCATTACAACAGAATGTATTTAGTCGTGAGTGACTAAACTAGCTCATACATGGTATTGAATAGGTTCTGATGCGCATGCTGTAAATATCAACATTGGGCCTACATTAGATGTATCCAGTAAAATTAATAAAAACAAAAAATCTCATGAAATGGAAAAAGGTAAAAAAAAAAACATTGATATGAATAATGTGTAATACAATACAAATAAAAATGCAAAAAAAGAAAAACAAGTAACCTTTGGTACCCAAATCGGTAGTGAAATGCTTTATATTTGTTAGCTATTATCATTGCCTCTAAGACAAAGCTCCTGCAAATTATACAGTTAATACTTATTTATGCAACTGTTGTATAATAAGGGGTATTAAAACGCAAATGTGGGCTTGTCACATGGGTGTTTTAATACCTAATTATGTACAGTTGCATACAAGACTATCTACACACATGATATGAATCCTCTTTATAGGGTTCTGAAACCATACGGTGTTGTAGTGTTGTAAGAACTATATAAATTCATGGAAGTTTCTGGTAATATTTGGTTAGAAATGTCCTTTGCTGCATTAGAAATATCTGGAAGATTGTATCACTCATTTTTGTAAACAACGAAGTAATAATTTTTTGCTATACTATTATCGAACAAAAATGGCGGGATACGACGTGAATTCGAATAAGCTATACGTTTTTTTTTATTACGGCGCTGTGGTTGTGCAACGCGCGTGCATGACAATGTTCTTTTATTGAAAAGTAGTTGCACAATGAAATTTAGTACAACATTATAACACTCGTTTGGATGATATTATGGTTACTATGAAACTAGTTGTTTTTGTGTTGGCAATAAGCTAACTGTTTCAGAAACTTGTAAAGAGGATTTATAGCATAAGTGTAGATAAAAACTTTTAAAGTTCCTTTTGTATCTGTTTGCTTTCTATGAATATTTTTCTATTACAATGTATCCCAGTGAAAAAAGCAGCTTCAAAAAAATATAAATCTCTTGAAAATTGCCCAAAATAATAATAATGTAAAGTGATTGTCAGGGAATAAAATATGTAATTATATTTGTTATATAACATCGATGTTTACAAAACAATTTATTATCAAATTCGTAGTTTAACTACACATTTACTTAAGTTACATTTGAAATTTAATTACTACGGAAAATCATAACATACGACTTATATAGGTATAATATTATTGGATTAAATGAAAAATGAAAATGGGTACTTTGACAGTCAAAGTTAAACAGTTGAATCACTGAATCGCATATAAATAATAATATTCACGACATAGGTAGTTTTCAGCCCCAGTCAATATTTTCTTTCTCTGTCTTGCCGGCTATGACCGTTATCCAACTTAGCGTTTCCAACTTTACCCCAGCGAAAGTTTTTTTATAACAAGTCTCGTCCCTTGTTTATCGCCCTAAAATCTTCGGGCGGGAGAGAGAAGATTTTAGGGCATCAAGTCATAAGTCATCCACCAACATAAATATTATGCCCCAATGAATTGTGATTATATTAGGTAATAATATTTTGAATAAAACCTTTTGTATTTGGTCAAATATTTGTGAACCATTTTGTATTGGTATTCGAATATAAATTGTGGCAAATTAAAATGCTGGTTAAGTCGCATTACATGGAATAAGAAACTGTGAACTACATGCAATGAAATGGAATATTGTGTTATTTGCATATAGGTTTATTTATTAATTTATTTTCCATGTGAATAGTTTTTTTGTAGGCTGTGGTAAAAAAGAGAAGGCTGATGTAATAATTGGCATACCGTAACTTACGTTTTGCCTTCTCGACGTAAAATATAATGCCGTATGGAAGTTTTTAGTGATATAAGATGATCTGATATTACAACAATAATGACTTGCTTTACACCAACTTAATGAGAGGGTATGTTTTTTTCTTGTTGTTCTGTTTTTATTCGTTCCTATGACAATAATTTGCGTTTCCATTGTGAGTAAATTATTGCAATAATAATGCAGGGCTAATTATATCACAATAAAAACGGTCGCTCCCTTACAGTATTCCCATATTATGATGTGTAACATCTGACATCTCACCTTGGTAATAAGCAACTGAGCAGCGACAGAAATTAACCTCAAAATTTAAAAAAGTTAAATACTGAAATATTTATTCGAATAATTATTCATTAATAGTGGTCGCCCACTGGTCGAAATTAGACCCCCTCTACTTACAATCTATATAGTACTTGCTAATCCCATGCTATTAAATAGTACTTACTTATTCCATGCTCAAGCTGTCACTTCCCCTGCCGGGGTCGCGGGAAGGTACTAAAGGGTTACCGAGGCCCCTGGTAACTCAGTCAACGGAAGGAATACGGGCGGGTTTTAGTCAGTAAGAGTCTGACACACCCTCCCGCTCCGCCCAGAGCAGGAGAAGTTATTTGATGATTTCCCACACAAAAAAAAGCTGTCACTTCCTGTTTGACACTTCTGTCCCTTTTCACGAAATTACTCCCACAGAAAATGAGAGGAAAGATGTTACATAGCAATAATAATATTCATATCGGTCTCAAAAAGGACAATATCCTAACACGTAGGTAACTTTGTCAAAACATTTAGTGTACTTACCCTCTTATAGCCTTAGATAAAGTGCAATTCGACTGTACCATGTATAAGTACACTTGGTGTGAAGCAAGTTACTAAAATGGTGCCTACAGAACGTCGATGATCTTGGAGTGATATCACACCAGCGTCTGTCAGGCGTAAGCGTGAGACAGCTTTACGCTTGTTCGGTGTGTTATGTCCCGAACGACGAAAGTAAGAACTATGGCCTTTGTAACACTGCCTATCTTCGGAATAACGTGTAAGCGCCATTTATTGATAATACTATTGTACGTCAAATAAGTAATTGATATTGTTACATTGTACGTAGTTTAGTTTGTAACGCAGTGTAATTTTTTTTAATATCATGGTACTCAAATACACTGGTTTGAAACCTTACCTATGGGTATACATTGTTTTTTCTTTTGCGTAAATTGCTTGAACTACTGGATTTTTTTAACCTTTTAACCGCCACAGTCATGTATAAGTGCAGTGCAGAGCAAAATGTGCCCGGCACGCCACGGTCACGACTACATGACAGATTTTAAGGAATAATTCGTAGCTTGGCGCCGACGGCACGTCTTTGCTTTTTTGACGTGGCGGTCAATAGGTTAATTAATTGACGAAACTTCACAGGAACCACACCACCACCCTACCTCTGCCTCTGCCTAACCCTTTGAGGATTACAGGCGTGATGTTATGTTTATGTTCACTGGAGTAGTGGATCTCTAACTATAAAATAGCAATAAAACAAAAAAGTCTGTGTAGTTTCCCGAATTAGTTAAAAAGTGTATCTAAGTATCAAATAGCAATAAAACAAAAAAGTCTGTAGTTTTCCCAATTAGTCAAAAAGTGTATCTAAGTATCAAATAGCAATAAAACAAAAATAAGTCGGTGAAGTTTCCCCAATTAGTTAAAAAGTGCTCTGAATAAATGTGATAAATATATTCAGGGAAATAATTGTTAAGCTAATTGACAACCTTTTTTTTTTTTGGGTGGGAATCATCAAATAACTTCTCCCGCTCCGGGCGGAGCGGGAGGGTGTGTCAGACCCTTACTGACTAAAACCCACCCGTATTCCTTCCGTTGCCTGTGTTGCCAGGGGCCTCGGTAACCCTTTGGTACATTCCCGCGACCCCGGCAGGCATCGGCCCTAGTGGACCCCTACGCTAATTGACACTCTGCGTCAATTTGCCGTGTTACCGCCATTTCATACAACTGTCTAAGAATGAATGTTGTGATTTGAATATATGAGAACAGTTCTAAGTTGGTAGCCAGTTTGCTTAACAAGGAATTTCCCTGACTTTACATGCATGATATACGAAACAACATCGCTTAAAGCTCCTCAAAATTCAGGCTATGATATAAAATATTCGTTTAAACCAACATTCTCGAGCAGATGCTCGGACAATCAGCGCGGATACGGTTCAAGTCTTTGTTTTCTCAGATCAAAGGCGACTTTTTTGAATAAAGGTGAAGTGCGTGTTAAGAAGTTCGCTATGCACGATCCGGCGCCGCGGCGGGCGTCTGGCCGGGAATAGAACGGCCGTCGCGCACAGGAATAGCGCAGACGACGCCATGCGACGACACGACGCATTTGGAACAATATTAATATGCGAAAGTCGCGCACCTTCACTCCGCGGTGATTCACGGGAGAGCTATGCTGTCCTGTCGGTTCATGAGCTTGTACTAGTATCTACTTATGTGTACGGATATTCTTCTTTTTTGTTCACGAGAGGAGAGTTAGGTAGCAAATACCCACAAAAGGTGGGACGCAATTCTCAGCTATGGTAATTCCATATTGATTTTTAACCGACTTCAAAAAAGGAGGAGGTTTCTCAATTCGACCGTATATATATATTTTTTATATGTGTTCGCCGATTTCTCCGTCAATTGTGTACCGATTTAAAAAATTCTTTTTTTGTTTGAAATGGTATGCTCCCGAGGTGGTCCCGTTGTCACCAAGTCATAATCTGATGAGGGGATCCCATGGAAATCGAAGGAATTCCTCAAATTTTAAAGGCGATATTTGATTTAGGTATTTTTTTATAGTAACTTGTGCATTTGCTCTCGGAAAGCACCATTTGGTGGAGTGGAGTTGATGATGAAGACCACAGATGGCCACCGCAACTACTTAATAAGATGTATTTAACGAGTTGCCAGTCGATTAGGTTGGTACTTTAATATGGTTGCTAAGCCATTTATGCTCTTCACAATGCATATGGTGAGTGTTAGTTCTCCTCAACAATTAACGTCCCTGCATCAAGAAAAGCAATATTTTGTAAAAGGTGATGAGCAGTTGACATTTATAGGCTACTATAACTTAGATAAATTACAAAATGACCCGCTAAAAAGTGAAAAATAAAAAACTTTTTACAAAAAAAAACAACCGACTTCCAAAAAAACACTACAAAGTAAAAAATTACTTTACTTTCGGAAGTCGGTGGCAAAAAACCTAGTTCATAGTCAAGAAATTATCTTGCCCTTAGCATTTAGCGGAAGAAATAAGTTTACGATTTTCCTGAAGTTTGGTTTCGGGATTACCCGAATAATTTCGGACTCGAACAGATACCATGTTGATGCACCTTACGCAGTGCTAGTAACTCTACTACTGCGGTCTACTCCCTAGACTCGATATCCGTAGTTTTGGCCGAAGTTACGGAGATTAAAAAACAAACAATCCTTGTGTTTAGAGTAGGTACATCAATCAATCAATCAACTCAGCCTATAACAGTCCACTGCTGGACATAGGGCCTCTCCCACGCTGCGCCACAACACCCTGTCCTCCGCCTTCCGCATCCAGTCTGACCCAGCCACATTTTTAAGGTCGTCGGTCCATCTAGCTGGGGGGCGTCCCACACTAAGCTTTCCGATACGCGGTCTCCACTCCAGGACTCGTCTGCTCCAGTGGCCATCGGTCCTTCGACAAACATGGCCAGCCCACTGCCACTTCAGCTTGCTGGCTCTACAAGCTATGTCGGTAACTCCGGTTCTCTTCCGGATAACTTCATTTCTGATCTTATCCTTCAAAGAAACTCCGAGCATAGCCCGCTCCATGGCGCGCTGAGTAACCTTGAATTTGTGGACCAGCCCGACTGTCAGTGTCCACGTTTCGGCACCTTAAGTCATAACGGGCAGGACGCACTGGTTGAAGACCTTAGTCTTCAAACACTGCGGGATTGGCGACGAGAAGACTTGACTACTTGTAGGTAACTCATTCAAGTATTATTTTCACTATGTTATATAGCTAATGTAGCTATGAGATAAATAGTAGGTATAGCTAATAAATAGCCTACAAAGAAGGGTAGAACCGACATGCTTTTTTTTTGTGATTTTTATCTCGCAGTCAACCTAGGAGGTTGTGGTCTGCTTAACCAGTCTTTCCTGTGGGTGGCTCATTCAATTAAGTCTTCCAGCCAGGGGGTCTACTTCCTAAGCACAAAGTCCGTAGTTTGGACCGAAGTTAAGGGCATTTCCTACTCCGTATCACCTACGGACATAAGATTAGTGTGGGCCCTAAGAATGACTAAGACTTACGTTTTTTGTTAATTAGTCGACACGATTTGTCAGTTGTCCTTCCTTACCCCCGATGTGTTATTGCCCGTGCGAAAAAGTTAGAGTTGGGTTCCCTCCGAAGTATCGAACTACTTTCGGACGGGCCCGTATCTTCGTTGATGGACTTCTAAGTAGGCCCCCCAGTTGTGTCCAAGAGAAGTTTCAAATCGAATAAGTTCGTCTCAGTACCGGTGACCTATGGCATAGTGAATCAGGATGCTTATATTATAATAATAGAATGGTAACAACTGCGCCGTTATCATACTTTCCACAGTTATATAACACAAAAAATGTAAATTATCAATGACTAACGTTTTTTTATTAGGGTTGTGCTGATAACTTATCGGTATTTTTTTCATCAACGGAAACTCATTAATGACAAAATCGTATGTTATTCATTACCTAATATTTTTTTTGTTGGGTAATTCAAATTCCTTTACTAGAAATAGAGTATTATTTGTACCTATTGCTTGTGTGGAGAGATATTTTAATCCAAAACCAAATTAGTATTTCGCTGTACCTACCACTTGTTCTTTATTTTAATTGTTTCTTTTTTCACTAAGTGGATGTTAATAATATCTGATATTGGTTGTTTTAAGGTCTGTTGTGAACTTTGTAGTCCTGCAATGTACCTTGACCTGCATTTAAGTTTTTGACCGACGTAAAACGGGAGGAGGTGCTCAAGTCGACCCATATATATTTTAATTTATTTAACTACTTTTCAGTTTGATGATTAGGTATGTATTATTATGCTTTTGTGTTGCTGATGACAGGACAACATTTGAAGACGACAGCACTCATTTCTTTGGCTAACCTCATTGGGACTAGGCGATCACTGGCGAACAGATTGTTACCAAATGTAAGTTTAGAACTTTCCACTTCCCCTTATAGAAATAACGTAACACAACCGTTGATTCAGTTCTTAGGAATAATAACATTAAGCAGTATGCTGAATACTAATAAGGTTGTGTAACTACTGCATAGCAATCACTCCATACCTACCTAGTTGACTCAACGTTTCGCAGAAGCACCATACATACAATAAGTACGTGATCGATTCCTTTTGAGCTTTGACCAGGAAAACGTTATCGCCTGGCCGGCCCCGTTAGCTTGTAGTCTTATAAACACACTACAAAATTAAGTAATAATACTTCCAATAAAATCTTTCTCAAAGACTTGTAAACCCGTTAAAGCTAAAAACAAAGGAATTTTGTTCTTGTGGTCTGCAGAAATGTCCTCTCAATTTCTTCAAATAATAATCCCTAAGTTCAGTTGGGGAAATCCGAACTTGTGGCTCAGGTGTATTTCTCGGAATCAAAAATATTTCCATTCTTAAAACACAGATGTCGCTGTTAGTGCATATTTCATCTGCAATGATTTTCAACGTATAATATAACTAGCGGGTGAGTCAGCGTGAAGGTGGAATTAATTAACGATAGTTGCCTGTGCATAGACGCAACGTCCTTGCAAGGCTGCTGCGCCGGCGATCACGTGCCGTGCGCATGCACCGAGCCGAGGCGCCGTCCCGCCCTCTCGTGCGTACAACCTGAATCAGTACTTCAAACAAGGCCTTTTTTGGACCTGTGTGTTTCGATAAATGCATTAATGCTTATCTGTTTTCCTATATACTTTATCTCGCCCCTTTTAATGTATCCAATAACTTATCTGTCGGGCGTCGTCTAATGTTTTATGTATAAAACAATGATTTTTTTGTAATGCTGCTTTGTTGAATGCAAGTGCATTCGACAAACAAAGGTAGCATTACAAAAAATCCATTGTACCTACAGTTTCCATAAAATTTTCCTGTTTCTAACTTTATATAATAATCACTCCTTTAATATCTGCTAGCAAAACACGATCATTAAAATTCATGACGTCTGTCGATTGCTTGTAGGTAAGTATACTTAGTGCCTAAAAGTTTAATTTTAATAACAAAGACGTTTATCTTATTGGTCTATGAGTTCAGTTAAAATCTACCTATTTCTTCTGTATTTTTGGTCACAGACAGTTGTCAGGCAAGGTTCCCGTTCGTTCACTTGGTCTTGGTCTTGGCTTACAATTATAGAGGATATGTGGGCGCGTAGCGAATCGCCGGCGCCGGCGCAACCATAACCGTCTTTGAATTAAGAAAGGAAACTAATACACACGGTTTATGAGGATGACTTGTTGGGGCGAGTATGAATTAGCGCGACATCGCCATAACTTGCAATCATAACTCGCTTTGCAAGTTATAAGAAAATACTAGTTTTAAGAGCACTCGCTAGATATCTGAGGGAATTAAAGCAGTAGCTATGATCTGTTGTTTATGTAAGTAGGAATAAGTATCTAAGTATACATGTTATGTTCATAAACCCCACCTACACTATACAAAACAGTAACGCCCACATTTGAACAAATTGGAAAAATCCATTTGTAGGTAAAACTAATGACTTGAGCAGAGCTTCATCCAATGCATCTTTTGGATAGGTCGTAAGAAAACTAGATATAATCTTCACAATCAATTGCGATAATGCAGCAATAGACTGAAGTTGTACGGCTCCATCTGTCTTGTAGAATTTAAGTTTAAAAGGCGTGGGCGCCACCGTCGTGAGTCATGGGCACTCCTTCCTTGGCCTACCCGCCTTATGTCGCGACTTGAGTCGCGCTCGCGACCCACTCGCGTTGTGAATTGCGTCTTTCGTTACTCCAAACTGACCTTTATTAACAAAACATTTTCCCATGCGTTCTTGCATTAAGTTCCCACTTTTCCGAAAGTCCCGAAGCATTCTATTTTTGTCAGTTGATATATATATATATATTTTTATATCTATAGATTGCTTAGCTACGTACCTAGGCAGGGAGGGACGTAGGTACTAAACTGATATAAAACAAATTAACCTTGTTTAATCCAATCAACATCAATTTTGTTTTCAATCCAATTGATTTAGCAGCGGCCGGCAGTAAAATAGAACAAAAGAACTGAATTTAGTACAGAGCAATTGACCTCATGTCGCCCTGATCCGAATGAGGCCACTAGTTACATTACGGCGAATGACGTGAACTAAAAATATATTAGGATGCTACTCCAGTTTGATCTCCATCTTATGCACGATGTGTCCCACGACTTGAATGACCCGTGTAGGTGCCACTGGTATAATCATTTATTGCAAACAAAGCGCAAAATTTAGTACGTATTATTAGCATTAACTATGTAGACACCCATGAGAACGATCTAAGCTCATTGGTCTTTATTGCCATTATCATCAAGCTACGAAAAACAATCGAGAAGTGTCGTGATACACCCGGTTGGAACGAAGATCCTTTCGCTTTTGCACACTTGGCGAATGAGAACATATTAGACCGAAAAAAGTGTAAAATTTTGACCGTCAAACTCAAACTCAAACTTAAAGCATTTGTTTCAATTAAACCATTTACAGGCAAATTTTGAATTGTCAAGGAGTCGGTCAGTGAGAAATATGAAACTAGTTGCCCATTCCAAAGCGTAGTAGGTACCTACCTATGGAGAAGAACGGGCAAGAAACTCCATGGACACTCTTTTAAATGATATTGATACATAAAGATTAGTACAAAAATAATGTTGAAATTATAACAAAATGTGAGGACGATGTAAAATAAAAAACGCGTCCATAGTAGCAAAATAAGCAAAAACAATTTCTAAATAAAATAATTACAAATAAGCCGAGGAAGCTAAGAGGTGTCCCAACTGACGGCACGACACTTCAACTCTCATTCGCCAAGTGCGCAGAGTATGAAGCCGGGTCCAGACATGTGTAATGTAATATGGTGTAAAGTAACGCGAATACTGCATGTGGACGGCACTGTAGCCGTATTGCAGAACATTCAAACTCAAGCATTACTTTAAACTCGTTTAAAGCCATTTGATTGGTTGAGACTAGTTTTATGTAATGCTTGAATCTTGAGGTTTAGGTTAAGATTCTGTAATACGGCCCTTAGAGCATTTACATATAACGCTCGGGCTGACGCTCGCGCTGATCCATCGGCTGTCGATTTTTAGTGCAAACAAAGGCTCTCGCAATCAAACCCACAGGATTCGCGTTGAGTTTGTATGCCGTCCACACTATTCGCATTACATTACACGATATTACCTATATTACACACGTCTACAACATAATCCAACATGCTATGGCAAAATGTAACTAATATTGAACTACTCCATTTCTCTATCTCTACCTATAATTGTATTGATAGGTATAATAAGTCGTTCAAGCATATGTTAATGGAACATTATTTCAAAACAATGCTCCTTTGTACCAAGCAACCAATTGAAGTAAGTAGTGGAACAATAAAAGAGGACACAGCACAAGAGCGTTACTGCTATAAAGAGTGAGTGACACTCGTCAACGACAATCTAATCAACGCTGTTGAGATGATGCCATCAACACACCCACTTAAGTGAAGTGCTTGTTTATGTGATGCTAACTGATGCCCGCCGATCCGACATTGTGGAAGTTGGAAATTAACTCACGTGAACGTGCTACCCGTTTAAAAAGTATGTTCTAAACCAGGTTATGATCTAGGTACCTTTGTGCCAAACTTCATCTAAATCCGTTCAGCCGTTTAGGCGTGAAAAGGTAGCAGGCAGACAGACGGTTATTTTTGCATTTATAATATTATGGATGGATGGATTATTATGAAAGGAAAAAGAGTGGGTGCGGCAGGAAAGGTTTGTAACAATCGTAGATAGTTACCTAAACTAGAAGGCGAACCCGTGTAGGAATTGAAGAGGCTTCCACTCTACCTATGATAGGTAACTATCACTCAAAGTTAGTAGGATTTCAAAGATGCGTGGTATATAATAGGTATGTCATACTTAAGCATGTCGGTCCCCAAATAATATTAATCTGAGCCAGCCTGTCCCATACTGTCCTCCCCCAGCGACGCCCTAAGGCGAGGCCCGTACCCCACAGGGCCACTGTGGGATACGGGCCTCGGCCCGTAGCAGAGTAGTTTACAAGTTTCTGTCCTTAGGGTCTACTCTCTAAGTCCGTCAACGATGATACGGGCCCGTCCGAAAGTAGATAATTCGTCAAAACAAGTACCAAATTCAATTTTAGGACATGCAAAAACATATCCGGTGTAGGGACAACTGTCAAATCGTGTTGTCATTCATTCTTAGTTCAGGCCTCGAACTAATCGTATATCCTTAAGTGATAGAGTAAGAAATGCCCGTAACTTCGGTCGAAACCACGGACTTAGTGCTTAGGAAGTAGACCCCCTGGGTGGAGGCCTTAATTTATTGAGGCACCCACAGGAAAGTCCGGTTAAGCAGACCACAACTTCCTAGGTTCACTGCGAGGTAAAAATCACAAAAAAAAATAAGCATGTCGGTTCTACCTTTCTTTGTAGGCTATTTATTATCTATACCATTTATCTCATAGCTATACGAGTAATTAGCTATATAACATAGTGAAATAATACATATATGAGTTACCTACTCTAAACAAGGTTTGTTTATTTTTTTAAATTTTTCGCCTATTTTATTTTATGTTTTTACAATATGGCAATTCCAATCTAGATTGTATATTTATTACTCTCGAAAAAGCACCGGATCGAGGTTGCGATAATTCCAGTAAAATACTTTCATAACAAAACAGAAAAGTGTGATTATTATGAAGGCTATGAGATTGGTGGTAAATGTCGCTAACAGTTTTTTCCTTGATCTCTGCAGCACCAGTTTTGTTGCCAAGCCCGCATGAACAAGACAGGTGCTGACGACGGGTACGTATCTGTGACCGCAGCATTCTCGTAAAATGGGAAGCTCAAAGCCCGTACCTGATTTCCAGACATAGAATAGGTTATTATACCACAGTCTCTCTTCTGTCATATCATCGGCTCGAATAAAAGCGTACGTTTATTGTAATTTGCAGGTCAGTGTCACGTTGTTATGTTTATCAAAATATGATTCGCGACCGTAATACACTGACTTGAACATTACAAATATAGTAAGAAAATTTGAATTTCGCGGGCTACCTATCTTATCCGCATTCCGTCGTAAAATATTGGCCAGTCAGCACGGAGGCGGTAAGTACACTGGGAAAGGCAAAGAAAGGTCACCTACTGTGTATATAGAAAGATAGATGTCGCTACGTATCACATTTGGCTCATAGTAGAGGCCATTTCCCATTCATTTAAACACAGTACGGCTAGGCGTCACATTTCTAATGATATCCGTTACACAATCCTAGTATGGACGTCCTATTCTCTCACAAAGGATCATATTTTATGATTTTTTTGCAAAACGCTTTAATTCTTGTCTCTAATTGTTTATAACTATGTCAACCTGTATCCAGAGAGAAAATAAAGATTATTATTCTATTTGAGGACCTCTTTTTTAAAGTAGCTGACCAAGTTGGTCAGCTTGGTAACAAGCTTGGGTGACCAAATCACATTTAACATTAGTTTCATATTTCGCCGCCGTCCAAGTTATACTGGGCAGTCTATCTATGTCATGTGAGTGTTCGAGACTATTGTTACGAGGGTATGTTTGCATTCTGCAGCTATCGGCGAGTCACAGTGGGTCACTCGATAACCGCGCCACCGCGCTATCGAATGAATACACACAAGTTCCATTAGCTACATGTCATACATTACTGTAGGTAATGGTAAAGTCCGGCTGTGGTCATATTGCTGTGGTATTTAAAACATCTTCATTGTTCCAGAAGTATTTTTAGTAGTTGGTAGGTATTAGCAGTCATCGCCATCACGTGGATTGAGCAGCTCCTGTTAAAAACAGTTATTTTTATCGTAACAAATATTATTTAAATGCGAAAGTGAGTTTGTTTGTTTGTAAGGTCGGGTTCCCACTACGCCGGACCGGCAGATCTGCCGGGCCGGTAAAACTGCCGGTAAAGCTATTCACATTATCCCGGATCCGGCAAAAAAACCGAACTCGGCATTTTTACCGAGCGTTTTGTCACTGCGAAGTGGTAAAACCACCGGCCCGGAGTAATGTGAGCGCCGGTATCTGTACCCCGCTCGCCCCGCCCGTGCTTCCCTCGCGTCATTCGGCTTCGCATTCTGATAAGAGTAGATGTGTAGCATGGATATAAACGCAAAAACTTTAATTACGCTTGTCCAAAAGAGACCTGTTCTGTGGGATAAGACCGAAGACGACTATAAAGACCAAAACTTGAAGTTAGCAGCATGGCGTGAAGTATGATTAATACTGAAACCAAACTTCGATGAACTGGAAGAAAAAGAAAACAGTATGGTGACTTTTTTAATGTTTTATTGATAAAATGTAGATGCATTCACAAATATTATTTTATAGCTGCTGCCTGCCACGGAACAGAACCAATATCTAAAACAAAATAATTAGTAAATGCTGTCCATATAGCGTTGGCATCAGCACCACCTCGACTCGATCCATTTCGATTCGCGGGTCTCGTTTCTTGTTCTTGTCTATGTTCTATATTTCGGTAACTTTCAAAATTTATACCGTCTTTTTCTCTAACAAAATGATGTAAGACTGTACCAGCTTTATTCACTTGAATCGCTGTGTCTATGTTCAGATCTATAGCTCTATGCAATATTCGCCACTTATTAGCCAGAATACCAAAAGCGCACTCAACATACCTTCTTGCTCGACTTAGTTATCTATAGTTAAAAATATTTTTATCAGTATCCAAATGTGTACCTCCATAAGGACGTAGGAGATTAGGTGTTAAAGCAAAGCCTTCATCGCCAACTAGTATAAACGGTAATTCCTCGTGCAAGTTTTCACGAAGCGGTCTAGGCTTTGGTAAATTTAAAGTACCACTTGATCTTTTGCCAAAATGTACTATCCTTTAATATAGTAGAATCGCATTCCTAAATCGGTACTTTGAATCGCCAACTGCCATGAATACAAACGAATAATATTCCTTGTAATTAAAGAACATAGAACAACTCATTTTTTGGGCGGAGCGGGAGGGTGTGACAGACTCTTACTGACTAAAACCCACCCGTATTCCTTCCGTTGTCTGTGTTGCGGGGGCCTCGGTGACCCATAAGTACCTTCCCGCGACCCCGGCAGGCATCGGCCCTAGTGGACCCCTACCTTTGTGCTGACGATATCTCTTTGAGGCGTGCGTGGAATACAACGCGCCGTCGACCCGGGCCTGGTCCTTACCGGATGGTGAGCTACCCATTGCTCACCGTCCTCAAGCCCGCGCCTACGGTGGCCGGAAATCCGCCCGGGATTCCCGACGCCCAGGCGTCTCCTACGGCGGCTAGGGGCGAGAGGGCGCGAAACTTGCCTTTCCCTCAACCGTCCCGCCTCCTCCTTTGCGAGCATTAGGTACTGCTTCGCAGAAGGAGGTGACGGCTGCCCATGCCCTCTCGCTCCGTACCATGGCCTGAACCAGGGCTGGACGCGAGAGATCTCTGCCGCCGATCGCCTCCACGAGGACACGGCGGTGCTCTGCCCAAGCCGGGCAGACCTCCACCGTATGCTCCACCGTATCCTCCGGGCGATACACACAGTGGTGACACCTGGGCATAGAACCACTCTTGGCTGGTTTCGAAATTCTAATATGTTTGCCATCTACTGCTCCAACACATTGAGGAAAGTTGGCTTTTGTTTCGAATCCTAAAGCGATGTCCTCCCATTCTCTCTCAGTATCAGGCAGCTTAAGGAAAGGCTTTAGGTTTTCCCAAATGACGTAGCTTATTTCTTTTATTATTTTACTTATTGTCAAAACACCTACTCTGAATGAGTAATGTATTTCTTTGAATGAACATCCTGAAGCTAAATATCTAAAAAAAAAAAAGTATTATGATTTTTTTTTAATGATTTCAGGAAAATTTAATTCAACCAAATTTAATAATATAAGATATATTTTAGTACGAGATTCGTGGCTTAAGACAGTAAAGAAACAAAAAGATGAGTCAAAATCTGGATCTTCGGCCATGAAGATACGTAATTATTTACGAGTACATCACGAACAATTGATGTTTTTGAAAAAAGTTTCCGAACCTCGACCTGAGTCAGTTTAAAAAAAAAGCAAGAACTGAGCCTGAAGTAGGCATGGAATCAGATTTTCGTTTACCTTTATCTAAAGATAAATGACAAATTGACAATAAAGTGGTAAATGACAAGCCGGTCGATTCTGTAAAAATGTCACCGTGATAATTTAGGTGAAGTGAGCTGTCATTCCACTTGATGCTAGGGATTGACAGTATTCATAGCTCACTTCACTGAGGATTTCACGGTGAGAATTCTACAGAATAACACCGCAGATGGTGAAGTTTTTGGACTCTAGAATAGGTAGCCCCAGAAAACGAAACCATCATCTGTCTTTTTTCAAAGATATTATACCAATCCTGAATACTTTAACTATCGAAGAGACTTTAGAATTTCGAGTAAGAGTCCTGACAATGTTACAAAAAATTAAAAGTAGGAATTATGAGAGACCAAATTACGGACATTGGCGTGATTCCTCATATATTCAGATGGCCGGGCAAGATCAGTATCACTCTGGATACTATACAAATCATAATAACATCAATCAACACCTACGCAAGATCAACACCACTCTGAATATCTTATCAATATAATAGTAGCAATCGACAGGCAACATCAACTTCATTTCAGTCATCCAACCCGATTCCAGCCTCACCAACAGCATCTAGTACCTAATCATTCTGTACATTCTCAAGACTCAGACTAAAGAAGATGATGAAGATTTTGAAGGGTTTTAAGTTTCAGTACAAATAAATACTTAAATAACTTAATTGTATTTTTAATTCATAATCATAATAAAAATAAACACTCACACTCATCAAACAAACACATACATAGCACCTATTCATACGAGGAGGTCTGAATATACTTACGTCAAAAATATTATTATACAATTAAGTTAACTAGTTCATAAAATAATCTTACCTTAGACATATGGCTAATCTTTGTTCAGGGCAAATACATTCTCTGAAACTTGTATATCGTACTATTACGAGTATGTCTATTGAAAGTCGTCCCAGTAAATCATCAAAAGTGGATGCTGTCATTCGAAAATAATTGAAGAACTTTGATTCGTCACTTCTCAGTTCATCCATTAATGTTACAAATGTTCCAAGTGAAAATCCTTCCCGTAAAATAGGATGTACCCAATGTTTTCTTTTAACTCTATTTAGCCTTCTATTAAATACCACCACAACACCACAATTTCGTCGTCCATTGTGCGCACAGGTCCAAATTCAACTTAGGTGAGTACTTGACTGTCCGATTTTCTTGTGGGATCCGGTGTAATGTGAACACCTCTGCCCGGTGTCCGGTTTCTGCAAATCTGCCGGTCCGGCGTAGTGGGAACCCGGCCTTAGACCTCGTTCTAACTACCGGACCGGTAAAACTGCCGAAAAGGCTAGTGGCTGTAGTGGCCTACATAGAAGCTAATCACATTTTGCCGGACTGCGGAGCGCTGGCAGAAGACCCGGACCGGTGACCGGAGTAATGTGAACGAGCTCGCGCCGGTATCTCTGTCCCCCGCTCGCCACGCCCATGCTCCCCTCGTACCCGCGGGTCATTTCGACGTTCGCATTCTGATAAGCGTGCAGCATGGAAACGCAAAAAAGTTTAATTAGGTACACTTGTCCAAGAGAGACAAGATATAAAATGTGCTCGGAGGAAGGAAGTTCCAGTAATTGCTGGTACGGACCTTGACCATCTTCCGGGCTCTGGGATTGTTCTGATTGCCGTGGAAGACCTCTTCACTCCTCAAGCACTTCAGGACATGTTTCGTTACGTGACTATGTGCCAGCGACAGTTTCCGGGGGCCCATTATTGAGTGTGCAAGTCACCCCCTGCTATTGTATCTGTGTATTTCATAACATTGATCAGGCAGGCGATAGAGTCCTTCCATAGTTCAAGGTCACCAATCCACTATAGCCACCCAAACCCATAGCCCAACATGTTTTGTTTCCATATTTTGCAATAGTTCATCACCAGCCGGGGGTTGTCCTTGGATGCACGTACATAGTGCAAACAGCTGGATAATCGTCGGTTGGTGCCCATTTCATTCAAAACGTCTAATGGGCCTCTGCGAGTTGGCTTCGGCCTTTCGTACGCCTTCCAAAGGTCTGGGACCCCTGGGTCCTGAGAAATATCAAAGAAGAAATAATAATAATAAAATCATTATTACCATAAGCAAGTTACAAGAAAATTTTGAGACCCTGACTCCAGAGCTAGGTTATAGCTGTATTTCAGGAGCCAGTGCCTTCTTCCGAATATATTGAAAAATAGTGTTCGATCGTTCTAAAATCCAAGATTTTTCACACAAAACTTATTTTTTACCTGGGATGGCGTTACCTACCAATATTTCGGCAAGTCCTTTCCAACATGCAATTCCATCTTTCAAATTCCAATTATCTCTCGCTCTCGAAACGTGCCGTGGTTTAAAAGCTTGCTTCTCGGTCCGCGCACTGCAGCATACTTGGTGCATAGATGATAGACACTATAATAGAGATCGGCTGGTTAAGTTTATACACAAGGCTTTGTTGTTTTTTCCAGTCATGTAACTCCTGGTCGTCTTCATAATACTGAACGTATTATGAAGACGACCAGGAGTTACATGACTTCTTAAAGAAAACAATGAAGGATCCTATATGCTGTCCGTATGCCCTTAAAACGCATCACGTTATTGTATGACATCAGCCATTGTATTTTAGTTGGAACAATGTGTAGTGTTCTGTACGCACGCAGCGCCAGGGCAGTCACGCGCTGATTCACAGACACGTACCAACAAGGGATGTACCAAGTCCAGCCGCTTAAGGACTCGACCCGACATATTACTAGTCACGACCCGCTAACTTCATTAACATGCCTTCCAAAGCGTTTGTGAATGTAAGATAATGTTGTTTTATCAACAAACTGGGTTTCTTCTCTCCTGCATGTTTTTGATTGAGAAATTAATGTTATACATAATGTTATGAACCTACATCTTCCACAGACAGGCCAAACGCGGATTAGGTAACTGATATCAAACTTAGTTAACCTGTGTTGACAATCGCTGTTTCATTCAGAATGTTACTTAAGATAGGTACCAATTACTTATCCATTTTCCGTATATTTTGCAGTTGTGTTCAGAATAAGAATAGAACGCCTTTGAATTGGGTTGTACAAACTTCATATTGATGTGTCAGGGCAACCTATTTAAATCTTACCAATTCAAGTTAGCCATTGGTGCCGATTCCCATGTTCTCAAACTAAACTAAATTTATGGAACAAGGGAATCGGCACCAATGGCAACTAAATAACTACGTATTTTGTAAAAGAACTCATTGGTGCCGATTCCCTTGTTCACAAACTAAACTAAATTTAAGTTCAGTGCATCTTTTTCTTTCTATGTCATTAAGAAAAGGACAGAAGATAAATTTTAGTTTAGTCCTGTCAAATTAATCAGCACTTGACGTAAATTGACGTAATTTTAGTAGGCAAGTTTTTAATCACGTCTAAACTTGTATGGAGTAGTGACAGGCGCTGATTAATTTGACAGAACTAAACTAAAATTAATCTTCTGTCCTTTTCTTAATGAAATAGAAAGAAAAAGATGCACTGAACTTAAATTTAGTTTAGTTTGTGAACAAGGGAATCGGCGCCATTGTTATTCTTATTTTGGATAGTAGGTACCTACTCGTATTCAAGAAAAGAATCTAGAGATCAACTTCCACTTCTACTTAAAGGTACTTAGATTTTATAAGAATACCTACTTCACTGTGACAAAGCAGAATTTCAGTGGTGGGCTGGTGGCTAAGTGTGGGGGATTCCACGGTAGAAATGTGCTAACTACAAACCAAAATCTCGGTATTTCTGAACGTTCGTTCTGATACAAAGCGATATCTAATTTGAAATTAACCCATTTAGACATCTTCCAGATGTTTTCGTTGATATTATGATTAGACATCTAAATTGAGAGACTCATTGGCCGTTGATCAAAATAAGGGGCATTTCATGAGCAAGCACTCAGATGCTAAATTGGAACGAATGGCGCCATCCAGCCAACGATGACGTAATCGGGGTACGTTCCTACTGGGTAATTTAATCGAAGTGAACATTTGGCAAGCAACGAATAAGTCGGTCGGTATCGCTTCCGTGCTAACGTTGGTGTTGCAAGCGCACGCCACAATATGCGGCTTTCACTGTGAATAAGAACAAACAACGCGTGTACCTACCTTATGTACTGCTATGTCTGATGTCCCGAAATAATATAATGCAATATATTGATGATCTACTGCATCTGGTCATATCGTCCCAAAATACTTACTGAGGTACGCAGAATTATATGTTCATGGACCCATTTCAGTACATTACGTACTTCTTGCATACTGCGTCTCCATTTCTTTTACAGGTCAGCCAAACAGTTATACAATCTTTTTTTATTAATTACTAGTAGTTTTAGCAATGCGAAGACCTTTGAAATACTTAATTACTTAATTAACAACTTCATACACCGACGACGTTAGATATTTCTCTCTCTCTCTATCTCTGGTCATTTTTAACGCGAAAGTATTAGGTATCTCGACGTATAACAACAATAGCCAACATCGCAATATCCTCTTTAATAACTAAAAAAACACAGCTGACTTGTCTGTGCATTACTGTCTATGTCCATAATAACTTGCTTTATACTCACGTTCGTTGAGTAACTCCAAAGGAATTTTAAAGCTATACAAATATTGTCTATGACGTTGGATGTTCATACTGGCGCCAATGGCATGACTTATAATAGGGTTATCATACCATTTATTTTTGTAAACATGCTGCCTTTATAGAACGTATGACGATTTTTTTAAACAAAGCCAATTTATACTCGTATACTCGTATAATAATATATATAATCTATAATAGGGTATGCAAATGAGAAGTTCCCATGTGCGCTAATGGGATGCAATTAATTATATTTTAATTAAAGTCGCCGCATATTATGAAATGCTTATCGTTTCCTGAGGTAGTCAGAGTCAAAGGAAATGATCTCACAGCTGATGGCTAATATCCTGCCACTATTTCTGCAGCAATGCGACCTTTTATATAAGATAATATTATGGCTGTCCTACAGTATAGGTAGGTAACTAGATACTTAAAAGGCGTTAAAAGGTTTTAATATTATTAAACACGGGTTAATATAGAGTTAGGCTCAAAATAGTTTGTGCTATTCCATTCAAAACTGACTAGCCATTTTCCAAAATTCATTTGTCTCCGTACCACCAGATGAATGATGTTTAATTGGTATGAAAATCTAGAGCTATGTTTTCCTAAAGTGTACCTAACTAAAATAGCAGCAACATTTTAGCGACACTGCACCCAGCCACCACACATTGCACAATATTCAGCCAAAGGAAGCTTCAATTAAATTTGGAAGAAGTAAGTCTTAAGAGGCTGACAACACCTAAAGCGCGGTCACTGTCGCATGTCGGACTGCATAGAAAAGAAAGAGAAGCGCGATGACACAACGCTGGTAAAATCATTGCAAAATATGAAGCAATTAGCGATTTACAAAAAGTCTATAGAATGTATAAAAAAATAAAACACTATTATGCTAATATGTTGCTTGTAGAATAATCTGACAAAAAATCAGAATGATTCCATATATATTAGTACGGTTTTTAATCGTGAAAAGAAATGTTTAGAGGTATCTTCGCGATGTTTTTCTATCGTATCAAATTAGTTATATTATGTTTTCAACACACTATCTACCTAGCATATATCCTTAAGGATATTATATATTTTTCTGATTGTGTTTACTGCAGTGGATCATATACTTCAAGGCATTATAAAACTTATAAAAGTTGCGTTTAGGTCCTGTAGTCCCCTTAATAAATTGGCTACAGTTGAATCAGCACATCAATTTAGCAACAGCTGTTACATTGTAAGTAGACTAAAATGGCATGCTTTGATCATTTTGTTTACACAGTTCCACTTGAACATTCAAGCAATATTTTCTGTTATACGGAATGGTAAACTTTGTATGCTATGGTTGACATAACACAGGCGGTTTTGTCGAATTTTGGCTGAGACACAGGACAAAAGCAGTCTTATTACGTCTTGTGATAGGACGTGCCAACTGCCAGGTCGCTTAAATTGCACATTTAGTAGCCTGACCCATTCCACTAATTTCATACTGATCAGGGGAATAACCATCACCTCTTATAGCAGTATTATTTCAAAATTACTTCAGCGTGAGAAAAAGATGGAGCTATAAGCCCTGTATAGCTCCATCACTTTCCCACTGTAAAGTAATATTATAATAATACTGCTATAAGAGGTGATGGTTACCCCCCTGAGGTTCATCTCACAGTACTGGCTTAAGATATTTAGGTAGTTAATTATTTTATACGAGAAACGCTCTATTGGTAAAGGGTAAAGCCCATTCTTTGTTGCAGTATCGCAAGCTTTAGATTGATCGAAACCGCTGCAGCGCGGTACCGCGCCTTAGGTTTGTACGCGGCGAGACGGGGGGCAGTGCAGCGGGGCTAGCACGGGCGTACCTAAGACGTTTGTGACAAGACATGATAAATTATGTCATGTCTTACAATTTGGCTTATATGCTAGCACGGGTCAACCATGTGACATAATCTAGAGGCGCGACATGCTTTTCTTATTGCTGACCTCATACTAAACGGGTTTTTCGGATCGGTATTTTTACGTGTTGTTGACACATTTCTGTACATACACTTAGAAACTTACTAACTTTATCTATTTCAGCCGAAATTGGTTAGGTACCTGTCAATAGCCTACTGAACTCTGAAGCGTAGTCAACTCTGTACCCTTAGACAGTTTTTTAAACTCAAAACTACTCAAAAGAGTTTTTTCAGGAAGCATTCGAGTCATTTTTCCACAAAAAAAATTACGCTTACAGCGCGGCAGCGGCGCGCGCGGCGTCCCGCCCTCCGCCTCGCCGCGCATTCCTAAGGCGCGGTACAGCAGTTTCGGTCACACTATTTAACTACTTAGGCGTACGTCCTACACACTTCGGGTCGGCACGATTCGGTACAGCAGCCGGCCGACAAAGTATATACTTATTCGATTTTGCCGCCCGGCTGTGCCGAATCGTGCCGACTCGTACAAAACAAGCGTGCGGAGTAGGACCGCTTAGGTAGGTACTCTTGTTAGTGGTGAAAGCTTGCAAAACTGTAATAAAAACATTTTCCTGCACAGAATTACTGTTTAGCCCCTCAATAAAACTTTCCACAGCCTGAAAATAAGTTGCTCCGAATTATAGAACGGCTATCATAATTCATAATCTATAAGACAAAAAAGTTCTTGCACGTAAATCTGAAAAGAGATTTCTTGTTGTTAGACAAACCCAGATTTGTTTTATTTTTCTTCATTTGAGATTTTATTAAAGCTTTGTACATTTACATTGACCTTCTGTTGGCCCTTCGCTTGAGAACAAGAGCGCCTTGAGACGGACCACGCGGAAATGCGACTCTGAGATAAAGACTTACAATAACAATTCACTTTTGTCTTCGTATCCTCGAGCACATTGCTGCTATTATCTTGAAGAGCAAACTCACGAGTGCGTCATAAAACGATAGCAGCTACTACAATATTTAAAAAATTGGCCAAGTGCGATCTCGGACCACGCACAGTGAAGGTTTCCTTTTTGGGGATGAATCTTTACTCATGCACAGTATTGATTTGTCGACGTTAAAAATAAGTTTGTATTTCATAGTAATTACTTCTCGTAAAAAATATGAAAAACAAAGGTAAGACTGCGGTTGTAACTGAAAATATCCCATATCTCAAGGCTTAAAAAATAAAATCACTTAGAAATATCAAAATTGTCTTTTTAATTTTAGGATCCAACAATGTCTCACAGGTATTACGTACTTAAATAGATTTTTTATATTTTCTTCCTCGGATGGGGATGGATGGGGATGTATGGGGAGAGCCACCCTTAATTGTTTTTTTCTTAATTTTACTACACCATTGTTTTCTTTCCAATTTTCATCGATATTGTGCAATTCTCCAAGTAAAATGGCCGTGTGACATGCGGACGCACAGACTGACAGACGGCCATGACAAAAATATAAGGGTTCCTAAGGGTATTTATAAAGGTCTTGAACAAAACTTGTTCAGTTTTTAGTACCTATTTACAATTCAAAATAAGTTTTGCCGATTAAACTCGTAGACGCGTTTTAATTTTCAATAGAAGGAAGATACTCGGAAAATATTTATCTACAATAAAGTATGTAACTAGCCTCTTACAATTTTCTATCCGTCGACGCGGCACTGGATAGATACAAAGACTAGCCGAGAGTCATGACAGGGATGAATGATTCCTGCGGGAGCTATGAATGGGCCGTAGGTAGGTACTGCCGGTACGGAGTGAATGGCGATGGCGGCGGGACGGCTAATTGGCCGCCCTATGTCGTGGACTCGTGGCAGCGTGCAGCGTAATTAACACCGGACTGAGCTCAACTAAATGCCATCTCACGTGGTACACGACTCCGGTACGTATATTATATTCTTGTGTGTTTATGCTAGGAGTAATCTGTGCCCACGTAAACAACAATCGGAATACGTAAATTGAACGATCGATCTTCTTGTTAATATAACACCGCATCACCCACCGAGTAGGTACCTACTTATTGGTTAGGGTTACGTATGAAATAATATCCGCGCGCGGCAGCTTCTGCGATGACCACCCCCACCACCCACCACCTTTCACTTCACCGCCCACAAGTTACAATCAGCGCTCATCTGATAGCAAGGCGGCCATTTTTCATTTTATAGCGTGACGTAATACTTAGTGCCGCGGCCATGACGGCAAAACAGGGGTCTACTCTCCTGCCGGGGTCGCGGGAAAGTCCGAAAGGTATAACGTGGCCCTGGCAACACACACACTGGCACGGGTGGGTTTTAGTCAGTAAGGCTGCTTGTCCATTGAAGCGGAGCGGAAAAACGGAGATATATTAACCAATAGGATTGCATAAAATTGCGGAGATTTTATCCTATTGGATAATATTTCTCCGTTTCTCCGCTCCGAAGCGTCGCTACGCTTCAATGGACAGGCAGCCTAAGAGCCTAACACACGTCCCCGCTCCGCCCAGAGCGGGAGAAGTTATTTGACAATTTCCCACTACTACGGAAACTACTTACCGTCGTATGGCAGCCAAGATTTGTTGTAAATTTTATGGTGAGGTGGTTTCGGAAAAATTTCTGCGCCTGCAGCTAGGTTTCGGCTCCAAAGGGGGCTGTGAGGCTGCCGTACACGCCTTGTCGACCTACCTAAATTCTGGCAAAGGAGAGGTCATCCTGAAGGTTGACATAAAGAATGCCTTCGATTCAGTTCATAGGGACACCTTGCTGGCAGAAACTAAAAAAGAAATACCCCAAATTTATAGTTTCCTTTGGCAATGTTACAGACACCCATCTAAATTACTGTATCGGGACAACCTTTTGGAATCTGCTGTTGCTGTCAACAAGGTGACCGCCTCGGGCCAGTGATTTTTAGTTCAGCCATTCATCCAATTATTCGACAGCTAAATTCTAAATTTAATGTTTGGTATCTTGATGGAACCTTTGGGGGCGATGTAGAAACTGTTTTAAGTGACCTACACTTCTTAAAAAACGAACTTAATTTGATTGGCCTTGATCTCAACCTTTCGAAATGTGAACTATATTTAGCGGACAGTACTGACAGACAGCTGACACTTCCCAAATTTAACACAATAGCTCCAGAAATAAAAATTATCAAAAAAGGCTCTCTTCGTCTTCTCGGGTCTCTAATATTTGAGAATTCCTTTCCGGTTTTTATTGAGGAAAAAATTCAAAATTTCCAAGATGTTTCGGAAAGATTGTTCCAAATTAATACGCATTCGGCCATCACCTTAATTTGTTACTGCTGCTTCGGCACTAAATTAACATATTTCCTTCGCGCTTCCCATTTATGGAAGCACACTCACCTTTTAGACAAAATTGACCAAATTATCTGGCACACGTTAACTTCGATTGTAAATGTGGCCATGGACGAACGGGCTTGGGTACAAGCTACTCTTCCCATTCGTATGGGAAGCCTCGGCGTCCGCAAAATTTCTAGTATTAGTTTACCGGCTTTCATATCCTCGGTCCACGGCACTGAGAAATCAATCAGGAAAATACTAGCCTCCACACTGATTGATTTTGAGGTGCCGTTCTTCACCGAGACTATGGATGCCTGGAGACTCGCTTCCCCGAACACAGACCTACCCGATAATCCATCTTCCCAGTGACAGTGGGATGAGCCGCCCTGCAGAGTAAGGTACCTGTAAAATAAGGCCCAGGGGGTAACAAGGCCCACATTTCAAATTTCGCGGAATAAAATTTCTATGACACTTCACTGTTTACGCACGCGTGCACAATGTCGGTGTGAATGTTTTAGAATTGGTCCGCAGTCGCTAGCGCCGCCATCGTGCCAGTGACGTGCGATGCGTTGATGAAGTGGCTACTGGCTACTGCGCAATTTTATAATTTTACATACCAAAAAACTGTAAGTATTTTACGTTTAATTCAATAATTGACTAATAATGCTGTATTTATTATCGTAAGTATGTCTTGTACAATACAATGGGTATGGTATTTCTAGGTAAATTTAGGACGATTTAAATTTAAGTCCCCTGGCCATGACGGTCTCAGCATTGAGCATATTCAGCAGGCTGGACATCACCTACCAAGAGTATTAGCAATGCTTTTTAACCTCTGTATCAGTCATGCTTTCTTACCCTCTGACCTTGTTAGAACAGTAGTAGTGCCAGTTGTTAAAAATAAAACGGGGGACCTGTCAGATAAAAATAATTATAGGCCCATCTCATTAGCGACTGTCATTGCGAAGGTGCTTGACGGTTTGCTTGATACACAGTTCAATGAATATCTACATCTGCACGATAACCAGTTCGGTTTTCGGCCAGGACTCTCCACAGAAAGTGCTATATTGTGTCTCAAGCATGCCGTCAGGTACTATACGGACAGGCATACTCCTGTGTACGCGTGCTTCCTCGACTTGTCCAGGGCTTTTGATCTGGTCTCCTATGACATTCTTTGGAAGAAGTTGAAGGAGATTAACTTTCCCAAGGAACTTATAAATTTATTTAAATGTTGGTATGGGGGCCAGATCAATAGTGTTAAGTGGGCCGGTTCACTGTCAGAACCATATGGGTTGGAGTGCGGGGTGAGGCAGGGCGGGTTGAGCTCCCCAGCACTTTTTAACCTGTATGTGAACGCTCTGATTGTTGCGCTCAGCAGTCATCATGTCGGCTGTCATATTGATGGAGTTTGCCTAAATAATCTTAGCTATGCGGACGACATGGTGCTGCTGAGCGCATCGGTCTGTGGCATTAGAACATTGTTGCGGATTTGTGAGACATATGCACAAGAACATGGTCTTAAATATAATGTGACGAAAAGTCAGTTCATGGTTTTTGAGGCCGGCTCTAAATGTCCTATAGCAGTACCTCCCATCAAACTGTACGGGGTTCCACTGGTCAGAGTAGATGTTTACAAATACTTAGGACATGTAGTAACAGCCGGTCTCAGAGATGATGCTGATATTGAGAGGGAGCGGAGGGCTTTGGCTGTAAGGGGTGGCATGATAGCTCGCAGGTTTGCGCGTTGTTCAGGGTCGGTTAAGCAGACCCTTTTCAGGGCTTATTGTACCTCTCTGTACACGTACAGCCTGTGGGTGAATCACACTCAAAAAACATACGAAGCCCTCCGCATCCAATATAACAACGCATTCAGAGCGCTGATGGGGCTGCCGCGAAACTGTAGTGCCTCGGGCATGTTCGCCGTCGCTAGCGTCGACTGCTTTTATGCAACGATGCGTAAGCGCTGCGCGTCCCTGGTACGCAGAGTTCGCGGCAGCTCCAACAGCGTGCTGGTGATGATAGCCGACAGGCTTGACTGTCCATACATCAGACGCTGCAGTGACTTGCACGTCACCTACAGTGGTCGTATGTCAGTATAAATATGTTTTGTGTGGTTATTATGTGGTACCTATTGTAATGTTTAATGTAATGTGTGTGTATCATTTGTGCTATATTTTAAATTTCTGTGTTTTAATGAGTCCTTGTTACTTGCAAAATAGATGAATTATTATTATTATTATTATTAAAAATAAAGCAAATTTTTATATGGGCTTTAATGTACTACCGTAGTATAATAAGGCCCCTGAGAAGGGTTTTTAAAAAGTGTATTTTCTTATTAAAAAAGTATGCTTTTCTTAATTGTTTTATAACATTTATTACAGCAACATGTACAAGCTATGTAAACAATGTGTTTTTAACATCCTATACGCATTATACTCAGATTTAAAGCAATATTTTTTTATGTTTTATGCCTTAATTGCCACCGTTACCTTAGTACAGAACAATTAACTCAACACGTCTGCTACTACTGTGGAGCGTGCGCGCTTGCTGGCTGTGGGTAAATGGGAGTCAGGTCTGTGGCTTTATGCACTACCGTCGTCGAACTTAGGCACCTTGTTCGACGACACTACTTTCCGCCTCGCTGCTTCCCTAAGACTAGGAGCTTCTTGTTGTTCGCTGTCACTGTGGCGAAGTTGTCAACAGTCTCGGACACCACGGCCTGTCTTGCAGCCGAAGTCCGGGTCGTTTAGCGCGGCACGCAAACATTAACGATCCGTCCAGCTCTTGTTACCGTCGGCGTTCCAGCTGTATTATAACCCAATGGCCTGGCACACGACGATGGCAAGAGACCGGACGGCATGTCTTTATTTCCATGGAAGATGGGTAGGCCTTTAGTGTGGGATGCGATGTGTGTCGATACTCTTGCGCCATCTCATCTTTCTGGCTCGGCATGCTGTGCTGGCGCTGCTGCTGCGGCTGCAGAGAACCTCATACGGCGCAAGTAGCCAGCCGTTTGGGGTCGAAACCCTGGGGCCGTAGGGTCCGCGTGCTCACGGCCTTTTTAAGGAAATCTTCAAACGGCTGGTTGACACTTCCCGTGACCCAAAAGCTGGCTTTTACTTTGGCCAGAGGCTAAGCATTGCCATACAACGTGGCAATGCCGCCAGTCTCTTGGGTACGTTACCAGTCGACAGCGATGTGGATGAATTTTTCGACGCCCTATTTTAGTTTGTGTAGTTTTAGTTATTTTTAATAACTGTTAAATACATTTTGAAATAAAAAAAGTAAAAAAAAACTAAAGGTTATTCATTTGAAATCTACTGTACTGTAGTTATATTTAATTTTAGCTACCTTATCTAGTTATTCAAAATTACTATATTGGAAAAAAAAAGTTGGCAACACTAATTCGAAACGCCATTATTGCCATACGCGCGGCGGAGAGTTTGCCGATGGCATGTCCTTTCCCTTCCCTTTCTTCGTGATGCTTTTCTATCGAGGCCAATGTATTATCTTATGTTTCTGTTTCCCTAATAGATTGGGAATATCATACAATACTAATACCATTTTAATACTAATATTGTTTTAATTATATCTCTACATAAGTCTTGCCAATTTCATAAAAAAATCTGTTAATATTTTGCTCAAAGTGTTAGTCGAACTGACCGTAACTCTGAAATTATTTGTTTTAAAACAATGAAGTTTTTTTTATAAGAATCCTACGTTTTTATTTAAAAATATTTTCCTATTATAATGTACCTAATAGTAATAAACAGTAGAATAACCACCACCTCAGCTACATGTTTAGATAATATATTTACTAACATATTACCTATTACTAGACAAATTATAAACCAACTGGATTCTGACCACTGTGGTCAGCTGATTACATTTAGTAAGCAAGATAGAAAAGTGGCTAAGAGAGATATCACTGTAGTGCCATAAACTGCCGGTCGATTGGAAAGCTTTAAAAACCAACTTAATAGTCAGTTAGCCTACTTTTTTTTTTCGTGTCGGTGGGAATCATCAAATAACTTCTCCGTGTCTGTGTCAGACTCTTACTGACTAAAACCCACCCGTATTCCTTCCTGTATCTTGTGTTGCGGAGGCCTCGGTGACCCATAAGTACCTTCCAGCGACAGTTAGCCTACTTGCATTATAGTCATGATCCTAATGAACTATACAATTCCTTTTTTCCATGTATTGTAAAGAATTTAACTCAACATTTATACCCAAGCAGATCTCAGTTAATAGTTCTGCAACCTTCAGTGAATGGGCAACTAAAGGGATATTTAATAGTAGGATCAAACTTTTTGAACTTTATGAGGAAAGAAATTATAATAAAAGTAAAGAATTTTAAGAACTATTTATGTTAAGAACTATTCCAAATTATTTAAACAAGTTTGTAGCGAAGCTAAGAGTCGATATTTAAGTTTAAAAATTAAAAATAGTCAAAATAAAATAAAAACTACTTGGGAAATTATAAACGATGAGACTGGAAAGGATAGGAAGCGTAATTGTGAATACAGCCATAATATTAACAATACAGTTATTAAAACGGATTTAGAGGTTGCCACAGTTTTTGAAAATTTCTTTGCAGATATTCCAGTCTCAACCACTAAATCTTTAAATTCATCACCCACTGTTGCTGAGTCCATATTGAAAGAAAATGTTGATATTTGTAACCATGAATTTAATTTCGACTATGTTAGTGCTCGGGATATTATTAAAACTTTCGATACACTCAATGTTAAAAAAAACAGCTGATCTATGGGGAAATTCTGTGGAGGTTGCATAATGCAAAATTAACACTGTAGCGCCTGAATTGGCAATTATTTTTAATAAATGTATTGACTGTGGTGTAATTCCTGACTTAATGAAGAGTAGTAAAATAATACCTTTGTTTAAATCGGGCAGCACATCAGACCCCACAAACTTTAGACCAATTTCTGTGCTTCCCACCTTTAGTAAAATATTTGAAAAATTGATGCTAGATCAATTGCAAAGACATTTTAATAAACATAAATTATTAAACAGTAAACAATTCGGTTTCACAAAGGGTCGACCGACTACCGACGCTGGTGTGGAACTTCTTGCACATATTTTTGAGGCTTGGGAGAAGTCACATGATGCCCTAGGTATTTCTTGTGACTTATCTAAGGCTTTCGATTGTGTTTCTCATGATACATTGGTCAGGAAATTGCATCACTATGGTGTTATTAACACTGCACAGTTTTCATCTTGGTCTGGCAGTTTGAGTCATTTAAGCGGCCTACCCAAATGTCCTTTCTTTGGTATTGTTCGTCGAATCGTTGAGCTCCTTAACCCTAGAAAGATAATCATATAGCAACTAGCGTAAAAGATAATCATACGTCTGTCAGACGTACCTTAGTTAATTAAGATTTTTAGTAAGCCTACGGAAGTATTGTCATGCCATATAGGTTGAAATAATTGTTTGTATTCTATTTAAGGAAATAAAACGATAAAATAGCAATAATAAAGTTTAATTGACAAATTACAAACAAAAATCGTAAACTTCTTTACAAATTAACAAAAACTTAACTTGTCTTCTATAGGAACGTTTAAAATCACTTTCAGTCTTTATATTTTCTTATTTTATACTTCTACACTTAAATTAACGTAAACAATACCTACTACAATAATCAGTCTTTTACATTCGGTTATTAAATGCACTTATGGCACACAACTCTGCTGTGTTCTCCACATACGGGTTTTTCGCACTTCACGCATGATCATTTTGACATCCTACGGAGTTTAGATGGACAGTACGAACAATATCTCTTTTTTTTTACAGGCGACCCTTCTTGCTGAACCTGGCCACTGTTTGCATTAGGATTAGGCAACAATTCTTCTATATTTTGCCGCACAGTTCTTTTCAGAGTTGGCATCTGTAGCCTTTTTTCCATCCAAGGCGAAGTGAGATCTGTACTAAGTTTCTTCATAAAGTTCTTACGGCTTAGAGGCTTTTCGTTCTTTGATAGGATATTAGAACAATAAATCACATAGGAATTTACAAAGGCTATGTTGAAAATGCCATAAAGTACAGCCATTGGCCATCTGTTCGTTTTTCTAGAGCATAACATTGACGAACACCTCCCTTTGTCTGGTTATAAAACATTATCATTTCTGGTTTTCCTGTCGTATGATTGATTGTACCTTCTTCATCACAAGATGATAAGAGGTAAACCATTTTTGATGGCTTTGGTTTATATGACACAAGAGTCAAAGGACCGTCGTAACAATACATGGAGGTGCCAACCGCTCGAGATCGAGTGTTTTTCATTTGATCTGGGCTCTCTCTTTTATTCGAACGTATAGTGCCAACCATTGTGAGTTTATATGGTTCCTGTAGCAAAAAATGTGTGTCTTCTAAAAGGTTATCTTCGCATTCGCTTTCAGATTCTGATGACGATTCCTCTTCATTTTGATAAAAAAAGTTCTCAATTTGAGAACTATCCAACACCCTTCAGTTTGCCATTAAAATATCCTAATAATAATTAATACCTGAACATAATAATAAATAAGTGTAAATAACAATAAACAACAGGTTCAAATGATTGCAAAAGTTGCATTAAAGATAATCATACGTCTCGCGGACGTACGGTATAGGTATATCTTTTATTTGAACGTACTTACCGTGGTGCCACTGCTGCTTAGCGTGAGCTCCGGCCGCCAACTGAGTTGACTCGCGCAGCTAACGCGCTGCGATTAATAATAAAAAAACTACGACGAAATTTAATTTCACGATACGTCTCGCGGACGTAGATTATCTTTCTAGGGTTAAGTTCTGAGTTAAGCTGCACGATTACTGACAAATGCGTGCACTGACTGGATAGGTCCACTCAATCTGTGTGGTTCTTTCCTCAAAAGACCATTTCAGACACCAATCTACATGGTCTTCACATGATCTGACCAAGATTATGTCTGGACTTTAAAAGAGACTGTGACCTCTGAGTTTGTTTCTGCCTTTCTTCTCAGAGTAGTCAGATAGAAAACGCCGAGCTCATCTAGTTTTTTTTCTAAATATGATTGACGTGTAAAAGTGTTTGTACCAACCTACTTACAGAAATAAAATCATTTCATTTCATTTCAGTTCTTGTACCAATGATTAGTGATATTTTTTCATTGATTGGTAAAAGTTGATATTTGGTTATATCCCGCTAAATTTGGATTGGGCGTTTCTCCACTGGCGGTTTTGGGCACTTACTTACTTTGTATCAAATTATAATTGAATTTAACTTAATAGACTGTTCCTGAAAATAAACATGAATAATGATTAAAAAAAAAACTGCAGTGCAAAGTACGATTTTCACCGTTCGTCCCGCGTCGTAACGCATCGGAGCGCATTTTAAAGGCGGTGCGGTTGCACCAGTTGCAAGCAAACGACTGCCGCCGAGTGCCCACGCCAGTGTTGCCAGACGCCGAAGACGTGTCCTCGTACAGATATGGTCTGAAATCTCGTATTTTGTCAACACAACCTCGTACATACCATTTATTTAATAAATTGCTGTAAATCTATTGATTTTCTTGTCAACTATCTCATAACCAAGCACTCTACAAAGCAATTTCGTCAAAAAGTACTACAGAGCAGTTTGTACAAGTTATTCAAACTCATCTTACACCCCGCTCTGGACAATCTAGAGTCCATGATCGCAGGTGGCAGGTCGTACAACCGGAATTTTGCTTTGGATACTGTATGTAGTATCCGAATTGTACCTACTATAGTGGACGTGGAGTAGAGTGGAATTAACATAGACATATTTTCTACGTTAACTTAACATCTTAAAGAAACAATACAAGTAAAATTAATGAAATGAAACCTTTCGTACGTACACACCATTCATTCATTTCGTATAGTCAGAGGCGCGTTCCAAAATATGACTTGTATCAACGAATCTCGTACAAAATCGTACGAGGATGGATGTAAGCTCGTACCTCGTACCAGGACCACTAAATCTCCTACATGTACGAGAAATCTCGTACGGATGGCAACGCTGGCCCACGCATCCGCTACGACGCTCGACGCGACGTCGCGACGACGATGACGCGCTGCGCGGACCGATCGCCGCTGCCGCCGCGCACCAGCTGGTGTCAATCGTACGTACCGTCTGCAAAAGGTTTTTTTACCATTTCCGTATGAGCGCAGATACGAGTACATTGAATTTACATGACTAGATTTACCCCCAGTTGTAGCACTTGCACTGGTGTGGTTGAAGCACATCTGAAAAATACTCTAATAACTGTGACTAAAGTCTATTCATATAAGAAAGTAGGTACATATTATATGTACATATATTGCATGCTTTTTTGCTCTTTTTAAAATACGATACCTGCTTACCAGCCCTTTAATGTACGTAGTAAAGCAATTCAGAAAGACAAACACGTAGCCATGTAACAATGTTTGAGAAGTAAATAAAGCAGTTGAGTACAAATATCGCCAGTAATTTAGAGTTAAGATTATGTTTGCTCGCCTCAGTCGTGGGTGGTTAATCCCACAGGTGGGCTCTGACAACATTCATGGAATGTTGTAAACATTAGGATAGTTTATTGTGCGCTTGATAAACTGTAGTTAGTGAGATAGGGAATTAAACAGAATGTCCTGTGCCTGAGAGCAGAATTTTAACTAAAACAGACTATAGAGGCATGAGGAACAGGGTGTAAAGTTACTCTTCCTCCATAGAACAATGAGGATCTCCCGACCAGATGGGTGTCGTGTCTGGTGGGCAACTGCCCTACGGTTCATATCAGGAAGGATGTTGTATATATGCTAGTTGCGCGGTAATCTCTGCTTGCGCGATGCAGGATTTTGCGTAACGTCAGTGTGTTGCGTAGTTCGCAAGTAACGATGTAGATGCCGCCATGATCATTGCATGTAGGATTTAAAAAACAATAAAGAAGGTATCTGCCTTCCTAACCATGACCCGATCACTCTGTTGTCTTACTTTAATACTTTGATCACTTACTTTAAAATAACGAAACATACTTATGCTACTTTCGGTAGAAATGTTAATATCAATCATGCTTTCCTATAATTTCTTGGCAGGATCTATCTAGTTAGTTATACTTACTCTGGTTTTTAATTTGCTCGACTAAAATGACATTTGGTGTCGACATAAAAATAACCTAGTAAATAATCTTTATAGTTACGGAGTGACTTTCACCAAGGACAACTGAATCATTCTCTGCAGGAGGACCTTCGCTGTTGTCGTGTTGTCTCTGTAATATTAATTATTTACATAATCAGCCTCTAATGTTCCCACTGCTGGGACACAGGCCTCCTCTCTGTGAGAGGGAGTGGGCCGTAATCCACCACGCGGGCCCAGTCTACGAATTTTTGTTTCTTGGACACGCAGGTTTCCTCACGATGTTTTCCTTCACCGTTTTGAAAGAGTGGTGATGAAATAATTTACACAATGTAAAGCGCCTGTCTGGGTTCGAACCTACGACCTACAACTCGTAAGTCGCGGCCACCACTGCTCTCGCTCTGCTCTGCTCAATATTAATTATTTATAGCGTTATTTTTTTAAAAATGTCGTTCGCAGCTGTCGTTTGTGTATAACAAATTAAAAAAATCAGAGTTTAATTCCGAAACAAATCTTAAAAGACTGTCTGTCTGTTAAGATCCGTACCTACATGAGAATGTAGGTACGGATCTATTGCTTACGAGCAGAAAAGCACGTCTCTCCTAGTCGTAGCAGATCAGGTCAATAGGTATTGTGTGTCGTAATTATACGTCACAGACTGACGAACGCTGGGGGAAAATCTAAGTCTTCAATCAATTTGTCATTTGGATCCTAGGAAAACCCCATTCCTTAGAATAGGTAGTTGAACAACAACTGGCGTAAGGGGAAATAAAACTTGTATATGTACCTATTCCCCATTTCAATTGCGTGTTGGATGACCTGTATGATTGGTAACAGTAATTTCTGCAAAGGTCAGATGGCATGGCTGACTTTTTTTTTTTTGCGTGGGAAATCATCAAATGACATCTCCCGTTCTGGGCGGCGCGGGAGGGTGTGTCAGACTCTTACTGACTAAAACCCACCCGTATTCCTTCCATTGTCTGTGTTGCCGGGGGCCTCGGTAACCCTTTTGGACTGCCACGCGACCCCGGCAGGCATCGGCCCTAGTGGACCCCTACACTTGTGCTGACGACATCTCTTTAAGGCGCGCGTGGAATACAACGCGCCGTCGACCCGGGCAGGCCCGGGTGATTGCTCACCGTCCGCAAGCCCGAGCCTACGGTGGCCGGAAATCCGCCCGGGATTCCCGACGCCCAGGGCGTCTCCTGCGGCGGCTAGGGCATGGCTGACTTACGGCTGATTTTTGGAAAATAAAGAAAATGATCGAGTACGTAGACTAGAAATATTTCAAAAAATCTGAATCTAAGTTAGGTACCTTGACGTAAAGTTCCCAAGGAACCGTCGTCCACACTCGTTGTTTATACCTTGTAAAACGGTCTCAAATCTGAATCTTGAAGCTGCTACAAGCTTACAAGACGAAGCAAACTAAAGCAAAGGTTTTAATTTAAAATAAGTATATTAAAGTCGAATTATTAATTCACTGGAGTAATCTGACATGTGCTAGCTGTCACTTTGTGCAATAAAATGGTCATATTTATTGTAATGGTGATCGTTTAGTTTAATCGATATATTTAGTATAAGTAATAATTGGTGTAAAAGTCTAGAATAAGTACAATAAATACATTAGATATCGACTCTTAAAAGGCAAAATTTACTAAGCGACATAGGGCAAATTTGACTTTACATTATTAAAGTCAATTTTTCAGAAAATAAATCATATAATTTGTTCTAATCATCCTACAGGCGTAAATCTTACTGTTTTGGAAATCTTATTTATCTAATCATCTGAATCATTGACTTTAATAATGTAAAGTCAAATTTTCGCTATGTCGCTTAGTAAATTTTGCCTTTCAAGCGTCGATATGACCATTTTATTACACAAAGTGACAGTTAGCAGATGTCAGATTCAAATTCAAATTCATTTATTGGTGTGATTTTTGGTACATTTTACATGAGATCTTCATAATAAATAATTAGTTCCTCAAAAAACTACCTTAAAGGTGTACACTCTTTCACATAATTAGTCATTATTATAGAAAAGAATAATCAACATATTTAAATAAAATAATTACAACGAAACACAACATAACTTAAGACAAAAAAAACTAGCAAAACATTAACAATTGAGTTTACATATAAATAATATAATCAATGGAAATAAAGATAATATGAAAATAATACATTGTCAAAATTAAATAAATATAAATGTCAAATAACTTACAATTTATCATTAAGGAATTCGTCAATAGAATAATAACATTTTTCCAATAATATATATCTTAATTTGTTTTTAAATTGATTAATATTTAAGTCCTTAATTCCTTCCGACGTTTGGCTCCCAAACTGGAGCGGGCGGGCGCTACATTGAAGCGGCTCCTGCCCAATCTAGGGGGTCCAAACGCCTCCTGCCGGAGGCTCTACGCGGGGGTCGTGCGGTCCATGGCCCTCTACGGGGCTCCTGTATGGGCACGCTCTCTGGCGCTGCGGCCAGCCCGCCGGTTGAGCGCGGCCCAAAGGGTCATGGCCATCCGGATGGTCCGGGGATACCGCACGGTCTCCTGTGAGGCAGCGAGCCTCCTTGCCGGATTGCCGCCATGGGATCTGGAGGCAAAAGTCCTCGCGCACGTATGGGAGTGGCGCGAGGAGGCGAAACGCCGGGACGTTAGTCCGCTGCCGCGAGAAATCGCGGCACAGCGGACGGAGCTCCGGCGGGATCTCATGGCGTCATGGAAAGTACGGTTGTCGCAACCCAGTGCTGGGCACGCCACGATTGCGGCGATAATTCCCCTCTTTGAGGAGTGGCTGGAGAGGCGCCACGGCGTCCTCACCTTCCGCCTGACCCAGGTCCTCACCGGACACGGCAGCTTCGGGAGGTTCCTGTGTCGGATAAGGCGGGAGGAAACGTCCGGGTGTCACCACTGTGTGGATCGCCCGGAGGACACGGTGGAGCATAGGGTGGAGGTCTGCCCGGCTTGGGTAGAGCACCGCCGTGTCCTCGTGGAGGCGATCGGCGGCAGAGACCTCTCGCGTCCGGCCCTGGTTCAGGCCATGGTACGGAGCGAGAGGGCATGGGCAGCCGTCACCTCCTTCTGCGAATTAGTAATGCTCGCGAAGGAGGAGGCGGGACAGGCACGTTTGAGGGAAAGGCACGTTTCGCGCCCTCTCGCCCCTAGCCGCCGCAGGAGACGCCCTGGGCGTCGGGAATCTCGGGCGGATTTCCAGCCACCGTAGGCGCGGGCTTGCGGACGGTGAGCAATGGGTAGCTCACCGTCCGGTAAGGACCAGGCCCGGGTCGACGGCGCGACGTATTCCACGCGCGCCTCAAAGAGATGTCGTCAGCACAAAGTAGGGGTCCACTAGGGCCGATGCCTGCCGAGGTCGCGGGAAGGTACTTATGGGTCACCGAGGCCCCCGCAACACAAGCAACAGGAAGGAATACGGGTGGGTTTTAGTCAGTAAGAGTCTGACACACCCTCCCGCTCCGCCCAGAGCGGGAGAAGTTATTTGATGATTTCCCACCCAAAAAAAAAAAAAAAAAGTCCTTAATTCCATTTGGGAATTTATTAAATAGTTTTGGGGCCATGCAAAGTATGCATCAAGGCAGTCTTTGATGGTCGAACACATAATTCATGTCTATAAACTTGTCTAATCATTTTATAGCGATGTTTAGATGCTTTTCTGAATAGATGCATGTTCTTTTTAACAAATAAAGCAGTCTCAAATATGTACAAGCAAGGTAAAGTCATTATTTTTAACAATACAAAATAAGGTTTGCAGCTATCAGTTATTTTTATACCGGTAATAGCTCTAATGGATCTTTTTTGCGATTTGAACACCATGTCCTTATTGCAGGAGTTACCCCAAAACATGACTCCGTAGCGTAGTATAGAATCGACTAATCCGTAGTATGCAGTGACTGCCGCTGCTTGATTGACTACTTTCTTTAGCTTATACAAAGCAAAAGCAAATTTACTAATTTTTTTAATTAATATTGAAGTATGTTGCTTCCAATTAAGCTGATTGTCGATTGTTAAGCCTAAAAATTTGGATTTGCAACTTCTTCAATTTTTTCATTATTAAAGCTTACATTTAGTTCCGAATGAGCTACTCTTTGACGAAAATTCATAACTTTTGTTTTTTTTTCAAATTTATAATTATATTGTTATGTTCTAGCCGGTAAACAGCTTGTTGTAATGCATTGATTATGTCAGCTTCAAAGTCTTTATCATTTTTGTCAAGTTTAACAATGATAGTACTGTCGTCAGCAAACAATGTCATAGGATAGGGTATATTCCGGGGAAAGTCATTTATAAATATAATAAATAATAAAGGCCCTAGCACACTGCGTGATTGCTCCAGCTTGCACTGATTGCTCCAGTAAATTAATTATTCGACTTTAGGTTACACTGCGCAGCATTTGGAAAACGATATCCGGAAGCAATAAAAGCCATTTCCATCTGCAACGCAACTAGCTGCAAACTTACTGTTTATAACACGTGTTTAATGTAGCTGTAACTGCAGCTGTCAAGTCGAGAAAGTGCACTGTTAGCGTTGTTAGTATAGCTCGATATTTGGGTCGTGACAAACTGCGCGTTGACAGTTACACACTAGCTAGGGCTACCACCTTTCTGTACGGGAGGATGTGCAGAGGTAGCCCGCGAAATTCAGGCGAAAACCGGGATTACCGCGAAATTTAAATTTTCTTAGGTTTTCTTTGCAATTTGGTGATCAGTGTCAATTCGAATGTTGATCAAAATATGATTCGCGACAGATCAAACAACAAATCTGTTGTTACAGAATTAAAATCATCAATACAACTGTCTTAGTCAGAATTGGCCTTAAATATACTCGTAGGTACATACGTTGCGGTCGCATATCGTATTTTGATCCAATACAACCTGATACTAAATTACAAAAAGTAAGAAAATTTGAACTAACATCTCGCACGATCGCACAACACAACACAAGGCTGCTGTCCATTGAAGCAGAGAGGAGCGAAGAAGTGCATCGCAAAGAAAATATTAACCAATAGAATCTTAAATGTTAATGTTTGCATTTCTTGGCTCGAATGGACAGGCTAACTATTTCAGTAAATAGAAATGGTCAAAGAATCATAACCAAGTAAATTAATAACTATAAAATTCTCTTAGGAAAAGTTAGCATTAAGGCGCTGACAAGAGGCAAATGACTAAAGTAGGCTTGTCTTAAGACAAAAAATTGCCAAATCTGTATAGTTTGTGGTAGCGGAAAAAAATATGTTAATTTGTTTTGTTACCAAAACACGTTTTGAAAAAAAAAAAAACTCGATACAAATTAACGGTAAACTAACCCTTTACCTTGAGTTCCATACCAAAATATCTATATAAATATCAATGTACGTTACGTATTTAATTAATAACAAGAACGTCTTATTTGAATGCAAAACTTGGTTGTCTTTTATTTTCGATTACTCAACTCAATTTTGAGTAAATAGATAATTGCTTCATATTTTGCAATAAATTACAAGCGTTGTGTCATCACGCTTCTCTTTCTTTTCTGTGCAGTCTGACAGTGACCGCGCTTTAGGTGCTGTCAGCTTCTTAAAGCTCGCGACTCATTAAGTTTATCTATGTCTTTTTTATTAGTATCGCGGGGAAATTACATTAAATATCCGGTCTGTGTACCGACTGCATGAAAGACAGGTATTTTTATTTACATCTAAACAAATAAATAAAATTGAAGTGTCTGTTTGTAATGTCAAAATAACAGCTTTTTACTAATAAATACATATGAAAATATACAGTGTGAGTAAAGTATACTGTGGACATATCGAAATGAGGGAATCTATGCTTAATTTCAACGACGAAAAAATATTTAAAATAATCTAAATATATTTTTTTTATCTTTTAATACTTTATAGAAAATGTTATGATTGTTTAAATTTGTCAAACATACAATTTTTACTATTGGGTACGTGGCTATGTGCACATCATAAATACCCGCACCGTATACCTAAATATTGAAATTTTCGTCGGTCTGTTTTTTTGTTCCGGCTAATCTCTGAAACGGCTGGATCGATTTTGACGGGACTTTCACTGGCAGGTAGTTAATGTGAGGGAGTAACTAAGGCTACCTTTATTTTAAAAAGCTACGCAGGCAAAGCCGCGGGCAGCAGCTAGTTTATTTATAAAATCCACAGATTCGTATTTCATTACTGAATTTTTAAGGTTTACTAATTACTTAGGTAAGTAGAGGTACCTCTTACATTTTATAATATGTTTGCCCTTCAGATTTTCAGCTCAGTGGGCAAATTATTAAGTAAGTATGTTTATAATTTCTTAAATTATAAACATACTTAATAATTTGCCCACTATTGCCATAGGTCAATGCGAAGAACTATGTTCTTTAAAACCATTGAGCAAATATTGTTACCCCATTTAAATCATTTCGATGAAAATGGAATGGAGGACGGGGGTCCTCAACATAACCATTTTAAAATTTTACAGGTCACAGTTATTTTAATATTTATTACTATTCGTGGTGAAGCAGCCCTATATATGCATCAGGCCCTGCAAGTGCAGCTATTGATGCACGCTGACGACGCATTTCCGTCAGCAACACAGCATATCCGGCTTCGTGCGCCCGCGCCGCGCGCCGCTCCGCTGCTGATAAACAAAGGGTCAAAGGAGCTTCCGCTCTAAGCAATAAACACTGGTCGTTGCTCTGCATGTGCCGTTTTAAATTTAGTATTACCTACTTATAAGATACTTTGTAAGTAAATAAATATACCAACGTGTTTACTTTTGATATAATATACTATGGTAGGCAAATTTACTATCAACTACCATATAATGATAGACGTAAGATGGCTAAACAAATAGTAACTTAATAATTAAGTTACAAATAATTAAAATACACGGACAATTATTGTCCGTGTATTCAACTATTCACATCACATCACAATTGTCGTTCAAGTATGAAATGACTATGTATATCGCGGCAAATTCACGTAGGATATCAATTTGATTAAAACAATTTATTTCCCTGGCTGTACCCACTTACCTTTGGCGTACTATCAATCACAATCTGAATGATTTTGAAGTATATTGCTAATACATTGCTTCATATGTTCGTAAATTTGTCTTCTCAACAACGTAAATAACGGAATGAATGTTGAACTGCCAAATGAAACCCATTGCTTCTGATAATATGTTACGCATTTCCCCGCAGATATTCTTAGATTTGGATTCCAGTTCCAGTTTTACGAAGTTACGACAGTTCCATGACGTAACTGTCGTAGCTAACGCAGATATCTTGGGAGTTTTAATAGAACAAGTACCTACGAACAATGATAATGAAGCTTTTAACATTAACATCTTCAAAATTATTTTGGAAAACATGTGAAGGAAAACAAGTAAAGGTGCGGTTATTTTTGTTCTTACAGTCACAAAAACCACAAGTTGTTTTCATTTAGGTAGGTACATCACCATGTTTGTTTTTAAAGTTAACTGACAAAGATCGCAGAAAAATAAAATTTCATGCAAACAGTCGTATAAATTAATACATTAGCAACATTTACTGGTAAACATCAGCTGTATGTAGGATTCCATGCGTTGTTTGACGTCATTCAGCAACCGGCGTTGCATCACGCAAACGCCAACAATTAATGCTACAGAAACGTTAGGTCGTTGAACTGAAACTATGCCGATGTACTGCACCTTGATAAAAGACCTAATTCTTCAAAAGTCTAGGAACTCCTAGACAAAGTTGGTAACCGTTAACGAATTAGGTCGCGAATGAGATGATTAACTCTGTAGAATTCGCAGAAGCTATTGGAAAACTACATATATCAATTAATTTGACAATTCCATGCCTATTCTATTCAAAGCTTAATGTCGATAGGTACCAATTTCTCTTCACAATAACGTGCTCTAAAACCGCTAAAAAGCTCTATATGAAAAATAGTCTACATCAAACCAAACGTTTAAGCAGCAATTTTTAACTCGTAACACTTTGATCAGCCGCCTCATTGTTACACATGAGAACTGAACCTTTTGACTAACAATGGGATCAGCCGATAATCGTTCAAATGTCCATCAGGTCATCAGTCAGAGGCGAGATGAAAGCCGCACGGTCCGGCGGAGAGTGGATAATGAAAGACGATGGTAGTGTGACAAATGAGGCTCTCCGCATTGTATCCAGCTTTGTATTAATGAAGATCATGAGCGAAGCAAGCCGACTATACACACTATATTGCTGACCAGTTACAAATTTGTAGAATTGTGGACATCCTCATTAATCTGGTAAGTATGTAGTTCATACTTCATGTTTCAGTTTCCAGCCAGTGCCTCCTACCCTGGTATAGTACAATCAATAAATTCAAATTTATTTATTTACAGTTTACATTTACATTTATTTACGGATAACAGCACATCAGGTTATACGAAACTGTCAACTCCAAATGATAATGTTGATTCGATTTTTAACTTAACCAAAGTTCAAAATCGAATGAGAAAATTTTTCAGTTCGTGGTAACTTGATGTGCTACCGTACTGCGTACCTATGTGGATTTTTTTGGATAGGCAAATTTATATCATTTTATTAGATTTGCTATCACGTCATAATTGGTCATAATCATGTCGCTAATCTACTTAGATTTTATCAAACTTTGCCCTAGGTATGCAAATCACATTCAATCGGTGTCCAGCAATAGGTAGATGTCTGAGTAGGTACCTACTTACTTGCAACTTTGTTAATGTTTTAAGTACCTAAAGGGCCATGTACGAGTAAGTCCGGTTTCACTAATAGGAGATAAAAGCAATCGCAAGTCATACCTACTATGTAACAGATAAGCTAGCTAGTCGTTATGGATCAGAAAAGTGGAGATGGAACGAGCGTAGACGGTTGGTAATCCTTAATTAATCATAATTAATTTAATAAAGCTGATGAGGTTCTTTGGTTGTTTTTAGGGTTCCCTACCTAAAAGGAAAAAGACTGAAACATGTGGCGATCAATATATAATTTTACATGCACATAACAATCAATGTGGTCAGATTATAAAGGACAGGGCTTAAATGTGTTGTGTATACCATTAATTTTATTAATTTACCTTACATTTATTCATATTTTCAGCATATCAGTATAGGACGGGAGGCTAATGCCCCGTTGTTATACACCACGCTTGCTGTAATGTAATTTTTCATGAAATATTAATATTATACAACAGTTGTTTTGTATTCCAAATAGACTTCTCTGTGTTGTTGTTTGAGACAAAAGAGAATAATTTTAATAGGAAGGTATCTTTTTCTCGCTCTCAAATGCCTATCATCAACTACTTTTTGGAAATTCAATATCTTTAAAACAAAAGTAAATTCAGACTAAGAACTGACAGTCCGAGTAATATAGGTATCGATAAAATCAGCCAATTGAGTAAGATTTTTTTTTGCATCAGTCAACCTCTTGGCCTTATCCCAATTTTATTCTAGGCATTCGCAGTGACTACTTCTTGCCATCTAAATATTTATATCACCAATCATCTTAGTGTTCATCATATTATGGCCATAACAAGTTTCCCATGACAAGCATAATATCCCTGAGTTCAATTCCCGCGTCTGGCAAATAGTGTTATTGGGTTTTTCCTTCAGGGATTTCTTAGTAGCAGCCTTGTAGCAGCCCGTTGTGTCCGGTTGATGCCAATAGGCTCGCCCCCTTTTACGTAATATAATTCGCAAAATGCGGGTGTTCCTACTAAGGTAGGTAACTCAACTCGCAACCCTGCCTAACCCTTCGGGGATTACAGTGTAATGTTTTATATTATGTTATCTTTCTCACAATCCAACCATATTTTCCGACCTGCCTCTTTTCTTGCAAAAGTTAACAGCTGGCTTAGCATGAAGCTTTCTATTTTTACGAAGAATAGACACAGCTTTTTCTTATACAAAGTGACATTTCGTTTCTCCATTTTTGACATCGCACCGTAGAAATCCTTCTAAATAAAAAAGGACCTAGACAAAGATCGTTAGAAACGAAAGACAAAATGACAGATTACAGAAGGATTTCTACGGTGCGATGACAAAAATGGAGAAACGAAATGTCACTTTGCATATAAGGAGCCGTGTCTATTCTTCGTAGAAATAGAAAGCGTCATGCTAAGCCTGCTGAATGTGGAAATTGCCGAATTTGTGATTCCCCCTTAGCAGGATTTTACCTCATGTGTTTAATGACTTATGTAGATACTTATGTTTAACTAAGTGATACGTAGATACATATTAACTAACGTAAGCTTCATGAGAATAAGTCACATGTGTCCCAGATAGTATAAGGTAAAGCTGACAATAATGTAAAGTACCCGCATTTAAACTCGTTTCTATTCTGTGTCATGGAGACTGACTCGTTACATTTATTTTAAATTCTTTCGAAGCATTTCTTCCAAGTATTTGCTGTTTCACAAAATAAATGGTTAGTCAGCATAAGTAGGTTACTGAGTAGGTATTTGTTTACGTAGATTCGTTAAATAAAAGAAACAAAATGGTAAGGTAATGTAAGTAGTGTCAACAAGTTGCCAAAGTCGGTTACAGAACTTAGGCTAGGCGCAAACGAGCCACCGGCCACAGCCACCGACAATCAGTTCACATACTTTTTCATACGTTCTGTATGGATTCGTCACACACGTGTAGCCGGTGGCGGCCACCCACTACAGCAGTACTCAATACCGCAGCAAGAGGCTATAGCCACTGGTAGTCGTGGCCGGTGGCTCGTGTGCGCTTACCCTTAGCGATGGAAAGTTTCAAAACACACATCAAACGTGCCCTTATCAAAAAAACATATTATAACTATTATAAGATTAAAGACTACGTTGAAGACAAAGAAGTTTGGCAATAATTCCTTCAGCACATGTGGCTAACCTGGTACCTCATAAACGGCATAACTATGTAAATGTCTATAACTGCTCCCAAATTAGAATGTTTATTATTATTTTATTTTTTACTTAATTCCTTGACATAATCTTTTCATCATTTGACATTAAAGCCAATAATAAATAGTTGAAATTAAAATTGTAGAATTTCAATTATTTTGTATTATTGGCTTTTGTGGACAGGATATTATTAATTCAGATTTGTTAAAGTTGTAATGGTAAACGCGTCATTTGGTTTAAATAGGGTTTTATTTGTATTATTTTATTAATATTTTATAAAGATTCTTTCATATTTTGTAAATGTGAGCACGTTTTAGGCTTGAGACACTGACAGCACCTAAACCGCCGTCACTGTCAGACTGCATAGAAAAGAAAGAGAAGCGCGATGACACAACGCTTGTAATTTATTGCAAAATATGAAACAATTATCTATTTACTCAAAATTGAGTTGAGTAATCGAAAATAAAAAACAACCAAGTTCTGCATTCAAATAAGACGTCCTTGTTATTAATAAAATACGTAACGTTTGTTGACATTTAATACAGATATATTGGATTGAAACTCAAGGTGAGAGGTTAGTTTAACGTTAGTTTGTATCGAGATTTTTTTTCAAAACGTGTTTTGGTAACAACATAGTTCTGAAAAATATGTTCAAAATTAACATATATTTTTTCCGCTACCACAAACTAAACAGATTTGGCAATTTTTTTTCTTAAGACAAGTCTATTTTGGTAATTTTCCTCTAGTCCACCATATTATCTGTCCTCCGATACCTATTAAAACCCTGTAATTTGAAAACATTGTAAAAGCCAATTAATTAAAAAAAAAGTAACTGTGGACTTTCTAGCCTGCTCTTCTCCATAGGAAACGACCAATTGGAACCGTGTAGGTTTATGTGAAATAAAATAATTTGATTTGAGTTGGTAAGTAGTAACAAACTTACTTTCGCATTTATAATATTAGTTAGGATTACTAAATCCTAACTAATATTATAAATGCGAAAGTAAGTTTGTTTGTTTGTTACCTTTTCACGCCTAAACCACTGAACCGATCATTCTGAAATTTTGCATATACGTTGTGTGTACAGAAATGGACATACCTGTCACCCCGAAAAACTATACTGTTCCCGAGGAAAACAACAATAACATTCTTATGATAATAGATGGCGCCACGTGTCTTTCTAATTATGATTAAATTATCTTTCTAATGCATATAACTTTCGTGTCATAGTTTTTGTAACACAACTCCTCCGAAACGGCTTGACCGATTCTTATGAAATATTATTACGCGGTTGAAACCGCGAAGCGCAGCTAGCTGAAATTTGGAATGGGACAAAAAGTACTAGGCTTGCATATATTCATGCAAGCCTTTTGTGCCCATTCCTCATTATTTGTATTTTGTATTATATCTAGCTGAAATTTAAAATTAAATTTGACACAAAAAGTACTAGGCTTGCATGAATATTTATTTGTATTTTGTATAGGTATATAAAAATGAATGTTTGTGTTTTTGTATTGTTTGCGCTGCCATACTGTTTATCCGATTGCGATAAAATTTTGGTGGGTTGTTGTATGCACCCGGGAAGGTTTTAGGTAGGGTAGGTAGGGTAGGCAGGGTAGGCAGGGTAGGCAGGGTAGACAGGGTAGGCAGGGTAGGCAGGGTAGGCAGGGGAGGTAGGTTAGGTAGGGTAGATACTTAAGTGCTACCCGTGCGAATATTATATGTTTGGCTACTTTGTATGTGTGTATTTTCTATAATTTGCAATGTGCGTTTGTTTGTGCAGAATAAACATTTTTTTTTACTTTCGATCCTTTCCAAAGTGATTCGCAGCTTCACGTACATAAGAACCATCGCCACATTTCGAGACCAACAGATTAGAATATAAGGGAACATTCTTTCTTTATGGTTAAGTATTAATACTTAACCATAAAGAAAGAATGTAAATCATTACGAGACAAACATTAATTTGTATTTAGAGTAGAAGAAAAACGGTCGGAGTTGGCTGAAGGGCTGACATGGCGGATGTCATCGTATAAAAATGTTAAAACGTAAAACGATTCCATGAATGATTATTTATTTTATTCGAAAAATATTGTTTTTCCTACCTATAATTACCTACCACCATTACCATTACCTTACCTAATATTGTTTTTTTTTATCTACCTATTCATTGATCTATATTTTACCTACTACTTTTATAACTTTTATTCCAGCAGCGAATTGTCTTAAATCATTTTGCGATACATTTAATACTAACATGATAGTAATACAATACAGTTCTGCGGTTGAGAGCCGTCCTTGCCCTCGAGATCTAGAACCAACCGGACCTTGTGTTCTCAAGAGCTTTAGGTAAATCTACTTCAAAGTCTGACTTCATTCCAAACTGGAGGCCAATCAGAAAGCAGAAACTATCCGTATACCTAATGTCATTAATCTCTTTGTCCATGTAATTTTGAATTTAGAATCTAGTGATGTCATCGTAAGCCGCGACTGTGACGAGTGTGACTACCGCGTTAGTGTCATTGAGATAGGAAATGTCAATGGTTAGTGTAGTGGTCGCAAGCACTACTAATGAGCATGAGGTTGGGTTAGATTCCCGGATCGGGATTTTTTTTCCATCAGGATTCTTTCAGTAGCGGTCTGAAATCTGGATTGGTGCCCGGTTAATGGCAATAGGCTAGCCCCCTATTACATGGGACTTAAACATAACTGGCGAAGTGTGGTTGTACTATAGGGTACACCTCTTCCCAGCCCTTCGGGGATTACTGGCGTGATGCTATGATGTCATCGGCGCGTTTCAATATTAATATTTTATCATAACTAATAAAAGATCCCGTAAGTTAAATGTGGGAGGAGAAAAGCGCTAAATTACTTTTCATACATATTCAGTCATATTCTTCGCTGGGGAGTAGTGAAATGGGTTACGCCCGCACCGTGACTATGTTTGACGTCGGTATATTGACGTTAGACATTTACCACACAACCACAATCGTTGATTCTGTCAAAAAAGGTTTAATTAAATGGTTAATTTGAAGCAGTTTTTGGTGTGTATCACCTATAGGTAATTAGGGACTCGTAATTCATACAATAAACATGTTTGTTTTATACATCAAGACGTTCAATGTGTGATTGATTTGAAAACTCGTGATCTTATGTTTGTTTTCCAAATAGTACTTTTTTTTAAAGATTGTCCATCGAGTTTCTTGCCCTTGCTTCTCTATAGGTACCTACAATGCTTTGGACTAGGCAACTACGAGTAGCTTCATCTTTCTGATTGACCGACTTCTTGAAATCCAAAAGTGCCTGTTAATGGTTTACTTAAATGTAAAATTTAAGTTTGAGTTTGACATGCAACGAAAAATAAACTGCAGAACAATAAAATTAGATGTGGAAATTATGAAGCAACCTGTATCAGCCAACATTTCTGAAACTAGGTAGGGTAACTGCTGTAGTAACTGGCCACTCATAACAAAATAGGTAGAAACAAGGTAATGCAAGCAAGCCCATGAAGGAAAAGGACAAAAATATTCCTGTACTTATCTATTGTATTTTCGTTTTAGTTCACATTACCTCAACGGCCAGTTTCTATAACGTGGCCAATTACTATAGCAGTTACCCTACGTCTTTCCGCTATCGCACATCGCACCTACACAGGTACCTTATCTTGTTGATTACAATTACAACACTAGCGAACGTTACTTACATATTAAAACAATGGACTTCAGTCCTCACCTACTAACGGCTACTCTTGCGCACGTTATTACGCAGTAGTTCTACTTATGATCTAGAGAGCTGTTATTTTCAACAAATAGGGTTGAGAGTGAGACTCTTAAACATTTTCCTTTAATTACTTATAAATACTTACATTACAAATATTTGTCATACTTTTAATCTTACTTCTAGTATGTACCTAATGTGGCTTGTCTCATAAGTACTAATGCTTAGGTAGGTACATATATTAACATGTAATGGAATTATGTTTTTATAAAGAAAGAAAATACTTTTATTAACATAACAGAAATACAAAAAAAAAACTTTATTACAAAAAAATCAACAATCTACTTCAAAAAACACTACAAAGTAAAAAATAACTTTAATTTCGGAAGTCGGTGTCTTGGTTCTGTATTTTCGTTTTTGCCACCGACTTTCGAAATTAAAGTTATTTTTTTCTTTGTTAGTGTTTTTTGGAAATTCGTTTTTTTTTTGTAAAAGTCTTTAATTTTTCACTTTTAGCTACCCCACACAAATTCGTATTCCACTACTAGCTATGTAAACAGTGAAAGGAACTTATAATAACATCATCAACCTACACAAAGTGGATTATTTACACGGTATTATTGAAGCTAACAAAAAGCCTCATCAGACCTTCACCAGATTTATATGGAACACCTCAGGAGTATATACCCTATCATTGACGAAAAAATCGATGAACATACAGAAAAAATTAAAATACATACAGACGAACATAATTAAAAGCTCCTCCTTTTTGAAGTCGGTTAAAAATAACAAGTTGGGGGATATATGCGTCACATAACCGCAAGACGGTCACCGCTAGCATAATGCTGTGACTCTATGCAAGACATAGCCTCAGCGCTGGTTATAGACCGAATGGAGCAATGGCAGTCGGAAAGTTTCAGAATAAACTTGAAATTTGTGAAAATCTTAAGGAAAAGGGTAACGGCAATTAGTCAGCAGTCTAACTACCTTCAATAAAATTACTAATCCTATGACTTTGTGAATATTGCAACGACGGTGACAGCTCAAACAAAAGGTGGCAGTCATGATTATCGTCACTCGTTTTATAGTTATACAGAGGATGATGGTTTGCCTTTATAAAGTCAGCAGCAAATGTCGATTAATACTTAAGTTTTTTAAATCTTTACTATTAAGCAAAATATTCTTAAAAAATCTAAATTGATAAGTATGAAATTTAAAGAGTAATCTTAGCTATGACATGAAACGCTGAAAGCAATGTATCTAATCATTTTGAATCAAATTAGATGATAAGTAAAAGTTAGGTACAGTGCTAATCGACTTTTGTTGCTGACTGTACAACATTCAAAGATCGATACAATCTGGGTGTATCGAATGTCTGGTGTAGGTATCGAAAATCTTTGACAGAGCTCGGGTAGACTCAAGCACTGTCAAAGATCAAGAGTGTTCCGTAGTCAACAAGGAACCCGCCATGTCCGTCCGTCTCTCAGACTGGGGCGATATCGCGGGCGCGACAAACATATTGCTGCCTGTCGCGCCCGCGATATCGCCTCAGTACTTATGCAGGAGCCTTCATAGTTGACCAACTTATATTTTTAGTTGGAGAACAGGGGGGTAACCATCACCTCTTATAGCAGTATTATTATAATATTACTTCACAGTGGGAAAGTGATGGAGCTATACAGGACTTATAGCTCCATCTCTTTCTCACGCTAAGTAATATTGAAATAATACTGCTATAAGAGGTGATGGTTACCCCCCTGACCGTGACGTATATCGATGTATGGGAGAACATGTTATTCAACAACAATGTTAAGTCTGTTTTTGGGATAAATTCATCCATCTACAGAATCTTTCATTGTACGTCCGTTGGTCTGACACGGACTTGGCCGGTTTTTCTTCAGTAATTTTCATGAAACCTTTAAACTCCTAAGCAGATTCTTTTAGTCACTATTATCGACGTTGGTTACACAATAAATAATTAAGTTGGATTGGTAGGTGCAACGAGAAATCGAGGCAGCAGAAAAACCCGCAATCACATTTTATTAGCAATTACATGATAAGTTCATCAGCTTTTAAAAAATCGGCTGTAGGTAGGTAGGTACCAAGTGTTTTCAGGTAATTTTCTAGTTTAGATTGTTGTCAAGCAAAAAGCAAGGCAATGGAATAGTAGGTAAAACAGCTTTTAGAAATTCCACGGATGCACTAACATTATTTTTACTATGTTTCTTGAATCTCTGTCGATAATAATCTGCACCAAGATTGCTAATATCACGAGGTTATTCCCTGAATTTACTTGAAAAAAAAAAATAAACCAAAGAATTGCCAGAATCCGTCAGAACTACCAACTACAAACTACTATAACATTCAAGAAACCGTATCCTATCTATTCTATTAATAAAGTACACCTGTCTAATACTTTATCGAAAGTGATGTTGCCCTAAAACGAAGCACATGGCGTCCTAAATTTAGTTAATCGTTTCCTGTTTAATCCAGCCGTAAACTGAGAAGTATTCTGAACATCACTTTATCTGTCTACATTTAGCGAGCCGATTACAGCTTATACACTTTAAAATGTAACAATCAAAAGGAAGGAAGTATTTTGAAAAGATTATTTAATCAAGGATATAAACTACAATATTTATATTATTGACCTTTAAAATGGAGTAAATTCTCAAACTCGTGGTCCGAGCCGACAAAGACTGTGGTCGATTCCACCAAATTTATAAAATATTTCGAGTCTGCTGGACTACGAGCTTAGTAAACTAAATTCACGTGCGGTGTGCCTGCTGGTTTTGACCATTTACGTCAATATTTGCGGAAAACCGCTGAATATGAACAATCAATATTCAAACAATATAATATATAACAATAGGTAAACACATTTAGGTGGATAAGTTTAAATACCAAATGTTGCCTGTATTCAAATAAAATAAAACCAGCCAAGTGCGTGTCGGACCGCGCACAATGAAGGGTTCCGTAGTTGGGATGAATTTATCTCAAAAAAAAACTTAACATTGTTGTTGAAAAATATGTTCTCCCATACATCAATATACGTTACGGTCAATTCTCCAACTGGAAATGGAAGTTGGTCGACTATTACTCGGTATCTTGTAAAGCCTACTTAGCTGTCATAGTTTTCCTTTTAATTTCATTATACGAGTATGTACTACTGTCATGAATTGTTTCACATCTCCATAAACAACCATTTAACTGGCAGGGGGGGGGACACTTGACTGTAATAAAAATGAGCACTTTAAAGATTTATATTACGCAAATAGATCCCTTTCACAGAACCGCAATATTTTTGAACAGCCTATGCAACGATACCCCACACCATGGGACAGACGAGAAAAAAATTATCATCCTCATTTTACGTGTAGGTACACCCAAAAAAAAATATTTTGCTTTACCACTTTGTCGGCGTAATTACATGTATACCCATGCAAAATTACAGCTTTCTAGTACTTACTTATTTCTAGCAGTCTCTGAGCTAAGCCGGGGACAGACAGACAGATAGACGGACATGGCAAAAATACAAGAGTTCCTTGTTGACTACGGAACTCTAAAAATTCATGAGTCAAAGGACAAGACGTAGCGACGCGTAGGTACTGTGACCATTCCAGACTAATTTCTGACGACAAATGGTCGTCAAAGTATCATCTCTTAGAATGTGTCATGTGTTCAAACATGGTAAGTAGGTTGGGGGTAAATAACTGACATCGTTTCCCAGCTTTATTTTTGAACCTTTATCAGAATATAAACCCAACTGTTGCCCTAGCTACAAATAATGCAAATATACGACATATATCAGCAACAACGGGGCGCTTATAACCAACATTGCAGACGGTTTAACGCCGACCGCAGCCATATCTAATCTAGATAATCCTTGATAACGATAAACATAAGTCAACTATTCACAGGTAGGTAAAATGTTGAACGTGTTCAAGAGCACTCTATACACGTAAGCGCCATTTCGAGTCTTTGTTCTACATTCTGGACCCTGTTATGACCTACATTTGAGAGGTTATATTAGTATGGATAAGCTGACAATTTTGGCGCCCAACGTGGGTTACATTTTTTCTATCCATATCTCCGTCTGGTTAGCGTGAGTCATCTCAAAGACCAGGGTCAAGAGGAAATTTTGAACATAATCACTTTCCTTAGCATACCTATGCTATGTTATCGCATTGCACAGAAGGGCTCTGTAATCTGTTGCACACATTCATGGAATTTTGACTCATTCATCAGTCTAAAGAACTTGGTTATCTCGACTGTCGAGACAGAATTACTCTTACAGAAATAATATTGTGAAATAGGTTATGACATTTTCATGGGGTTCGGCCTTCGACTAGGAAAAGTTTGGGCGGATGACGTAATTGTACTGCGATCCACACCACATCCCAAAGTAATCGACCGCAGATTAAAGAAAATACGAAAGTGGTTTTCTGCGTATAGTTATTGTTGGTACCTACTTGTTGCTTGAGTGCTGGTCACGTTAGTCAAGGACTTAATGCAACGTGATTAAGTAATCACGTTGCATTTAGTCCTTTAGTCAATGTAAGTAAGTACATTGGATTACAATCACAGAGTCAACACATACATGCAAGAGTGTGAAAATGATAATAATATCTATCAGTAATTTATCAGGAGGTATAAATACAATTTAAAAGACAGCCTTCAATCAACAGTATCATTGAAAAGTCACATTAAAATAACTTTCATATCATTTTCGAATTAGCGAGAAAATGGGCTCATAATGGATAAAAAATCGATTATTTGTTTATCAAATTGCTCAACCGAATTGAGTCGTAATCATGTCGTGACGTCACGGCGTCTGCGTCCGCCCCACGGCGCCAGCGTTGATACCTAGAGCTGTTTTTCCATGCATTCTATGCGTGATATCCACGATAACAATACATTTTAAGGCTTCTACATACTGGCGCGACTTGTCGCGCGACGCGTCGCGACACAAAGGCACCGCTTGTAGCGCTACACGCGGTGTCTTTGTGTCGCGTCGCGTCGCGCGACAAGTCGCGCCAGTATGTAGGAGCCTTTATACATTATTCTGACCGATTTTTAAATGGAATTCACGTTTTTGTAGATAATCCTTATTACGACTCTTTATACGCCCATTAGGAACATATTTTTTACTACTGAATGTTCTCAGAAGCAAACAGATGTCCAACTATCAACGTTATTATTGATGTCGGCAATCATGTATACGTTGGAAAACTCGTCTGTATATAAATAGCCAGTGACAACGCCTGCTGATCAGCTGCCATCGATAATGCCATCTTCAAGGTGTGTCGCAGATTAGGTAGGTATCATCATATTCTACCATCCATCTTAAACGAGTGTTATCTTGACGCATCTTCATGACAATTCCGAAGGGTATTTCTGAGAATTGTTTGCGTAAAACGAGTGTGGGTGAAATAATGCCAAGGGCTATGTTATTGTGAATATGAGGAATGACTATAATTTTAATAAAGACGCGCCGTTTTGTAGAACGTGGGAATATTCTGGTAAAGATTCAATGGTTGCTAAAGTTGGAATAATCTGATGCACCAATGATCGTATTCTTATTCATACTCAATACTCAATCATTTATACGCTTAGGTGGTAAGTAGACATTTTTTGTAACAATCATGGACCCTGTCGGGCACAGCAACAGAAAAATTTTAAGGAAGAGGACTTATTTAATACATGCAACTAACTTATTCTAAGTATTAGTCAAAGGTAACATTTTATTAATTATTAATTTAAAATAAAATATTAATTTATATAATCATGTCAGTTCTATAGATTTGTCAATTAAAGATTCGTTTATGCTATAGTAACATTTATTTAGTAATAGCTTTTTTAATTTATCATTACCGTAAATTGACGTAGGTATCTACTGCTGTATCGGTCCAAACAGATATCACCAATATGACCAATTGAATTCCTGGGATTTGCGCAACCAAGTCCTAATGTAGACTCAACAAGTGCTGGTTGTATTCAAGTCTTGCGGAAGTTCAGTTCATGAGAATGCCAAAGAGCTGATGAAACGGAGAAAACTCGACTCGTCAAATTTCAGGAGGCTGCTATAAAAACAAATATAAACAAATAAAATTACAATACCTGCTCAATAATGAATACATACTTGTTATTTTAGATAATTAAGTTCGACAGTATTTTAGAATACACCACTTTCACAGAACATAATCATCCCGTTGCGTATGCGGTACACGGGCCGCGTTTATAATTTCCGAAAAATAGAAAAAAAGACCTACTTATTTTATTATTGATTCGTGTCGAGAATCATTAGCATAGTTACCTCCTTGAATTTGACGAGGATGCAAAACGACACCTTGTATAAATATACGCGTCGACTTGAGAACCTCCTCCGTTTTTTCGTCGGTAAAAAACGCTGACAACACCTAAACCGCGGTCACTGTCAGATTGCATAGAAAAGAAAGAGAAGCTCGATGACACAACGCATGTAATTTATTGCAAAATATGAAGCAATTATCTATTTACTCAAAATTGAGATGAGTAATCGAAAATAAAAAACAACCAAGTTCTGCATTCAAATAAGATGTTCTTGTTATTAATTAAATATGTATCGTATGTTGATATTTAATACAGATATTTTGGATTAGAACTCAAGGTAAGAGGTTAGTTTAACTTTAGTTTGTATCGAGATTTTTTTTTTCAAAACGTGTTTTGGTAACAACCAAGTTCTGGGAAATATATTCAAATTTAACATATATTTTTTCCGCTACCACAAACTATACAAATTTGGCAATTTTTTTTTCTTAAGAGAAGCCCATTTTGGTCAATTGGGTCTTGTCAGCGCCTTAAGGCTGATTAATTATTTAGAATTGAAAATACTTTTACAGTTTTATAAGTAGGTACATAGTTATCATAAACAAATAATCTATATCTACATAATAAAATCGTAGCAAAGTCAAATAATGGTGTACCTCTACCTACATGGAATATTTTTGGAAAAAAGTGATTGCTACGAGGTCTGGAATCGATTCTAATGCCGAAAATATAGTTTTTTTAGAATTGTTGTCTGTTTGTCTGTTTTGTCTGAATGGGTGTTCCAGGATCACGCAAATTCTACCGGATAGATTCTTTTTAAATTTTGCATAGATATTCCCTATAATTCTGGCCAGTTGGTTATATTATCACGCTATTTGTTATGGGAGATGAGCAATATTGCATTATATTTGTATTCCTCTACAGTTTACAGCAAGATGTAAACATTTCGTATAGTTACAGATTTAACCTTTTAAATGATTATCATTACGCTATGTTTTTATGGGGGCTAAGCAATCAATGATCATGACATATACAGCGTGAATTTTTGAGATGGGGCAGTAAGGGCAGGTAGGTACTTTAACCGTTGTAGCTAAACGAAATCGGTCTTAGGAGATTCTTAGGAGACACCGATTTAAAAAAAATCTAAAGCCAGAAAAATAAATGAACCACTTTAACAAAAAAAAAAAATATGCCAATAGATCCTCAAAAAAAATAATCAGACCAACTGAGGTTTGACTACTAGAAGAGACGGAAATCGCAAAAAACCTTTCCCATACATATCGTGGGAAATGAAATTCCAACTTACTTTTTAGAGTGCTATACTGCAAACGTAAAAACGGAACCCTTATAGGATTACCTACTTCGTTGTCCGTCCGTCCGTCCGTCCTCCGTCTGTCAAGACCCTTTTTCTCAGGAACGCGTAGAGGTATCAAGTTGAAATTAATATCATCTACGCAGGTCAAAGCAATAACATCAATTCGACAATAACGCGGCCATTAATGCGACATATTTTAATACTCGCAAATAAATCAAAATCTTCAGGGTACTCTTCCCGTTGACCTAGAATCATGAAATTTGGCGCGAAGCAAGGTATTACAATTGAGCAGGCACATTTAAGAGACCGACAATACCTAAAGCGCGGTCACTGTCGGACTGCATAGAAAAGAAAGAGAAGCGCGATGACACAACGCTGGTAATTTATTTCAAAATATGAAGCTGTGGCGGCATCTACAGCACCACATACGAACTACGCATAACACTGACGTCACGCAAAAATCCTGCATCGCGCAAGCAGAGTTTACCGCGCAACTAGCATATATACAACATCCCGACATCAACCGTCGGGCAGTTGCCCACCAGACACGACACCCGTCTGGTCGGAGGATCCCCCCTTTTCTATGGAGGATGAGTGAACTTTACACCCTGTTCCTCATGCCTCTATAAAGCAATTATAGATTTACAAAAAAGCTAAAGATTGTATTACAAAAATAAAACACTATTATGCTAATATGTTGCTTGTAGAATAATCTGACAAAAAATCAGAATGATTGCATGTACATATAATTAGTATGGTTTTTAATCGTTAAAAGAAATTTTTAGAGGTACCTTCGTGATTTTTTTCTATCGTATCAAATCAGTTATATTATGTTTTCAACACACTATTTACCTAGCATATATCCTTATATTATCATATATTTTTCTGATTTTGTTTACTGCAGTGGATCATATACTTGAAGGCATTATAAAACTTATAAAAGTTGCGTTTAGGTCCTGTAGTCCCCTTAAAGGAAATAGTCCGAAAATTGTTAATTTGAGGTTTTATCACATACATTTTTTTTGCGATTACAATCTCACATTTGCAGTTGGAGAATTGACGGTGACGTATATATCGATGTATATCCACTGCTGGACATTCATAGGCCTCCCCCAATAGGTTGGGGTTGCCATAATCGCCACGCTTGGCAGGCGGGTTGGCGATCGCAGTATGGTGTTAAAATGCATAGAGAACGCTGCTGCCCATTCTCTAGTAAGTCCCTTAGTCGCCTTTTACGACATCCACGGGTACTATTCTTTACGTCCGGCACAACACGGAAATACTGGATTAAGATTCCATAATACCCCAGCACTACTTCACTCTTTATCTCGGTCGCACTATACCCGCGGTCACGCGAGCAAGCGAGATAAAGCGGCCAGGGAGAAGCCTCCAAGGCGCTGATAGTTTAGGTAATTTCTTTTTATCTTGAAAATAATGGTACATAAAAAAAACATAGTATCTGCTTTATATTTAGTTTAGTTATTAATTATGCAAAGTTTCATGATCTAATTTAAAGTATTTTTAATACTAGCGGCTTATTGTTCGGTTTGGACTTTGTATTTTTTTTTTCTGTCCAGATTTTTTATTGGATCGTGTTTCTGTCAAACATAGTCCTGTTTTTCTTTTTTTTTTGAGGTAGGAATTTATCAAATAACTTCTCGCGCTCTGCGCGGGAGGATGTGTCAGACTCTTACTGACTAAAACCTACCCGTATTCCTTCCGTAGCCTGTGTTGCCTGGGGCCTCGGTAACCCTTTTGGACTTTCACGCGACCCCGGAAGGCATCGGCCCTAGTGGACCCCTACAATCGTGGTGACATCTCGAGGCGTGCGTGGAACACAACGCGCCCGGGCTGGTCCTTATCAAACGGCGAGCTACCCATTGCTCACCGTCCGCAAACATAGTACTTAACATAAATGCTCAACTTTACCATAAATATATTTCAAAATCAATGTTGCAGTAATTTCGATATACTGAGGATCACGATCAATCTGAATTGTAGACTCTTAACGAAACGAAGTGATTCACTCAGTTGAGATTTTAGGACGAGAAAGGAACTCCGACTGACCAACACGCACTGGCTGCGTGTGGTGGATTACAGCCCACTCCTTACCTCTGTAAGGAGGAGGCCTGTGTCCCAGCAGTGGGAACATTATAGGCTAATTATAAGAAATGGAAATAGAGAAGCGTAAAAAAAAATCACATAGACTCAAATGTAATTTACCCAGCTTTCACCTTTGGTTTCATTTAAAGCAGAGTCATAAGCAAATAGTGACAGAACGCTTGGTTTTTTGTGTCCGGACTCTAGAGTGGTCTGAGAACGTGAGAGAGTTAATAAATCTCTGCCTACCCACCCTCTCCACCCTCGAGGATTACAGCCATGACCTGGCAGCTTGTGAATGTGTGTCATGCGAAAAAAGGAAAACAAACACATTCACTTCTTTTTTGTATGGAAATATAAATGAATTCCTACATGTACTGTAACACTGTATGTATAACGGCATCACAAAAGCAAACATTCATCAACAATTCGCATTGCCAGTTCGCTTCAATTAAGATTCATGTTCATTGAGCATGAGTCAAATAGCTCTTGAGGCAGTCATTGAGAGCAGTCAGGGAATAAGGCCGCGGGTGCACGGACGCGGCGCAAGTTATTCCATGCAAATTGTCGTTATTTCATTAAACTAATGTCTCACGTCCGGCGATACCCGTGTCGCCTTCGCGTGCCGACACCGCTCATTGTAAATAATGTAAATTGATACTGTTTGTTTTTATTACATACTTATGCAAATCTTTATTGCATTTTTTCTACCTGTTCCAACGCTAGCTTTTAAAATGCTGTAATTTTAACTTTCAATTTCCTATTTAGGTACCTTCATCAGCTGAGTATTAATTAAATGTTATAAAAATAATGATATTCTTTATGGTATTTTATTAGCAAGTTCCCACTTCCCCAGACGTAATTAGCTTTGCCCTTCAATTTAGGTAAAACGCAGCAGCATATAATCATGTCGTTCCTCGTTGTTTTTCTGATTTGACATTAATTTATTTTCTTGCAAAAAGGTTATTCCTCCGTCCAAACAAAGCGTTGCTTGAGTCAGCAGGGGCTGCGTAAATATTTTTATTTCGGCCGCGTTCTGCGGTCTTTGTTTTGCAAATGACTTGCTGTACATCCAGTGTTTACAGTGGTGGAGTGTCTTGAGCCGATCCACATGCTCCTCTTTGACACACTGTATGTCATACGCGGCCGAGTCACGACTACCACACCAGCCATTGTCTTAAACTTAAACGAAAGATGCATATGGATGCCCTTGCTAATGAGATGCGTCCTGTCCTACCTATACAAACCTGACAATCACGTTTCACACTGCCGTTTTGCATAATTCTTGAATAAGAGAACCCTTTCAGTGCTGATAAACACGCAGTTATAAATAAAAGCGTTATCGACACCATAGATTTGCATCATATACGTCGAGAGTAGAGCAGGGCTATGGGATTCTATCGATATGAATTCCCAGATAAACAAATCGTGAAAAATATGAAATATTCTCCTCTAATGTAAAACAAAGCTGGTAGAGACCACATGTTTATTTATTTGTAGATCAGATACCACTGGGGATGACGCACGGATGTTTACCACCAGGGAGAGCAGAAATAAAGCAAAGACAAAGCCGGGTTATCGCAACAAGTGTTACTCAGCGGTCAACGCTCCATCGACATTTCACTTTGCAATACTAAGTTGATAACATCCCTATTGTTCTAGCATTGTTATCGTTTATACTGAAACGCACGTATTGTTTTGTTAGCAACAATGAGCAATCATTACCAGAAATAATATTGGATTTTGATAAGGATTATGTGGACTAATTACAGGTAGGTATTGGCGGAACAATAATGAGGAAAACTTAATAGAAAATAAATAGTTCTTGGAAGGAAATGAAAACATTGGCGTGGCGAAACGTAAGCAATCGCGACACGTTGCATTGCACGCGTATTGCGCACTAATAAGTATCTACCTTTTGATAAAAACTAGAGGTGTTTTATAAACACCATAGAAATCATTAAAATGTATTATACTATGGGGCCATTCAAGTATTACGTAAGCACCAAAGGGGGTGGGGCCGGTGGGGGTCTTTGCTTTGCTTATTTTTGGTGACATGGGGACGGGGGCTCTGGATGGTGCTTACGCCAGCAATATTTATTTATTTACTTCTTCTGATTTTTGTGGAAAATTTTGTAGATTCTGTTTTGAACAAATGTGGCAACCCTACTTATCTATGCTCGACAGCGAAAAGCATGTTCAGGATTCCCCCAAATAATTGATATACCAATGTTTACGTACCTAAGCATAGGAGAGCTTTGCTTTGCTGCTGACAAGGGGGAGGGGGGTTAACAATTACTAAAATTCTGCTTACGTACAAATTACTAGAATGGGCCGAGGGGTTTGATACGATTCTATTCTATTCGGGTTGATACGATTACTTTAGTTTGATAAGTGACTTCGTGTGGGATCTAGCGTTGGTTGACATATCAAAACAATGTATCGTTAACGTGGAGTTAGCTTACTTCATGACCGGAGAGGCAATAGCATTCTGAAGATTATGCTGACAATCATAAGATTTTGGGACTAGCATCCTGAGAGATATCAAATGATATAGAACGTGGCTTTACATTGGCTTATGCCTAAACCAGCAAGTGAGAATTTGAATATATCGCCTTAGACGATAAATTTATTATGTGAATATTCAGAATACGTCGCTGAAACTGGTGCGACATAAACTAAATATTTAGCAAAAACAAAACATATGGAGCATGATGCATGAGTGTACAATGAATGTGTCGCGGACCTCCAGAGCTGCGCTCGCGCTGGTTGGACGCTTGAGACGACGGGAAATAAATTGCTGTCATTTACACACATAACAAGTGCAGTCTGTTCGATATAAAAGATTGATACCACACGTCCACGATGCGCAACATGACCGGCGACGGTTCTTGGTAACTCATCTCGTTGGCTTCAAGTTCAAAGTATATACTTTACCTACACAGCATCAGAGTTTAGTACAAAAAAACACCGTTTTTTTAAGAAAAATAAATTGACAACTTTATGCCATTTAAAACATTTTACCCGCGGACGTACAATTTTGAAAAAAGAATTCAACACGCTTATTTTAAAATGTTTTAGTTTTCAAATTGAAATTCGAATTTGCTATTTATAATTATGTTTATCATTAAAAACACAATTGACTTGCATTTTTACTAACTTTAACATAAAGGTATGCACATACTTCTGGGTTGGGTCAAGGTGTGAGTTTTTGTTCAAACACTGGTGACAAATTTGCATACACGACATTCGTATGAAATCATCATAGGTACCTATTATTCTATTCAACTATGCATAACACATGTTAAGGAAGCGACTATCCGGCTAAGTAATAGGTTAGGTACTTAGTAATATGGATAAGATTAGCTTTTAATTCTCACAAAAAAGGATGAATGTGCTGGATGGATGTCTACAATCACAATAAATGACTGAGTACTTATCAGCGGCCATGTTTTTGTCAAGTTCGCTCGGCCAATGAGATGACCATGCTGAACCGCTGACAGTTTGACGAAAGCTCTTTTGAAATGGGTGGGTGATTCAACAGATCTCAACGTCTCGGCGGAACTGCAATTATTTCTATTTGAGATTGCGTAGGCTTGGCAGCTCGCTACTAATATCCTAGCTACGCACGTTTGTTCGCGCTAAATACGTTCCCAATCGATTGGCCGCATTTCAGCACGCGCCGCTCAATCTGAAACCGTTACTATTTAACACCATACGTAAACAACCACGTAACAGTGTTCATGAGCTGGAAAAGTTATTACTTGCGAAGTTTGTTTGATGAATACATGGACTCGCAAACCGCAAGATTGTGGAGAGCAGGTTTATGATAAACGGGTAGATTTATTGAAGTGGGTCCACATGTCGTATCGACGTTTCAATCTACAGGTTTCGACGTTACCCGCATCAGTTGTCCACATTGTACAGGCTCACGACGAAGGCAAGGAGTTCGCATGCACTTACTTCTTTGAGCGTGTCCGAAACGCCGCAACCGGCCCTCCGCCGTCACTTAACAACCTAAATAAGTATATCTTCAGAGAATATCACGTCTGTACATTACATTTACATGTTTTTAAGGTTGTTAAGTACATCGAGTACTTGTATTATTCACTGTTAGCTGACTAGGCTCATGTTCACTGTAATGGTAAAATATTTGAGCGTGGCACCGTTAGCCGGCGGCGGGCACTGTGTGGGCCTGATACTCTTAGATGGTCGTTCGTCGGCACCTTTGTGCATTGACCCGTACAAGGCTTGTACACCAAAGAACTTCCTAGTTCCATGCACTTGTTAATGATAGTATTTATTACTTCGATGTAACATGATTTATTATAAACCCATGACAAATTAAAAACGGTTGCTTCATTAGGAATGCTTGACTTGTAATATATAGTTATTTAGCAATCAAAATGCATACCTAAGCCTTTGCAAGCATTTAAAACAAATAAGTTTGAGTGTCATTAAAGTATGCAGTTGGCAAGCATGCGTTCTCGCGGTTGTCGAGTCATTTTGTAATTTGGCGTAAGTGACGAGAGACAGCTATGCAGACAAAATATTAGGTTATATTGGTAGAAATAACAACACAAGCATAAGCACACAAAAATAAGCATACCTATAGCTATAAAAGCGTCACTAATGAGCATCGGAAAGAAAAATGGTTTTCACAAAGGAGAGTTCTCTCAGAGAAAAAACCCTCCATAGGGTAATATTTATCCCCGAATGTATAGGAACATGATTATGGTTAACTAGGTGCTTACCTTTATTCGTATTCTCTTCCTCCTTGCAATAGTCAAAAAAGGTAAGTAACCTTATTGGACACAAAAATGCTTTATTTTCCTTGAGATATCATGGTTGTTGAAACGTTTTCCTGCCTGGCCCGGCCACTCCGTCCACTCCTCACATGAGTCGCAGGCAGTGGAAGAGCAGACCACATTCCTTCGCGATCGTCCTCGCGATAAACGGCCGTCTGTCGCCGATCGCCCCAAGTGGCATCGTTTGAGGCACTGAGAATGTTGCGGTCGCACGTTTCACACAAAACGAGTATGGCCACGCCGGCTTTTTTAACTAAATTCTACTAAGTTCAGCTGTTAGAGATCACAATTATCTGCAAGATGACAGCGCAGGAATATTAATTCAGGACCATGACGAATGGATATAACGGATACGGCCCTATTACTGAAAGTAACTATTCTTTTAAGGCGTGTGAACACAAATCAACGGACTTAAATGGACCTCGCTCTCAACGCCAATCGCAATAAATCTTGTAATGGATTTATGGATATTGAACTCTATTCCAATCAGCAAAGAGTTTATGATGTTAGGATTAAAAATTAAGTTTAAATTGCCGGCGAGAGTAGGCTCCCAGCCCTACTGGGCACCATTTACGTGCAACTACAAATACCACCATTTCACAAGAGCTAATAACTGATCAACTGCATCAAATATTTCTATTCCAGTCTCAATTATAAACAATTCAGAAGTCCATCGTAGATGTTCATTAAGATACAAATTACTTATGTGTGTAAGTATTAGAATTAACAGACTTAGATTTGAAAAGACCTTACAAAATGTAACGATTTCGTCGCTTATCAATACTCAGATGACTCAATTCTTTGGCCCATTCATAATTTGTATTAATGGGACACGTAATTCTTATCTAACATAGCACACATAAATAAATTGATCACCGGAACTTAGTGGTAGGTGCATAGATATTTGCGAGCGGTGGTTAGTACCGTTATCGCAGTGGAATGGGACCATCCGCTCCATCGGCACACCACTACCGCTACAGTAATGCCTTTCCTATCATTTCGGACATACATCATGCAAAATGACATTCACCAGTTTTGCAATTCGCTATACGTTAAATAACTTCGCGAAGGTATTGCAACAGACGTAAATCACTGTGTGTTGTGACTGTACCTAAGTTTTTGCTACTTACCTACAAGGTTTGTTTGGAAATCACAGAGAAGTAAATTACTCTTATAAATGCCAAATATCGGGATTGGAAGGGCTTATAACAGCTTTGACGCCTAAAATTGATTCTAACGCAAATGAATCTGATGACAAAACATTAGCGTCTGCAACGTTTACTATGTTGTTCCACCAAGAACCGTTATTTTAAGTCTTCTTTGGGGGTTCTATTTAACTTCTTTTTCCACCAAACAGTTATTCTACCCTTGACGTAGTGCCTACAAGCCTACGAGCCGCTTCAAGGCAGCCTCTGCCCGCTCCAGTTTGGGAGCCAAACGTCGGAAATGCTCCACGAAGTTCCACCGGCTGTCGAGGACGAGTCCTAGGTACTCCATCGTCAACTCGAAGCCGATGTAAACCCCTCCTACCGTTATTTGGGATCCCGTCGGTTCGCTCGGCGCGTTCCGAGTACCATGAAACCACATGGCCTCGGACTTGTGCAGGGCCACCTCGAGTCCCAATTGCCGGATTCTTTCGACGATTGTCGCAACCCCGCGTGCCGCTACTTCGGCCGCCGCCTGGTGCGACCTATTATGGTACACCTGTGTGTGAAACATCGCATTACAGATATTTAATACCAGTTTAATACATCGTAAGACTAAAAACATTACAAAAAAACAGGAAAGAGACAGGACAGCTTAACTGTCAGGTCTTATGTTGCATTAAACAAGCAATCTAGTGCAAATCTCGAAATGACATTTTGAGGTAGTAAGAGATATTTTTGGCGATGAAGAATCACACAACACCATTTTTAGTGTTCTGTACCTCAAAAGGAAAAAAAACGGAATACTTCGTTGTCCGTCCGTTCGTCTGTCTCTGATAATACCCTCTTTCTGAGGAACGCGTGGATAAAGATAAAGCTAAGTCAACGCAATAAAACAATACGGCCATTTATGCGACATATTTTGATACTCGTAAATACATCAAAACCTATAGGGTACTTCACGGTGACCTAGTATGACAAGAAGCAAGGTCTCGCAGCACAAGTAGGTAAAGGAGAAAGTCAGAAAATCGTTCATTTGCAGTTTTATCACATTTTTTTTTGCATTTACTATCTTACATTTGCAGTTGGAGAATTGACCGTGACGTAGGTATGTCGATGTACCTATGTGAGAACTTTTTTTCAACGACAATGTTAAGTTTGTTCTTGGGATAAATTGATCCCAACTACGGAACCCTTCATCCCTTTCCCTTCACTGGGCGTGGTCTGATACTCATTTGGCTGGTTTTTAGGGTCTCGTAGTAAACAAGGAACCCTTATAGTTTCACCACGTCCGTCTGTCTGTCTGTCTGTCCCCAGCCAGCTCAGAGACGCTTAATACTAGAGAGCTGTAATTTGGCGTAGGTATACATATTAATCAAGTATACCAAGTGCTAAAACCCCTTGAAAAAAAAAATATTTTTAGAGTAGCTCCACTAATATCATCCCTACAGGACGGGGATGATATTATTTTTCTCGTCTATCCCATGGTGTGGTATCGTTGGATAGGCCGTTCAAAAATATTGCAGGTCTGTGAACACCACTTTTCGATTCAAGGATCCGTTTGCGTAATATTAAGTATTAATGTGCTAATTTTTGTTAGAGCCAAGTGCCCCCCCCCCCCTCCCCCTATCCAGCTAAATGGTTTTGACTTGACCGGTTTTTTTTTTTTAATATAACAAAAACAAAATATTGCATCAGACTCAGACTTATTCACAATAATATCCGATAGCGACAAAAACAGTTCAATAAAAACGTTACCTTCACGGACATAGGTAGAAACGTATCTACTTTTGTAGCTAATTAGTATTTTACTTAGCTATTAGAAGTCACGGAACAGGCAACAATAGTCAATGATGTAAATGACAATAGTTAGGTCGTGCGCACGCGCGCATAACCAGCCAGTATTATGTCCGAGCAAAAGTCATTAAATCGAAGGATTTATTTCACATCATGTCACACATAATGTCCAAAATGAAAATGGACACAATTTGCAATTGTGTCCATTTTCATAGATAGATCAGCGTCAGCTCTAATTCTATTTTTCCCGTTGATGGACTTAAAGGAACTCACGTCATTCGTTATCCCGTACAGTTATGGACATAAGTGATGTCAGTATTCTTTGTCATCGAGAGCTCCACCAGTTTTGTAACTTAATCGCTCAGGTCTTTCACATAGCTAGCCCAGATACCTATACATCGTTACAGTTTTCAAACTGTCTGTTATTCTGAACTTTCTAAAACTACTCCAAATAAAAGCCCATAGCCGAGCGGATTCATTGTTATTAGGTACTTATTCATGGATGATATTATTTGTAAAGACCGCACCAAGTTTTATTTAAATTTCTCAATCCAGCGCCCATCTGCGACCCAGTTCTTGCTCTAAAAAGCTTACAAAAACATTGAATTACATATGAATAGAAACTGGATTGAATACATTAATACGTAATTTGGTACGGGCCCAGTATTTAGGGAGAGAATAATGCATGGCGCAAATTTTAAATAATATCCGATATTATTTGTGTGACCCCTCTAATTGCACGTGTAGAACAAGTTTCGACATGATTGTAGCCAGATGCTGGCCCTAAAGATATATCTGTACTTATAATATTTTATCTGAACGAACCCATGCACAGTGGAACGAATGTATGGGAGCGGTTGGACGTAGACATGTCCGAAAAAAAAGAGTAAAATTATGCCAAACTAATGATGCCATCTTATTCGATTACTTAATGCCTTCATAACTTGTGGTGATGAATTTCTTCATAACTCCCATATTTCGGGAGTAATTTGAGAAAATGTGAAATTTTACTATGAAAATGAGTGTATCGAGCTCTCTCCCTCCTGATTCCGGGCTTGTTTCAAGTAGTTGTCTCTAATATCATAATGCTAATACTAAGAGCTATATTTAATACTAAGACACATAGTGCGCCAAATGTGCACTTTCTGGGATAAAGAGTGATGTTTATTTTATAACACAATTTTTTTATTTTTTGTTTATTTTGTTGATTAAAACCGTTTTTCTAAAGGTTTACCTTATTACAATAACATTTCTGAGCAGCCAATTAGAGAAGATATAAGCTAATTAGGATATATAATTAGGGACTTAAGGTTTACATATAAAACTGATGCACTAATGATTACTGATAAGAACATTGCTATTATTTAATTACTAAATGGCTCTTAATACACTAATTTAGCATGCATCATTTACTAATTATCACAATAACTAATTACCTTGCAATATTTAACAAAGGATACCTGGGATACCTGGATTTTATATAAATAGGTCACTATTAGTAACTTTAAAATCAGTGTTGATTTACACCTCGTTGTATCCAAGCTAATCTCGCAATGTATTTTCCAAATTTTAATACAAATCTTGATATTCACGTTGCTTTATGCGCACGCGGACTTTAACTATTTGTTCAGTGTTTTAAAAGATAACAGTTGTGTTCAGTTATGTGAAAGTGCTGAAACAAGTTTAAAAGACTGGTGTCGTCGATTTTGCTACCGCATTTATGCAAAATGGACACAGTCTGGAAGAAGCACAGATAAGTTTCGGAAGAAACATGAGATTTGGCTACAGGCTGCAATTCAATGGCCGGAATTACAGAATGAAAATATGGAACCTTCTACAGAAAATATAAGTGACGTCATCGAGCCCATAATTTCTCCTGCTAAATCTGATGCTTCAACTTGTACACATCCTAGTCCTCGTAAATCTTTTGAGGACCTTAGTAACCGGCAAAAAAGAAGACGCACTGAAGATAGTCTTTCATGCAGCAGTAGCAGCGCTGAAATTATGTTTTCGGCCGAAAGGGCGCTTCAAAAGGCAGGACAAAGCGATACAGCTTATGTTATGAAATACTTGACGGAGAATCCAGAAGAGGCCTCAAAAATCAAAGCCTTCATTGAAGGTAAATCAATTCAGGTACGGGAAATATCCCCTTTGAAGGCATTGGCTCTTTATGTATCGATGAACTTATCGAAATGGCGCTATAACACTCTTCGGGATTTCAACACTCAAGAAGGAGCTCTTCAATACCCGAGTTACTACATGTTGGTTAAAGAAAAAATTAAGTGCTATCCGGCCAAAGAAGATCTCACAGTTACAGAGAGCTCTGCAAAAATCAAATTACAAGCCTTGATGGATTTAACCTCAAGAAGACTTATTAGGTCGTTAGAAACCCCTGTTGATCCCAATCAACAGCTCGTATTGACCAGCAAATGGGGTTTTGACGGATCATCTAGCCAAAGCATTTATCATCAAAGGACGAGTGAAGATGAGCAAATCGATCTTGCTAGTAATTTTATGATTAGTCTTGTACCACTGCGGCTCGTCTCAAAAGGTGTAACAATTTGGGAAAACGAGCGACCATCTTCCACTTCATTTTGCCGGCCAATATTGTTTAAGTTTATAAAGGAAACCAAAGAAAATGTGCAGAGAGAGATGGCTGAAATCGAAGCAGAGATTGAAGCCTTAACTCCATCCACCATCACTGATGGAATTAGTGTCAAACACCAACTGCTGTTGACAATGATTGATGGTAAAATTCATTCCATTATATCCAATACAGCAGCTTCAGTGTGTGACATATGCAAGGCTTGTCCTAAAGAAATGAATAATTTAGAGTTAATCAAAGATAAACACGCAAACGAGGACATGTATAAATATAGCTTAAGCACCCTTCACGCTTGGATTCGCTCAATGGAATGCTTATTACACATTTCCTACAAATTAGACATAAAATCATGGCAAGTAAGGGGTGATATAGCAAATAGGCAAGTTGATGACAGGAAGAAAAGAGTTCAAGAGGCTGTAAGAAGAGAAACGGGCTTACTTCTCGATGTTGTGAAACAAGGCAGTGGATCCACCAACAATGGCAACTCGGCAAGGAGATTTTTTGAAAACTACACTAAATCTGCTGAACTGACCGGAATAGATGCTATGCTTTTAAGAAAAATCTGTGTGATCTTGCAGTGTATCAGGAGAGAAGATCAACGTAACTAAATTCCGAGAGTTCTGCTTTGATACTGCTAAGCTTTACGTGGAGTTATACCCATGGTATTATATGCCTTCTTCACTTCATAAAATTTTAATGCATGGGCCAGACATAGTTCAGAACATGTCAATTGTGCCCATTGGTTTTCTATCCGAAGAGGCATCTGAGGCTAGAAATAAAGATTTTAGAAAATATAGAGAGGGGCATTCTCGAAAGCATAGCAGTATCTCATGCAATGAAGATATTATGCACAATCTTTTACTGTCTTCTGATCCACTTGTTACAAGTATCCGTCCAAAAGGAAATAAGTTTGTAAAAAAATCTTCTTTTAAGGAATTTTATGAGCTTACGGATTCTGAGAAAAGTGATATCGAATTTGTTAACATAAATGATTTAGCGGACATCGATTCTGAATTTGAATTAATTGATGATGATGATGATGACGAAGATAATTAAATGATGTTATTGTTTTAAAATGTGTAACTTAGTAAATTAGAGCTTACATCTTAATTATTTATTGTACTTTTAATGAAACTAGGTAATTTATTATCAACTTACTTAAAAGTCATACTCTCATCAGTTCTTGTGAATATTTTTGTTAATATATATTTCTGTATATATATAATATATTTATAGACCTCTTAATAAGTCTGTCTGCGGTTTAAAGTAAATACAAATGGGGAAAAAACGTTTTTTTTTTTAAATTTTCATTTCCTTTTATCCCAGAAAGTGCACATTTGGCGCACTATGTGTCTTAGTATTAAATATAGCTCTTAGTAATAGCATTACGATATTAGAGACCGCTACTTGAAACAAGCCCGGAATCAGGAGGGAGGAGCTCGATACACTCATTTTCATAGTAAAATTTCACATTTTCTCAAATTACTCCCGAAATATGGGAGTTATGAAGAAATTCATCACCACAATTTATGAAGGCATTAAGTAATCGAATAAGATGGCATCATTAGTTTGTCATAATTTTACTCTTATTTTTCGGACATGTCCAACCGCTCCCATACATTCGTTCCACTGTGCCATGGAGCGAACCGATGCAAAATATTATACGAACGAAAAGGATTCTAGTTCTCATGTTTCGATGTCAATAGAAACGCAATGTAAGCCGATAGTTTACTGGTTTTGATCCAGATAATAATAAGAATAGCAATATTATTAGATACTATTTTGAGACTATAAATGTGTCACTGATGAAAAAGACAAGATCAAAAGTTCACCAGACACCTTTGTTATCCTTGCGCCAATTTAACAAATAAGCCATGAACTAAATGCGTGGGGTAAATCTAGTTTATATTCTTCGGATTTGTTATTAAAATATTCATTGATATTCATTCTATTCTAAATTTCTAACCATCAATATGGACACTCGTACACTGTACTGTTTTAAACGTAACGTTATGCTCGCGGTGGTCTGTTTTTATAATCTGTGGGGGAATACAGTCTTAACTTAGACAGTGTGGTTACTAATTATCTCCATAACTAGTTTTTTTATGAAACACGAGGGCACATGATTTATAAATACAAATTCTATATCGACCGTTCGTTTCAAGAGTTTAGAATTAGAACGCAAATAAAAAAAAATGTAAAGTGATTTGACAGTTCGTTCTTTCAACTGTTTTTTTAACAAAGTCGTTCCCAGTTGGTCGATAATGAGAACTGGTGATCTCATGCTGCTCCGTCATGTTTCGAGTCATGCAACCAAAATAAACAGCCGTAGCCCTGATGCAACTCCCGAATTGGACCTGTCGATCCCGTGTGGGTGTAATGTAGGCTATTATTTCATTTGCCTCTGCTAATATGCATTACCTACCATAAATCCATTTGTGATAAACCTTGCCTCGTTAATGCAGGTGTGTTATTATACCTTGTTGGGACATCAAACATTTTGTCTTTGATTTGCCTTTGGTCTTGTCTAGAAATTTGATGGATCTTGAATTATGATTTATGATTCTGGCTAGCTACATTAATTGTAGGTATCATTTTATTGCATTAATTAATAAAAAGCATAAAAGGTACTTAAATGTTAAATGATTTTACTACATATCTAGTTACAGCTGGTTTTGAGTCAAAATTAACTATTGTCGTTTTATTTTTATTTTTTTAAAACAGACTTGATATCGTTCAATGTGTGGTCAAAAACGCGCGGGGTTTTTTTCTTACCTGTGTTTATAAGGAAAATAATTTGTGTTAAGGTCAATTTCCTCATATCATTTTATTTTATACCGAAGTATAGGCAAAACTTCCCATGAGTTGATGAGTGAAACAAGTATGACTCACTGATTCCTAGTTATTGTGACCGTTTGAAGGTCAACGTCCGAATCATAGACTTTGGCTATTTTTTGGCAGCACATAGTGGCAATCGAACCGCAATGAGGCCGTCCGTTACTTTCGAAACTCTATGGGCCGAGTTCAAGTGTATTCTCCAATAAATAAATTAGGAAGTGTAAATTAAAAACCAGTGTTGTTTTTAAATTTAAGATTATTTCCTTGTTCAACTTGCTTTAGGAGTTGCAAGTATTAGTTTTGTGTATATTACAGATTGATTGTTTGAAGCAAAAGCCAATTTATGTACACTAGGACTTATAATTTGCTGTAGTAAAATGACACTTCTCACTGTCATTTCGTCAATAACATAAAACTTTTTAACGAAATGACAGTAAGAAGTGTAATCTTAAGTCCGGCTTTAGGTTATTCTACTCACAACCGCAACGGAAGCCGTACAGAAAAGGCTTCGTTCAAGGTCCTAGTCCCCTTCAGCTGACACACTTGTTAATTAAGGCTCCTACATACTGACGCGACTTGTCGCGCGACGCGACGCGACACAAAGACACCGCGTGTAGCGCTACAAGCGGTGCCTTTGTGTCGCGACGCATCGCGCGACAAGTCGCGCCAGTATGTAGGAGCCTTTAAGCCAATTGTGACAAAATCAAAGCTACACATTTCAAGTCTGGATTTATTATTATTATTATATTTATTGGATTATTTCACTCTGAACGTACCAAAGAAATAAAACATTTACCGACAGGCAACAGTTACTGACTGCACTCTTGATCTAGGTCGTGAGCACAGTTGTACTTGGTACCGCAGCGGACAGCGGTAACCGTTGGCTCACCACGATAGTACACAGCACTTGATAACGACAATTAAAATAGCCTCCGATATACATAATGTATTTATATACCAACGAGCATGAAGTGAGCAAAGACTGAAGGAAAATATAAAGGAAAACAATTATCGTAAAGCCGCTGCTAAAGAGGCACTCAATGTGATCGGTGTGAAAGCTAGTGCAGACAGTCGCGACGTAAAACCCGTAGAACAATTTTCGTGAAGTTTTCATAGAAATTGTTCCACCAGAGTCGCGTCGCGCCTGTCTGCACGAGCCTTGAGGGGTTATTGTATTGTTACGCCGTTCTCATATTCAAGTGAATCAGTAAATGCCGCATACATTTCCTGAAGCTGCCAACACTAAGTAGACATGGTTTGGTTAGTTTGTGGTTCTATGTTCATAATAGGGATAAAATAAGGAAACATTCAACTAAAAGGCTAAACACAAACAAGGATAATACACGAAGTATTATCCTTGTTGCGTGCTTTAGACATTTAGGTATAATATCATTCGTATACTCGGCTGGTGAGTGCAGTGGTGGCCCAGTGGTAACGGCCGCGACTTTACGAGTGTAGGTCGTAGGGTGGAACCCGGACAGGCGCTTATCTTTGTGTAAATCATTTTATCACCACTGCTCTCGTGAGGAAACCGGCATGTCCTAGAACCAAAAATACGAAGACATGTGACATCTACCAACCCGCACTGGGCCCGCGTGGTGGATTACGGCCCACTCCCTCTCACAGAGAGGAGGCCTGTGTCCCAGCAGTGGGAACATTATAGGCTGATTATGTACTCGGCTGGTTGAAGGCTGCTAACACTTGTGTTGATGGTAGAGGTTATTCCTCAAGTCTTACAAAAGTTTGCACTAAGACTTACTAAGAAGTAAACAAATTACATACCTCCTGCTTGCAAAACGTCCCCTGCTACATTAGGCTGCATTTTCAGATGTCCTGCTTCCTTTTCATGTCTATGATTCCTTAGTTGTCTCATCTGTATTGACCAAAACTAGGTCACTCCAATGTTAAAGCCTGGTCTTGCATAGGTCTTAAAATCACGTGTACTTCAGGCAGGACAGTGTGAGACGTCGCCATTAGTGAGGCTGAATAGGGAATGCTCCGAAGAGCTTCTAAGAGATTGCAGTCTCTTCGGAACATTCCCAATACACTTACCTGTAAATGCAAGAACAAAATAATGAGAGTTACATAAACAGAAACTGTCTATTTCCATGGTTCACGAATTAAAAGGAGATTGGGAAGAATTCCTTGAAAGAGGACGAAAAAAGTGAGTTTTAGAGTGATCCATAGTGATATTGTGTTCCAAGCTCAACAACAAACTAACTAGGTACATAAGATAATCATTAACTGATTATCTCATCTTCAGAATCTAGAACGAACCGTCACCTCTTAGCATAATCTTAACACCCGAAAACATGATAAACACTTTAACCAAAGTAATCTTATCGTTGCCATAACGATATCTGAGTATATTTAGATGTTAAAAGCAAGTGACGACGCGTGGGCGCATCAGCTCTGACTCATAGGACCAATAACATTATTCTAATGCACCGAGCCACCGAAGGACCAGCCTTCAATTAGCTTATTGCGTATCACAAGTTTATGGCATTCCATCGATCAATCGGTTCCAATAATACCATGCTTGCATGACTTAGAATTGTCATGAAATATCGGGCCATGAGCCAGACTGATTTGGGTACAGAAATGATCACAATTTTCTTTCTTGTGATCCAGAAGATGATCTGATCTCAAAGACTAAGGAGGAAGAAGAAGACGTACTTCCTCTTCCTTACATCAGTCTCAATGATTCTGGATAAACTTCAGTCTACCCTGCACTGAATTCAAATCCTTGGCAGTTTCCACTTGAAAGTGTAGCCTGTTTTTAACGGAGTACCTAATAAAATATCCTAGTGTTTGATCATTTTTGGTTTTTCAATATTAATCGACCTAAATGATTATCCCTACATGTGCCGATAAGGTCAACATGACACAGAAGCGAATTTTGTTTGTCACGATAATTCAATAAAAAATAATGAATGGTCTGTAAAGTCCATTGTGTAGTTTTATTCAGTAGGTACCCAGTCATTGTTCTTTTGTTTCCTTGTCGTAATCCGGGTTTAAACAGTTCATAATATGCTGTCTTTATGACCGTTTTTGAAACACCATTACATAAAAAAAAATTGTACTTACGCTCGCAGACTGTAGTCACTAAACTGACGACACCATAAATCCACCGATTCACGATTGGGATTACTTACATAATAATTATTACTTTATCATTGTGTAATTCCAAATATGACAATTAACAATGAAGTAGCTAGGTACTGGGTTACATCATTTTAAAGTCAATACTTTCATATCGCCAATGACGCAAGTTGTTATGTCATGCATGAAACATCAAGGATCGGGCAATATTGCTGTGGTTACTGAATGCAATATTTGCTTTTGGTTTTTGCATGAAATCATTTATTACAACAGTATTTCATTGGATCTACGGAAAATTGCTTAACCACAGACTATGAAATACAGAATATGGTCTACGAATTATCTTTGACGAACTAATTTTACGGCTTATAACCCACACTTTAAGGGTCGGCTAATCGCCGTTGACCTTGGCCATACAAATTTGCGTCGCGCTCACGCCCCGCCGCTGTTCGGTTTCATAGGAAATATTTATTTTTAGTAACGAAAATATAAATATTTGAAAAACATCACAAATACAATTATAGATAATAAAATAGTCTGTTCATAGAAAAAACAATCATGAAAATATATTAAGTAGTTTGAAAATAATATCGTATTTTATGCTTTCGGTAGACATTACTTCCTGAATTTATTTCACATAGTATTTTACTACAATACCTTAATATTCGCATAGAGAATAGCATGATGTGTATGCATCTTATTTTTTTGTGCATAACTTAATTGCATTATGTGAAGTCGTAATAACAGATTTAAAAGTCATTAAGATCATATATCTGCGCCTTAAGGCATGATGTTAGTTAAAACCGTCTATGGACAATTTAAGTATTCAGTTAAATTATACATAATTACCAATCCTCAGACTGAAATACAGACTATGGTCTGCGGATTATCGTTGGCGAACTAATTTGACGGCATTCATGACACGATGTTAGTTAAAAGCGTCTATGGTTAGTGGGTAAATAATTAAAGTGTTTAGTTAAATTGGTCTTCACAGCAATATTAAGTTAAGTCTTGTTCTAATACAAAACTATAAAAGCTAACGGATCATACAATAACTGAGAAATTGTTAAGTTTAATATTGTTGAAAAGCGAGTTAACTGGGAGGCGAAGAGTTAAAACAAAAATACTTTGGATTAAAGCATATTTAAATACCGTTTAACTAACCTAGGCCTTAACCGAGCGGTACTTACATACCTTTTCATAACGAAACTGTTCTTCTGAAGATGAGAAATATAGCAACAGCAATTTATAGGCTTGTTTCCACCACAAATGACCACACATACACACACATTTAGCGCTAAGCATAGGTAATCAATTTCGATCGAAAAGATCTTTCTGTCTCTGTCAACTTCAAAAGGTTGACAGAAAAAGAACGATGTTTTAAATTCGTTTAGCACTAAATGTGATTTGTGATGCAAACGAGCTTTAGCGACCTCTTCTTTGAGTTCCCAGCATGTTTCAACATCAAATACCAAAACCTGTTTAGAAATAACAGTTAAGGTAATCTAAGGTCCTTGTTTCCAATTGAGTTAACACTGGCTGGATAAAAACTTGATCTTCCCGTGCGCGAGAGCAGTTGCTCAGGCGCAGACCAAAAAGTCGGCGCATTCCATTGTTGATTGGAAACAAGTCGTGGTCGCGCGCTCCAATGGGAAAAGTCGCACAGCACTGAACTTATGAAGCGATGAACGATCCACGAGTGGAGTCGGTATCTCGGATTTGTACCTATCTGTTCGGTAACACTCTCACAGGGATTGGCACTATTGATACAGCTTAGTTTCTAAGGTGACATTTTAACAGAATAGACCGGCTGATGCTGGGGATTGACACTATTGATACGTCTTAGTTTCCACGGTGACATTTTAACAGAATAGACCGGCTGATGCTGTGGATTGACACTATTGATACGTCTTAGTTTCCACGGTGACATTTTAACAGAATAGACCGGCTGATGCTGGGGATTGACACTATTGATACGTCTTAGTTTCCACGGTGACATTTTAACAGAATAGACCGGCTGATGCTGTGGATTGACACTATTGATACGTCTTAGTTTCCACGGTGACATTTTAACAGAATAGACCGGTTGACTCTGTGGATTGACACTATTGATACGTTTTAGTTTACACGGTGACATTTTAACAGAATAGACCGGCTGATGCTGGGGATTGACACTATTGATATACCTTAGTTTCCAGAGTGACATTTTAACAGAAAAGACCGGCTGATGGTGGGGATTGACACTATTGATATACCTTAGTTTCCACGGAGACATTTTAACAGAATAGACCGGCTGATGCTGGGGATTGACACTATTGATATACCTTAGTTTCTAGGGTGACATTTTAACAGAACAGACCGGCTGATGGTGGGGATTGACACTATTGATATACCTTAGTTTCCAGGGTGACATTTTAACAGAATAGACCGGCTGATGCTGGGGATTGACACTATTGATATACCTTAGTTTCCAGGGTGACATTTTAACAGAATAGACCGGCTGATGCTGGGGATTGACACTATTGATATACCTTAGTTTCCAGGGTGACATTTTAACAGAATAGACCGGCTGATGCTGGGGATTGACACTATTGATATACCTTAGTCTCCAGGGTGACATTTTAACAGAAAAGACCGGCTGATGGTGGGGATTGACACTATTAATACGTCTTAGTTTCCACGGTGACATTTTAACAGAATAGACCGGCTGATGCTGGGGATTTACACTATTGATACGTCTTAGTTTCCACGGTGACATTAAAACAGAATAGACCGGCTGATGCTGGGGATTGACACTATTGATACGTCTTAGTTTCCACGGTGTCATTTTAACAGAATAGACCGGCTGATGGTGGGGATTGACACTATTGATATACCTTAGTTTCCAGGGTGACATTTTAACAGAAAAGACCGGCTGATGGTGGGGATTGACGCTATTGATATACCTTAGTTTCCAGGGTGACATTTTAACAGAAAAGACCGGCTGGTGGTGGGGATTGACACTATTGATACGTCTTAGTTTCCACGGAGACATTTTAACAGAATAGACCGGCTGATGCTGGGAATTGACACTATTGATACGTCTTAGTTTCCACGGTGACATTTTAACAGAATAGACCGGCTGATGCTGGGGATTGACACTATTGATACGTCTTAGTTTCCACGGTGACATTTTAACAGAAAAGACCGGCTGATGGTGGGGATTGACACTATTGATATACCTTAGTTTCCACGGAGACATTTTAACAGAATAGACCGGCTGATGCTGGGGATTGACACTATTGATGTACCTTAGTTTCTAGGGTGACATTTTAACAGAAAAGACCGGCTGATGGTGGGGATTGACACTATTGATATACCTTAGTTTCCACGGAGACATTTTAACAGAATAGACCGGCTGATGCTGGGGATTGACACTATTGATACGTCTTAGTTTCCACGGTGACATTTTAACAGAATAGACCGGCTGATGCTGGGGATTGACACTATTGATACGTCTTAGTTTCCACGGCGACATTTTAACAGAATAGACCGGTTGATGCTGTGGATTGACACTATTGATACGTCTTAGTTTCCACGGTGACATTTTAACAGAATAGACCGGCTGATGCTGGGGATTGACACTATTGATACGTCTTAGTTTCCACGGTGACATTTTAACAGAATAGACCGGCTGATGCTGGGGATTGACACTATTGATACGTCTTAGTTTCCACGGTGACATTTTAACAGAATAGACCGGCTGATGCTGGGGATTGACACTATTGATACGTCTTAGTTTCCACGGTGACATTTTAACAGAATAGACCGGCTGATGCTGGGGATTGACACTATTGATACGTCTTAGTTTCCACGGTGACATTTTAACAGAATAGACCGGTTGATGCTGTGGATTGACACTATTGATACGTCTTAGTTTCCACGGTGACATTTTAACAGAATAGACCGGCTGATGCTGGGGATTGACACTATTGATACTTACGTCTTAGTTTCCAGGGTGACATTTTAACAGAATAGACCGGCTGATGCTGGGGATTGACACTATTGATACGTCTTAGTTTCCACGGTGACATTTTAACAGAATAGACCGGCTGATGGTGGGGATTGACACTATTGATATACCTTAGTTTCCAGGGTGACATTTTTGAGATAGATCGACTGGAGACGACAGGAACGTAGGTGTTCGAAAACCTAGTGTTTTTCGAATTTTATTTAGATATTTTATTTTATTTGTTATATTTTCATTTAATAATTTTTTTGAAAGCCAGTCTCCCCCAGTTCTTAACTATTTTAAACCCTGTTGAATAAACACATTTTTATCGTTCTTTTAATTTTCACGAGAAACTCCACAACTTTCCTGCCGAAATGTGAGTGTAGGCTATACACCTCTGCCCTACCCTTCATGAGTACAAGCGTGATGTTATGTTAATGTAACTTTATAACTGCATCTTCAATTGTGTTTTTCCGAGAGGTTATTATTCTATTAGTCATTATAATAAACCATTGAATGAATCTTATCTAATATTACGTAAATGGTTTTATTCAAGCACCAGGTTTTAATTTTAATTTCTACTTGCCCGTCGATGTTCAGTAATTTTAATATTGACTGATAAGAGGGGATTCCACTTTTATCGGTAAACGAACAGTACTACCGTCTACGAGGTAGACTTTTCACTATACCGCAATCCCGACCGCTGCACAATCAAATTGATATTATTGGCTATCGAGCGAGCGTCTACGACGGCAATTTTCTTCTACGATACTACTACGCAAATACTACGAGATCTACTACGACTTCTACGCAACTACGTCTTCTACGTAATCACTACGAATAACGCGCGCGAAAATACCCCCGTAGCACTGAGTGTAGCTGTGGCGGAGCAAGATCTGATGTGGGCCAGGTACACTTCGCGAGGCCCTCTGGTGGCGCGAGAAGACGGATTTTATAAAATAAAAAACATTTTCTTTGACTAGCAGAAAAAAAATCAAAAAAATATAATTAAAAAATCAGAAATTTCCTGTTTTAACCTTACTGAACTCTTTAATAATTGTATCGTAAATCAACTTAGATGCTATCGAGTTACTAGATGCTATCGAGTTGTTAGATGTTATATCTGCTTCAATAGATAAAACTGCCAACGCTGAAAGTCTTTCTTGACTCATTGAATTTAATAAATATTTTAAATTTAGAAAAGCTCCTTTCGGCGGAGGCTGTACTTACCGGTATTGTTAACAAAATTCGGACTACTCGTATATACACATCTTGACAATTTTTTTTTTATATTTGCTCTTTTGGAATATTTTTACTTAACCGCGAACTTCGAGGGTTTCAAGTAATGCATAAGTCTTCGAGGCGCGAGGCCCCTCGGCCCGCGAGGCCGTGCGCTGTGGCCCACGTCGCCCACGCCTTACGCCGCCTCTGTGTGTAGTTTCGTTATCATGACGATATTTTCGTAAGCATACATAGATACCAAGTTATTTGACGTTAGTTATAGGCCTCTTGCCTTTTACCTTTTACTTGCCAACTTTTTTTTTTATTCAATGTTCCAAGTAAGTAAGGCTATAAGTAAGTATACAGGGTCAAATTGAATAAGCTAGCGGAACTCTGCAGACGTGATGCGTTTCGACATCTAAAAACGATAATAAATAAAAATTCATGTATTTTTTTTGGGTTTACGACCTCTGCTAGTGTTGTTACTTGAAGTATAAGTTGGGAAAAACTGTTTTCTTTTGTTTTATCGTGTTTAAATATTGATGTCGATCACATCTGTGAAGTTTACAAAAAAAAAAACGATATTTCAAGTGACTATACAAAGTTTGGTCCATGACCTAACAAAAAAAAATCTTTAAATTAATTTCCATTTTATGTTTAGACATCGATACGTCTGCGGAGTTTCACTAGCTAATTTAATTTTGACCCTGAAGATAATACAGTCTTTTTCTACGGAATTTCTTTTTAGAATACTTTATTGTTTTTTTTTTTTATATAAATAACTGTTCTTCAACAACCGTTCTTTGGACAGTAGTAGAAAGTAACGCGTGCAATATTGTTGGTGTCTTAAGTTATTATCACTACTAAAATAAAGGCTTATCCACCATCGGGTGGCTGTATGTGTCGGCGGTCGTAGCGACCCAGTGCAGGGCGTAATGCGGTGCAATCACCGTGCGTTCCCGTGAGAACGCGACCGACCCCGCGCCCGCGCCGCACCTCGCATGCCGCGTCGACCGAAAGGTCAAATAGAATTCGCGAAAATCTACTTTTCATAGCTTAGAGGGATTTTCTTCGTAATGCTGTTAGTTTTAAGGAAATTAAGTACTAAGTAGGTATTATAAATTTGTTAAAAAACTTTTATGTGTTTTCCTGTACATAATGAAATGAAATCTTTTATTTCCAGATATATAAATCCACGCACGACTTTCAATAAATACATAAATAGATAACGTAATAAATAAATATACAATATCACATTCAAATTACACAAACAACGTCGAATACCCAATTCGCTGCCAATGGAGCAGCGCATTAGGTATAATGATAATTTATTTTTTCTAGGGTCGGCAAACTAAAAAACATAAGTTAAAAAGTCATACTATTCAGGAATAACTAAAAACTATATAAAAAAAAACGTTAAACTATAAATTCAAATTTATTGGAATATTGAGATGTTTTTAATTAATACTAACATGCACTTAAATATGATTTGACATAAATATAATAAAAAGCGATTTTATGACTTAAGTTACAACAAACACCAAGTGCATAGTAGGTACGTGTGACTTAAGTGTATGAGAACAGTACATTTCATTATAAACTATATTTTAGTTAACAAACAAAAGCTACTTCTATAAACGTAAAATATTTACTATGCATAATTTATATACTAGCCTATATTTATAATTTTTAATTAACTATTTATTCATCTTCTACCACTATCTAAAATATCAGGGTCAGTATTACGGATATTGTTCACAGTAGGCAAATCTAAATAAAATCTGTGAAAAACATCGGGTATTAGGGAGAGTAAGGAAATCAGATCATCTTTTTTTTCTTTATATATCGGTAAGGGCTGTACCGGTATAACAGAAATAGTGTCAGGTATGGCAAAAACTCGACGTTTCAAGTTTAATTTGGAAAATTGACTTGGAAATAGCGTTTCTTGCTCAGTAAAGCTTCCGAAACAGTGGGTCTTAAAATGAACATGGACAAGACAAAGGTCGTGTAAAATGCCCATGTTACACCCACTCTCATGAAGATCGGAGACGTTACGCTCGAAGTTGTGGACGAGATGTTTACCTAGGACAAACTGTCCAGTTAGGTAGGTCCAACTTCGAGAAAGAGGTCGACTCGGCTGGGCAGCGTTCGGGAAGCCACGCAATATATTCTCGTCCCACATACCGCAGTGTCTCAAGACGAAAGTCTTTGACCAGTGCGTGTTGCCAGTGATGACCTATAGCACTGAAACGTGGTCGCTTACAATGGGCCTTATTAAAAGGCTGAAATTCACTCAAAGGGCAATGTAGAAGGCTATGCTTGAAGTTTCCCTACGTGATCGAATCAGAAATGAAGAGATCCGCAGGCAAACCAAGGTTACCGACATAGCCCGAAGAATTGCCAAACTTAAGTGGCAGTGGGCAGGGCACATTGCTCGCAGAACAGATGGCCGATGGGGCCGAAAGGTTCTGGAGTGGCGACCGCGTACCGGAAGACGTAGCGTTGGAAGGCCTCATACAAGGTGGACCGATGACCTTGTGAAGGCCGCAGGAATCCGCTGGATGCGGGAAGCGCAAAACTGGTCGAAGTGGCGGTGCTTGGGTGAGGCCTATGTTCAGCAGTGGACGTCTTTCGGCTGAAATGATGATGAACGATGAGCTTGTCTATCGTTCAATGATATACGCTCCTTACATTTCATTCGACACGTCCCTAGCTCTTTCATTGTTCTGCTGGAAACAACTTTACCTTTTAATGTTTTATAAGATTGACCTGTGTTGCGTTTTATTTTCTTATCCTGTTTCATAATGCGAATATTTTTTTTTTGGAGATGTTTCGACCGCGTGTGTCAGTGTTTCGGCTCTTCGATCCATATCCGGATGAATCGATATATCACTGGACATCGACGAATCTGTTGTTGTTTCTGGGAGTTCAAAATGTGAATCCATGACATAATCATCACTTGAGAAATCTATTTCCCGATTAGTAAACATAATGCCAGCGTGGCCTGATGATGTGGAAGGCATGTATTCTTCTACCGCCATTGTGCCTATAGAGTGCTGTTCACCTAAAAATAAAAAATATACTGTAAAGGCTAATAAAATAATCGTTTCAATGATTTATTTAAGATTGATGCTATAATAAACTGATGATTTTTACTAAAACTGCAAAAGAAAGATAAATATACTTAATTTCTAATTTAAATCAAATATGACAAACGTACCTTCAACATTTGAGTTTCTCCTCAGCACCATCTCAACTAATTTCTTTCCTCGTTGAGAATCCATAGTAATATTACTTAAATATTTTAACTAAAATATCACACACCACACAACTGTCCTTTTTATAAATCAGAGCAAAACTTACTTGACTAGTGACCCAAATCTTAACACTTAATTTTTTCCTAAGCAATAAATAATAATTTGAGTACCTACACTACCTACCCCCGAGTTCAACGTTGAGATAACGCGACGCACTTAACGTTCCTAATAACATATTATATATAAGTCACGTTCTGTATGCATGAAGTTTGAGACCGTCAAGTGTTCCTTTTAACATAACTCAACTTATGTTTTTTAAAACGCCGCCGCAAGATTCATGCGAATCAAGAGGTTGAAAAAGGACGCCACTTAAATTCGAGCCCGAACAAGCGATCATGCATGGCTTATGTCAATGTGCTTTAGTCTGCCGATGTATTGATTTAAATTAATGATTATGGTACAAAGAAAAAATAAAGCAATTTTTTGACTTATGTGCTTTAGTCCGCCGACCCGACATTTTCTTAGAGTTTGTGCTGTCTTAAGGCAGGGCAAAGACCTCCGTTCCTGCCTTATGATAGCCTAGTTTAGTATTTTATGATAGAAGTAAAAAATAGCTTAGGTAGGTAGGTACCTACTATATGCATCAGTGTTGTCAATAACAGATAAGGGAAAGACAAACACAACAAGAAGATAATAAAAAGTTGGTCAACAATTACATTGTTACGAAAAAAAGGAAGCCATTGTTTATGAATTCAATTAATAACAAGATAATTACTGTGTAGTCTAGAATTGTCTGTTCTGTTTAATGATTTGATAAGTAACCACCTACATTTCTTATGACGATACCTAACTAATGACTACAGAATGTAGTTTTCGATGTCTGTCAAACAACCTGGTTTTCCTAAACAATTTACTAATTCTATTTTAATGAGTTTGAACGTGTTATGGTAATTTGGGCCGAGTCGACGTCCCTGCATAATCGTTTGAAGGACGGACGGACCGACATTCCATAGCAAAGAGAAAGGGTTCGTTTCATTACGGACTTTTTAATTTTGTAACTTTTTAATTTTATATAACACCCAGAGCGGACAGAACCTTGATACACTACTTTGTTGTCTTGTAGTGCACTTTAACTGGATTGGAATGAAGTGTGCTTATTTTATAGTCAATTTTATTGATTTTAAACAGGATAACTGCGATTTATATGGCTTCACGTCATCATGTACGAGTACTTGCTATAGAAAAAGATGATATTTCCTACTACTTGCACAATTCCCGGTAACAAGTCCATGTGAAAACATCAAACAATGCAAAGAAAGAGAGACGGGTCTCAAAGAAACAGCTCATTGAAGACGCTTAACATAACACCAGCGAAGAAAGACCTACCTCGCCCCTCTCCCGAGGTGTAAGCACTCGTTGAAGGGGGGTAGCTCTCGCGTATTATCATAGATCTTTTGTAAATGGGCGACCCGTTCACATGCATTCATTGAGGTCCCTTCACACGGTCAAAGGCGACAAAAAATAATACAAAAACCGTTACGCTCCCGAAAAAATGTTCCCATAACTTGTGAATGTCTGTCATTGAGAAATCTGTATAAAGAGACCATGTGTGGCGGGAATCACTTTAAACTGGAACGTTATGTTACTAAATAATAAAAAAATACTGATAACTTCCCAGATTGGACAGTATTTAGTTACAATAGGAATTGATATCAACGTTTCTGGACAGAGTAACTCGATAGGCTGGCAGATGAAATAATTATAATAACAATAGCAAGATGATAAAAATGTATTGCTTATCATCGATAACTTATAGTACTTAAATAACAAAGCCACCATTCAATAACAAGGCAAAATATTTGTGTTATTAAAACGAAACTGCTACAATGCAAGCACACATGGATCACAAATGTGCGTGGGACCGAGTAATGAATGGACCAAAGACATGGGACCGCAGCTCATAATCATTCTCACGGTTTGTGCTTAGATAAAAACTTTATGACACGACCCGACAGAAAATACTGATAATTTGTTAGATATGAAGTTACAGACGAGAATAGACAGACAAAAGTTTAATATTTCAGATAACACTGAAAAGAATCGATATTTTTTGGGAGACAGAAAAATCACAACTAGCTCTCTGGGACGACTTTGTCTCTTTAGTGTGGAATGCCAGCGAGGGCCGTCGTTCGAAGGAACATTAAGCTATCATGCCATCAGTGCGTCCTCGTCTGGTCTGCATTCTTAAGCCGGGTCCGGTCCGCCTTAGGAATGTCTGCAACCAGCAACCCGAGACGGAAGGAGCAACGGCGGAAGCGGTTCATAGAACCGAACTGCAGCGTTCTAGAACGACATTCAAACCATTGCAACGTGCATCAAATATAAACCATGCGTTTGCACGTTAAAGTCTAATTTTACAGTTGTAACATTCTCGAAGTTGCCGGCTACGAAATTTTATCTCAGTTAGTGGCATTAACGCGATAAGTAGTAAAGAATTTACAAACAATTTTAGGCCTTTGGTCTTCATATATAAAGTTCAAAAAGAAATTATTTGAATTCGTTACATAATTTAACGGTTCACGAACATTCTGCGCCGCAGCGCGCAACCGTTTCGCTCCACTGTACCGTGCATCCTGCCTCATACAAGTTGTAATTTTCCAAGTATTTTACTTTACCAAAGCCTTTTCGCACGAGATTATCAATTTCTATGTAATTAAGCAATCAAAGATATAGTTGCTGTACCCACAGATATAATGTTCGCAACTGGTCACTACCAATTGGGCAGAGAACGTGCAGGCAGCCTGCACGTTCTCTGCCGAGTTCTAGACCGTGTTGCAACAGCTATAACAATCTTTTGTGTCGAAACCGTGGTAATCTTATTGGTTACGGTTAAAGCGAACAAATATTTAACTTCGGGATTCCAAGAGCTTGTGTTTTGACTGGCACGTCAAGGACCGTAAATTTTCGTAGAGTGCGAATGTTCATTTATGGCGTGTTGATTCGTGCGAAGTTTTCCTGTTTGCCCGTCGCGTTTGGGACCTCCCGCCGCGGCCCTGCGTTCATGGAGGTTTACGTTTCTCATGGCATTTTGTTTTAAAAACTCATAAAGGCGTCACAAATTGCTGCAGTCGATTGTTGATTAAACAATTGAGCGGGCCCCGCATGCATCGTTCGTCTCAATTGTAAACTGTTATTGGAAATCAATTGACACGAAGTATATTGAGTCAACGAGTTCGATGAGTGACATCCTCTCTGATCATCACGTTCGTTTGTTATGTTTTAAATTATTTCCCGGTAATTATACAAGTTTATAATATCTTGACACGTCGGGGCCACTGTTCTTATCTTTCAGAACGCGATATTATGAGAAATGATCTTTCAACTGCCGTCGACGCCACTCTGGTCCAATGAGACTATGAAGAAATCAACAAGTAGGATTCAATTGAGGCACGCCTTAATAAAACACTGGCTACAAAGTTTGTGTTTTCATTAATTTACCTTTTGTATCAAAAAGCAGTCGATCGAATGGAACTAGTAGGTATTATCTACGATTCTTTTCTACTTGATGACTTATCAATTGATTAAAGTCATCAAAATCTGAACAAAGTTCCGGTACCTAAGCTCAAATAAAAAAGTTGAATGAACTCAACCTCAATCCAGGAAGGCGTGCCATGCAGGGTGACGCTAACGTTATTCATTCTCTGATTTTGCTAGCACAGTGAAAGTGAGGTCGCGGCGCTTTCTATCCGCAACGCGGCGCGGCTCGCCGACGACGTGAAGTACCGCCTTGCGAAAGCTACCACCGAACAACCAGACAGCTAGTCAGTTCGTTCAAATAGAAAGCTGGCGTGAGCAATCTACGGTTACATCTCGGATATTTCCTTGTAATTATGTGGTTGGCAGTTAAGCTACAGATTTTCTTTTTTCCCGACACCATAATGTTTACAGTTGTGTCCCAAATGGTCCCAAATGTCGTAAAATTGGATGAGGTGGCCAGCTTTAAAACATATACTTACTTAAAATGTTTAGGTTCTTTTTTTTTTAATCTATGCACCCACGACAACAGTCAGTTTGGAAAATGTCTACGTTTACTCGCACATACTACCGTACCAGAAGTAACTTGTTATATCTGATTCTTTTCATTTTGTTGGCGTTTTCAGCGTTGATTCCTGCAATTTTTGTAACATTCTACTCTAGTTCTGCTTGTTCTGAGAACACGCTGTCTCACTTTTATTTGACAACAGGAAATTACTCTTATTTCACTAAAAAACATCTTCTTAGACCTCCTTTAACTTACGCTGCTTGATGTGAGTTTACCTATGCTTTTTTATTTCTTAGAACGCAACAGTTTGAGATCAGTTTTGAGTCTAGATAAATATCAGAATTGGCGTTTATATTTCCCAATCACATATTAACAGACAGACACGCTTTAAAAGCAATGCCAGCTTACTTGTGTCAGTAGGTTCGGAGTTACAGACGATGGCATAACTTCACATAGCCCCACATGACGCGCTGCACCCGCGATGTTGTGTAAATATCCCTCTGTTCCCTGAACATGTGCCTTTCACCAGCACAATGCAGTGTATCATAATATGTGCGTGAACGCATTCTTCTTTGAATACGGCGAACAATGTTCATTGTACTAGACCTAAGGCGCAACGTGAAATGAGATCCTGCGCCGCGAGCCTGACGGAGTGCGTCGTCTCGGTCTTGTTCTAAAACAACAGACGTGCTATCTTCATCATTGTTATAATAGATTAATATAATAGATTAATAGAGCAGTCTAACTGAGTATCTCCTACGTTTTGCTGCATGTTTAGATACTTACTTACGAGTACTTTTCCCTTGCGGAAACTTGAAAAGGCATAGCGTTTGTGTTGCACCTCTCCCACCTGCAAAACAAGAAATCATTAAAATTGTGGCAAAGTCCCCGATAATTTCCGAATTAAAGATAGACATGTTCAAACTTGCATGGATGTCTTTGGCACATACGTCACCTATTTGTTACCTAAGAGAACTAAATTAACATACTTTTAGGCTACTTATAATGAAACTTTAACTTTCCATACAATGTGCAAGATTGTCTGGCCAGTCTAATACGAGTACAAGGTACAATCGACCTCACGCCCTTATTAAATAAGGGATTGTTTACAAAACTTACCTTTTCTAATTCTAATGCTTCTAACTTTCAGATCACGAAGATACAAACAATGTGAGCATGGAGGCGTGATTAGAGAAACTCAGAATAGCAACGCTTCGATGAATGGCTCCAACACGACGCGGTGTTGAAGTGTGCTCACGTGTTAATGCCTTAATTTGTATGAATAAGATATGCAAATATACAGTAATAATATACTTTGTCCGTGGCTAGTGTGTGGTGGAATCAGATCTCTACTAATTGCCTGCCTACTTAAAGAAGCTGGGTAACCTGAGCACCTCTTTATTTTTCCCAAGGAGACATCGACCGTTGAATGGCAAAAGACGTGACCGTTTTTACATCGTCTTACATTCTAATGTTTATTGTTCATGTGTTTGAAGGTGTCCTCATGTTCTAAATACATTGCTCTTTCGAGATGAACAACGATTTGCGTTAGTCTTGTTCAACACGTCTCAGAGAGCCTGTTTAGCGATAAGCATGGTCTGACTTCTGTTAAAATCGTGTTGGAGGGTGACGTCATCTGTTCAAATTTGGCAATGCCAGGCGGTCGACCTCCGGCAAGCGTGTAGCAACGTTGGCGACGTAGCTTCTCGCTAAACTGCGCAGTAGACGAACAGAGTAGAGACTTATAAAAAACACATATACATACCTACTTTTATGTTATCATCGACAAAAATCATAGCTTTTTATGCTCTCAAATTACATCACACAAACTTGCCGGCTGTACTGCGAATAGTTAAGCAAAGAGCTAAGCTTATATTTTGTTTTGCATGACAAAGGCAAAGAGACAATTGCATTTTTCTTATGGGAATGTTGTTGTATTCTTTTCTAAACAGTCACTGCGTATTCTTTGGTACCTACGTAGGTACTCCTAACAACACTACGTATGCAGTATAGGGCTTTCAAATACCGAACTTGTTCAATACCGGTATCAATACCGGTATTGGAAAAGTTAATACCGTGATCCCGGTATCAATACCGGTAGTCCGGTATTGAACGCAAGTTCAATTAGGACATTAATAAAACCAATCAAATACGCCTTTTTATATTTTCAAATCAGTCTTTACTGTTCTTATTTATTGAAAATAATAAAATGAATACGTTATACATAGCTTTCTTAATTCTTATATAATAATTTGGTATTGGTTGATTATTTAGCTAGGACTAGGAATTAGGAACACAATGAAAACTTAAACTTAATCTACTCTTTTTGCAGGAAGGCATTTCACATAGACTTTGTTTGTACAATATCAAAAAAATATAAATTTCTTATTATTACCTAAATGTCATCATGTCTCATGTAAAAATCAATATACCTAGGTATCATTATTTGTAGAGATGCAAGTGAGTTAAGTATAGCTTAACTAGCTAATTAGCTAGCAATCATTTAAGTGACATTATTAATAATTATGTAATAAAAAAACAATCAAAATCTAAAACTAAATAAATCAAGCGTTAATAACAATTTCTAAAAACAGTTAAAAATTGTAAAAGTATAATAAATAAAAAAAAAAGGTAAAAGGTGCGCTTCCCTGGTGCGCAGGGTGTGGGGCAGCACCAACAGTATCCTAAGCATGATTGCCAGTCGCCTGGACTGAGTCGCTGCTGTGCAATTACTCATGGGTGAGATCGCAAAAACGAAATCGCATTCAATGTTGAATCAGACAACGAACTTCTGAGCCTGTTACATAAATAGCCTACTGAAGAAAAAGCACGTTCTGTTTCTACACTGGTAGGTACCACAGACAATAAATATCTGTAAGCTGCCGATAGAAATATCTCCCAACCATCGCCAGCAGTTTCGAAGACACACATCTCTACTCTTATTATAGATTTAAAAGCACTCTTGGTTTTAGGCAATTTGGATATGTCTCTCTCCCGACTCCCGAATTCTTAAAAAGTCTCCGCATATCTTCGGATGTGCAAAACTTGCTCAAAGGGATACCATCCAAAGCTGCCATCCTTGAAACAACTAATTCCACTGAGTGAGAACTTTGGTAATAGTCCGAGACTCGAGTTTTCTTTCGTACTGGTTCATCTTGTACTGCTAATTCTGGTCTTGATCCTTTTTCTTTGGATGTTGAAGCTTTTGGATTTTCTGATTCTTTTGATTTGGATGATGAAGCTGTGTTTTCTTGTGTATTTAATTTATGTATTGAGCGCATATGAATGCGCAATCCGCTTGTGGTTCCACCAACAGTCTTTGTGATTCTTTTGCATAGGTTACACTTTGCAGTGAGTCGATCGTCAGCGGCAGTGAAATTATCCCATATGCCAGTAGTAGTACGTTTATTTAAAAACTTTTTGTAAGTTTTCGAATCTGATCTCTCTGGAGTCGACCTAAAACAAGAAGAGACCATAATTACCTTCGATTATTTATATGACATATAAATAATTATTCTAATCTGTCATTTATCTGTTCTCTGTATGCGATAAATAACACCGTATTTGCCGTGCGCTCGCTATCGCTACACACACACAGGAGTCGGGAAGCAATAGTTGGCCTACTATTGTCTTTTCTTTTCGCAATCGCACAAAATACGTATCAAATGTGCCAGTCGGTAAACAATAGGCATGGCAGCGCTGATTTGACCAAGCTTCAAGTTATTTATTTCATAACAAAAATACATTTGTGTCTAAATATCTGCACAGTAGGTATAGGTACACAAAAGTAACAACATAAACAATTACTTAACTGCGCAAGGTTTATGTTTACTTGAGTTTACGACAAATTAAAGATCTACTTACATGTTGTTCGCCAAGAACGTTTTGGGTAAGACACGAAGAGGCAGCAACGACGGTAATCTAATTAAACTAGCAAAAATACGCGCTAGTAGATCACAACATCACAGTCACAAGTTAACACTACACAATAACAAAGTCTATAGACGCGTTATCCCGTCGCCTTTGCGAAACTGACTGACAATAACAAAAACGACACATAATTACAGCTTGATTTCGGGCATTGTCTCAGGCCGGGTGCGGGAGGGTGAGCTTAAGTGTGTGAGAATAAGATCACATCATTTTCAGATCTAATGTTTGTAATACCGTAATCACGGTATTGGGGCGTCAATACCGGTATTGTAAAAGGCCAAAATAAAATCCGTGATCACGGTATTACGGGATCCCGGAATACCGGTATTGAAAGCCCAGATGTCTGAAAATCTTGGAAACGGCCACCCGTTACAAAGATTTACAGGCATCAGGTTGGTCAAGGACAGCTAATGCGACAATTGATTTTCTATTGTTTGCCTTTGAATCGGTGTCGCGTAGGGCTTTACAGGTTAAGAATTTCTTGTTACAGAGTAACCTAAACGCCTATTCTCGTTATTAATAATAATATTGCTACTGTTGTGTTGTGAGTTATTATTTTTTGTGCATTATTCAAGCTGAAATCGCATTTACTTAGTAAGTCTGTTTTTTTAATCTCGGAGACTAAATTGACACAGGCAAATGTCAAACTCCAAATTGAAAACAATCATTTAAAATGTCAAGTTAGTCTCTGGGATTAAAAAACGAACTATAGTGAGATTTCAAGCACTTCGTTTTTTATTATTTTGATTCAAATAGTTTTTTACGTCACTTCCGGCATTGTCGAAGACGACGCGTTTTGAATTTGCGTTCTGTTCCACCAAAAAAACACAACATAAAATAATGAATTGTAATACTCGTAAGTAATGCATTAAAAATGTAAAAAATTAAATTGGAATTTGTTTCTTGACTCCTGTACAATGTATATTTAATAATGAATACGTTTTGAATTACGTGCATTTTTATTGGAGGTTATGGAGTGCTTCACACGAATCACACGTGCTGCGGCATGATTCGGTAAACGCCGGGCGGCAATATCGAATTTATTATTTATATTTTACCACCCGGCTGTATCGAATGATGGCTTGATAGAACAACACAGGCTGGACCCAAAATATCTACCTACATTTTCTATTTAAAAATATAAAGAAATATATATTATCTGCAAAGAGAATCTGATGTTACTTGTTAACGATTTCTCGTTTTCTAATTATAGGTAGGTACCTAATGGAAAACAAAGCAAAAACAATTAATGTACCTACAATAAGGTGACATTGTGTAAGGTCAGGTGTCTGACATGTGAACTTGAAATGATAACTAAACTAGTAGGTATTGGTAAATTAATTTAATGACCATTGTTTAATTCATTGATTTTTATTGTGAAACACTGTGATCATTTCGTAAACCGAATCAACAACACACCACTATTTTAATTAATTACATTAATTTCATGGACTGTAATGAAAAGATCTATGAATGATAAATATTACAGCGAAGATGACGTATGAGAAATATAGGTAGGTACTCTATTGTCACGTCACAGAGGCTGAGCAACAAGGTCACTCTGAGGTAACCAAATAAATACAGGTAGGCTACCTACGGATAAAATATGACGCCATATTTAAATTAAAAAAATTGCAGAGTTATTTTCAAAACAAATAGCGTAGAGTCATCTCAATTATGTATCTCTTTTCCTTGAATTTGTATGTATATATATATGTATAATGTAGGTATATATTGTAGTAAATATGTATGTAAGTATTTGTATTTTATGCTTGTTATTTTATTTATGTATTTCTGTACTTATTCTATTTATAATCTATTATGTTATCTTTAATATTTTTCGTTATTTTTATTTCCTCTCAGAGCACCTGCCATCTTAACTCTTCACCACCCTTGGTTGACTGGTAGAGAATGCCTAAGGCATTAAGTCCGCCTTTGTACTTAATTGTGTGCGAGAAATTTAAATAAATAATAATAAATAATGATGTTCATTATCTTCCTATGTGTTCATTCATATTAAAATAAATAAAAACCGTCATTGTGAACAATAATAATAAAGACATCATTGTTTATGATATCTTTCGTTTACTTACTGCCTGTTTCAAAGTCCAAAAGCAGAAGTCCAAATCGATTAAGTGGTAAGTATTTAAATCAAATAAACATTAGTTTCTTATCAAATAGACAAATGATATTTATTCTCTAATAATTTAATAACTGTTGTTTGCGTGTGAACCGTAGTAAGAACCGAAGTCGTTACTTGTAATAAACAAAAGAGAACAACATTACTCGTACATTAACAAAAGAAATGACACCAGTCCAGCGGGTCCATGCGGGGTTTGTGGTGAGAAGCTGCTCACACTAGAACACACGCCATTGGTGAAACATGAATTCATTGTACTGCTGTGAAACTCGTTCATGTCAAAAATACATCAAAAGGTAATATGTTTTTGTTTACTTCCATTGATGATATTTATATTTATTTATATACACACACATATATAAACAGAAAAGAAGAACAGAACAGAAAAAAAAGTACAAATGTGATGCTTATTTCTAAAGAAATCTCTTTCATCATACCTGCGATAGGAAAGTAGCTATAGAGATGTAGACACCGTGTGTAAGAGTAGAAGTGAAAATAGATTACATAAAATCGAAATAATTTACAAAACAAATAATATGGGAATATCCTAACATGCATACCTACTTCTAAAATAAATATCCCTAGAATATTAAAAAAATACAGTTACCTACCTACAATTAATAAAATTATAATTATATTATTGATAAAATTACAATTACTATTTTAGTAGGAAAATAACCAAGTAGGTACTCATATCTCGGAAGTTCTAAGTATTAAAGTAATTAATGACGTAAATCTATCAAAACATCTACATAATGTACATCATTCCACGATGACGCAATCGTGGAAGTACCCCATTTATGATGAATATGACTTATATTTGGCCCTAGACCCCAGTAAGCTTTATTTATATGAGTCATCACATCAAACAAGTTTAGAACCATCCCGATCATGACATAAGAGGTTTACGCACCGAATTATGGAAATGGATCTACGCACAACTTAAAAAGAACACACACACATTGAAGGTTTTTTCCAAACTTGTTTTTACACAGGGTCAAATTAAATTATCTAGCTAAACTCCGCATTAGTGATGGGTATATATATGGGATCAATATCTAAAAACCGGCCAAATGCAAAAACAAAAAAACAGACCACGCACAATGAAGGGTTCCGTAGTTGGGATGAATTAATCCCAAAAACAAACATAACATTCTAGTTGAAAAACATGTTCTCCCATACCTACTTCGATATATGTCATAGTCAATTCTCCAACTGAAAATGTCATTTGGTCGATTGTACTCGTTAACTTGTAAAGCATACTTAGCTGGGATAGTTTTCTTTTTAATTTCGTTATATGCACTACTGCCATGAATTTTGTCACATATCCAAAACCAAATACAGGCACTTTTGAATTGTCAAGGGGTCGGTCATCTCGCGTCCGGCCCTGGTTCAGGCCATGGTACGGAGCGAGAGGGCATGGGCAGCCGTCATCTCCTTCTGCGAAGCAGTAATGCTCGCGAAGGAGGAGGCGGGACGGTTGAGGGAAAGGCAAGTTTCGCGCCCTCTCGCCCCTAGCCGCCGCAGGAGACGCCCAGGGCGTCGGGAATCCCGGGCGGATTTCCGGCCACCGTAGGCGCGGGCTTGCGGACGGTGAGCAATGGGTAGCTCACCGTCCGGTAAGGACCAGGCCCGGGTCGACGGCGCGTCGTATTCCACGCGCGCCTCACAAAGAGATGTCAGCACAAATGTAGAGGTCCACTAGGGCCAATGCCTGCCGGGGTCGCGGGAAGGTACTTATGGGTCACCGAGTCCCCTGGCAACACAGGCAACAGGAAGGAATACGACTGGGTTTTAGTCAGTAAGAGTCTGACACACCCTCCCGCTCCGCCCAGAGCGGGAGAAGTTATTTGATGATTTCCCACAAAAAAAAAAAAAAGGGTTCGGTCAGTCAGAAAGATGAAGCTAGTTGCCCATTCCAAAGCGTATTACGTTCATATGGAGAAGAACGGGCAAGAAACTCCACGGACACTCTTTTAAATTAAAATATTCTAACAAAAATATTGGTTACATCAATCATTTTGAAATAATACATGTGAGAACAATGTAGAAAGACGTGCACGTTAAAAGTGTCCGTAATAAAAATATAAAATCAAAAACTACAGAAAAATAAAAATAAGCCGTCGTGGCAGCTAAGAAATTGCCAGTCCCTACTGACGGCGCCCGTTCACGAACATGACGCATGGATCAGCACCATTCAGCTCAACCATTTAAAAGAAACTTTATGATCCAACACATACGCCACCACCAGCAAGACATTTGAGTGAGCATGACATACTCTCAGCCGCCAGGGTACATTCAAGTCAATTAGAGACCCCCAGTAAATGGTAGTTTTATAGTAGGTACCAAGTGCTCACACATGTGCCATGCAATTATACAATACTAAAAGAATGAATTTATACAATGCAAAGATAGTGTTTATGATCTTCAGCAGTTCCACCAAATATTTTCGAATGGTAATCAATTAGTTTAAGCGCCCTTGTGGAGCAGGACCAGCGTTGAGCCACGCATTTTTGTCAGCGACGATGTAATCCCCCAACTTATATTATACTTGCAGTGTGCGTTTAATGCAAGATTTAAATTTCGTTTCATTTAGTTGGATTATGTGGGGAGGTATTTTATTGTAACATTTTAAACAGTACCTCATGAAGAATAAGCTACTTTAGCCAGTCTGAAACCTGGTTGAACTAATTAGTCCCTATTTGTAGTCCTATAATTGTACCTTTCACCTCGTTTACTGAAAAGACTTAGATTTTTCCTTACGTACATGATGTTTTCATAGATATATTGACAAGGTACAGTCATGTTGTTAATATCTTTAATCAGTTCCCTTAGAGAATCGCGCCTGCGGAGTCCATATAGAGGCATGCCTTTAAAGTTCTGTCGTTTCCATATTTCCCGGCAGTTTTGAATTTGGAACTGTTCTACATTCGAATGTGTCAAAATTTTGAATCTCAAAATAGTTGAAAGTATTAGGATTAATGCTATTGTTTAGTCACAGCGTCGATTGAAATCTGTCAGGTTACGTACGAAAATGAATCTTTGTAAGGAAAATGTTCGTGCAATATTTTTCTACAACTTTAGAAGAGGCCTGACACAGCTGCAGTGTTTTGACGAGCTAACATCTGTGTTCAGTGATGAAGCCCCATGTCTGCGGACTGTCGAACGCTGGTATTTAGAATTCCAGCGTGGACATACTAGTGTTAGTGACAAATCTCGCGAAGGACGCCCAAAATCCGCCTTCACTTATATGCTAGTGAAAGTCCTGTCAAAATTGGTTCAGCCGTTTCGGAGATTAGTCGGAACAAACAGACAGACAGACAAAAATTAAAAAAAAATATATTTTGTTATATGTACCGTGTATACATCCATAACATGCATTTAGTAAAAATCGGTTATTAATTTAATATTACAAACAGACACTCCAATTTTATTTATCTGTATAAACATATATGTATGTTAATATAGAAGATAACTTTCCAAACTGTTTTTATTTTATTTTCTGCTGATTTGATCTTGTTGCTAATATGCTTTGCTAGGCTTTAGCTATCTCGCAGGTATTTCTAAAAATTTTGGAATATGTAGCAACTTACTGAAAGTTTCAGTGTTAATGCAAGGCTTAAGGCCATACAGCTCGAAAATTATTTCTCTACTCATCCTAATAGCTCTAGTTGCCTAGTCACTAAATATAAAATTTTAAATATATATTTATATAGCGTGAGAAAGAGATGGAGCTATAAGTCCTGTACAGCTCCATCACTTTCCCACTGTGAAGTAATAGGCAGCTATATTTTCCTGTTGACTATTCATACGAATAACTCGTTTTCTATCCATTTATTAGTGTGGGGATTTTAAATGGTCCTGTGAATTCTTAATAAAAGCGGTCTAAAGAAACAAACATTTTAGGAGCTTGCAAACTTTAGTTAATGAATACAAAAACAATGAGATTAATACCCACGTCATCGCCAGCCAAGTTATTTCGTTTGTTTGGAGTCGTTTTGCGCGTCCAGATTGCACGAAATTCAGAAACTAAGAATTCTTAAAAGTCTATTTTCAGAAGCATCATAACAACAACGGTCGGATGCTGTGGAGCTCAACCTTGCGCTATTTATATTTTTTGCAATCAGAATTGACACGTGGTCTGGCAACGGTATTTAGTTTAAACCCGAAAAGAAAAACAATGTTCTAGTTAACAATATCAAAAGAATACCGTATCTCAAAATATGCTGTTGGAAGAGACGACCGTTTTTGTGTGGAAACATTGGATCGGTAAATGCAGGCAATGTAGTCTAGGACGCTCTAGTCAGATTTACTGACAATCTGGAGGAGAGAGCTGAGATGGACTGAATTCTCAATTTAGTATTTTGAGACCCAGGCGGACTATACTGTAAAAATATCATCGTGATAACTTAGGTGAAGTTAGATGTCATTGCACCTACCGCTCCATTCTGTAAAAATATCATCGTGATAACTTAGGTGGCGTTAGATGTCATTGCACCTACCGCTCCATTCTGTAAAAATATCATCGTGATAACTTAGGTGGCGTTAGATGTCATTGCACCTACCGCTCCATTCTGTAAAAATATAATCGTGATAACTTAGGTGGCGTTAGATGTCATTGCACCTACCGCTCCATTCTGTAAAAATATCATCGTGATAACTTAGGTGGCGTTAGATGTCATTGCACCTACCGCTCCATTCTGTAAAAATATCATCGTGATAACTTAGGTGGCGTTAGATGTCATTGCACCTACCGCTCCATTCTGTAAAAATATCATCGTGATAACTTGGGTGAAGTTAGATGTCATTGCACCTACCGCTCCATTCTGTAAAAATATAATCGTGATAACTTAGGTGAAGTATGCTGTCATTCCACCTCGGTCCATTCTGTAAAAAAGTGAGCTCTCTTTCACCCGATGCTAGTGATTGACACTAGATTTGCTCACTTCAAGCTTACTTCACCTAAGTTATCACGGTGATATTTTTACAGAATGGTCAGCTGGTCTTTTCTGTACAAATCTCATCGTGAAACCTTAGGTGAAGTGAGCTCTAATTCCACCTTGTGCTAGGGATGACACTGTTGACAGCTCATTTTAAGCTTACTTCACTTTAGTTTTCACGCTGTTATTATTACAGAATAGCACTGCAAGCTGGACGCTACTGACAGCTCACTTCACCAAAGTTTTTCCGGTGAGTTTTATACAGAATACTCGTAAGTCGGCAGAGCTGAGTTGTGTGTGCACTTAGTGAAACCCCTATGTCACGTCCAGAAGATATTGTGCATATGGGCTGTGTGATGCTTAGTTTTAAGTTTTACCTTCTCATAATTTTCGTCACGTTTATGGTCTAAACAATGTTTATCAAGAATGTAAGTCACTGTTGAATTCTTGGCACTGGTTTGACCCATCTATTCATGCCTCGACTTTATTATATCAACATTAGTTTTCTCCTGATGTTTTCCTTCAACATTCTACCATATTATATTATACAAGTCGCAGTATGTATTAGTATTCGACTTTGAAACCATGATTCATGAGGAACCAATTTTGCCGCATCATTTTATCTTGTCCTTTTTTTGCCTTCCTGTTCTGAACATGAAAATATAGGTATTATGTAGAATGTTTTTTTTTATAACACCGAACCCATTTATCATTGGCACATAATATTTAGAAATAAATGCAGGGAGAGAACACGCACGATCAACTTGGCGGTAAACAGCTTGACGCGTTATTTGCGCGCACCGCGTCTGCGTCGTCTACCAAACCGATTCTGAAACTAACCACGATCAAAGAAAGCGCTGCAGTTATTTCTTGAAAAGTTGGTAAAGCCAGAACTTAAGAAATCAGAACTTTAAAACAGACCTCGTTAATAATTTTGTGATGTTATCAAAAAATATCTTTCAAATGCCATAGCTAACGTTCCCACGTAGACGTAACGACACTTTATAGTTAAAAGGACGTGAATGAAACTAGTCCTAGGAGCTGTATGAAACCTAAAGATGAGCTTCCTTTGCCAGAGAAGTTAATTAAATCTTAGTTGAATTTTACTAGAATCGGAAAGCAGCTAACTGTTAACATCCGTGCCGTTTTACTTCACTGAGATTACCTTCACGATATGGGAAGGGACTAGATCGTTGAGTCAGCTCTGTGCCCCAAATTCCAAAGCACACCATCCGTAATGTTGCCTCAATGGAATACAAACCTAACCACTATGCTTGTAACGACTACTTTGCCTCGCTACAGAGCCTCTGAGAGACCATTGTTTCGTTGATCTAGCGACTCGCGACTCTAGCATTAATGTCTAGCAGATGCTTTATGATCACAGCAATGTTTCAAGAAACCATCAAAGTAATTTTCTTAGAACATTTTTTTTAAATCTCTTATCCCTATAAATCCGCTAACATTATAATAGTGTTCAATCAACAATGTCAATTTCTTTCACGCAATGGTCGGCAAAGTTCCTATACTTTCATGAGATATTCAGTACCTAACATCAAATAAATTTAACAAGGCATTAAAATAATTATAATTTCAATCGGAGCTCGTTAAAAGGAGCCGGTTACGATTCGAAAAATAACATTCGTGTTGCCATGCAAAACGGGGTCGATAAAATTAATTTTTCAAAGGAGGCGGACGGAGCCGTATTGTAGGACAAACTTTATATTGGGCGCCATGTGACAATAGCAGGCAGCTGTTATTATTAGTGGAGCCGACCTTCAGGGCTGTTGGTCTCGAGAATGCCTTGGGTTGTTTCAACAGTGCTATCTTCTTAGAAACGTGCTGCGCGCGTGTACCACGCACATTTTTTACACGGTATTATGTAGTACATTACAGACCCGTGGGAAGGGTCTTGATACTGTGTGGCTGTGGCCTTTCTTTTAGGTATTTACTATGAATTACAAATTGCATTATTTCAAATGTCTCACCGGTAATTATTTTATTTCATATTTTGGTTTATCTGGTAACATCATCTCGTAGTACTTAAGTGCTCTTTTTATCAAAACCATTTCTAGAATTGGGTACTTTTTTCTTTTCATTGAATAATTTCTACCTAAAGCCGTAACGTTTGTCTTACTTTGATTATGAACACAGTAATATTACCTATTATTTCAGAAATGTTACATTATTCCACTCATCTGAGAAAATATATTATAATTATGAGTTCAAGTATCAAATTGGAAAGTCCAAACTATAAATTCCTTCGCCTTCTTAGCGCCAGCCTACCTGTGGTGTAAAAAAAGCATTCTGGCTGCAGGGCCGCGTCGGCGCTTTTGAGATAATTTATAAGGCTCTGCCTTTCTTGGAATTTCGAAATCTCGACGAGATAGCTTCGTGCCCAACCCGCGACTGCATGGAATGGAATGTAACGGATTTGGATAGGAAAAAATAGTGCATTGTACAGACATCCATTGTGATACGTTTTCGTAACGTTTTCTCATTTAAAATTAAATAGCCCCATCCACTCTCGAGGTTGAGCAGGTTCGATTCCTATAAATGAATGTAACCTATTAACATCTTAAGTAGATTATGCTGTGGAAGTACATATATAACAACTCTATGTAACATAGGTAGTAAAATTGTTGTCCTCAGTTTGCGTTCACTTTTGTGGCTAAGTAATAAATAACAACCGCACGGGTCGATCGATCGGTTAAGCTACGCTTGCCGCGGTTGGTCCGTGGATGGGTGACCATCTTTACATACCAAGACCCCTCCGTGCCTCGGAAAGCACGTTAAGCCGTTGGTCCCGGCTGTTATTTGTAGATCTTTACAGTCGTTACGGGTAGTCAGAAGCCCGAAAGTCTGACAACTAGTCTTACTAAGGGGGTATCGTGTTACCCAGTAACTGGGTTGTGGAGGTCAGATAGGCAGTCACTCCATGTAAAATACTGGTATTCAGCTGCATCCAGTTAAGACTGAAAGCCGACTCCGACATAGTTGGGAAAAGGCTAGGCAGATGAGTTTGCGTTCATTTTATTGTTCCATTCAATGTGTGTGTAGTAGTGGTTTGCATGTTGTATTGTCTTGTCTAATAAAGAAACATCACCATCACGTTCATGACACGCCGAACCAGCGCCAAATACGCTGAAATGAAACAGAGCAGTGTTGCCAAAGTATTATAAAACTTACTGCTAAAACGAATGTCTTGACTAGGAAGAAGAAACGAAGGTTTAAAATCAATAATTAAGCGACCTAGGTGAACCTACCTTTTTCTATTTAATCGAAAGATGTGCTAGGTATTGCCAGAAGAAGAAAAAAACAGAATGTTGGCAATATGAAGTGTTTCATATCAGCACACAATACTTGTGTTCGGCGGGCTGGCTGGGTACTTCGTGCAACTGATCCCGTCCCGCGAGCTGCGCACCGAGCGAAGAGTTCTGGGAAAAGCAGGCCGCATACCACGCCGAGAGCCGCTATTGGACCGCTTTGCTTTGTGCCCGCCCGCACGCAAAGACAACATTTCAGAAGCGGCACATTTTGTCCCCAGCCAAACACTGTGAGACTTGAAAAACCACCAAAAAGTTGCAGTATCATTGTCTTTTTATTCTGAAATGTCTTAATTCGTAGGTACTTTTCTAATAAATTAAGGGAGACAACGCAAGATATGAAAACAAGGTTAAAAAAGTACCATAAGTATGTAAGTTTAAGGTGAATTTATGTAGGAAAGTTCGTAAGTAACTACTTACGACTACTTACTACTTACTTTTTTGGGGACTTTTCCTAAATTCCCAATCTGGCCATTATAGTAAATGGTACGATAAAATAAAAACGAGCGAACCTTACAGTAGTCGCTTAAGATGACATCTGACATCTCACCTTGGTAATAAGCAACTGAGCAGGGACAGAAATGAACCTCAAAATATAAAAAGCTAAATAGTGAAATATTTATCCGAATAATTATTCATTACTAGTGGTCACCCACTGGTCGAAATTCGAACCCCTCTACTTAAAATCTATATAGTACTTACTAATTCCATGAGTACACTAATTCCATGTTATTATAAAGTACTTACTAAATCCATGCTAGACGAAGTTAAAAGAAGTTACCACAAACTGTAAAACCCTAAATGATTTTAAACTTTAAAATGTTGAGATTAAGTTCAAAATCGAATGAGAAAATTTGACAATTTGGGGTAACTTGAAAAAGAAGTTACCACAAACTGTAAAATTTCCTGAAATGATTTTAAACCTTAAAATGTTGACGGTGAAGTTCAAAATCGAATGAAAATATTTGACAATTTGTGGTAACTTGTGCTGGCGACTGTACTTACTTATTCTATGCTCAAGCTGTCCTGTTACACACTTCCGTCCCTTTTCACGAAATCACTCCCACAGAAAGTGAGAGGAAAGAAAAAACAAATCCTATCTTTACAGTCGGATAAAAAAGTCTTGTAATATGTTATTTTTCTTATCTACCCCATATAATTTTGGCTCCCACGTCTTCGGACCCTTTAAATGAGTCTAAGTACAATGTGTACATAATATCTGTGAGCCTCTACTCTATGGTCATTGTTAAGTCACGAAGTGAACGCTGTAGGCACCACTCTCGTCGGGCCGGGTTCATTCATTAAAATATGCATTTATTATTACTAACATGCGTCTGTGGTGCATTGCCGCAGCCAGACAGACCTTTAGTGAGTTTTACCCTATCCTATTACGAATATGAATTTACTAGTGTTCTACGAAATTTTGTTAATGCATAGCTTTAAGTGGCCACTTAACCTAAACTTTAATGGACGCCACAGAGTTTTGGTTGTTATCTGCTTAGATAGTAAAATTACTAAATCTAACTGTTAAAAATAAGAACTACGTAGGTACTTATAAAGAGACACGCCCCCTGATAATCCTACCAGCCATACCAACAAAGGAAGGAAAGTTGTGGAATAGCGAAGTAAATTGGGTCGATTTTTTTGGCTAATTTCAGGAATGAATTAAGGGGTGGAGAGGGAGGTGGGGTGCAAGGGATGAGGGCGACAGCTGCGGAGCACGTGGGACGGCAGCTGGCTGAGCTGATGCCGCCGCCCGCGCTCCTGCGCAAGCTGCGCGCGCACCTGCCAACGTCAAATATTACCAGCTTTTTGTACTACCTACCTTCACAATGCAATATTATGGTGGATTGACATCTGCCCTGATTAACTAACAGCTGATTAGTTTAAGCAATCCGAATGGTAATTATCTAAAAGTCAGCTTTTATACCGCATGCTGCAAGTTTCTACTCATCTTACCTAAGTCTAAATGATATCTATATGCTTACCTTCTTAAATTGCACCATATTAAATTCTTCAGGAATTCCGATGATGCAAGGTACCTCACCAAGTAGCCCACCCACTCGTTCGCAAAATTGGTTAATGTAGGTATGAGGGCCTCATCTTATGAACTTCTCATGGTTCAGAAGTAGAGAGGACTAAAGTACCTATAGAAGGATTGCACAGTGCACCGGAGGAGCCAGGGTTTGATTGTACAATGCTATGCAATACGTATGAGCTAATCATCGGACACGTTTTGTTACGTTTTACGACGTAGGATGTTTATCGCCGTATCTCGGCTTAGTTTACCCGTAGCATTGAAGCGACAGCTGCAGTGCTCGCTACTTCACAAGTGCTCGTTTACAGGTATAACTTACCAAGGAAACAAGTCGGTATTCTCCAAGGAGGTAGGTAACCTACCTAACTTCTTGGAGATGATCGATTTGTTTTGTTTTTTTTATCTTTGATTAGGTGTGATAAACGTCAGATTTTTTGATAAATTTTCGCTTAATTAAATATTTAATTTTAGCAGAATGAATCTAAAATGGTTGATCAAATAGTGTAAAGTGAAACTCAAAAATATTCCTTTTGCATCTCAGAGCATGGAGGAAAACATACCGAGGAAAGATGTGGAAAATAAGTCTTCAAGTACTTCAGTGCCAGGTACCTACAGGTTTATTATTTTTTTCCGTCCCTTCTTAAACAAACCTAGTTTTTGTGTTCGTGTCCCGTAAAGGGAATTTTGGCCTAACAGGTATAGTTGAACACTACACCTACCTACTAATTTAACCTATTTTTATGTACGTTTGTGGGTATTTTTTACCCACTTTGTATAACGTATCTAAACGCTGGATGCTCCAAATTATTTTAAACATAGTAGGACGGAAAGCAAAACTGAAATAAAGTATACCTTAGCAGTTAGCACTTACCAACATCACCCTGCCCTTCCGGGTAATCGCTTGTATCACACATAATTAATGACAATGGAAAGCAATGGGTTACATTTTGACAGTTTCCCCACGTCAATTGTGTTATTTACGTTGCTGAACAGACGAATTTTTCAGCAATATCCTTCAAAACTGTCGGATTGTGATTAAAACTTTATACGCAATTATCCAAAATTTTTAAAACTTATCCAAATTTAAATTCACTTACTTCAAAGAGTAAATAATTTAAAATTTTTGAGATGTTAATGTAGTTGAAAATAATTCCAACAATTAAATGGTATTAAAAGTGCGTGTCGGACCGCGCACAATGAAAGGTTCCGTACTTGGGATGAATTTATATCAAAAACAAACTTAACATTGTAGTTGAAAAGTGTGAAATGTTCTCCCATACATTGATAAACGTCACGATTCGCGGTCAATTCTACAACTACAAATGTAACTTAGCTGTAATAGTTTTCCTTTTAATTTCGTTATGTACCTACTGCTGCCATGCTGTTTTTTTTTTCAAGATTTTATTTTACCACTTCGTCAGCGTAGGTAATTATTTAATTAATATGTGTACCCATGCCAAATTACAGCTTTCTAGTACTAAGCGTCTCTGAGGTAAAGCGGGGACAGACAGAGACACTGACAGACGGACATGGCGAAACTGTAAAGGCTCGTGCAGACTAGCGCAATATCGCGGGCGCGACAGGCAGCAATATGCCTGTCGCGCCCGCGATGTCGCCCCTGTCTGTAAAAGCCTTAAGGGTTCCTTGTTCACTGCGGAACCCTAGAAAGGGTGGGTACCTATCTATACCAAAGATATTGGAAGATTTGTAGATAGGTACCTGCTTAAAGTACTTAGGATACCTCTTTACCTACCAAATCAATACACCGTATATTCGTGATGTCGATAATATTGACGATACATCTTTTTTATACAATCAAGTTCTCTGATTGTACCTACCTGCCTACATAGAACATTATGTACAGTTAAAGTACCTTCTTACATCAACTAAAGATTGAAAGATAAATTCGATATAAAAAGTTCCATGTAAAAGCGGGTAGATAAAAATGTTTATCCACTTGTTTGGTAGATTAAAAATTTATATCATCAGCTATCAGAGAACCACCTCTGAAACGACTGCAAATGTATGGTTATATTTATATTATTTCTTTATAATCGGGCCAGTCAAATAATTAGGTGCCTCAGCAATACAAAAATAACGAACTAACCGGCGAAAACAAAAGCAAACCATTTTTTTTTAGTTTTTACAATAATATTACATAATTATATTTTAAATTGCTGTTTATATTTTAGTGAAATACGAAAAAAAAGGGGAACTGAATGAACTAAACTCTAGAGCAGAGAGCAGTTGCAACATAATGTTGCCATATTTTTAAACCAATTCTTATAAATATGAGGACAACATTTTTCAAAACGGGTTTGGCTTTTAAGTATTATTATTGTCAAAAACCAAATGTAATTTATTAGTCAGTTGTGTTTTCAATATTATTTAAGAGAGGGGGGTCCACATATTTTCAATTGGCAAGGATACCGTGGATAAAACTAATTATTTAACTTTAAAAGGCTTATATACAGAGAATTACTTAAGTTTGATACTTGTAATATAGCATATATATAATAATAATACTGATTTGTAGAATCCGGATTAACGTACAGATACGATTATAATCTCTTATCTGGCAACACTGATTACTGAGGCTCGCTGGCGACTGGCTGTGAGCCGCACAGCGACGAGCGTTGTGTGCGTTAACATAAATAGTTTTAGTCCGAGCTCGCCGAGGAGTGACGCATTCTTCACCTACTACACGGATCGACCGATCGATCGTGAACCGCTGTGAACGTCATTCGTTCGTTTCGTTAGTCGCGAGTTTCGCACTCATGTTGAAGAGTTGTGTTGTTTGTTGTCAATCCGTTTTACGTTTGACAAGTGAGAGTGAGAACTGCTTGTAGGAACCTAGTCAAAACAATCAATTTGATGTGGTCGTGTTCCTTACCTTGTGTAAATACAAAAAAATCTGGATTACAAATGGATATAACCAAAGGTAAAAGCGATTTCCTCTACATAACCTTTTCATGACCATATGTTGTTAGATTTGGAACGAGGGCAACGTCACTTATCATCGTCACTAGATTTAGTAGTTTAATTTCGGGTGTTTTTGCATGTTATTGTTAAGCGTTAACGGTATTGTAATTTGTAGCAAAGTAATTATGTTATTGTTAAATGTCAGACAATGTTTTCCTTTGATAAACCTACCATAAACAGGCTCTAAAGAAAGTAATAGTACCTAACAGTTTTTCAATATTTAAAATATTAATCAAGGTTAATTTTTTTTTGTCAGAGGTGTAAATCTGAGCTAAGAAAATATTTTACTGTCAAAACAAAACAATAATAACAGCTGACACAAATTCCTTTCTTCCAAATCTTTATTATTTATTGCTATTACCTAATTATTCTTACTTTGAATGTTAATATTGAGACAACCAATAGCAAATAAGTGTTATAATTTTCCTTTGTTGCAATAAAATGAATTAGTTTAGGTAGAAGCGAATATTTCCAAAAGAGTTGGTTCTAATTTCAATTCATAGAATACTATAATTGTAGAGTAGAAAGCTTAACTCAATAACAACTAAAATAACCCATAAAAGTGTTATTCAATCGTCCAAGCTCTATACCAATGCCATCTATCAATGCAAGTGTAAGTTAAAATTAAATGCTGATGTCATAAAGAAAAAGAATGATGATTAAATGGAGGGCAATCTATAAGTGGCCCTCTAGAATTGTACATAAAGAAAATGGAATATTTCCAAGAACCCATTCACATCAAGATTATACCTAATAAGTATTATCATTATGACTTATGGATACTTAGAATCCTAACATACAGATAAGATATTCACATATATAAGTATTTCACACTGAAGATAATATTTATTACTTTAATCTTTTCCTCAAACAAGACTAGGATATGTTGGGAATAACAGTAATAATAATAAGGCATTCACATTATTTACCAACTAACAAGGAGAAATCTTTTTTTAACAACTCAAGAGTAGTGTTTGTGTGGCCTTGCCATTTGATTATACTCTACCCAGTGGGGCCTCTTCGCTGTTACCAAATTTGTAAGTAGCCAACTGATGTAGTCAATATAGAGCCAACGTTGTCACATCATACAAATTCATTCTATTAAGTAATCTTATAATTTTAAGTGTGTAATGATGCCATGGAAAATTTTGACATTTTGGTATAAAATATGCTATTAGTTATATCATTAATAGGTAAAACCAGTAATATTCCCATGTTTCCTTTACATTTGTGCCAACTTTAATTTAATAATTCTTTTCCTCTTGTATTGGTTTTGTTTTTCTGATCAGTTTTAATTTAGCTCTACATACTAGTAGCGCCATCTGTTATCAGTGTTGGTGACTAAATGTTTGTTTTACATTATAATAATAATAATATATGATTTGGCTCTATTAACAATTTATCTATAAAACATACATAAAATGTAAACAAACAAATAATTAATGTAATAAATAATATCTAATGATTTGTTAGTAAACTACCATAAAAACCATTGTTCAGGCCTTTTGGTTTTAATACTTATATTATGCATGTAGCTCAAAATGTACCAATTTTTTTTTGTACGTTGTTTACTGGACATTAGGTACAGTGAACAAAAAACGTTTGTACTTAACACAAATTTTGTTGCTGACTGTACTAAACACTTAAGTGTTGCCAACATGCATATTTTATGTATTATAAAAATAACTTCATGTATTCGTAGTTATAAGTTGTTGTTTAATCTAAATGAAATCACATGTAACATCAACTTTACATCAGCAACAAATTATCGTCGCTTAAGTTCTAACACCGCGGAAGTCAAAATACGCAACTTTTCAGGAGAGCAAAAAATCCGTTTTATTTAGCCTCAAACAACTGTTCATATTTAGGTTTATTCAATATAGAAATTAAAATATGTTTAATTCATGTAGACACATCCAATTTTAAAATTCGTCAAACGATGCGCCTTGCGATTCTCTATCGAATGACATACAATACGTATTTTGTCAAAAAAATGACTTCCGCGGTGTTAGAACTTAAGCGACGTTATGTTGATCATTCCAATTTTATGGTTACGTTTACGAATTTCGGGAAAGTTTAATTTTGTCGTGCAGTAGCAGCAGACGCCTTGCGGAGTAGGTCGTTTATGTATGCGCACAAGTATGTACCAAATGAATGTGGAACTGTCCAATATCGGGTAACGGCGCGGCGGCGGCGGTTAGGTCACAGATAACATTAAATAGGCAGTTAGATAACGAAATGCCAAAGGATCAATGTTGATCCTTTATCAAGCTACAAGTAATTTCGGCCTTTTTATCTTATCATTGCAATATGGACTCTTTGTGTCACTTAGTTGTTCCTAGCAGGATATTTTTTCCTCGTACATTTTATATTCAATGCCGAGCTCTTTGATATGTATGTGCCCCATCTGGCGGATGTTCCCTTCCGCTGACACCAATTCCGGGCTATCCTTTAGTTTATTTTTCCTACTTTTATGATGAGAGAAGCCATGGTTTGTTTAAACTACGTAAAGGCAACAAGCATAAAATTCATTCATACAATCCCATTTGAAGACTGATTCATATTTGGGTTACTTTCATCTAGAAATAAGTACTACAACTCATAAACAGTTTGAATTTAAAGAGAAATTTCTTAGATACAACTGGACTGAAATTACGTAGACGTATGTAGCTAAATAGATAGCAGTCTAGCGCGTAGGCGCTACAGGCGAGGCATTGGAATTCGAAAGCCGAGCGCCGACCACCCATAGGCATGAGAACATGGCCCCGTCCCGTTCCCCACGCTTGCTCCCGCCCGGCGCCGCCTCTCGCCGCTCTCTTATGGCACAATGCTGAATTTCATTTGCTTTTTGCGGCGAGTGACGTGAACTTTGCACATGATATCAGTCTGCCCGCTGGACTTAACAAGCAACATGTTTACTGATTTATTGTTAAGGAGTATTTTTTGCAATACAATAGTATCGTGTTTAAATTAAAGCAAATATCAAAGAAAGTCTTTAATATTAATGCACTGGCATTTCTTTTATTAACCTTTAATCAATTTTACTGAAATAAAGATTCAACATTCAACAGTTTATATTTCTACTCTTTTTTGTTCAACTAAAGTACTGTCCGCATTCCAAGCAACCACTTTTGTCTACTTTTATTTGGTGTTGTATTAGACCCGCCCATCAGTAAACTACTGCCACATTCCACAGGCCCTTTTTTACGCTGTGTGGTCGCGGTTTCCGCTGAAGACGGCAACGTCGCGTCTCAAATATGAATGAATTCCGGTCGGCTATGAACGGCACGGCAACGTCGCACCAGACGCTTGCCTGATTGAGAACTTACTATCGGTGTTGCCAATGGAATTTGAGGGATAAAGTAGAATGAGTTTTACCCACATTTCAGGGAAAACTAAGTTTTGTAAAAGTATTCAAGTTTTATAGTAGTGATAATTAAAGTTATGTTGTCTTATTGCGTTGTATAGAGGAAAAATAATTTGGGGGTAACTAAAAAATTCTAACACAACCTTCCTATTAAGGCGCTGACAAGACCTAATTGACCAAAATAGGCTTCTCTTAAGTAAAAAAAAAAATGCCAATCTGTATAGTTTATGATAGCGGAAAAAATATATGTTAATTTTGAACATATTTCCCAAAACTTGGTTGTTACCAAAACCCGTTTTGAAAAAAAATCTCGATACAAACTACCGTTAAATTAAGCTCTTACTTTGAGTACTAATCCAAAATACCTGTCTTAAATATCAACATATGTTACGTATTTAATTAAAAACAAGAACGTCTTATTTGAATGCAGAACTTGGTTGTTTTTTATTTTCGATTACTTAATATTATAACTACTCCTTATCATAATTATAGGTAATGATGACTTAAAAGTAGTAACAAAGTAATTATAATCATCGATAAAAACTTATTAAAATTATTTAGTTAGGCTTTTCTGTACTTTCAAAGATGTTTATTCCTCGAATTCTAATAGCACGTACAGTTGCCTACAGTCTACGGAATGTCGTACCTAACAGCTGTGTTGTATTCAGTTTACAATGCGAATTACCGAAATGCACCGCACCCCATGTGCACGACAATACTCCTGATCGCGGAGGGTTGTAGTCAGACTATTTAAACCCTCTTTTGAAGTGCGTACGCTTGCGCAGTGGGGTGGTCGCTGTAGCACAACATCTCCACCAGGCGGCACAGTATATACGTACAGCCAACGATGCCCGTACTCACACGTACGATATCGCGCTATCATTGTAATTCTACAACTATTATTTGCAAAAGTTCTAGTTTTTTTGCAATGTGTATTTACAGTGTTACGTGAAAAGTTCTGTGTGTACAATCCCCGCCAAAATGCCTCTTTTAGTCGACACTAAAAGTAGAAATGGTAAATATCGATCCGTGTACTGTCGGCCATTAGCTATTTTGGAGGCCTATTGTTTTGGTAACATTGGAACTTTGATTCTTTTCTTTTCAAGCTAGTCATGATATCAGCTTGACAATGTGCGATTATTTTTTTTATAAATAACACATTTTCTCTTTGGAAATGATAAAACAGAAGTTCTTTTTACAGTACTTTCTTTGAAATGGTTCAGGTGTCGTGATGGAAATTTATCTGAGACAGGTCATGCGGTCGATGGCATTTGGCAAAGCTGTTGTTGTTTAAGAGTATTTTATCGACCACAGTTTTCATAAAATTCCACTTCTCGAAGAAACTTGCAAATGTACGCTCCACGGCACGCTCTTATTTAGTGGTCCTCTTACCAAATACTTACTAAGAACCTCAAAACCAATCATCTGTTTTAGGTCTTGCACGTCTTGGTATACTAGGGTTAGAAAACCGATTGTGGTCATTCGGTACATGCGCACTGAGTGCACTTAGGGAGGACTGCGGGCGGGCTGCGGGGCGGCGGCGGCAGGCATTGGAATGTCGATGACGCAGCCAGCCGGGCCGGCCCCAGCGGCCGCGAACTTGTTGTTATGTGAAACTGTTTTTAAACGCACACTCGCACACGGCCATCCCATATGACTGAATCTTGTATGTTTAAGTGATATTAATTTAGCTCTTGAACTCATATTGACATGAAACTTTACGGTACTGTAAATCTAATACCTTCCTAGTTGATACTGATAGACTTAGACATAAGCTTGGTCTTTAACAACTTTTTCGTTAACAAAAACTTTTCTTTCTTTCCAGTGGCATCCAATGCCTCACCATTGACGCTATTCAAGAGCGCGCAGCGCGAGGCTAAGCTCAAACCTCTCGCCGGTCTAGTGCTGCAACCGCCGAGCTACGACTCAAACGCCGGCTCTCCGGCTTCGTCACCCTCCACACCTTCGTCTTCCTCTTCGTTCTCTACCGACAAGACCGACAACCACGACTCCTTTAGCTTCGGAACTGACACAGTGGATATGCGCAAAGAAGACGAAAGGATTAAAACTTTTGAAAAATGGCCTGTCACGTTTCTTTCCGGAGATGAGCTCGCCCGTAATGGATTTTACTACCTCGGCCGTGGGGACGAAGTACGCTGTGCATTCTGTAAAGTAGAAATTATGAGATGGGTCGAAGGCGACGATCCTGCCAAAGACCATCAGCGATGGGCGCCACAGTGTTCATTCGTTCGAAAGTTGGGCGGCGGCGCTAGCTCCGACACGGGCAGCAGCGGGCGCGACGAGTGCGGCGCGCGCGCGGCCGCCAGCAGCAGCACGCCGCCGCGCATGGCCGGCCCCGTGCACCCGCGCTACGCCTCCGAGACTGCACGGCTACGCAGCTTTAAAGACTGGCCAAGATGCATGAAACAGAAACCTGAGGAGCTCGCGGAGGCTGGCTTCTTCTACACTGGACAAGGTGATAAAACGAAATGCTTTTACTGCGACGGAGGCCTGAAAGACTGGGAGAACGATGACGTGCCGTGGGAACAGCACGCGCGCTGGTTCGACCGCTGCGCCTACGTGCAGCTGGTGAAGGGTCGGGAGTACGTTCAGAAAGTGATGACGGAGGCGTGTGCAGTGCCCGCGGCTGACGCGGAGCGCGACGTAGCGCCCACGCGGACCACGCCCCCACCCAGCACGCCGCTCGACACGCCAGAAAACTTGGAGGACGACTCCAAGTTGTGTAAAATTTGTTACGCGGAGGAGCGCAACGTGTGCTTCGTGCCGTGTGGACACGTGGTGGCGTGCGCCAAGTGCGCGCTCGCGGCTGACAAATGTCCGATGTGCCGCAGGACGTTTCAGAATGCAGTGCGATTATATTTCTCGTGAGAAGAGTAGCCGAATCGAAGGCTCGATTCTAGTCTTAAGGGACGGCCCGACAGAGCTGTGTGCTGAAACCACTAGCTCCTATGTCACGTTTCCACAGGCGGAGAACCTATTTAAAAGTTATTGTAGATACAAGTAAGATAGGAACTCGCTAGTGTAACAAAATACGAATACGCTTTAACAGTTGATTGAGATTGAGTCCTCAGATGTACGAGAGATGTATGTACCTAATAGTAAAATACCTAGTTAACGTTCGGACAAGAAGAGTAGATTGATACGCTTATTACTTAGTAAACGATTCCGTTTTTGGCGTGATATTGCAATTATTTATTATAAACAGCTTTATATAAAATAGTACTGCTCCTTTGCGTAAGAAATAACAGATTTTTGCAAATAGCCACATACATGTTATTATCTTACTAAAGCTTCAAGTGATATTACCGTTATTGGCAATATAATTATAATTATGGGAATTTACTTTACTATTTCTGACTGTGGAAGCGTGGCCTTACAGGGACCGCCCTTGTGATGTAATAAATTAAAAGCGGTGGGGCAATTTTAAAACGCCGCGTTAAATAATAATTTATAAGACAATATAATTTTGGTGTTAAAATTATTTAAAAGTATTTGAAAAGATATACAGGACCACATTTTGGAAAGATATGAATGTCAAATATGTAAGCGCAATAGTGAACCTAAATCAGGTATGCTTTTGAGGTTTACTCAATTTATACAAAACTAAACTTGGTTTTATTTAAAAGGTTTGTCTGATTAATCAAGTATTAGATACACATGCAAAATGTGATAATATTGCAATTTGAACACTAAGCAACTATTTGGTTTTGGTCATTATTTCCAAAAATGTGTGTACCCCCCTGTTGTGACATATAATGTAAATAATTTAATGTAAATATTCTAGATTATCGTTTTGTCCCACCGACAAAAGTGTAAATAATGTAATAACGTTTAATAGCACAAATAACAAGACAGACTACCAAAAAAATACTGCATTTTGACATAAAAACTACACAAAAATTTCTGTTTTGTTTCTTGTGCTGACCAAATGTTAAACAAAGTAAATTTTCTTAATAATGTAAATTGAAGTTCAAAACAAAAAATGACTGTTTCAGAATTTAATTAATTAAATGAAAGCATTTTCTAAGACTTTTTTTTTGTGAACTAGCAAGCAATGCATATTCAAACAAGTCTCATTTAAATTGATTTTCTCATAGCAAACCACTTAATTATATTTTGTGGCTTGGAATAAAAAACAGGTATTAGGGCGTCAATTTAATAACACATTAAAGTTGTTTTTCATAGGTGTATAATATTTAAATTAGTGGATTTTCACAGATGTCTATTTCATATTACTTAACACATGCCACTGAATTATATCGTTTTTGACATTAAACATAAATAATGCATAAGAGAATTCATTTAAAGTCGCATTAAAATTGTTTTTCATGTGATTACTATTTCATTATTAATAAAAAATTGTTAAATCATATCCACATTGTTTTTTTGGAATTATTCTCGAGTTACTTCGCTCACAACTACCACCTGGCTAGTTCTATGTACCATCACGGATGCGCACATCGAAAGAATGAAAGGACTATTCCTGCTCGCAGAGCTCGGCCGCTATAGTAACGATGACCTACGCTCATCAGCAATAGCATCGCCGCATCAGATTAATTTTGCTGAGCCTCTTGTTTTTGTAAATGAAGAAAAAAAAGGCAGATAAAAAAAAAACGGGTAAAGGGTAGTTGGAAATCTGTGATCATTGTAACAGAGCCTGAGAAATTTATTTAAACGAAATAAATTATTTTTTATTGTTCGACGCCAAACGGGGCGGTAAACAGATGTGGTCATCGTGAGCGCGACATTTTGTTTTCAAAGTGGTCTGATTTACTCACTCGCGATAGTACACATACCCGCTTCTCGCCTCTAAAGCCTATCCAGTTTCTATAACTCCGAAACTCAAACTCCGATTCCGCTGTTGGCTGGCTATTACCCGTACAGTCACGAACGTAAATATTATATTACTATGGACAGATCGGCAGTAATATCTAATTTCATGATAAAAAATAAAAAAGGGGGAAGAGCTCATTAGGCATAAAAAATTCGTTCGCATCGCAGTCAATGAGCATAGTGCCCAAAAGGCTGGCAGTATTGCCACGTTGGATGGCAATGCTGATTCTTTGAGCTAAAAATAAGACAGCCCTCTGGTCACTCGAAGGCTCGACCAACCGTTTGGCGGTGTCCCGAAATACTTGTTTCAATCCCAAACGGCTCAATCATTGCGCCTTTTGAGATTTTCTGCTCCTGCAGCAGCCGCCCCAGCACAGCCGTGCTAGGAAGATGGGATGGCGTGAGGATGTCGACACTGGTTGCATCCAAAGGCCTACCGAACTTCCACGGCATTATGGTCATTCCGTCTGGCCTCTTCCCATCGTCGTGTGCCAGGCCATTGGGTTCTAAAACAGCTGGCACTCCGGTGGTGACAAGAGCCCGACTGATGATATCGTTAATGCTGGCGTGCCGTGCCATTCGACCAGCGCTCTTGCTGCAGGATAGGCCATGGTGTCCGAGGTCGACACCTTCACAGCGATGTGGAACAGGATTTTGGGTGACGGTAGCGCCTGAAGTCAGAGGCCCGACTCCCATTCACCCACAGCCAGCCTGCTGGCACGAGCATGAGCTCTTCCCCCTTTTTTATTATATAGGTACTTGTACATACTATATGTATTTTAGTGTTCGCTTGTGTATTTTAATTAAGATTTATAACTAAGCCACATTTCATGATTCATGCTTTAATATCTGTTGTCACCTGTATATCAAGAAGACAGCAACCAGCGATCATCTGTAGAAAGCATATACAAGTAGCGGCACAAATATGTGACGAAGAAACACCAAAACTATCTGACGAGACAACGACAGTGACGAGCACAAGGCATAAATATCGGACATGTCTTGCGTTATAAATATAGTTTAGTTCAGAGGAATGTGATACCTCGTAATAAAAAATATCTCACTTTGGCAGCATACAAATCTGATAGTATAGTTTCGAGTTTTCGTTTCGAATGTATTCATCATTGAGGAGTTCAAAAGAGGCCACCAGCCCGGGGTTAGTCCTGGTGGACTCCTCCTTTCTCCGCTTATCTCCCAAACGCAAACGGCGGCCGGACAATTTTGGCCAGGGGGAGTCGTGTCTCCATGGCCTCCAGTCGGGCATTCATCATACCCCCATACTGCAGCATGCATATTCTGGCTACCCTCTCGATGGGTGTCCGATGTCGTGGTCCGACAGGGGAAGTGCAGGTGGTGGAGCAGGTGCAGGGACCGATGAATGATGATGTTAGCTCCCACAATTTCGCAGTCTCCTTCGAGGTCGTGCGATCAAGGAGATTCTCCACCTCCTCCTGATCCTTTCTGCTGCCTCTATTGGTCAAGGACAGCTAATGAGACAAATTGATTTTCTATTGTTTGACTCCGAATCGGTGTCGCGCGGGGCTTAACAGGTTAAGGGCGCGTCTGACCGAGCTTTTCAGGTTGCCGGATGGTAGCAACCTTCAGGACAGCATTCACGCCGTCCAACACAGTGGCGGTTGAGAGCCTCTTGCCTTTAAGCTCTCCCCTGTAGCCGCCTGGGCAGACCGCCGCTCCCGGGCCTGACGGGGCATTTCAGCCACCTCTTCGGCCGCGACCGCTCTATTCTGAGCACGCTTCGCGGCGTTGGTCTCCACCCTCGTACCCAGAAGTGGGACGGTGACCCCTCCCGGCTCCTCAGTTGAAACTGTTGGAGTTGAGTTTGTGGAGTTTTCTTGCCGACTCTGCTCCATAGGAAACGACCAATTGGAACCGTGCACCTAGCTTCTGACGTTTCATATGTGCCCATGTAGGTTTATGTATTCATTTTGTTCCCACTAGTAGTGAGGGAATAAATGTCCACCTAGGCAGAGTATCTTGCACTAGGTAGGTTGCCTAGGTAAGCCGCAGTAGTGGACGCTAACGCTTCCCCTGTACATACCTGCCGCACTCTAGAGGAGTGCGGCAAGTATGTACAGGGAAATCGCAAGCGACTGGTCCCCCACCAGCCACTCATGCTCCCGCCACGCTTCAAAGCTTAGAATTAGGTGTTTTTTAATTTATTTATTTACTGTCCGGCTAACCCGACTCAGCGAACCCGCCGTAAGTTCTCTCTTCAAGATTGCTCTTTGAGGGAGAAACAGCAGCCACGCTGGTGTGCCTCCACCGTAGTGGCAGGGTCACATCCAGTGTCAATCGACGAACGTCGATCAATCAGGAGCGACCCACCTTCCTTGTTCCACCACTGTGCCATCTGCAAATGAGAAAGACACGTGGAAGGACGACGTGAGCATAACACCTTTTTCAAGAAGAGATTATTGTCCATGCCCAGGGTGCACCGGCCCGACAACTGCTTTTCCCCTCGAACGTATCGATAAGGGACCAGCAGTAGGTATCAGGCACACGGTTTTCTGCACGCACCCCAGGTTAGGTTAGCCTAACCTAACTAGCTGTTTTCTTTGATCTTTGTTTGAGTACCCAAACACAAGAATACGTTAAAGGCTTGTACAAACTGGTGCAATATTGCGGGCGCGACAGGCATATTGCTGCCAGGGGGGTAACCATCACCTCTTACACCAGTATTATTTCAATATTACTTTAGCGTGAGAAAGAGATGGAGCTATAAATCCTGTATAGCTCCATCACTTTTCCACTGTGAAGTAATATTATAATAATACTGCTATAAGAGGTGATGGTTACCTCCCTGTTGTGCCCGCGATATCGCGCTAGTCTGCTACAATATATCTGACGGCGACTGTACACTTGCGTCGGGGGGCTGCGGGTGCGAATGCGAGTTCCGCTGCCCCGGACTGGTGACGGCCCACGCTAGGCGGGCCCCGTCCCGTAGAGGGTTGAACTCTCCCCGTTACGTTTTAGAGAGGCACGCCTGGAACACTACGCGCTGCCCTCTCAGGTCCGGTGGCTTAGGGGGCGGCGGATGAGTACGGACAGGTCTGTCAGACTTCTACTGACTAAACCCACCCCGTATTCCCTCGCATGCTTGCACTGGCAAGCACTCTTCAACGCAGCCCCCGCCTCTGCGGGCTCCGTCTGGTCAAGCGGAGTGGGGAATGGGTCGCTCAGACGGCAATATGCCTAAAATACAATGGCGTTTATTTCGTTATTAAAAATAGGTTCAAGCTTAGTTAATGTACTAATCGATAGGTAACGTAACCTTGTTTGGATAAATGTGGCGAAAATAACGATGAAATTGATATTTCAGGAGATATTCACTAAAATATAGTAGTATGAAACTATTAGAGTAGGGTGACCATGAATTTTTACAATGAAGTGAGACTAAATCGTGAATATTGGAATTTTCGATAGTCATATGAGGGTAACAGGAGATGACTACGGCAAGTAGTGGTTCTAGCGGCCAACTATTTTTGGTCATAGCGTCTTAGTTTTTTTTGCAACAAATTCAGGAAAAGAGGTGTGTATAGTAACAAATTACCACTAATTCCTGGCAAAGTTTCATCAAATTTTAAGAGATGGCCTCGCGGTTGAAATGGACATCGTTATGGGGACAACGGGCAGTGCCGGATTAAGCAAGCGCGGGACCCGTAGCAAATTATATCGAGGGGCCCTTGATCTGCAATGGGTGCTTAAGTATTTTAAAGTAAAAAAATAGGGTAAAAGAAAATACATTTTTGTAACACTAAATTATAATAAAAATAATGTAAATTGTAAGTCTTATTTGTAAGACTTACAGTCTACATTATTTTTATATACTTAGACAATTTCAACATTTTGATTCGAGCCATTTCAGTTCTGCTACGCACTGAGTGTTGAGTAAGGGTGCTCGCACACGGCAGGCATTTTGTAGAGTCGATTATTGGGCCGATTCAAATTATATACATTTATACGAGCGACTTTTTGTAGGAATTGTGCGTTTACCGTTTGAAATTCTATGTTTTATTTTCGCCAACGAAATAATCGGTTACTGATTGATCGGTGATTGATTGTCTTACTCGGAAAAGTTGTTACGTTTCACGTTTTTGCGACATCAAATAAATTCAATATAGCACGTGTATAATAAGTTTCACAGAAAACATTACGCATAGACGAAGGTGGGCGGGTTTGGATACGCGGGGCCTCGTTTTGCGCGGGACCCGTAGCAATTGCTACTCTTGCTACGTGGTTAATCCGGCACTGACAAAGGGAAATAAATTTAATCACGTCCCGCTGTCCCCGTGACGGTGATATGGCGTACGGGGGACAACGGGAATAAACGTATAGTATACACACATTTCGCACGTAATGGCAACAGGCTCACCCCCTATTACATGGGTCTTACCATGTAATAGGGGGTGAGCCTGTTGCCATCAACCGGGCACAAATCCAGTCTCCGACCTGGCACTGACAAATTTCAGGTGAAACATCCTAATTACACTTTGTCCAACCCGGAATTCGAACCCAGGACGGACCACCAGACTAACGAGGGAGTCAACGCAAAACGGCGTACTTCTTTCGAGAGACGGGCTGGGTAGGTAGATCAATAAAATGCCAAAAAAAAAATGGAAAACGTTTATTTGTCATGAAAGCAAGCCATAGAGGCCTCAAGCCATAAGAGATTCCACATACTTATTATTAGATTGCAGCAATTCTTGCTTTAGTTTTGTTATTTCCTTTATCATGGTGTCATCTGATGTTGTACCCTCGTGTATTAGTTTGCACTTTCGCAAGAAATCTGCGATTAATTTGTGACCCTCTGTCGTTTCCTTCGTTTTAACAGCTGCCTCCACGTCGAACAAGTTGATTTCTAACTGCGCTTGTTGAGACTCGGCGTACTGAAAATTATCACAAAAATTTAATTCAGCATAAAAATTGATGATAGAGCTGGTACTCTACCGAAGCAACGAGGTTTCGAAGACTATTATAAGATAACGTAATATCACGGATCTATTTCTCGAAAGAGAAGGCACAAGTGTACAGTAATTGACACTAAAATAATCGATTCAGTTCTATTCAGGACATAGAACAAATTTTTAAGTTGTGGCTCAAAAACTCCAGATCAAAGATCAGGGAGGCGACTACAAGCTAAACTACAGGCTTAATATTCGTGACTGATTCGGTTTCGGTAAACAAACAAGCATACAGGCTAATAAACAAGAAAGAGATCAAACGAACAAACAAGCCACAAAGCGAGCAAGCAACCCAAGCTTAAACTGCAATTGTACGCTGCTTTCTAGCAAGGAAGGCGGAGAATTCGTTGTTGTGCGCAACTTGCGGGAGGCTCTTTTTATAAAATAGTCTGTCTGTCAATATGACATTTTAAATTCGGTCTGGCATGTAAAGCTGGCTGAATGTCATTCTGCGGTATTGTCATTGCGACGCCATAGATAATGCTGAATCGGTAAAGCAGTTTCTATAGTACAAAATAGACTTTTTTTCTCATTGTTCTACAATGAAAGAAAAAATCGGGTGTGGCTGTGTCGTGGACCGTATGTTTTACGTATTCACGTAAAACACGTGACGGGTAATATTTTCTTTGTAACGATTTCTTTGATCCTTTAGCTATCTAGCTGTGTCATAACATTTTGGATGTAGATGATAGATATGTAGCTCAACATCAAACTGTATCAGTTTACTGAATTGCCTGCCACCATGGAAGCTGATTTAAAGACGTATTCACGTCAAAAGAGAGTAACCGGAAACACATACGAAGGAAGCAAGTAAAGCTTGCAGAAATCGCCCTTAAGGGGACGATTATATTTTGAATATGACTGTACAAGTTCCTCACCTCAATAATAGATTCAGGCAGATCTGCGAGCTTAGCAACGTGTAGTCCTAGAGAATGCAGGGCGGGGCCGGGCGCAATGCGATGCAATAATAATAGTTGTCCGTTGACGACAGAAGCCTCCGCGTGCGAGTTGACGACGACGCCCGGGTGGGCGCTCGCCAGGCGCGTCAGTTCTTGGTAGTGAGTCGCGAACAGGCAGAAACATTTACTCTTTGTTGCTAGTTCCCTGTAAATGTATACATGGAGTGTTATGAAAGTACAAGCAGGCATTTGTACAGAGTGTAAAAAGGCCCCATCACATGGCCGTTATCTACGCATTCTGTACGTCCAACGTAAGTAATAATGAGCAAAAATGATTCCTGAGAAACGCAAAACATGGTGCATGCTCCTGTACAACAGAAGTTGTAGTGATATTTAAAGTTAAGTAATTACATTTAAAACTTTTTTTCGTGAAAGAAGTAAAATAAAGTTGGAACTTTGACCTTGAGGTCCTTCCAGTACAAAACATGATCATAATGACGGGGAGTACAAGTGAGTCTCGGCTTCGTTATGCGTCTTTTTACACCCGTTATTATGTCGGCGGTTTTGATAATATGTTTTAGTCTGAAGCACAGGTCGATTGGCGTATGCTTCGTGTCAACTGTACCGTCCTGGCGAAACCTCGATTGTACGATCATCATACGAAAACTTTAATCACTTTTGGACTTTTTCACAACAAACTTGTTCGTTGACGCGTCACATTTTTGACGTTTACAATTATAATAAGATAAGGTTCTAAGTATGGTTAAAGTTTTCGAAGTCAACCGTACTGATTGGTAAACGCTCACACGAAACATTTGCCGATCGAGTCTTGCTTTGCCTTATAAGTTTATAACCTCTACAATAGATGTGTGATGCAAAATCATCATTATATACAACTATATATACATATTGACATTGATGAATATTATAAACAAAATTACGTGAATATTTATGTACCTTGAAAAGTATTATATTACTTTAATTATTGTGAATGTGAGCACTATGTGGGTCATTTTTATTTATTTCTTGTTGTTTTTTTTCTCTTAGTTTTAATCATGGTCTGGCATTTTGAGTACTTTATGCGGCCAACCCAAATGTCCTTTCCTTGGTATTGTTCGTCGAGTCGTTGAGCTCATTAAGTTTTGAGTTGAGCTACACGATTACTGACAAATGCTTGAACTGACTGGACAGGTCCACTCAAATTTGTGTGGTTCTTTCCTCAAAACACCATTTCAGACATGGATCTACATGGTCCTCACATGATCTGACCAAGATTATGTCTGGACTTTAAAAGAGACTTTGACCCTTTGCTTCGCCATTTCTTCTCAGAGGTAGTCAGATAGATAGGAAATGTCGACTCCATCTAGCTTATTTGTTATTTTTTTTTAATATGACGTGTAAAAGATCATATCCTATTTACAGAATAAACAATTTCATTTCATTTCGTTTCTTTTAATTACTTACTCTGCAATAGCCCATGCTATCCCGCAACCCTCGTATGTTGAAGTGCCTCGTCCTAACTCGTCGATAAGTACTAGCGAGTCGGGTGTCGCCGTCTGGAATCAATAACAGTTTTCGTTACAGATTTACACAATAACATAACATAGCGCCTGAATTCCACGGAAGGTTAGACAGAAGTGTCCACCCACATTTCGTCAATTGTAGTGGTATGTAACCTACAAATGCACACAAACTTGTGAACTCCAGTACCTATGACGTTTTACGTCTGCAGTTCGATTATAGTAACAGTACTGCTGACCCGCAGGATGGCGGCCGTGTCCACCATCTCGCACATGAAGGTGCCGTGGCCCGCGCGGGCACACACACTCGTACTACAGTACTACTGACCCACACGATGGCGACCGTGTCCACCGTCTCGCACATGAAGGTGCTGTGCCCCGCGCGGGCACACACACACGTACTACAGTACTACTGACCCGCAGGATGGCGGCCGTGTCCACCATCTCGCACATGAAGGTGCTGTGCCCCGCGCGGGCACACACACACGTACTACAGTACTACTGACCCGCAGGATGGCGGCCGTGTCCACCATCTCGCACATGAAGGTGCTGTGCCCCGCGCGGGCACACACACACGTACTACAGTACTACTGACCCGCAGGATGGCGGCCGTGTCCACCATCTCGCACATGAAGGTGCTGTGGCCCGCGCGGGCACACACACACGTACTACAGTACTACTGACCCGCAGGATGGCGGCCGTGTCCACCATCTCGCACATGAAGGTGCTGTGGCCCGCGCGGGCACACACACACGTACTACAGTACTACTGACCCGCAGGATGGCGGCCGTGTCCACCATCTCGCACATGAAGGTGCTGTGGCCCGCGCGGGCACACACACACGTACTACAGTACTACTGACCCGCAGGATGGCGGCCGTGTCCACCATATCGCACATGAAGGTGCTGTGGCCCGCGCAGGCACACACACACGTACTACAGTACTACTGACCCGCAGGATGGCGGCCGTGTCCACCATCTCGCACATGAAGGTGCTGTGGCCCGCGCGGGCACACACACACGTACTACAGTACTACTGACCCGCAGGATGGCGGCCGTGTCCACCATCTCGCACATGAAGGTGCTGTGGCCCGCGCGGGCACACACACACGTACTACAGTACTACTGACCCGCAGGATGGCGGCCGTGTCCACCATATCGCACATGAAGGTGCTGTGGCCCGCGCGGGCACACACACACGTACTACAGTACTACTGACCCGCAGGATGGCGGCCGTGTCCACCATCTCGCACATGAAGGTGCTGTGGCCCGCGCGGGCACACACACACGTACTACAGTACTACTGACCCGCAGGATGGCGGCCGTGTCCACCATCTCGCACATGAAGGTGCTGTGGCCCGCGCGGGCACACACACACGTACTACAGTACTACTGACCCGCAGGATGGCGGCCGTGTCCACCATCTCGCACATGAAGGTGCTGTGGCCCGCGCGGGCACACACACACGTACTACAGTACTACTGACCCGCAGGATGGCGGCCGTGTCCACCATCTCGCACATGAAGGTGCTGTGGCCCGCGCGGGCACACACACACGTACTACAGTACTACTGACCCGCAGGATGGCGGCCGTGTCCACCATCTCGCACATGAAGGTGCTGTGGCCCGCGCGGGCACACACACACGTACTACAGTTCTACTGACCCGCAGGATGGCGGCCGTGTCCACCATATCGCACATGAAGGTGCTGTGGCCCGCGCGGGCACACACACACGTACTACAGTACTACTGACCCGCAGGATGGCGGCCGTGTCCACCATCTCGCACATGAAGGTGCTGTGCCCCGCGCGGGCACACACACACGTACTACAGTACTACTGACCCGCAGGATGGCGGCCGTGTCCACCATCTCGCACATGAAGGTGCTGTGCCCCGCGCGGACACTCACACACGTACTACAGTACTACTGACCCGCAGGATGGCGGCCGTGTCCACCATCTCGCACATGAAGGTGCTGTGCCCCGCGCGGGCACACACACACACACGTACTACAGTACTACTGACCCGCAGGATGGCGGCCGTGTCCACCATCTCGCACATGAAGGTGCTGTGGCCCGCGCGGGCACACACACACGTACTACAGTACTACTGACCCGCAGGATGGCGGCCGTGTCCACCATCTCGCACATGAAGGTGCTGTGGCCCGCGCGGGCACACACACACGTACTACAGTACTACTGACCCGCAGGATGGCGGCCGTGTCCACCATCTCGCACATGAAGGTGCTGTGCCCCGCGCGGGCACACACACACGTACTACAGTACTACTGACCCGCAGGATGGCGGCCGTGTCCACCATCTCGCACATGAAGGTGCTGTGCCCCGCGCGGGCACACACACACGTACTACAGTACTACTGACCCGCAGGATGGCGGCCGTGTCCACCATCTCGCACATGAAGGTGCTGTGGCCCGCGCGGGCACACACACACGTACTACAGTACTACTGACCCGCAGGATGGCGGCCGTGTCCACCATCTCGCACATGAAGGTGCTGTGGCCCGCGCGGGCACACACACACGTACTACAGTACTACTGACCCGCAGGATGGCGGCCGTGTCCACCATCTCGCACATGAAGGTGCTGTGGCCCGCGCGGGCACACACACACGTACTACAGTACTACTGACCCGCAGGATGGCGGCCGTGTCCACCATCTCGCACATGAAGGTGCTGTGGCCCGCGCGGGCACACACACACGTACTACAGTACTACTGACCCGCAGGATGGCGGCCGTGTCCACCATCTCGCACATGAAGGTGCTGTGGCCCGCGCGGGCACACACACACGTACTACAGTACTACTGACCCGCAGGATGGCGGCCGTGTCCACCATCTCGCACATGAAGGTGCTGTGGCCCGCGCGGGCACACACACACGTACTACAGTACTACTGACCCGCAGGATGGCGGCCGTGTCCACCATCTCGCACATGAAGGTGCTGTGGCCCGCGCGGGCACACACACACGTACTACAGTTCTACTGACCCGCAGGATGGCGGCCGTGTCCACCATATCGCACATGAAGGTGCTGTGGCCCGCGCGGGCACACACACACGTACTACAGTACTACTGACCCGCAGGATGGCGGCCGTGTCCACCATCTCGCACATGAAGGTGCTGTGCCCCGCGCGGGCACACACACACGTACTACAGTACTACTGACCCGCAGGATGGCGGCCGTGTCCACCATCTCGCACATGAAGGTGCTGTGCCCCGCGCGGACACTCACACACGTACTACAGTACTACTGACCCGCAGGATGGCGGCCGTGTCCACCATCTCGCACATGAAGGTGCTGTGCCCCGCGCGGGCACACACACACACACGTACTACAGTACTACTGACCCGCAGGATGGCGGCCGTGTCCACCATCTCGCACATGAAGGTGCTGTGGCCCGCGCGGGCACACACACACGTACTACAGTACTACTGACCCGCAGGATGGCGGCCGTGTCCACCATCTCGCACATGAAGGTGCTGTGGCCCGCGCGGGCACACACACACGTACTACAGTACTACTGACCCGCAGGATGGCGGCCGTGTCCACCATCTCGCACATGAAGGTGCTGTGGCCCGCGCGGGTACACACACACGTACTACAGTACTACTGACCCGCAGGATGGCGGCCGTGTCCACCATCTCGCACATGAAGGTGCTGTGGCCCGCGCGGGCACACACACACGTACTACAGTACTACTGACCCGCAGGATGGCGGCCGTGTCCACCATCTCGCACATGAAGGTGCTGTGGCCCGCGCGGGCACACACACACGTACTACAGTACTACTGACCCGCAGGATGGCGGCCGTGTCCACCATCTCGCACATGAAGGTGCTGTGGCCCGCGCGGGCACACACACACGTACTACAGTACTACTGACCCGCAGGATGGCGGCCGTGTCCACCATCTCGCACATGAAGGTGCTGTGGCCCGCGCGGGCACACACACACGTACTACAGTACTACTGACCCGCAGGATGGCGGCCGTGTCCACCATCTCGCACATGAAGGTGCTGTGCCCCGCGCGGGCACACACACACGTACTACAGTACTACTGACCCGCAGGATGGCGGCCGTGTCCACCATCTCGCACATGAAGGTGCTGTGCCCCGCGCGGGCACACACACACGTACTACAGTACTACTGACCCGCAGGATGGCGGCCGTGTCCACCATCTCGCACATGAAGGTGCTGTGGCCCGCGCGGGCACACACACACGTACTACAGTACTACTGACCCGCAGGATGGCGGCCGTGTCCACCATCTCGCACATGAAGGTGCTGTGGCCCGCGCGGGCACACACACACGTACTACAGTACTACTGACCCGCAGGATGGCGGCCGTGTCCACCATCTCGCACATGAAGGTGCTGTGGCCCGCGCGGGCACACACACACGTACTACAGTACTACTGACCCGCAGGATGGAGGCCGTGTCCACCATCTCGCACATGAAGGTGCTGTGGCCCGCGCGGGCACACACACACGTACTACAGTACTACTGACCCGCAGGATGGCGGCCGTGTCCACCATCTCGCACATGAAGGTGCTGTGGCCCGCGCGGGCACACACACACGTACTACAGTACTACTGACCCGCAGGATGGCGGCCGTGTCCACCATCTCGCACATGAAGGTGCTGTGGCCCGCGCGGGCACACACACACGTACTACAGTACTACTGACCCGCAGGATGGCGGCCGTGTCCACCATCTCGCACATGAAGGTGCTGTGGCCCGCGCGGGCACACACACACGTACTACAGTTCTACTGACCCGCAGGATGGCGGCCGTGTCCACCATATCGCACATGAAGGTGCTGTGGCCCGCGCGGGCACACACACACGTACTACAGTACTACTGACCCGCAGGATGGCGGCCGTGTCCACCATCTCGCACATGAAGGTGCTGTGCCCCGCGCGGGCACACACACACGTACTACAGTACTACTGACCCGCAGGATGGCGGCCGTGTCCACCATCTCGCACATGAAGGTGCTGTGCCCCGCGCGGACACTCACACACGTACTACAGTACTACTGACCCGCAGGATGGCGGCCGTGTCCACCATCTCGCACATGAAGGTGCTGTGCCCCGCGCGGGCACACACACACACACGTACTACAGTACTACTGACCCGCAGGATGGCGGCCGTGTCCACCATCTCGCACATGAAGGTGCTGTGGCCCGCGCGGGCACACACACACGTACTACAGTACTACTGACCCGCAGGATGGCGGCCGTGTCCACCATCTCGCACATGAAGGTGCTGTGGCCCGCGCGGGCACACACACACGTACTACAGTACTACTGACCCGCAGGATGGCGGCCGTGTCCACCATCTCGCACATGAAGGTGCTGTGGCCCGCGCGGGTACACACACACGTACTACAGTACTACTGACCCGCAGGATGGCGGCCGTGTCCACCATCTCGCACATGAAGGTGCTGTGGCCCGCGCGGGCACACACACACGTACTACAGTACTACTGACCCGCAGGATGGCGGCCGTGTCCACCATCTCGCACATGAAGGTGCTGTGGCCCGCGCGGGCACACACACACGTACTACAGTACTACTGACCCGCAGGATGGCGCCCGTGTCCACCATCTCGCACATGAAGGTGCTGTGGCCCGCGCGGGCACACACACACGTACTACAGTACTACTGACCCGCAGGATGGCGGCCGTGTCCACCATCTCGCACATGAAGGTGCTGTGGCCCGCGCGGGCACACACACACGTACTACAGTACTACTGACCCGCAGGATGGCGGCCGTGTCCACCATATCGCACATGAAGGTGCTGTGGCCCGCGCAGGCACACACACACGTACTACAGTACTACTGACCCGCAGGATGGCGGCCGTGTCCACCATCTCGCACATGAAGGTGCTGTGGCCCGCGCGGGCACACACACACGTACTACAGTTCTACTGACCCGCAGGATGGCGGCCGTGTCCACCATATCGCACATGAAGGTGCTGTGGCCCGCGCAGGCACACACACACGTACTACAGTACTACTGACCCGCAGGATGGCGGCCGTGTCCACCATCTCGCACATGAAGGTGCTGTGGCCCGCGCGGGCACACACACACGTACTACAGTTCTACTGACCCGCAGGATGGCGGCCGTGTCCACCATATCGCACATGAAGGTGCTGTGGCCCGCGCAGGCACACACACACGTACTACAGTACTACTGACCCGCAGGATGGCGGCCGTGTCCACCATCTCGCACATGAAGGTGCTGTGGCCCGCGCGGGCACACACACACGTACTACAGTACTACTGACCCGCAGGATGGCGGCCGTGTCCACCATCTCGCACATGAAGGTGCTGTGGCCCGCGCGGGCACACACACACGTACTACAGTACTACTGACCCGCAGGATGGCGGCCGTGTCCACCATCTCGCACATGAAGGTGCTGTGGCCCGCGCGGGCACACACACACGTACTACAGTACTACTGACCCGCAGGATGGCGGCCGTGTCCACCATCTCGCACATGAAGGTGCTGTGGCCCGCGCGGGCACACACACACGTACTACAGTTCTACTGACCCGCAGGATGGCGGCCGTGTCCACCATATCGCACATGAAGGTGCTGTGGCCCGCGCAGGCACACACACACGTACTACAGTACTACTGACCCGCAGGATGGCGGCCGTGTCCACCATCTCGCACATGAAGGTGCTGTGGCCCGCGCGGGCACACACACACGTACTACAGTTCTACTGACCCGCAGGATGGCGGCCGTGTCCACCATATCGCACATGAAGGTGCTGTGGCCCGCGCAGGCACACACACACGTACTACAGTACTACTGACCCGCAGGATGGCGGCCGTGTCCACCATCTCGCACATGAAGGTGCTGTGGCCCGCGCGGGCACACACACACGTACTACAGTTCTACTGACCCGCAGGATGGCGGCCGTGTCCACCATATCGCACATGAAGGTGCTGTGGCCCGCGCAGGCACACACACACGTACTACAGTACTACTGACCCGCAGGATGGCGGCCGTGTCCACCATCTCGCACATGAAGGTGCTGTGGCCCGCGCGGGCACACACACACACGTACTACAGTACTACTGACCCGCAGGATGGCGGCCGTGTCCACCATCTCGCACATGAAGGTGCTGTGGCCCGCGCGCTCGGCGTCGGCGGCGCCCACGCGCGCGGCCAGGCTGCGCAGGCGCGGCAGGCGCGCGCCGCGTGCGGGCACCGCGCAGCCCGCATGCGCCAGCACGCACGCGGCGCCGCACGAGCGCATCCACGTGGACTTGCCGCCCATGTTGGCGCCTGTCACTATGTGCAGCATGCTTGAACCTGGAACGTTCAGATTAATGGGTGAGAGATAATAGGAGGTTACTTAAGTAAGAGCTATAATACTTCCAAGATCTTTTGGCACTTGAATGACATTGAAATGGGGGCGTTGTTGGTATACTGCTACAAGAATCTTTTGTCGCTTGAATGACGTTGACATAGGGGCGCTTTTGGTAAACATTTAGTAGCGATAGTTACGATTTTGGTCACGCGCCAAAAGATCCTTGTACACACGGCTACACATCAAGCTATACATTTCCAGTTTACGCTGACCTCGTATGGTACGGAAATCCTATACAATGCGAGATCAGCTTATACTGGAAATGTATAGCTTGATGTGTAGCCGTGTGTACATTAACTGTACAAGAATTATTCACGAACTTTTCATGGCGCACCGAGAAGTTCGTGTATCATATTCGATACGCTCGGAGTCAATAACTTCAAAAACACAACACGTGAGTGTAGGCGAGCGCAAACGGGTGAGGGGAGCGTGTTATGGAGTCTCGTTGGAATCTAGCTTAAGAGATTTATAAAGCAACGTTCATATTTTAACTGAAAATTTTTATTAAACACGTATTTGTTATGGTCACATTGTTTGGTCTGTTGAAACTCGGCTTATAATAAATAATTACTTAATTCAGACCATAAATCCTAAGGCTTATACAGCCTTATGCAAAACATACCTCTTTTAAAAACAACATCATTGGGTATATAAGACACGCCCTCAGCGACCTCAAGACAGGGGTGTCTCAACTCCTCAAACACCAGTTCGTCGAGTTCCTCCGTGAATACAGGACGTACGTACGACGCCGGCGCACTTGCTGCGGCCACCGCGAACGATACTAGCACATCCAAACGGGACAGGATGTGGGATAAACAGAACAGGCATTCCGAATATCCAGCTGAAACATTAGTGACAGAATTGATATTGAGATGAATATATAGGAATAATGTAATGGTGACATTATTTAACACACATAATATGACATAACAGCCTGTAATCCTTGAAGGGTTAGGCAGGGGGGTACCCATAGTACACCCACATTTCGCAAATTATGTTTAAGTCCCATTTAACAAGGGGCGATCCTATTAACCGGTCACAAATCCAGACTCCGAGCTACTACTGAGAAATTCCTGATGGTATTAATAATCTACTTAACTTGTAACTGCCAAAACTGTAATGGGATAAAGATTCTTTTTAACTTAAACTTTTTAAGTTAAAAAATTACGACATGATTTATTCAAATAATTTGAATCCTAATTAACTCAATTATTTGGAATCTTGTAAATAATATTTGTATACCAGTTAAGACGCTGACAACACCTAAACCGCGGTCACTGTCAGATTGCAAAGAAAAGAAAGAAAAGCGGGATGACACAACGCTTGTAATTTATTGCAAAATATGAAACAATTATCTATTTAGGTACTCAAAATTGAGTTGAGTGATCGAAAATAAAAACAACAACCAAGTTCTCCATTCAAATAAGACGTCCTTGTTATTAATTAAATACATAACGTATGTTGATATTTAATACAGATATTTTGGATTAGAACTCAAGGTAAGAGGTTTGTATCGAGATTTTTTTTTCAAAACGTGTTTTGGTAACAACCAAGTTATGGGAAATATGTTCAAAATTAACATATATTTTTTCCGCTACCACAAACTATACAGATTCGGCAATTTTTTTTCTTAAGAGAAGCCTATTTTGGTCAACGGCAGTAGTTGCTGGGTCTTGTCAGCGCCTTAATGGTGATACGTGTAGAAACGTGTAGACCTTTTCGTAATGTATGAACATCGTATGTTCTGACAAATAAATTACTTTGGTTTATACATTAGTGTAAAAGTATCCATCACAACCGTTATCTACGCATTTTGTACAATCAAACTACATAAGTAACATTGAGCAAAAATTATTGCTGGGAAAATACTTTTATTTATGGCAATAACTGTTTACTGCAACGACTAATGTAACGCACGCAAAAAAATGTGCTTATGCATGTAACGGTACAGGAGTTGGGTAATTAAAAGTTAAGTTACGACATTTAAAATTTGTTTTCGTGAAAAATAAGTTTGTCCTTGAAAATCACCGTAACCAGGCCTACCGTATGGTCCAGTACAAAAACAAAACATCAACATCAACAATGACGGGTAGTACAAGTGACTCTCGGCTTCGTTATGCGTCTTTTTACATCCGTTATAAAGGATGTCAAAATATGCTGCTTTATTTATGCAGCGTGCTGACCTTCGCTTTTCGGAAGTCGGTCAAAGACAGAAGTACCATAGTGAACGATGGTGTTAGACCACTTTTGAACCTTATTGCTTAAAGATAAGGGTGAAGTGGTCAACCGTCCGCGGAGGTATCCTGACTAATATTATAAATGCGAAAATGAGTCACGCGCACCTGCGCGATTGCGGCAGGCCACCAAAACAACTGGCGCACTGTGGGCTGTGTGCGGACACGGGGCTTGGACGCATCGCAGATTTGCGTCATCGCCCCGCGAAACCTCTGCGCCTCCTCTTCGACGTCGGCGGGTTCGTTCGTCGGTGACTCCCAGACTCAACACGATCCTTTTTTTTTTCCTGGGTGGATAATCCTCATGGATATCCTCCGCCCTGGGGCGGGCGGAGCGTTCTGTCAGACTCTTACTGATTAAAAACCACCCCGGTGTTCCCCTCCCACACTTGCACCCCGGGGATCATGGGATCTGGTGCGACTTCCGCGATCCCCGGCTGGTGCCCGCCATTGCGGGCCACCTCAAGCTCGCGGGAGGAATGAGGTGTAAAACTCTCCCCGCGACGTTCAATAGGATCGCGGGTGGAACACTACACGCCGCCACCTCGTGGCGGTGGGGTGGCGGTGCGAGTGGCGACAGATGTCCCCGAGTCCGTCGCCCCTGGACCCATTTAGGAGGCTGGAAGAGGGCGATGTCCACCCTCCGCCGACGCTCGGTGCGCCTGCTGCGGGCAGGGTGAGTGAAAGAGATCTGCCGCTCCCTTTCCGCTGCCTCCATCTGCGACATGACTGTTTCGCAGAAGGATACCACCGCGTCCCAGGACTCCACGCTGCCGACCATCGTCGACCACGGCTGGCAGCGACAGGTCACTGCCTACTCCTGAGACGAGGGCACGGCGCGGCACACTCTGCCAGCGTATGTCGCGCCGTGTCCTCCCGGCAGTCGACGCAATGGTCCAGGCATCCGGCTCCCTGTTTGTGCGACAGTTTACTCAACAGGATCCTGCGCTAACATGATCAATCTCGCCTATACGCGACAAGCTTGTCCCGCCATCGCCACTAATAATTGTAATTGTGAATGATAATTTTACAATATTTAGAGTGGTTAAGAAATAAAACATTATCAAAGAATCAAATAGACCTCACCTGCAATTCCGACTATTTCGGCGACCACTTTATCTTGCTCCTTCTCATACGTAGATTTGATAGAAGTATATTCTTCGGTGATATTCTCCAATGCCTTTGTATTAAATCTAACGCCTCCCTTTACTGCATCGATTATGGTATATTTTTTGTTACCACGCAGTGTTTGCTCTTCTTTTAACGTTACTCTGAAAATGTTAGAGAATTTCTCTTACTAAGGTCAAATTCAAAGTATGATAAGTACTAATTACCTGTCGAGAGAGGCTAAATTTATACTTGTTTGTAATTTGCCAAATATCAGCTATTTAGGCTATGCCCGTCTTGAGACGGAGCGGTGGTGGCCCAGTGGTAACGGCCGCGACTTAAGAGTTGTAGGTCCTATGTTCGAACACTTCGAACCCAGACAGGCGCTTAGCTTTGTGTAAATTATTTCATCACCACTGCTCTCAAAACGGTGAAGGAATACATCATGAGGAACCCGGCATGTCCTTGAACCGAAAATTCGAAGACATGTCTACCAAACCGCTCTGGGTCCGCGTGGTGAATTACGGCCCACTCCCTCTCACCGAGAGGCGGCTTGTGTCCAGAGCAGTGGGAACATTACAGGCTGATTATGCCGTCTTCAGATATGTTCTGGAGATGTTAGACCACCCTGAAAGAATCATTAGCCTGAACGAGAAACCGGGAAACTTCAATCATTACGTATTTTACACAAATAGTTCGCCACTAGACTAAATTAAGAAAAGCATACTAACATACTACCAAACAAAAAAAATATGTGTTCCTACCTAAAAAAAAAACCATTCTGCGGATTGTTGTCTAGCTTGATAGTCTTTCCGGCATCAAGTCCGAGGTCCCTGGCCGCTTTGTTAAGTTCCCTTTCGGCCGATGACTGCATTTGTTCCAGTTGCTCACCTAAGCTCTGAAGTTGTTCATCGAAAGACGGCTTTACGAGAAAATCACCTGCAAATGATTAAATTTAAACGTCCTTGGAATTTTTCTATGAATTTTGTCAACCAATTCAGCCCATAGCGGTCAACAGCTTCTCCCAAATTGCACCAAAACACCCGGTTCACGGCCACGATTTCGGGTTTCCGTAAAGGCCGACGTTGCCGGCCGCGAATTGTAACTTTCATAAGACACTATCATTTTTGTTATTTGAGGGCTTCTGAACTTTTCCTAGTCTTTTCCGTATCATTTTTACAATGAGTGTGCCACAGACCTCAATTCAAGGCCCAATGATGTTTCTTGTTTACAGTGATCATCTCAGTGCCACGCGGGTTTCTGTAAACACTCATTCCACGGACCTATATATCAAGTATACCAACATCATCAAATTTTCTTAACGGATCTACAAAACAATAAACCCCATTACAAAACGAGTTCTAACTTTAGTCTAGGCATAACCCTTCGAACTTTAATTCGATTGCGATATAACAAGTTAGACTCGATAAATAAGTCAGCTTTTGTAGTAACAACTTTACTGTTGTCAGAATAAAGTTCAAAATACAATAACTGGCTCTAAAGTTTAAGCTTGGATTACTTTTAGAACTCGTTTTGTGATGATACGGGATAGGTTTTGTGAAACCTGTAAGAAAATTTGATAATGTTGGTTTAAGTGAAAAAGTTATGTTACCTCTGTCAACGGCGTCCATATCGACGGTAGTTTCTATCATCTGCAGGAACTTGCCCAGGTCTTCATTCAGCTCCGATATCGGTTCAGTGATTGATGAATGAACGGTTGCGTTATCTGCTTCAGCTAGACAACGCAGCAAAGATGGCAGCCTTTGGATAGCCTGGAATTAGTCATATTGTTGGGCAAAAATTTCAGAATAAGTAACCGTCATATACGATTTTCTAATAGGAGTAGATGGAGGTGTACTGAGTAACACAGTTTGTAGATGGAAGAGGGGAAGTACAATTTATTGGGTATCTATGTTACTTAGTTTCGTTCCCACACTTCACACAGTCTAGAAATAAGTATATAAGAGGAAGTCTGAAAGTGGCACCGGTGACTGAAAAGTTGTATGGAAATTGATGGTCATGAATGAGGAAAATGCCGTGAGGAAAGTTTTGATTATGAATGTGTATATAAGCAATAAGAGAAGGGGACGCGCCGACTGACGATTAATGATTGATTGCCTCTTTGGTTTTGCCGTCTACTGCTGAGCATAGTCTTGGGTTAGGAATTTCTCAGAAGCAGCCCAGAGTCTGTATTTGTGCCCGGTTGATGGCAATAGGCTTGCCCCTATTACATGCGACTGGAACATGACTGGGGAAATGTGGGTTTACTATAGGTAACCCTCCAGGGAAACAGGCGTGAAGTTATGTTACCTGGTAAATCTTATAGCAGTCATGTAAGTTAGCCTTCTTCCTGGTCAGTCTCCTGGCCAAAGCTTGTAGGTCAGGTATCCTCCTCAGGTGGTCTTCGTGCAACTGTAGTCGAAGCTGTGAGTTGCTCATTAGTAACTCGACGATATCCAGTCGCTCGTTAATCAGGTTTATATCGCGGAGCGGCTGCCGTAGCCACTGGGCTAAAAGACTTTAGAAATAATTGTAGTTATTATGGGATTTTTTTTTAATAATTGGCGTTTTATTATTTATTTATGTTTACACAAAACACTTATTAGAGAAAAATACGTAAATCTATATACACTTGAGAGCAATAAAATCGCACACGTTGACTTTTTGTTGTTAAAGCAGTTTTTTTCATGAATGTGAATACATATTAAGATAAAACTTACACATTTGAATGTTTACTTCAGTACCTTTCTAATGATATCAAAAAAAAAAAAATATACCCATAGGGGGTTTTAGGGCACAAAACCCAACATACGGATAAAATTACCCAATTTCGCTTAAGAAAGAATAAAAATAAAACTCAAAATGCTTGATCAAATTGTTTTTTAATAAGGTGTATTCCCTCCCCTAGCCTTGATTACAGCTCTTAATCGGTTTTTCATGAACCGTATTAATTTCACCATGAAATCTTGTGGTATGGCGTTCCACTCCTCTTCAATGGCAAGTTGAAGCTCTTGGAGGCGCGTAGGAGCAGGGCTTCTTGTTCGAACTCTTCTTTTTAGCTCATCCCAGACATGCTCAATCGGATTGAGATCAGGACTACGAGCTGGCCACTCCATCGCGGTGATTCCAACGTCTTCCATGTAGTCGCACACTGTTCTAGCAACATGCGGTCTGGCGTTGTCGTGCATTAAGAGAAAATCTTCCATAAGCCACGCAAGCGGCCTCACATGTTCTTCGAGCACTTCTTCGACGTATCGTGCAGCCGTCAAACTTCTCGATCTCGGGCCGGTATTCGCCGTAGTGATGAATACAATGTCAGTTTTAGTGTCCAACATTATGCCACCCCAAAACATACACGATCCACCTCCAAAAGCCACACGTTCGCTTATGCAGCATTGTGAAAATCACTCTGATGACCTTCTGTAGACCCTAGAGCGTCCATCATAACCATGTAGTCATTCTGCACTCATCACAGAACATAACAGCCCGCCATTGGTCATACGTCCAATTTAAATGTTCCCTAGCAAATTGTAGCCGGGCTTGTTGGTGAGCTGTGGTCAATTTGGGACCATTTGCTGGGCGATGTGAAGTCATTCCTGCTTCACCTAGTCTTCTTCGAACTGTCCACCGACTTATACTGACATTGCGAACTTCTCGAAGCTGTTGTCCCAGTTGAACCGCGTTCAGTTGCCGATTTCTCAAAGAGCTTGTCACAAGAAAGCGGTCATCATGCTCTGATGTTGTGCGTCGCCGGCCAGATCCTGGTCGCCGAATGTAGCCACCGCTCTCTTGGAACCTCTGGTATACACGACGAACAGAGTAGCGGCTCAAAAGCCGTCGAGCAACTTCACTTTGGTTATGGCCTGCTTCGAGCAAGGCATAACTTGAGCGGCTTCTGCGGGCGTGGTATCCATATTTTTCCAGTAAATCCGTATGCTTCCAGTAGAGATGTTATCACGTTGACCTTCGGTATGCAACTGATTAAAAATTCTTTTTTTTTTGATAATGGCATCTCGTAGTTGACCTTGAGAGGTCGTGACTACTTAGCCGGACTTTCCTGTGGCTGCCTTAAGCGAACTCAAAGCCTCCAGCCAGGGGCGATTAAAAATTCCAATAAACCGACCTTTTTATACCTGCGGCTAAGGGTGCAAGTAGTGACAACGCAAACGCGTGAATTTGGGGAATTCGGTGTAAGGCCGGTTTTTGTACGTGAAGGTCAATGATTTTAATTTTATGTTTTTGTAAAGCTAAGCTTGTATGCTTTAATTTTGTCTAATGATTTTTACTCAATATCTTTAGATTTTAGAAAACAATCAGTAATAAACCAAATTACAAGGTGTGTGCGATTTTATTTTATTGCTCTCAAGTGTATATAAAAATTAATTGACGTTTGAGACTAACATCTAACAAAAGCTCGAGAACGGCTGAACTTTGGTTTGGCGATTTGCCTAATTTTGGTTTTGAAATATTTATAGAAGTTCAAGGAAGGATTAAGAGGTGAGAAATTATAAAGAATTTGCAATGAAAATAGTAAAAAGTAGTAACTATGAACCTATCAAAAAGTATTAAGACAACGGAAGGGACACGGATGGGTTTTAGTCAGTAAGAGTCTGACACACCCTCCCACTCCGCCCAGAGCGGGAAACGTTGATAATTTTCCACCCAAAAAAAGGAGAAAAGTTTTGCATGAATTCACGATAGTATTTCAATCATTATCCACGATAGGATTTGGATGAAATAGGGTAGGGAAGGTAGGTAGGTAGGGTATGTAGGTAGGGTAGGGTAGGGTAGGGAAGGTAGGTAGGTAGGGTATGTAGGTAGGGTAGGGAAGGGAAGGGAAGGTAGGTAGGTAGGGTACATACCTACATAGGTAGGGTAGGGCAGGGTAGGTAGGGAGGTAGGTAGGTAGGTAGCGTAGGGAAGGTAGGTAGGGAGGTAGGTAGGGTAGGTAGGAAGGTAGGTAGGTAGGGTAGCGAAGGTAGGTAGGGAGGTAGGTAGGGTAGGTAGGTAGGGAGGTAGGTAGGTAGGTAGGGTAGGGTAGGGAAGGTAGGTAGGTAGGTAGGTAGGTAGGAAGATAATTTAAAAGCGCAAAGGTAAAAAAGGTTTATATTTAACATTGGTTTCTGAAAAAAAAAAACAACAACACAATGACATCACATTTTTAAAACCGCTGTTTTTGGGCTACTCTTATTACAAAATTCGTTAAGCGCAACAAAAAACTTACCTGACGGGTTAGAAAAAAAGGCCTTAGTATAATTTAGTTTTTTTCTAACCCGTCAGGTAAGTTTTTTATTCCATTAGTGATTAATAAGTAATGGAATATTATGAATAGGTACCTAATTAAATAATATTGATGCAGTGACATTTCAAGTGTCTCACCATGATGTCAGAATGACAAAACCAGCTTCTTGTTAAAATGAATCATAATAACTATGTTATGCTGAATCATTTTAAGAATAAGTCAACTTTGTTTACTTTAATTTAAACCATATTTATAAAGAAATCTAATATGCTCACATCTTTCAAAGATTTGATGATATTTCTCTCTTCTCTTATACATTTCTGAATCGGAATATGTTGAATGTCAAAATTTTGGTAAAATTAGCCAAAATTAAATCTATAGCCGTGTTCTTAGATATCCCAATGTGCGTTTTGTAATTAGTTTAATGACTTATTTGACATGAGCAAAGGCCCCATTAAATAGTCTTCTATTGGTTTTACAATTATGTACTTTCGGCACACTCAAGACATGCAGACAGCACCGCGAACTGGCAAATATATTAACCTCAACATAAGAGTCCGTGTGATACAATAGAAGATATTAAAGCATACCGTTTGCCCTGCTGTGTGCGACATCTATCTAGCAAGCCGTACAGACTTCTAGAGGGGGCGTGCGATGTATCTCCAAGTTCAGGGAACACGTTGAGGGCACATAGAGCTGCCGAGTCCAAGTGTAAGAAACAGTCCGCTTGAATGGTTGTCAGATGAAATCTAAAACAATGTTGACATTATTGGGCTTTGTTTACTGTATATTCGCACAAAAGTAGTTAGTGGACCTTAACGTGGAGCCAAGCCGCAGTGGTAGCCCGTTTTTTGCAATTTGCAGGTCGTATCTTCATCAGGTTGTATCTTGATCAATATATGGTTTGCGACCATAACAAATATGTATTTATAGAATTATAATCATTAAAACTTTTCCATAAGAGATTTGTTATTATGGAACAAATCTAACTAAGAGACATGTATGTATTAATGATTCTAATTCTAAGTAAGTAAGAAAGTTTGAATTTCGCGGGCTAGCACTGCGGATTCACTTTAAACGATTGTTGCTATTTTTAACAGCTTGCAAAGTTAGCTACTCATTCACGTATGTGAAAGAATATCTCAATGCATCGGAAACAATAAATTAGTGGATGGCTACTATTAAGACGCTGACAACACCTAACCCGTGGTCACTGTCAGATTGCATAGAAAAGAAAGAGAAGCGCGATGACAAAACGCTTGTAATTCATTGCAAAATATGAAGAAATTATATATTTATTAAAAATTGAGTTGAATAATCGAAAATAAAAAACAACCAAGTTATGCATTCAAATAGATGAGAGATGTACTTGTTATTAATTAAATAGGTAACGTATGTTGATATTAAATACAGATATTTTGGATTAGAACTCAAGGTAAGAGGTTAGTTTAACGTTAGTTTGTATCGAGTTTTTTTTTCAAAACGTGTTTTGGTAACAAACAACTTCTGGGAAATATGTTGAAAATTAACATATATTTTTTCCGCTACAGATTGGGCAATTTTTTTTCGTAAGAGAAACCTATTTTGGTCAATTGGGTCTTGTCAGCGCCTTAAACTCAAATACAGGATCTAGGTAGGTATATCTGGTCGCGGGAAGGTACTTATGGGTCACCGGGAAGGTACTTATGGGTCTATTGGGTCTTGTCAGCGCCTTAAGGCGCTGACAAGACCCAATAGACCAAAATATGCTTCGCTTAAGAAAACAAATTGCCAAATCTGTATAGTTTGTGGTAGCGGAAAAAATATATGTTAATTTTGAACATATTTTCCAGAACTTGGTTGTTACCAAAACACGTTTTGAAAACAAAATCTCGATACAAACTAACCTCTTACTTTGAGTTCTAATCCAAAATGTCTGTATCAAATATCAACATACGTTATGTATTTAATTAATAACAAGAACGTCTTATTTTAATGCAGAACTTGGTTGTTTTTTATTTTCGATTACTCAACTCAGTTTTGAGTAAATAGATAATTACTTCATATTTTGCAATAAATTACAAGCGTTGTGTCATCGCGCTTCTCTTTCTTTTCTATGGAATTTGACAGTGACCGCGGGTTAGGTGTTGTCAGCGTCTTAACAAACTTACTAACGCGAAACCGAATGTTTGTTACGTTGTGTGGCAAGAGAAAACATAATATAGTTCATAAAATACCTTTAACCGAGACCAAATTCGGATCTATGCAATTTAGTAAACGATCAGCTCAATTGTATAACAAAATAAATAAAGAAATTTTCGTATATGCAAAATCTTATTATATATGTAAAGAAATGTTGATATTGATAAAACCACTGATATATGAAAATACTGAAGCTCTCCTACAAAACGTAACTTAATATAAGTACACGACCCACTCACACACAGACTCTCCCATATCTACACATACATTCACACACACATACTCAAACAACCACACATCCATAACACTCATGTACACTCAACAACACATGCACACTCACGCACACGCTCACACACGTTCACATAATTATATTTTGTCTTACTACACCCATGTACTGTTTTTATTGTGTTCTAAGTAAGTACCTACTGGTGTGAAGGAGCGGATTCCTCTAATACAGGCATTATTTGCTTAAAAGAGGACTCCAAACCCAAAATTGTTTATGTATAACTATTGACACAATAAACGTTATTATTATTATCTTTTATTTCACTATTTACACATTAAATTATATTTTTAAATATTTGAATATAAAAACATTTAAAAATATAAAAAATGGTACCTAGCCCACCGGTATCGGGAACAGGGTCGAAGCTACCGGCGGCGGTCAGGGCTCCAGAGAAAGGAACCTTCTAACAATGCGAGCCGTGTCCAGAAGTACCGCTCTCTGAAGCCCTAAATTCAGCCGTCCAACGAGAGCCTCCTTAGGTGTTGAGGCTCTTGGCAATTAAGCCATTGGCTGATATGACTATCGGCACAATGATTGCGGAATTCATATCCCACATGTCGACAAGCCAAGTCAAGATACTTGATTTGTTTATCTTTTTCGGCTTTCACGAGGTTCCCATCATGAGGGACTGTTAAGTCGACAATCATTGCGCTCCGCTCTGTTCGATCCACCACCACTATATCAGGTTTATTGGCAACAATAGTCCTGTCAGTGATGATGGATCGATCCCAGTACAAAGTGATATTTCCATTTTCAAGAACTGGGTCGGGCACATACCTGTAGTACACACACAATATTAGTTATCCCTGGACGAGCTCCTTTGCATAGGGGGCTACTACAACTTAACCAATTTGCACATACCTTCCAAAATTAGTACCATCATTCAACAACGCAGAGTATTTAATAGCTGCAGCCAAACTGGTCATGGCGACATCTTTCCTAGTCTCCGGGAAAGCATTCGCGTCTTGTTGCTGATTCTCCTTGAATTTGAGCAGCCGGTTCAGATCTTGTACGAGCCCTTCAGTTGAAAATTCAGACTTCTTCATTTTAGTCACAGTGACGTTTGTTCGTTCCATTACTTTTCTTAATGCTTTGTACTGTAAAATATGAAAAATAACATATTTTTTAAATATTTAATTACTTAGTGACGTAATAACTGATGTACAGTCAAACGCACATCAGTGGTAACCTTTGTCTTTACCGTTACGACATAAAGGCGCTGTCAATGACTTATTGTTACCATTGGGCCCATTTAGACGTACGTGCTTTTGTGCGCGCCTAGGACGAAAAATGGGCGACGTGTGTGGACGGGATTGCGAGAGTGAGAGAGAAATAGTATTATTGCGCAAGTGAAAGAGTAAACAATATTATCCCGCACGATTGCGCGAAGGAAAGCGCGTGTGTAAATGAACCCAATGATGTAAAGTTGACTTTACCTACAGTTGAAAAATACATACCTAAGTATACTACAACTTTAACCCAGATTATCCATGAGTTCAGTAGTCATATTTGCCTCCACTTGTGTGAGTTGCGCAGTACAAAAAAAACACGTATTCCCTGCATTATTATGCTATACTTACATCGTCCTGTTCGCTTATCGGTACGAGACATTCAGATGGCGCCATCTGTACCGTGATAGTTTCTAACTCAGTAAGTAAGTCATCATCGGTGAACTCCGTAACAGACATCTGGTAGTCACCAGCAGTCACGCAAGCTACGCCGAGAAGACGACCCTTAAATATAAAGAAGATGTTGACAATATGAAAAATTAAGGGCATTTGCGAAGGAGTAAGATGTAACAAAATTAATGGTGGCTGGTACACAGCACTGCTGACATTATCTGCGAACTTTAGTGGTTACAGTCACCGAGCTTTAGGTAACAACGTTCAGTTCTTGGAAGGGTGTTTTTCTGACATTGAACACCACGATTGGAAGACCACGTTCAACTGCAAGTCGCGGTTGCCGGAAGTCGTTATGGGCAGTGAGACCTCTGATATAATCATATTTACATTTTTGACATTTTAAAGACCAATTTTTAAAAAGAGTGCTAATGTTTTCAGGGTCTCATTATAAAACCGCACTATACATTCCCATTTTGAATGTATTTTACTTTTCGTATTTCTATTTTTGTATTTCCATTTTTACAAATTGGTGCGCAATTCCGGATTCTCTGTCTACTGCATTAAGATCTCCAGCAGTGAACGTGTGAGTGAACGACATTAATGTTGTTAGACGTTGCACCGTGGCTCGTCGTCCGATAAGGACCAGGCCGGGGTCGACGGCGCGTTCTGTCCCACGCGCGCCTCAAAGAGATGGCGTCAGCACAAGTGTAGGGTCCACTAGGGCCGATGCCTGCCGGGGTCGCGGGAAAGTACGAAAGGGTTACCGAGGCCCCTGGTAATACAGGCAACGGAAGGAACACGGGTGGGTTTTAGTCACACACCCTCCCGCTCCGCCCAGAGCGGTAGAAGTTATTTGATAATTTCCCACCAAAAAAAAAAAGATGTTGCACCGAACAATAATATTAGAAATAAAATTACTTTCGTAACAGCATCTGTCTTAATATGAACTGCCATCAAACATGGGGTGGTTTCGTCAGAGGCCCCCAATCCTTCGCCCAGTATTTCTTCCAGCTGGGACAGGTATCCAGGCGAACCCTTATACTTCAGCGACCAATCGCTCCCTTTGACAGAACCTTCAGCCACATATATTTCTACTCTATAACGCCTTACCTGTGAAAATAAAAATAATAAGTGTTGTGTGTAGAACCATAAAGTTTAATAGTGTTTACTAGATTTATTTCTTAATCTAAAAAATCACGATAGTTTTTTTTTCCGAACACAGTTCGGGCAACAAATCTTGACAAGGTAAAGTGTTTGCAGTATATTAATACTTTTTGTAGACTTCATACTTGTCGATCGTTTAGCCCACACCTTTTTCTAGCTGCTAGGCAATAAGCAGTTAGTCTAACTAAAAAAATTAACTACTTACTTACTTTTTCTTAATTTTTTTTTATTTTTTTATTAGGATGGTATGAAATATCGTCATCCTATGCGAAATCAGGCCTGATGAAGATGGAGATAAATGGCTCATTATAAATATCCAAAGTCTATTTATCTATAACATAGTGTAAAACAATTAATACAATTATTAAAACGTGTTTAAGATGATCCGTGTTTACAAGAGGCCGACTGATAGACGTGAGATAGCCCTGATAAAGTTTAAGGTCACGTGTTATTACGCGTTGTAAACGTTGCAGTCTCCTCGTGCTTAGATCTTTCTGATTTATCCCTATTGGTCATATAATGGTTAACAACAAATCGTTCCGACAAGTCTTTATCTATACATATGATAAATTGAAGTCGCTTTTCGTGTCTGTCTGTGACCGCGTTGTTCTTCCAAACTACGCACGATTTCCGAACTAGTACGATTTTGATGCGGTTTCAAGTGAAAGCATTTATTTCAAATAAACCAATTACAGGCACTTTTGTGCCTGTAATTGCAACTGTGGCAACTGTTAAGGGGTCGGTCAGTCAGAAAGATGAAGCTAGTTGCCCATTCCAAAGCGTAGTAGGTACCTATGAAGAAGAACGGGCATGAACTCCACGGACACTCTTTTAAATCAACAAAATACACACACGAAATATTGTTTACATCATCATTTTGAAATTATTCATGTGAGAACGATGCAAAACGTAAAAGCGTCCATAATAAAATTATGAACAAAAAAAAACAATTCAAAAATTAAAATAAGCCGTGGCAGCTAAGAGATGACCAGTATCTTATCAGTTAGAGAATGCGTGTAATACATTCATATTAAACTTACATATAATAATGAAATCTCGATATTTCGTCAAGTCGTAAAAACCGTGCGGAACGCGAGTCCCTAGTATCCAAATAATTCTAAATTTTAGCCAATTCAAAATATTGTGTATTCTTTATGAGTGACGATGGCAAAAAATATAGTATTTTGACCTCGTTTGACCTTATCTCCAACATATTATTATCGTCATGCGCGACACATAGTTCAATGTTCTTTTATATCTATCAAGCATTTGACACTGAACACTTATGCACAACAAAGACGTTTATTATTTTTAGGAATCAAACAAGGATTTGGGACTTACCAACAAAATCTTTTTTATCAGAATTTCGAAATTGCCTTTCGACAATACGAGGTAGTCGAGGCGATTCGGTTCAAGGCCCATCTTCTTAATGTTCGCCACTGAGGAAAATACTTCCCTGGCAGCAGTAGTTGCGTCAAGTCCATGGACACTGTAGTAATCATTGCGGTCAAAAATCCTCACCGTTGTAGCAGGTTTCTGAAAATTTTGCGGTCCTTTAAAACTACTACCTCGGAAGTGATGATACAGATATTTTTTTTTCAATACAATTATCTTATAAAAATCTAACATAAGTCACTTTTGCAAGTCATGCGGTCTATGACTGGCTCATATCCAGCTGTAGTAATTACTATGACGATAATTATTTTTTTATACTGTTCAACACAAAAATCTTTAAGCCCCAGCATCTCCAGCAGATTGTGAGGTTAATTAATTCCAGTTACTGTATGATAAAACAAGTTCTTTAGAATTTTATCGCAAACCAAAACAAAAAATTATTAATAAATTACAAGAAAAAATTATATAAACAAGTCAAGACCGTATATAATATTGTTGTCGATAATGTACTAAAAGCGTCAGTTCTTATTTACTCCTTAGTTGATGCCCCATTTTTAAATAAGAACAATGTCATTTCTGAGTATTGTGATTTATGATGCAATACATAATTTCTCTCAGAGATTGCCTATTACAGAGTCTATGCCTCTTCTCACATTTATACTCGTAGAAGTAACGACCATCAATCACTACATTTGCTATGTGCCGATTGAAAGTTTTAGACTATTAGGAGACTCCACACATATCAAAGTCAGGTCTCTCGAGCTCTATGTCCAGAGACGGAAAAACTAATGCTTGCATGCATTTTGTAGAACGTGTACACACATATTCGGTATCGCACAGTGGAACGAATGTATGGGAGCGGTTGGACGTAGACATGTCCGAAAAATAAGAGTAAAATTATGACAAACTAATGATGCCATCTTATTCGATTACTTAATGCCTTCATAAATTGTGGTGATGAATTTCTTCATAACTCCCATATTTCGGGAGTAATTTGAGAAAATGTGAAATTTTACTATGAAAATGAGTGTATCGAGCTCTCTCCCTCCTGATTCCGGGCTTGTTTCAAGTAGCGGTCTCTAATATCGTAATGCTATTACTAAGAGCTATATTTAATACTAAGACACATAGTGCGCCAAATGTGCACTTTCTGGGATAAAAGGAAATGAAAATTTAAAAAAAAAAACGTTTTTTCCCCATTTGTATTTACTTTAAACCGCAGACAGACTTATTAAGAGGTCTATAAATATATTATATATATACAGAAATATATATTAACAAAAATATTCACAAGAACTGATGAGAGTATGACTTTTAAGTAAGTTGATAATAAATTACCTAGTTTCATTAAAAGTACAATAAATAATTAAGATGTAAGCTCTAATTTACTAAGTTACACATTTTAAAACAATAACATCATTTAATTATCTTCGTCATCATCATCATCATCAATTAATTCAAATTCAGAATCGATGTCCGCTAAATCATTTATGTTAACAAATTCGATATCACTTTTCTCAGAATCCGTAAGCTCATAAAATTCCTTAAAAGAAGATTTTTTTACAAACTTATTTCCTTTTGGACGGATACTTGTAACAAGTGGATCAGAAGACAGTAAAAGATTGTGCATAATATCTTCATTGCATGAGATACTGCTATGCTTTCGAGAATGCCCCTCTCTATATTTTCTAAAATCTTTATTTCTAGCCTCAGATGCCTCTTCGGATAGAAAACCAATGGGCACAATTGACATGTTCTGAACTATGTCTGGCCCATGCATTAAAATTTTATGAAGTGAAGAAGGCATATAATACCATGGGTATAACTCCACGTAAAGCTTAGCAGTATCAAAGCAGAACTCTCGGAATTTAGTTACGTTGATCTTCTCTCCTGATGAAATACACTGCAAGATCACACAGATTTTTCTTAAAAGCATAGCATCTATTCCGGTCAGTTCAGCAGATTTAGTGTAGTTTTCAAAAAATCTCCTTGCCGAGTTGCCATTGTTGGTGGATCCACTGCCTTGTTTCACAACATCGAGAAGTAAGCCCGTTTCTCTTCTTACAGCCTCTTGAACTCTTTTCTTCCTGTCATCAACTTGCCTTTTTGCTATATCACCCCTTACTTGCCATGATTTTATGTCTAATTTGTAGGAAATGTGTAATAAGCATTCCATTGAGCGAATCCAAGCGTGAAGGGTGCTTAAGCTATATTTATACATGTCCTCGTTTGCGTGTTTATCTTTGATTAACTCTAAATTATTCATTTCTTTAGGACAAGCCTTGCATATGTCACACACTGAAGCTGCTGTATTGGATATAATGGAATGAATTTTACCATCAATCATTGTCAACAGCAGTTGGTGTTTGACACTAATTCCATCAGTGATGGTGGATGGAGTTAAGGCTTCAATCTCTGCTTCGATTTCAGCCATCTCTCTCTGCACATTTTCTTTGGTTTCCTTTATAAACTTAAACAATATTGGCCGGCAAAATGAAGTGGAAGATGGTCGCTCGTTTTCCCAAATTGTTACACCTTTTGAGACGAGCCGCAGTGGTACAAGACTAATCATAAAATTACTAGCAAGATCGATTTGCTCATCTTCACTCGTCCTTTGATGATAAATGCTTTGGCTAGATGATCCGTCAAAACCCCATTTGCTGGTCAATACGAGCTGTTGATTGGGATCAACAGGGGTTTCTAACGACCTAATAAGTCTTCTTGAGGTTAAATCCATCAAGGCTTGTAATTTGATTTTTGCAGAGCTCTCTGTAACTGTGAGATCTTCTTTGGCCGGATAGCACTTCATTTTTTCTTTAACCAACACGTAGTAACTCGGGTATTGAAGAGCTCCTTCTTGAGTGTTGAAATCCCGAAGAGTGTTATAGCGCCATTTCGATAAGTTCATCGATACATAAAGAGCCAATGCCTTCAAAGGGGATATTTCCCGTACCTGAATTGATTTACCTTCAATGAAGGCTTTGATTTTTGAGGCCTCTTCTGGATTCTCCGTCAAGTATTTCATAACATAAGCTGTATCGCTTTGTCCTGCCTTTTGAAGCGCCCTTTCGGCCGAAAACATAATTTCAGCGCTGCTACTGCTGCATGAAAGACTATCTTCAGTGCGTCTTCTTTTTTGCCGGTTACTAAGGTCCTCAAAAGATTTACGAGGACTAGGATGTGTACAAGTTGAAGCATCAGATTTAGCAGGAGAAATTATGGGCTCGATGACGTCACTTATATTTTCTGTAGAAGGTTCCATATTTTCATTCTGTAATTCCGGCCATTGAATTGCAGCCTGTAGCCAAATCTCATGTTTCTTCCGAAACTTATCTGTGCTTCTTCCAGACTGTGTCCATTTTGCATAAATGCGGTAGCAAAATCGACGACACCAGTCTTTTAAACTTGTTTCAGCACTTTCACATAACTGAACACAACTGTTATCTTTTAAAACACTGAACAAATAGTTAAAGTCGCGTAAATCTTTATGTGCGCGTGCGCATAAAGCAACGTGAATATCAAGATTTGTATTAAAATTTGGAAAATACATTGCGAGATTAGCTTGGATACAACGAGGTGTAAATCAACACTGATTTTAAAGTTACTAATAGTGACCTATTTATATAAAATCCAGGTATCCCAGTTATCCTTTATTAAATATTGCAAGGTAATTAGTTATTGTGATAATTAGTAAATGATGCATGCTAAATTAGTGTATTAAGAGCCATTTAGTAATTAAATAATAGCAATGTTCTTATCAGTAATCATTAGTGCATCAGTTTTATATGTAAACCTTAAGTCCCTAATTATATATCCTAATTAGCTTATATCTTCTCTAATTGGCTGCTCAGAAATGTTATTGTAATAAGGTAAACCTTTAGAAAAACGGTTTTAATCAACAAAATAAACAAAAAATAAAAAAATTGTGTTATAAAATAAACATCACTCTTTATCCCAGAAAGTGCACATTTGGCGCACTATGTGTCTTAGTATTAAATATAGCTCTTAGTATTAGCATTATGATATTAGAGACCGCTACTTGAAACAAGCCCGGAATCAGGAGGGAGAGAGCTCGATACACTCATTTTCATAGTAAAATTTCACATTTTCTCAAATTACTCCCGAAATATGGGAGTTATGAAGAAATTCATCACCACAAGTTATGAAGGCATTAAGTAATCGAATAAGATGGCATCATTAGTTTGGCATAATTTTACTCTTTTTTTTCGGACATGTCTACGTCCAACCGCTCCCATACATTCGTTCCACTGTGTATCGGGCCGTCTTTGGCCTTACTGTTCTGTAGCATGTATGTGAATACTAAAGATTTACTTAGAAAGTACGTGAATAATGTGCATTTGAAAATCTTAGATTAGTATATGCCAGGTCCGACGCAGCTCATAATCGAGAAGCGGTGGGTTTTCTTTATGAACAATTAGGTGTTCGGCACCATGCATAAAAACTTTAAAATCCTAGAGTAAAGTAATATTATTAACAACAACACACTGGTTAAAATATTATTATAACCAGTGTGTTATTGGTATATATTCCACGAAGTGGCGACAAATAATCGTCATATTATTAGTTAATTCGGAGAGTCGGAGAGAAAGATAAGAATATGCAAAAGGTCATCAAACTAATCAGAAATCGCGTACCCGATTGGCTTATAGAAAATCTTAGGGGTGTAATGCGTGTGTATTTGTATAGGTCCTAGTGAACCAAAGAAATAGTACAACATCACAACTGCAGTCCTAAGTGAAACAAGCACAGATACATAGTTAGTAATACCTAACGCTTTGACTTAGTTGAAACTTTATGAATGAAGTCACTTTACCGCTGATTCATTAAGCATACAAACACAAACCTGTAAGTTGACAATCACCAATATAAATAACAGTGATCGTTAGGCCACTCAAGGTTTTGGACTCGAGATTTAGTTTATTTGCAAGCCCGCTTCTGAGAATAAAAGATCACTCATGTTCCGGTCATGAGGTTATCTGGCTGGAGATAGAATATTAAAGCTCAATAAATTGGCGCGTCCTGATCAAGTAATGTCAGTATGCGACACGCACTAGTCGCGGTGTGAAATTGTAATAATTGTTCAAGTGCTCCGTATTTTATTGATAAATAGGTAAGTTATATTTCTTGCCGTTTGTTTTATTTTCTGCAGTTGCCTATGTGAAAACATTGTTTTTTTTGTTTAAACATATAGATGTTTACTAAGATATAATTATTTAAATGCATTTAATTATTTTTTACATATTTTGAATGCAATTTAACTATTTTTAGCAAAAGTATTCTATTTGATACGTTAAAAATGTTGCATTCAAAAGAGTTAATACTGCATTTATGTTAGATTCGCTAAAGTGTCAAAGGACGACTATTACGTAGATATAATCAAATGAAGTGCCTGCGGGCCGCGACATGGTTCTTGTACCTTTATGGTGAAATGTATGTACGCTTTAGTTTTGCCTGACCGTTCGAGGAATACAAGCACGAATTTATTTTATGTTTATTAGAGTAGTGATTATATAGATAACTTATCTAAGGGCTGGTTTTTCAATAGTTAGATACATTTTATCTGATAAATAAATATTGCGGTTTGACAGCTTTTGTACAGACTATGTCAAATTGTCATATTTATTCAGATAAAAGTTATCTGACTTTTGAAAAACAAGCCCTAAGTTAAAGAAATCACTTTTTAATTTTAACTTCTTTTGTTTTATCTTGGCACTGTACATTTTGTATGGCCTGGTAGTGCGAGGACCCACGGCCAAAACCAAGTCGCATCGTTTTACGGCCAAAACCGTATAATATCGTTGGTTTAGATGATTCTGAACCCGACTCGGTGGGCAGTACCGGTGAGAACGTTGCAGTTTTACGGAGGCCCATTTCTGCTATGTCAAAAAAATAAGCAGATGTCACAATGTTTGATATTAAAAATGTATAGGTACATAGGTTTCGTCATTGTATTACGAAAAAGTTTGTTTTCAGACATTTTGTTCGTCACCGTGTAGCTTAAGCGTATTTTAAAAAATGACAAAAAATAATACTGACTTTTCTCATAGCAACTGTTTCAATTTTTAGAGTTCCATACCTCAAAGGGGAAAAACGGAACCTTCATAGTATCACTCGTGTGTCTGTCTGTCCGTCTGTCGCAGCTAATTTGCTCCGAATCTACTGGACCGATTAAGTTGAAATTTGGTACGACATATGAATTTCTGTGACCCAAACACGGATGTGTAACGTCATGTTTGGTGGCAAATTAGAAAATTAAAAAAAAAGTTTTGCAAACTGTACCGTGTGACACATCAAATGAAAGGGTTTATTTTTTTTATCATTTTAAAATAAATACTTCTAAAGTTATTTGAGAAAATTGAGCTGTCCCCCTAATCTCCGAAACTACTGAGCCAAAAATTTAGAAAATAAAATACATAGTAAAAATACGTAGTTCTTTACATATACAGGTTGAAATTGAAAACTTGCGACAAACTGAAATGGGACATTGTATACATCATTATTAAAAACTTTTACTAAGGGACCAAAGCTGTAATACCAAAAAAAAAAATCTGCTTTTCCTACATTTTGATGAGGTATTGCGAACATAAATGTAGGGGACAGCAGTTTTTTTTTTTGGGATTGTAGCTTTGGTCCCTTAGTAAAAGTTGTTCATAATGATGAGTACAATCTCCCATTTCGATTTGTCGCATGTTTTCAATGTCACCCTGTAGATTACTGGAAAACCTATAAGAAGTCTATGGTCTTTAAATAACATGGTAAATCGGCATACAAACTTACATTTCCAGTTGGAATTTATGTGGGAACCTACAATGTTAAGTTTGTTTTTGGGGTAAATTCATACCAACTTCCCAACTACGGAACCCATTATTGTGCGTGGTCCGACACGCACTTGGCCGGTTTTTAATTTTCCTAAATGGTTACGTGGGACGCTACTGCAGGCTTAGCATGACGCTTTGTATTTCTTCAAAGAATAGACATGGCTCTTTCTATACAAATTTCATGCTAAGCCTGCAGGTGAGGCTTAGCATGAAATTGTGTTTTCGGTATCTAAAATATCTACCGAAAACACAATTTATAATATATATTTTGGTATCGTGTTACCCAGTGTAACTGGGTTGTGGAGGTCAGATAGGCAGTCGCTCCATGTAAAATACTAGTATTCAGCTGCATTCGGTTAGACTGGAAGCCGACCCCAACGTAGTTGGCAAAAGGCAGGCAGATGATGATGGTATCTAAAATATATCGTTCAACTACATTCTAAAAATCAGACTGTTGCTATTTTTGATTAGATTGACATTTTTGAAAATGCGGTCAGGGCAGACATGAAAAATGTCTGAAATTAGGATTTATGGATTCAGAATATCCAAATCTATCGATTTTATAAGGTATTTATTGGTCGTAAAAAGATGAGACAAAAACTTTCTGTCATGGGCTATCGTATGGGGATTGGGCAATTATAATAATAATCGTCTCAAAGCGCTCTCAATACTTGCTTCTTCCCTACTATTAAACTTTTATGATAGTTACGTCCTACATGAATAACAGTTTCGAAGCGTTTTCGAAAGTTCCTTAATGTTGTAGCTAACTAATAAATTGAGCTTTTTGCTTAACTTGGTGTTATAGCATTACGTACTTTGATGTTGTTTTACATTTATTTTATGGCATGATTAGGAAATTAGGTTGAAACATTAGCTTAATTTTGGTATTCATATGTCGAAATAACTGTCTGTTGTCGAGAAACCAAAATACAGTTATACATATTATCACCGCTTCGTCACTTGTCATTTAGTTAGAGGGATGTTGATTTTTTGTATTTGCGAGCTAACCCAGACATTGTTGAGGAAACTAACTCACAAGATGCAATATTAACAAACGGAAGCAAACACAATTCAACAACTTTCCCCAAAGACACTGCAATGACGCCTAAAATACTTAACTCTACATGCCTTCAGCCTTGCCTCACCCGTTTATTTAACAACTAAATGTCTAAAGCTAGAAAAGCAAAACGTTTATTTATTAGCAATTCCCTTACAAGCAAAAAACATATATAAATAAGTATTTTTTATCGTTTCAGAGTGGACCAACACTTCAACATGAAGCGTCTTATGGTTTTGGGCACAGTTTGGGCCTTAGCAGTGGCTAGGCCTGAGCTATACAAAGAAAAGGAAGATTTCCAATTTTCAAGGAGCTCCTCGGATGATGGAACTAAATCAGGGTTTTATGGCGCTCAGAGAGGTAACATGGGCGGAAATTTTGAACGCGCTCATAACATGGACTCCTTAGCTCAAAATCAAATGAGTGGTCTCGTGCGGCAAGTCGACGGAGAATTAGGCGATGGCGCTAAGACGAGAACTGGAAGTGTCTATAGCGCTGCCAACTCCAGAGGTACTTATGGTTCGGGTCATTTTGACCTCAGCAATCTCGGTGGGCGCAACTTTCAAGAAAGCACTGCTTACGGCGACTCACAGTCGCAAGCATCACATTCAGCATCTTCAGCGTACAATGCTGCAGCTTACGCCAATAGTCAATCACAAAGTTCAAGACACAGTGGATATCAAGCGGCAGGACACTCAGGTCTTAATCTCCAATCTGATGACCTTCAGGCACTCGATCAATCACAAGGGGCTGGCCAGTATGACTACGGTAGGCAATCAAGCCACGCTGCAGGATATAACGCGCAGTCTGGTTTCCAACAGCACGCTGCCTATGATACCAGCAATACAAATTTACACTCTGGAGGCTATGGCTCAAATGTTCACACTAGATTAATAAGTGCGACGCCGGTGAGAATTATCGTCAGGCCAGGAACGAGAGTTGCCATACCAGTAGCCGCTCAAACGTACGATCTCACGCACGGATCTAGTCTAATAGAACAAAACTCCCTTACCAGTGATGCCGAAGTCTTAAGTAATGATAACCAGCGTACTGTGTACAGACCTAATAACGACAAACACTACGAGTCGTCGTACAACTACCGTAAAGAATGGGAAAAACATGATACAATTCCTTCAACCATTATCTCGTCTACTTCTACAGATAACCCTTTCCCAAGAAATAGTGAACTGTACGAGGATAGTCAAGCACGCACAGCCAGTGACCAATATGACACACACAGAGTGGATTCTCAGAGGGCACACTCGGCATATGGTGGATATAACGCTAATGTTAAATCAACATCTGGTCAATCTCGTTTAAATTATGACACACAACGCAACGGAGCTTCACACACTAATGCCAACGCGTATTCTGTGGCGGGATATGGAACAAACCACCAAGAAAGTTCATCAGACTCTAGTTTAAATGCTTACAACATTCAATCCCAATACAACGCTGGTAGACATCATGGAGTAGCGGCGGATGCCTTGACACAAGCAGCAGTACATAATGCAGGATTTAACGCTGCCGCCGATTTAAACAGTCAAGTTGAGAATTTAAATGCAAAACCCAAAAGTTATCAATCAGCCTATTCATACCATAAATCATGGGAACGTCAAGGAGATCCTTATGTAATCAAGCCAGCATCTGGTGCCTATTACGATGACCAATCCTCTCAAAGATTGACGACGGGTTCAACACAGAATCTAGGGCATTTAGCGACTGGGTCACATTATCAGCATTCACACGCTTGTGGAGCGGACTGTGACGAGAACGGTCATGTACGAGTGGCTCGTTCTTATAACACTGATCAGTTTCAAGATACGCAGCAACAAAGTCAAAATCTAGAAGATTTGGGTCAGCAGCAACAAAGCCAAAACCTAGAAGATTTTGGTCAACAGCAACAAAGTCAGAACCTTGAAGATTTTGGTCAACAGCAACAAAGCCAGAACCTGGAAGATTTTGGTCAACAGCAACAAAGCCAGAACCTTGAAGATTTCGGTCAACAGCAACAAAGCCAGAACCTTGAAGATTTTGGCCAACAGCAACAAAGTCATAATCTAGATTATTTTGGTCAGCAACAACAAAGCCCAAAACTAGAAGATTTAGGTCAACAAGTTGAAAATTTAGGGCAGCAAGCAGAAGTTGTTTGGGACTCTCAACAAGAAGCTGGACAGCAAGCCCACAACACGTGGGATAGATTCGAAGATTTGGGACAAAAACCTCAAGACATAGATAAGCAACTATCTAACGTTGAACAAAACAATCAAAGTAAGTGGTGAAAATAAATGACAATATTTTAACTCAAAACCACACAGTATCAGGTATTCGTCGATACTGGTTCATCACTAATTTAACATAGTATCAATCAAAACCTATTTAAATATTATTTTAATATTTTGTATTAATTCTAATAATATAAACATTTGTATTTAGTCATACTAACAATACAATAATATATTAATATAAAAGAAATATTCTGTTATTTAACCACATCTCATTGTCTTCTCTCATTACTCTTTTATGTTATCAGATTTCTTTAAATTGTCAATTTTATTAAACAGACAGAACTTACTAATTTGGTGGCTGGCTTTACTTAGTAGACTAATAATTGTTTGATTTTAAACCTTCTGTTAATTGCGTAACACAGTCATGAAAGTTTTCATTTCTAAACATAGCAAACCTTAAGATATTTAAAAATCCGTATTTTGTTTAAGACATGTGTTATGAATTGTGATTATGTTATGCAATTAAGCTGTTGGTCACTGGAGTGAGGGCGCTTCTATTGAATACCTTATGAACACGTATACGTATACGGTGCGTATTTTCAAGGAATATCTATAAATATATTTACTTGTCCTGACTGATTCACCAACGCAAAGCCGAAACTACTGGGACTAGGAACGTGAAATTTTGCACACGGGTTATTTTTATAATGAAGGGGAGCACTAAGAAGGGTCTTCTGGAAATTCGACCTTTAGGGGGTAAAAAGGGTGATTTTGTTTGTATGAAAAATATTATTCCTTGAGTTAATAAACTTGAAACTTGACACGAATACTTAACTAAGTAAATTATGAAGCTTGTCATTTTTTAGTTTTCGTAAAATACCCCCTAAAGGGGGATTGGGGGGTGTCAAAGTATGTATAGAAGAATTTTAACACGACGTCCGATTAACTCAAAACTCAGTATTTGTACTTGAGACCAAAAACAAGGATAACGTATATCAGAGAAAAGAAAGGAAACATTTTATAAAAAAGTCTTATTCATTTGGTTAATAAACTTGAAACTTGCCACGAATACTTGCTAGGGGTTTTAAAGTTATGTATGGAAGATACTTAACGCGCGGCCCGATTAACTTGTATGGAAGATACTTAACGCGCGGCCCGATTAACTTGAAACTATGTATTAATTGACAAAAAAGAAACAAAAATAAGTATTTGGGTTTTTCAAAAATCGACCCTGACATATCAATAAGGGGTAATAAAAATGTTAAAGGGAGGATTTTACTTTTTTTTAACTCAAAAATTGGTATAAATAATCTTTGAGTCAAATTATGTAAATATCTCAATCGATTTATTCAATCGATATATTAAACTTCCACCCCTGTGGGGGTGAAAAGATGCATACAGTTTATATGAAAAACCTTATTCCTTTGGTTAATAAACTTGAAACTACTTCCCTCAGTAGATAATAGGAATTGTCTCTTTTAGGATTTTAAACAACACAGAGGATTTAGGGGTGTCAAAGTTAGTAAGGAAAAATTCTAATGTCGGATTAACTCGAAACTCGGTAAAATACCAAAAAAACATTAAGTACATTTCAAAAATCAACTCCAAACGGGGTTGAAAAGGTTAATAAAGTTTAAGGGGTACATTTTACTGCTTGCTTCAATTACCTCGAAAATGGGTATAAACAATGTTTAAGTCATACAATGAAAATGTACCAAATGCTGTTTGAGAAGTCATGGTGAAAACGGAGGACAGTTTATTTGAAAAATGGAATTCCTTTGATCTATAAACTTAAAAAAAACCGGCCAAGTGCGTGTCGGACCGCGCACAATGAAGGGGGTAAGTTGGGATTAATTTATCCCAAGAACAAACTTAACATTGTAGTTGAAAAACATGTTCCCTCATACATTCCAACTGCAAATGTAAGTTTGTACGCTTAAAAGAGATTTGAGAGATTTACCATGTTATTTTAAGACCATAGACTTCTTATAGATTTTCTTGTAATCTAGAACTATTTTCTGTATTTATAGGGTTCCGTACCTCAAAAAGAAAAAACGGAACCCTTATAGGATCACTTTGTTCTCCGTCTGTCTGTCAAGACCCTTTATCTCGGGAAGCGTGGAGGTATAGAGTTGAAATTAAAACATATATTCAACATATACTCACGTCTACTTACAGTCCCTCGAAGCTGTGAAAAAATCAAACTACTAAATTAACGTAAAAAAAGATACGGCCGTTTATGCCACAAAAAAGGTATAATTCGACACTCAGGGGAATCAAAATTTAAAGGGTAATTTCCGTTGACCTAGAACTATGAAATTTGGCAAGTAATGTCGTACAGGGAAAAATCTGAAAACTATACGTTTGTAATTAAATCATATAAAATGTCTTTATTTAAAGTACCATTCTTTTTTTCAGTTACCAATTACAAATCCAGATTAAATTTGATATTTAATTAAAAAACAACTTTGATTAGGTTACCTAACTAATTTAGGTATGAACTGTTAGTATAACAATAATTAATTATAGGTTTCGGAAACTGAATTTTGGGAAAAGCTAGGAAAAAATCTGCGGGACTCGATTCCTGAACAATTTATAATATATACCTACAAATTTGTACGGAACCCTCGGTGGGCGAGTACTACTAGCACTTGTCCGGTTTGACATGTAGGTACAGTATGCAAAACTTAAAAAAAAAAACTAATTTGCTCCCCATAATCAAAATGTATTTATTTACGTTACACCTCCGTATTCGGGTCACAGAAATTCATACGTGTACCAACATAATCTGTCCAGTAGATTCGGAGCAAATTGGCTGTGACAGACGGACGGACAGACAGACATACGAATGATCCTATAAGGGTTCCGTGTTTTCCTTCATCATCATCATCATCATCATTCCAGCAGAAAGACGTCCACTGCTGGACATAGGCCTCCCCCAATAGGGAGGGTTTGCCATAATCGCCACGCTTGGCAGGCGGGTTGGCGATCGCAGTATAGTGTTAAAATGCATACAGAACGCTGCTGCCCATTCTCTAGTAGTCTAGTAGTGTTTTCCTTATTAAATATTTAAGATCGTAAATACTTGTTTTCGAAAACCTCTGAATCTGTGAATCTTTCAAAAGGGGTGGACAGTTTTAGAGGAATATACGAAATCAACGAGGACGAAGTCGCGGGCAAAGTGCTAGTTACAAATAAAATCATAATTGATACAATACCGATACTATTTTGCCTTCCAAGCAAGTAAAACAGTTAATTTGGAACTCAAGAAATATTTGCTCATTTATGAAGGGAATCCACTTTTTCAGTTATAGTTTGTTACTCAACATGATCTCTTCATTAGCACGTAACTTGTTTACCCTAATTCAAAACACAATACTTATCAAAATAAATTCTAATAGGTTCAGGGGGCCAACCATCACCTCTTATAGCAGTATTATTATAATATTACTTCACAGTGGGAAAGTGATGGAGCTGTACAGGACTTATAGCTCCATCTCTTTCTCTCGCTGAATTAATATTGAAATAATACTGCTATAAACGGCGATGGTTGGCCCCCAGGTCAATTTCTAAAGAAAAGACACAAAAATCTCCACTTTCGGATTTTCCGCAAAGAAAGTGTTTCCTATTTTCAGTAGGACTATAATAAGTAGATAAAACAAAAACTATTCTGACCTTACTTCTTTAAATGTATTTATTTTAAAATAAATTACGCAGACAACTGTATGATACATTTTTACACAAGTTGGTGACGGATTGTTAGGTTGCCTTTGTAACAACATCATTTAAAAAATTACTAAACAAAAATACTCAAATGTCCTACTTTAACTCATCAATCAACTAAAAACAAACATATTATGTGTCAATCCAAATTAATAAAACCTTCTTAATTTAGATGATCTCGGACAACGCACACGAGATACTGAAACGGAACTAAAAAAATATCCTCAAGATCAACAAGCACAGGATAAATGGGGTTTCAATTACAAGAGCCAAGATGACCAAAAATATGCTAGTACCCAGGACAAAGATCATGAACAATCCAACAAGTTCAATCAACAAGAAACACAACCTCAACTGAGCGACGACGACATTTTCATTTATTCACAACAATCGCAAAAACATAACGATGATCAAATGAGCACATGGGATAAATTTGACTTTGGATCAGATCATAATGTACAGCAAAACAAATACAACAGTGAGCATACGAATTCTAATGGTAATCCAGTAATTTTAGTTCCGCAACAGACAGGCCTAGATCAGCAGCCTCTTAACTCATTGAGCAATCTAGACAAATCCCAATCAGTTCATCATAATGAGAACAATGGCTCAACTGCTGAACAGATAACAAGTAACGCACAAGAATCCCACAAAATCCCAGACACTAACGAACAAAGTAACACTGGATATTTTAACTTACATGATGGAGATTTTAACATACATACCAACCAGAATCAATTTAGGAACGACGAAAATTCTTTTCAAGAAACTCATAAGTTACACCAAAGCAGCAATTGGCATTTCTCAAATAGCCACAGACAAGAACAGACTACGAACACCGATACCTACTCACATGTTAACGCTTTTGATACAATTTCACCAAACACAGCGCCTCTTTCCGGTTTGTGGAATAAATTAGGTAATTTCGAACAAACAATGTCAACTGGTAATGTGAATAAAGGTGAAGGAAACGCATTTTCGCAAGTACAGACCAACACTCAGAACTCTTACGGAAACTCAATGCATGCTTACCATAATATGGAAGGGACTTCCCAGGAGCATCTTAATAGCCAAATGAAACCTTACCATGATTTGATAGACATTATTGAAAAGGACATAAGTCAAGTCAATAAATCAAATGACACAAAGACGGAGAAAGAAAGCTCTCTAGACGTAGGTCGTGGAGATATTGGCTCTGAAGATTTATCAGCTCTAAAACCAGAAAAATATCCATTTGATACACCTGCCAGCTCAGAAACACTGCAGAATCAGGATGAAAATAATGTTACTAAAAATAACACGAATGCACAACATTATAACCGAGATGTTAATCATCACGAAAATACACATGGGCTAAATAATTTCGATCAGCATCACGATTTCCAAGAGCAGAAGGATATGGAAAATATGGAGCAACAAAATTTGCATGTTTTTTCACTGCATGAAAACATTAAACCACCAAACTCACAAGATTCTGAAAAGCATCATAACTTAGAGCAACATAATGTACAAGATCATCAAGAAAGCTCGAATCAACAAAAACAACAACATTTTGCCCAGCAAGAAAATGATGAACAAATAATTTTACAAGAATTAGGAAAGCAAGACAACTTGGAGCAACAAAACTTACAAGACTTTGGGCAGCAAGTAAATGTAGAGCAACAAAATTTGCAAGACTTTGGGCAGCAAGAAAATTTAGAGCAACAAAATCTACACGATTTTGGAAAGCAAGATGACTTGGAGCAACAAAACTTACAAGACTTCGGACAGCAAGTTAATGTAGAGCAACAAAATTTACAAGACTTTGGGCAGCAAGAAAATTTAGAGCAACAAAATCTACACGATTTTGGAAAGCAAGATAATTTAGAGCAACAAAGCTCACAAGATTTTGGACAGCAGGTAAATTTAGAGCAACATAATTTGCATGATTCTGAAAACCAAGACAACTTGCAGCAACAAAACATACAAGATTTTAGACAGCAGGAAAATTTAGAGCAACAAAATGTTCACGATTTTAGCAAACAAGATAACTTGGAGCAACAAAACTTGCAAGATTTTGGACAGCAGGCATATTTAGAGCAACACAATTTACAATATTTTGGATCAGAAGATAACTTGCAGCAACAAAATAAACATCTAGAGCAATTAAGTGAAGACTCAGAACAACCTCTTAAATACTCAAAAGAAGAACGAACAGCGCTTCTTAAAAATAATGTACAATCTCAAAACAACCTTCCTCCACCAGAAGAAATTGAACAGCCCATTGTTAAAAAACAAAATAATGATTTACAGTCAATTTCAGCACAAACTTCAAGTACTGAAGTATCTCCAATAGAGCCAGTAACTGAACCAACTGGGTTCTGGAAATCTGTTGGAAATAAATTATCTAGTGCAAAAAGTAAAATTGCTTCATGGTTCTGAAGACATGGCAATGAATGGATTTAAATATTCTTAATAATAATATAATATATTTATTCAATTACCTAGTCATAATTATAATTAATGTGTCATAAAATAACTGTAAAGTTATTGTAACTTACTTTAAAAATATTTGTGGATGTGATGCATGTGTTTGTAAATGCCAGACAGAAATAGTATTTCATAATTATATGTGATAATTATTTAAATGAAAAAGAACTCACCTCTGGTAGAGAGTGGAAATATTTGACAAAAGCCTGCTGCTGAACTGAATCTGTAAAAATATATTTTATATTATAATGATGATAGAATCATTGTGATGTAAATGAAAATACTATGTTTGTTAATAAAGTTATTATGCAATGACTTTCTGTTTTATTTGTCTTTACTATGAAGTTAAATAACTTATTGACATTAACCCCTTATTCATAAAAAACTAAAACGCTCTACAAACCTATTTTAGTTAAAATAGTGTTTTGTCTTCTTCTTTCAAATTATGATTTGAGTTTGAAAGAAGAAGACAAAACACTATTTTTACTAAAATAGGTTTGTAGAGCGTTTTAGTTTTTTATGAATAAGGGGGTTTATGTATTACATGTAGATTTGCTCAAAGAACATATTACTCATATACATATTTTAATTGTTTACATAAACAAGTTATACTTGGGTATGGATGATCAAATTAAATCAAAAACAGAATTGATAATACTCAAGTTTCTCAGTCAACAAGCCCTTAGCTGCTGCTTTTTTGTGATTATCAGATTAATTTTAAGTAAGTAGAGGTATATAGTCCACCCCCATTTTGCCAGTTATGTTAAAGTCCCAGGTAGTAGAAGACTAGCCTAGTGATTTACATGGACTGAGGGGTTGCACACAAACAAGACATTACTTATTTATTGGTTTACCTCAAGTTGTTACAATAATACAAAGTAATTAAAACTGACACAGAAGTGCATGATATCAGTGCATTGGGTTGGTAATTAGAAGTTATCTATTGGGTGTCATCTTGTCGATTATTAATTAAGTGCAGTTTAAGTAGATTAGATGCTTATTAAGAATCTACAATACCTCAAATTGCTTAGCATGATCCTCCATTAGGTATATTGAAAATACTGCAGCATTCATTTTTAAATAACTATATGGTAAAGTTGAGTATTAATGCTAAGTACTATGCAAACATAATGAAAATGAAAACACAATTTAATAAAATCTTCTCTACAAAAAAAATTGACAAAGTTACCTCAAAACTGAACAATATAACGCTAGTATTTTAAAAAATACTTCAAATGAGGTCATGAAACTTTGCATAATATCTGAACTAAATATAAAGCAGATACTATGTTTCTTTTTTTAATGACTATTATTTTCGCCATAAAAGAAAGAAATTACCTAAACTATGAACGCCTTAGAGCCTTCTGCCTGCTGCCCTGACACACTTGCTCGAGTGACCCAGAGCAGTAGTGTGCAAGCAAATAAAGAGTGAGGTGGCACTGAGGTTTTATGGATTTTTAATGCTAAAAAGCATATTTGGCCTGTGCTGTCCCACTCCTGGGCAAAGACCTCCCTTCACTCCTTCCAATATATACATAATCAGCCTATAATGTTCCCACTGCTGGGACACAGGCCTCCTCTCTGTGAGAGGGAGAGGGCTGTAATCCACCACACGGACCCAGTGCGGGTTGGATCCAATATATAATGCTTGTTTTACTAATATAATTATAATCACTCAGTTAATAAGCATCTGATCTGACAAAATCTTATATTATTTTCCTCTTAGTATGAAAGTCTTTTCAATTTTACTTTTTAAGTTTTATGGCAGCAATAGAGTAGTTCTGCAGTTAATCTGCATGCGTCCTTTCCTTTAGCATACTGGTGTGTAAAAGATAAGTCTATTCAAATACTTAATTATAGAGGAGAATAGACAAAAACCAATACTAGCAATCCTGTAAATTCACTGAGACCAAGCACCACAGGTGGTTCCAATTTGGTGGTTTCAATTTGGTGTTTCCGTGTCAGACTATCGTCACCTCACCCGAAGACAAAGTTCTTGGTCTTTCGCAAATATGAGCCATGAAGTTAAACAAATGTTTGTCACCGGTAGACGATTTTAATTTCAAGATCGTTCGGCAGACAGGCAAATATACACACTTACCCAAACTCAATGCGTGGATAGGTTGCAAAGATGACATGGCTTGTTATTAATTAAACGGCTTTTAAACATATACTTTTTAATAAATTTAATCAGCAAAATAAACTAAATTTTTTGACAATTAACTTTAACTGGTTTCGGTTTGACCACAGGTTTGACAATTCATCAAATCCCGCCATTCTCTCGCATTTGATGTTGCCAAATCAAAATTTCTGTAAAGGAAAAAGTGTCGCATAGATTAGTGCATTTTTCCTTTTACCTATCAACGGTACACAAAAGGCCCTTGCACACCGATGCTACTAGGATCTTTTAGCACCTGTATCAATGTTACGACTACATTGTCACGATAACGCGAACTTCACTTCGCGCGCTCTCTGTTGTACAGCGAGTGGGCGAGAGAGAACGTGCGAAGCGTAGTTCGCATTATCGCGACAGTGTAGCCGAAGCATGAGGACGTAGTATTTTGATAAGTCAGATGGTGTTTTGATAAGAATGTGATTCGTTTGTGTTCAACGATCGTGTTTTGAAGGAAATAAGGTTACTTAGTTATGTACACAACCCTTGTAATTGGTTACCTACCAAGTACCTACATAGGTAGTAACGACGCAGCCGCGAGTGTTTTACCTACACAGTCAGCTGTTAACAAGTTTTTTTTACGGTTGTATCATCGTTGTTCAATAATGACTTCGTGGGATTTAGGAAACCAACAATTTAAATAGGTAGGTAGTTAAGTATAAGTACCTTCTGAGAAGTTAATTCACTGGAGTAATCTGTTTTGTGCTAGCTGTGACTGTGCAATAGAATGGTCATTTGACTTTAGAGGGTTCGGTTTCCGCACTTAGACCTTCAGGTGGACCATTGTGCGTGGGCCATGGCGGCCGTCGGTGGTTATTCTAACCAGCCCACCTCCTTCCAGAAGTCTCCTGGTCTCTATAGAACGTCTATGAAAGATCTGGGTGCCCTGAGGGTTTCTGTTATAATTTATAAAAATAATAAAATAAAAATGTTTATTTGAATTACGAAATGCATTTACATACATGATTTGGAGATCACTTTTTGAGCAGGAATTCCTTGTGTTAGGAGATTCCACTCTTCCACTTAGCATTTTCGATTAATTTTCAATTGAATGTAATTTGTTGTTGAATGGGTTACTTTTAAGAAAAAGCAAACTATGAGAACGAAAAAAGGCAAACATGGGTGTAATGGCAAATGGCAAGGCAATTGTGTAATGTGTCCCATACACTTCACTCGGTATGGGTGGGAATGTGTAAGTGTGAGGGTGTGTAGTGTGTATGAGTTAAAATTTGCATTTTTAGTACTACTCTAGAGTGTAAGTTTAGGTGTAATAGGTGCAAATCTGGGTGACACCGTTGCATTTGCAAAGAGCACATGCGCAACGGTTTCCTCAGCTTCCATGCAAGCCTTGCATGAAGGACTGTCCGTTATGCCTATTGTGTGGAAGTGTTTGTTTAGCGAGCAGTGTCCCGTAGTGGTCCCCGTCAGCAGGCGCAAGCCGCACAGTGGAACGAATGTATGGGAGCGGTTGGACGTAGACATGTCCGAAAAATAAGAGTAAAATTATGCCAAACTAATGATGCCATCTTATTCGATTACTTAATGCCTTCATAAATTGTGGTGATGAATTTCTTCATAACTCCCATATTTCGGGAGTAATTTGAGAAAATGTGAAATTTTACTATGAAAATGAGTGTATCGAGCTCTCTCCCTCCTGATTCCGGGCTTGTTTCAAGTAGCGGTCTCTAATATCGTAATGCTATTACTAAGAGCTATATTTAATACTAACACACATAGTGCGCCAAATGTGCACTTTCTGGGATAAAAGGAAATGAAAATTTAAAAAAAAAAACGTTTTTTCCCCATTTGTATTTACTTTAAACCGCAGACAGACTTATTAAGAGGTCTATAAATATATTATATATATACAGAAATATATATTAACAAAAATATTCACAAGAACTGATGAGAGTATGACTTTTAAGTAAGTTGATAATAAATTACCTAGTTTCATTAAAAATACAATAAATAATTAAGATGTAAGCTCTAATTTACTAAGTTACACATTTTAAAACAATAACATCATTTAATTATCTTCGTCATCATCATCATCATCAATTAATTCAAATTCAGAATCGATGTCCGCTAAATCATTTATGTTAACAAATTCGATATCACTTTTCTCAGAATCCGTAAGCTCATAAAATTCCTTAAAAGAAGATTTTTTTACAAACTTATTTCCTTTTGGACGGATACTTGTAACAAGTGGATCAGAAGACAGTAAAAGATTGTGCATAATATCTTCATTGCATGAGATACTGCTATGCTTTCGAGAATGCCCCTCTCTATATTTTCTAAAATCTTTATTTCTAGCCTCAGATGCCTCTTCGGATAGAAAACCAATGGGCACAATTGACATGTTCTGAACTATGTCTGGCCCATGCATTAAAATTTTATGAAGTGAAGAAGGCATATAATACCATGGGTATAACTCCACGTAAAGCTTAGCAGTATCAAAGCAGAACTCTCGGAATTTAGTTACGTTGATCTTCTCTCCTGATGAAATACACTGCAAGATCACACAGATTTTTCTTAAAAGCATAGCATCTATTCCGGTCAGTTCAGCAGATTTAGTGTAGTTTTCAAAAAATCTCCTTGCCGAGTTGCCATTGTTGGTGGATCCACTGCCTTGTTTCACAACATCGAGAAGTAAGCCCGTTTCTCTTCTTACAGCCTCTTGAACTCTTTTCTTCCTGTCATCAACTTGCCTTTTTGCTATATCACCCCTTACTTGCCATGATTTTATGTCTAATTTGTAGGAAATGTGTAATAAGCATTCCATTGAGCGAATCCAAGCGTGAAGGGTGCTTAAGCTATATTTATACATGTCCTCGTTTGCGTGTTTATCTTTGATTAACTCTAAATTATTCATTTCTTTAGGACAAGCCTTGCATATGTCACACACTGAAGCTGCTGTATTGGATATAATGGAATGAATTTTACCATCAATCATTGTCAACAGCAGTTGGTGTTTGACACTAATTCCATCAGTGATGGTGGATGGAGTTAAGGCTTCAATCTCTGCTTCAATTTCAGCCATCTCTCTCTGCACATTTTCTTTGGTTTCCTTTATAAACTTAAACAATATTGGCCGGCAAAATTAAGTGGAAGATGGTCGCTCGTTTTCCCAAATTGTTACACCTTTTGAGACGAGCCGCAGTGGTACAAGACTAATCATAAAATTACTAGCAAGATCGATTTGCTCATCTTCACTCGTCCTTTGATGATAAATGCTTTGGCTAGATGATCCGTCAAAACCCCATTTGCTGGTCAATACGAGCTGTTGATTGGGATCAACAGGGGTTTCTAACGACCTAATAAGTCTTCTTGAGGTTAAATCCATCAAGGCTTGTAATTTGATTTTTGCAGAGCTCTCTGTAACTGTGAGATCTTCTTTGGCCGGATAGCACTTAATTTTTTCTTTAACCAACATGTAGTAACTCGGGTATTGAAGAGCTCCTTCTTGAGTGTTGAAATCCCGAAGAGTGTTATAGCGCCATTTCGATAAGTTCATCGATACATAAAGAGCCAATGCCTTCAAAGGGGATATTTCCCGTACCTGAATTGATTTACCTTCAATGAAGGCTTTGATTTTTGAGGCCTCTTCTGGATTCTCCGTCAAGTATTTCATAACATAAGCTGTATCGCTTTGTCCTGCCTTTTGAAGCGCCCTTTCGGCCGAAAACATAATTTCAGCGCTGCTACTGCTGCATGAAAGACTATCTTCAGTGCGTCTTCTTTTTTGCCGGTTACTAAGGTCCTCAAAAGATTTACGAGGACTAGGATGTGTACAAGTTGAAGCATCAGATTTAGCAGGAGAAATTATGGGCTCGATGACGTCACTTATATTTTCTGTAGAAGGTTCCATATTTTCATTCTGTAATTCCGGCCATTGAATTGCAGCCTGTAGCCAAATCTCATGTTTCTTCCGAAACTTATCTGTGCTTCTTCCAGACTGTGTCCATTTTGCATAAATGCGGTAGCAAAATCGACGACACCAGTCTTTTAAACTTGTTTCAGCACTTTCACATAACTGAACACAACTGTTATCTTTTAAAACACTGAACAAATAGTTAAAGTCGCGTAAATCTTTATGTGCGCGTGCGCATAAAGCAACGTGAATATCAAGATTTGTATTAAAATTTGGAAAATACATTGCGAGATTAGCTTGGATACAACGAGGTGTAAATCAACACTGATTTTAAAGTTACTAATAGTGACCTATTTATATAAAATCCAGGTATCCCAGGTATCCTTTGTTAAATATTGCAAGGTAATTAGTTATTGTGATAATTAGTAAATGATGCATGCTAAATTAGTGTATTAAGAGCCATTTAGTAATTAAATAATAGCAATGTTCTTATCAGTAATCATTAGTGCATCAGTTTTATATGTAAACCTTAAGTCCCTAATTATATATCCTAATTAGCTTATATCTTCTCTAATTGGCTGCTCAGAAATGTTATTGTAATAAGGTAAACCTTTAGAAAAACGGTTTTAATCAACAAAATAAACAAAAAATAAAAAAATTGTGTTATAAAATAAACATCACTCTTTATCCCAGAAAGTGCACATTTGGCGCACTATGTGTCTTAGTATTAAATATAGCTCTTAGTATTAGCATTATGATATTAGAGACCGCTACTTGAAACAAGCCCGGAATCAGGAGGGAGAGAGCTCGATACACTCATTTTCATAGTAAAATTTCACATTTTCTCAAATTACTCCCGAAATATGGGAGTTATGAAGAAATTCATCACCACAAGTTATGAAGGCATTAAGTAATCGAATAAGATGGCATCATTAGTTTGGCATAATTTTACTCTTTTTTTTCGGACATGTCTACGTCCAACCGCTCCCATACATTCGTTCCACTGTGAGCCGTTCCTGTCCAGGCGTTATTTTATATTTTCTTTTCTATGTGTATTTAATGGCCCTTTAATTGTAATTCGTTTTTAGCCGTGTTAATTAAAGTGTGTGTGTTTTGATTTCCTTATTTTGTATTTTTTTGTGCCTATGATCCTTTTGTTGGTCGAAATACATTTTTTATTTAAAATAAATAAATAAACGCCTGGTTACCATCCAAGGATCGTCTAGATTCCCTGGACTGTAGCCCGGTGTCGAGGTCCATCAGCTCTCCGCTTGTGTGAAGGTGAATTCCTGTACTGTACCTGTACACTGTACTCGAACTTGGCGGTTCGAGTCCACAGACTGACGTGCTGAATGCTTTCCTTGCTAGTTCGTTAGCTGCGGTGTTACCTAGAGACCTACTGTGTTCTTTTATCCATTGCAGTGTCACAGGTGTTGTGGTTAGACACCGTTACTTGTTCTAGTGCACTGTGACACTCTATTGTTAGTCTCGAGGTGATATATTCCTTATGGAGTGGAGAACTGAGGCGCTGTTGGAGAGTATGTGTATGTGGATGTCCGTAACTCTCCTGGCTTCTATGGCGTAAACCAATTGTATAATGTTCACACTCTCCGCCTGTTAGACGGTAATAAACATATTTTTTGTTTCATTTGTTTTCAATACCCAACATGTGGGTATAGTTTCGCTAGCTAATTTAATTTGACTCTGTAGTTCGTCGAAGATCAAACATCAAGTTTTATCGCGACAACGCGACACGAATCGATATGCGCGACAAATATAGCCGTAGTATTAGACCCGTTACCCTTTTACTTACAAGCCCCATATTTTTTAAGGGGATTATAATATTTGGATTGTGTTTCATTGATAGGTAGATAGATAGATAGATAGAATACTCTTTATTATGTACACCATAAAAATTACAGCTATAAATGTAGAAATTTTACATAGGGTGACACAATGGGCGGTCTTATCGCTAAAAGCGATCTTTTAAAGACAACCTTTGGATGGATAGGAGAGACAATACTGCAGGTAGTCTGTGGTGTACCATTCACATATATACAACAAATATATACATACATAAAATATATTAAAATTATCTATACAATATACTAACTAGCGCTAAGAATCAAAACAGGTGCAAAGAACAGAGAAAAATAAAAAATATGTTTAAAGAGAGAGATAGTGTTTTTTTACCATAATTTTAAAAATGGACAGAGATTGAGCACGCCTTATCGACACGGGCAAGGCATTCCACAACCGTACTGCTTGAACCGTAAAAGATTTATCATAGAAACTGGTGGAATGCATCGGCATCTCCAATCTCAAGCTTTCCGATGACCTCAGATATCTATTATGCGTGTCATTTAGGAACTTGAAACGTCCCTTAAGATAAGAGGGGGTTTTAGGATTGAACAGAATACTGTAGAGCTGAAACAAGATATGAGAATTCCGGCGAAGACGTATGGGAAGCCACTTGAGCTTTGTACGAAATTCGAAGACGTGATCATATTTGCGCAAGCCAAATATAAATCTTATGCAAAAGTTTTGAAGTCGCTCAAGTTTATCTAGCTGTGCCTCAGTGAGGTCGATATAACTAACATCAGCGTAGTCAAGGATGGGAAGTAGAAGAGATTGTGCAAGCGCAGTTTTAGTGGCAGTTGGAAGAAAGTTCCGCAATCGTCTCAGGGACTTGGCAGATGCGAAAATTTTGCGACTTACGTCCTGCAGCTGGGGTCCCCAAGAAAGATGTTTGTCGATCCAAATCCCAAGGTTTTTGACTTTGTCGCTTACCGAAATAGCAATTCCGTTAAATTTTATCTGGGGAAGCTGCGACCAGTTTATCTTTCATGTGCTAGATAAAAGCCTTGGTTCTATTCAATAAAAATATTTCAAACTTTCTCCTTCCAATTAATTCCAACTGTCAACGTCAAATTCGAAAGAAATGTCAGGTTGCCTGTGTATTTTAGTAACGAAGTGTTGGAGTAACTATTTATTGTCCTATTCTAATTTATTTTGTTAGCATAATATGTTGATATTTAAGTGTGGCTTGATCATTCTAACATCAACGTATATTGTATCGTAAGTACTATGATTCAAAATAATGTTTTTTATTGGGCACCTGTGTTTTTGTTTTGTATTGTAATTATTCGCTATTAAAAAACAAATGTAATGTCTATTTGCTCAATAAGTTTTATTGTGCCACCTGGTAGCACGGTCATTCCACAACACTAGTTTTGTTAGCTACATTCTGTATTGTAGTTTTTCTCTTTGGGTAACTTACAATACATTCTTTGCCACTTTCACTTTCATTTGGAATGCGTTAGTTATTTATTTTTTATAGTAATAAATTGTTTTCTTTATGTTTCAGTCTGTGTTTCCAAGTTTTGCAAGACACAAATTCTTTGGATACTGGCCTTGCTTTTTTGTTCATAGCCAGCGGAGCAATTGGTGAGAGGGATTTATGTCTATGTTATATAAAGTCAGTGTTGAAATGTAGGTGCAATATTATGGATGCACTATGACATCTTTATGAGCAGTTTATTTAAACTAAAGCAATTAATATAATTGAAATTTAGGTAGTCAAAACAAATTATGAAGAATTTAGTTTATTTATTCTAACTTTGTTTTAACAAGTTATAAACATGTTCTGGCTCCACTGCAGTTTATAACCCGCCTTTGCGAAAATTCACAATTTTATAGCGTTACGATGTCTTCAAGTAAAACACTTTCAAATTTCACACTTCTAATCTTTGAGAAAGAAAATCCTAAAGTTTCAGAAAATTCAACTTATTTACTAATTAAAATTGACATTTTATCACAGATAATGTACGAATTTCACCCGATATGTTGTTCTGTTTTAAGTTCAGACATAGTGACAGCAGATTTGAATGGTTTTTAGTACTAACTTTAATTAATTTTTAAATAGCTGCTGCCACAATGAACTAAATTATGAAGCAAATAATATAATTAATAAAATTGAAAATAACAAAGTTTTATTTGTACTCTTATACGATTGTATAAGAGTACAAATAAAACTTTGTTATTTACCCATGATTATGGGTAATGAAACATAATCAAATTTAAGTGATAGATGCTAACGTTTGACAAATGACAGTTGGCACTCGTCGAAATAACACACCTCGACTTCGTAAAAGAAAAGGCAATTAGAACTTAGTATGCAAGATCGAGCTAAAGCCAGCTTTAAACCTGGGACATCCCGGCTCAGACAAGTTAGGTTCGAAGAGGATGGTGAGGTCTGGTGATGGGGGGTGGGGTGAGAGAGCAAACAAAGACCCCCCTATCCCCTTCGAACCTAACCTGTCTGAGTCGGGTTGCCCCAAGTCTCGACAGATCTTGCTTTTGTAAAAACTTAATGAGAAGTTAAGATGCAAGAGCGAGCGAAGCGTGCTCGGGACTTGGGCCACCCCGACTCGGACAGGTTAGGTTCGAAGGGGGTGACGGGGGTCAAGTGAGCGAGTAAACGAGGCCCCGTCTTCCTCTTCGTGTAAGGTTCCTTTTAACCCTGCAGACAGATATAGGGGCCCGCGAAGCGGGGCTCCGTCGACTACGCCTTACTATACATATTTTTTTTTAATTTGACTTTGACCTGTGAGGCATTTCACATTGACCTCATTATTGCTTGGAAACAAATTTAGACTCGCCACGTGATCTTCCTCACTCTTAATACTCCTAATAATCCACCAATCCCCAAATAAACTTGCGGCAATTTTTTTATCGCCGCCTATGGTTTGCTCACCTTGGGGTTTTCAATTATACACTAAAAGGGTCTATTGTACCCAAAGAAAAATACTACTGCTACTATAAGAAAGCGACGGGTTATAAAGTTCAGTGGTTCCAATGTTTTTAAGAAAAATGGCAGAACTTTAGTTCTATGGTTATCATAGAAGTAAAAAATAAAGCATGTAACTTTATCTAACAATATTTTGTATTAGGATGTGTTTATAAAGTGAATATTATTATCATACTCATTAAAAATTCATCAAGGTTCACTCGCATGATCTATAACTTTTAATTGTGCTTGATATTTTACTATGAAGGTAATAATGTGCAATCTTTTTTTATTAAAAAGCAGGTTTGTTTGATTCGATGAGGATTTTCTGAAATGAATTTCACTGGAGTAATCTGAAATGTGCTATTTGTGACTTTGTGTAATAAAATTTTCATATTTATTATAATCAGATCGGATATTCGGATGCATATTTACCTAAACTTAATTTTTGGTTATGAAAGTATGGAAGCGGCTTCTTAAAACTCTTTTTTTTTTTAAAGAGGCCATGAACAACGGGAATGCATAACTAGTCCGGTGTATAGTATGGAAGCGACTTCTAAAAAAATATTTATTAAAAAAAAACCCGGGATTATTGGATTGCATGTTTATTTAGAATTAATGTTTCTACCTACTTTACATCATCATATTAAGTAGGTACATATGCATCCATTACATATGTAGTCAGAAAAAAACAAAATTTGTCGATTCGGGAATCGCGGGCGGGATTTTTACGATCGATATAAAAATGCATTCCTTATAAGCTAACATTTGAAAGTAAAATCAAATCAAAAATCAAAATCAAAATATTTTTATTTCACATAAACCTACATGGGCACTTATGAAACGTCAGAAGCTAGGTGCACGTTTCCAATTGGTCGTTTCCTATGGAGAAGAGCCGGCAAGAAACTACATGGTTACTCTTTTAAAAATAATTGGCTTTTACAATGTTTTCAAATTACACAAATTAGGTATGGGAGAACAGTGTAGGCCTGTCGAGAAGTACTTAACAAAAAAAGAGAAAGGAAACGGTCTAAAGAAAAAAAGATCTAGTCTATTAAGCCTACAACGTTCTCACATTCACAACGCACACAAGAATCCATGTAAAATAATATTAATAATATTAAGTCTGAAATATAAATTGTAGGTATATAATGTCAAATAGTGAAAATATAATGTCAAAAAAGTATGTCTAAAAAATAATAATTATAAACATCGTAATTTGGGAGCAGTTAATAGATATTTCCATAGTTATGCCGTTACTGCCGTAAGTTAATAAATACATTCGATTCTATAATCAGAAACCTAAATTTGTATTCCCAGAGCCGCGGGATTTTGCGATACAAAAGCGCATTCCATATTAGCCAACATCTTTAGGTGAATATACATCCGAATATCCGATCTCTAATTATAATGGTGATTGTTTAGTTTAATCAATGTATTTATTTGTAAAATAAATGTATAATAATAAGTTTAAAAGAATAGAACTAGAATACAATAAATATGACCATTTTATTACACAAAGTGACGGCTAGCACATGTCAGATTCCTCCAATGAAATACTAATTCGACTTTATATTTTCTATACTCATGATTAACGAATAAATGAAATGACTGATGAACGTCATCATATATATTATTCATTGTCGAAATGGAAGGGGGACCTCTTGTCAAAGTGGCGTCAACTGGTGGCGTGAATTTTCATGTAAACCCTTATTCATTCATGTTTTCAGTTTTAGTGTAAGTCTTGTAAGATGTCAAGGGGCAAATAAAAATTGGTTATTATGGCACTATAATATACTATTGGCAAGGATAGTATGCAGTCAGATCACATACTGAACAGTTCAACAGACACCCCTTCTGAGGATCCTGAGAACAATGTTTAAAAATTTAGCTTTCTGAGAACTTTGTCAATAACTCTTAAAGTCCCATAGTGCCTTATGTTTTATTATCATCATGGTTTTATTATTTTACATCATTACTAATAATTTTGTGGCTAACAATGTGTCTTTTTACAGCTGGCAAAATATTATATGACAGATACCAGCAAATACATATACTTGGCTCATTAACACCAAATCCAAATGTTACTTCATTTGCAAATAGGATAGCTTCCTTTTCAGCCTCATTCCTCTCTCTGGGCTTCCTGATATATTTCTTCCTGTTCCTGTTCAAGGTAAGATCATCATTGATAAACAGACTAGAAAAAGCCATTTCAGGGACAGAAAGTAACAAAAAAATAAATTGTGATTTTAGTATGTTACAATTTTTTTAAAGTCGTTCTCAGAAGTTGATCTGATCCAGTATACTTAAAAGGTACTTACTCATTACAATGCATTATGTAAATTAAATCATAATTATTAAGTGTATAATCATCTAACTAACTAAAACTAACTTATGAGTAAACTGTCTCAATAAAAAATGTTAACAAAAAATATCTGTAACATTCATCTTTGTTATTGCAAATAACTCTTGGGCATTTCATAATAAACACTTTGCTAATGTGAGTTCTAAATCTCATATACAAGTACAATTACAAAAAACTTATGTAATTGTTTGCAGGTGGATAATCATTGCCTCACGGCATTGAATATTTTTATATGTGGATTCGGCACTTTATACATTTGGATGCAGGTATGTGAAACTAATTATGAATAAATTTCTTTCTAATTGTTCTTGATTATGAAATTATAATTAGGCTATTTTTTAAACTCATTTAAGAAAGTTTATTTTGCAATAGAAATGTTGGCAAATGAAACTTGGTACACCCACTCCTTGCGTTTGAATTGGCTCGTACACCGTTCCGCGTGGCTCGGCGCTGCCTCACACCCCGCATCCCGCGCGCGTACCAAAGGGACCTAAAATATGACTTCTGCGCATCTAACGAGTTTTGCCAACTTACGTGCCAGGGACTGTACCTAGTCAATTCTTGTTATTTTGATTTTTTTTTTAATTCAGACCCTCCACGAGATCTTAGTGTCATTTAATGCAGGCGAGTTTTGATTTTCGCATGCATTCTAACAAAATGTTTGTTGTTTCAGTGCATCCTCACGACTTACACCTCGACTCTGTTTTATGATAAAAATTTAACGGTGTTTCGGCAATGCCTTGCCAACTTGAGCTTCCTTATTTTGGTTTTAATGGCAATATTTGGAACAGTCACATCATTTTTGCCATTGAGTAAGTGTACCTAACTATTTTCTATCATTACCATATGGGCACAATTCGCATACAAAGATCGTAAAACAACGGGAGCGTCGGCATTGATCCACAACTCTTAAAAAGTGTGTAGCGTCCTGTATGAACTCATCAAGTAATGAAAATAATATTGTAATTCTCTACTGTATAGTAGAGAATAACAATTTTATTTTCACTGAATATTGTTTTCATTGAAAACTATTCGAGACTGAAAAACCGGCCAAGTGCGTTTCGGACCACACACAATGAAGACTTCCGTAGTTGGGATGAATTTGATGACACTAACCTAAAACAATATTCAATGAAAATTATATCGCAATTCTCTACTGTATAGTAGAGAATTACAATTTTAATTTCATTAAATATTGTTTTCATTGAAATCTATTCGAGACTGAAAAACCGGCCAAGTGCGTGTCGGACTTCGCACAATGAGGACTTCCGTAGTTAGGATGAATTTATCCCAAGAACAAATTTAACATTGTAGTTGAAAATCATACATTCCAACTGCAAATGTAAGTTTCTATGCACAATATTTAGTGATTTAACATGTTATTTAAAGACCATTAGACTTCTTATAGGTTTTCCTGTTGTAATCTATACCTAAGTACAGAACTATTCTGTGTATTTTTTTTTCAAAATTTTAGGCTTAGCAGTTTCGGATGACAATTCCTTTCATTTGATGTGTAACACAGTACAGTTTGCAAAACTTTTTTTTAAATTTTCTCACCTTTGCCCCAAAAATGAGCCCCAAAATTAAAAAAAAGAAGAAATTCAAAATTCATTTATTTACGTTACACTTTCGTGTTTGAGTCACAGAATTCATATGTGTAACTCAATCGGTCCAGTAGATTCGGAGAAAATCTCCTGTAACAGACGGTCAGACAGACACATGAGTGATCCTTTATAGGTTTAGTTTTTTCCTTTTGAGGAGCGGAACCCTAAAAATTAAATGCTTTTCAATATTTACTTTAAATTCGGATATTTTTTCCATTTCAGATGGTTCCAGCACACTCTACTTCTGTTTCATCGTGACTTCCCTATGTAGCAACATATTAGCAGCAATATTTTGTGTGTTTATACTTACTTTTGAAAAAGAGTATGAATATTTTTCTGAGGTAAGATCAATTAATTAGGTACCGTTTTTGGATGTTCCTATTTCTTTAGTGCTAATATTTTTTGTTTATCATGTTCAGGGCTTACGATCAGAGCTTCTGCTCGACGATGGCAGTTCCTTGGACAATGAATCATTGTCGGACATGGATAGCATATTTGGGGCCCAAGAATCAACTCCAAGTACACTCGTCATAAAGGGTAACATCAGCTGCGCCAAGATCTCCTGACCCGAGGCCGTGCCCAGCGCGGGCACGGTACTACAGCAATCGACTGCCGGCACCCCCATGTCGCCTTCGTACGGCAGCTTCGGTAACACTAAGATAAACAACGATACTATTAAGCAAAATAATATTAACGAACATCGAGAAGATATACACGCTCTCGAAGACAATGACAGTGGAATGTCATCCGAGGAAACTGACGACTCTCTCAAACTTAACATAAGTCCTAATAGTAATGATATCGTAAGTAAAAACTTAAGTTCAACTGTAGAAGATAAACAAGAAGTAATAACGAAGTGCCTAACTATAGAACCTCATTGTGCTGAGCACAGGAATGAGATTCCAAGTTGTTCGACCGCTGTTAATCATGTAAGTGTTTTTATTGAAGACGCGGAGGCCAGGTCTCACCCGGCGGAGCCTAAAGATCTGAATGTTGATAAAAAAGTTTCGGATTATATTGTGATAGATCTGACATGTGATGTCGACAATGTTCGTGCATTGTCTAAAGGTAAAAATAAAAAGAAGGTTGTTGGTACAAAAAAATGTAACGTTGATTGTGATTATTCAAGTATACCTAGTGTAGAATCGAGCCAAAGTTTAGTTCCTGTTGCGAACAACGAACTTGTGAATACCGAGAACCAGAAGTTGCTCAGCTTGTCACTGTCAATACTTCTCGCTGCCCTGCTGCAAGCGATGCGCTGTTTCGCCCAGTTCTTAGAAGATATTGTGGTTCCTCAACGGTAATAAATAATTATATTGTATTCCTTTGTATTTTTGGTGCAGTATTCACTAATATATTACTTATTTTTAAGTTTACGAAATATCAATGACATTATATTTAATTACATTGTATGTAATGTAGTTTTAATTGTAATGTACAGTCTCCAGCACCTCAAGTTATACTAAACTGTCAAATTTCTCCAAATGATTTTAAACTTTAAAATGTTGATGGTGAAGTTCAAAATAGAATGAGAAAATTTTACAGTTTCTGTCGAGTAACACTGCAGACCCAACCCTCAAGGGCGGTTGAGGGAAAGGCAAATTTCGCGCCCTCTCGCTTCTAGCTGCCGCAGGAGACGCCCTTGGCGTCGGGAATCCCGGGCGGATTTCCGGCCACCGTAGGCGCGGGCTTGCGGACGGTGAGCAATGGGTAGCTCACCGTCCGGTAAGGACCAGGGTGGGAAGGCGTTGCTGGCCTTTCTTGAGGAGCTGGGGTGGATCGAATAATTGATTTGCCACCCGTACGCAAAATACGCGCTTTGACGTGGAGTTGCAGACACCAGCCCGTATTACCTATTACCTAAGGACCAGGCCCGGGTCGACGGCGCGTTGTATTCCACGCGCGCCTCTAAAGAGATGTCGTCAGCACGAAGGTAGGGGTCCACTAGGGCGATGCCTGCCGGGGTCGCGGGAAGGTACTAAAGGGTTACCGAGGCCCCTGTCAACACAGGCAATCCGTTGCCTGTGTTACCAGGGGCCTCGAAGGAATACGGGTGGGTTTTAGTCAGTAAGAGTCTGACATACCCTCCCGCTCCGCCCAGAGCGGGAAAAGTTATTTGATGATTTCGCACCAAAAAAAAGGAGACTGTCCTTAAGTTTTTGAAAAAAAAAAGTACAGACAAGAATTTCATTTCAGGCCATCTTCACTAAAACTTTTTTTAATGCCTATTCTTGAGCGGGAGAAGTTATTTGATGATATCCAACCCAAAAAAAAAGACTAAAAGCAATGAATACAACAGTAAAATTGTAATAATAATTTAATAAATTATTTTGAACAATACACAAACGCTACTATTCACACACATCAAATAAATTAATGAGGTTATAGGTCGTACACTAACTGGTTATTTCTATTTATTGTCTGAATATTATTTCACGAGCATTTCAGAGTGATTGCTCGTTGATCACTGTAATCAGTCTGTTGTTTGGGTTATGGCACTTTTTCTTCCACTTAATTGAGTTTTTGGAGTGAATCTCTGGTGAGTCGGGGCGTTCAGGGAGGGCGGATGCTTGAGGCGATGAGTTGGCCACGACGATGGACCAGCGTCGCCCACGTCGCTCGTTGAGGGTCGGCAGCTCGGCTATCAGATTATTTTCGTATTCACTTAACATTAAATAGTTTTCGACCTGGGAACAACATTTTACAGTTAGTTGGTTAGGTATTTAAGGCGGATCCGCAGTGGTAGCCAGCGAAATTCAAATTGTCTTACGTTTTTTGCAATTTGCAGGTTAGTGTCAGGTTATATATTGAACAAGATTCGCGACCATAACAAATATGTATTTACAGAAGTATAATCACTAAAATTGTTAACGCAAAGCAAAGACGTGCCCACGGCGCCAAGCTACGAATTATTCCTTAAAATCTGTTATGTAGTCGTGACCGTGGCGTGCTGGGCACATTTTGCTATATCATCTATACATGACTGTGGCGGTCAAAAGGTTAATACATCTGACTAAGTTAGATCTGTTCCAAGAACTTTCCATTTTCGCGGGCTACCACTACGGATCACCTCAAGGAATTATTAGCACGTTACGACCGACTGATGACCGACTGATGATCAACTGCCATCAAGTTAATCACCTCACACTTGCGAGATTCAAGATATGCTGTATGGAGTGGAGTAAATCAATAGGTACCTTATTACAACTAGTGATACAATCACCCCCGCAGTCTAAGTCCTCGAGGAGATGGTCTGGTATGTCCAGATCAAGGTCGAGGTCTAGGCCACCTTCCTCGCTGATGCAGGTCAGCTCGGGCGGCACGTTCGGCGGCGGAGAACCCAGGGTGCCGGGCCGAATACTGTCGAGGAGCAGGTCGCGACCCGTACGACCTGCTGCTACGAATTCTGCTCCTAGAACTGAGAAGATAAATATTGATGCTATAATCTCGTTTGTTAAAATGCGTTGAGTACTTTAGTAGTTATAAGGGAACAGCTGAACATTCATACATACTTAGCCTGTTAAATTTGGGTCGCGGGAAAGTCCGAAATGGATAACGTGGCCGCTGGTAAAATACAGGCAAAGGAAGGGAAGGAACACGGGTGGGTTTTAGTCAGTAAAAGTCTGACACACAGTAGTTATTTAATAATTTCCCACCCAAAAAAAAACGTGTTAAAATCATAACCCTCCTTTGGCTTTGCCGTAGTCGGGTAAAATATGAATACAGACAGATACACAGGATTTTATTTGTCCTGAGATGATTTGTCCAAGATGTTGACACCATTATGAACTTATGATGACCTCATGATGAATTAGCTGCACGAAGACTGCTGACGTTCATGCTCGGGTTCACCACAGACTTAAGGAGAAACGGGGTGTAATGTTCCTCTATCCTATTTGAAAACGGAAAATCATCCTTATTGTCTTCAGACCGAATGTTTTGTGAAACACCATATTTCTTCTCGTTTCCGTATCCCATTGCTGCCACATTTAATGTTATCTACAAATAATGATTTACCTAAGGCGGTGGCTGCGCCTGCGGCTGTGCGCGGTTCACGTTCGCGACTGCGTCGCGACGGCTCGCACTTTGACTCACAATTTGCAGTTCCACCGTTTTCTCTGAAAGGCAAGTTGAATAAATAATAGGTAGGTATGCACAGCAATGTAGGATCTATCTACAGTAAAGCACAGAATGGGTTTGTATCCTGAATGTAAGTAGCCTTTTTCAGGACCACTCCAAATGTCAGGAAGTTGGGTAAAACTGTCAATTAAAGAAATCGAGTCTTGTGGTATTATTGACCTCGTTAGTAATTTATCATTTTTGACAACAATTCACAGTACCTAAATTGAAAAATAACAGATTGTCGTTGTATGGCGTGCAAATGACATACAATCAATTGTACCTAAGCAGTAGCGTAACTACTATTTTAAATTAACCCTAGAACCTAAACTTTTATTAAAGCTGTACGTACTTGGCGTGTTTGTGCGCTACACTGCGCCTATGAAGATCGATACAGAAGAGAGACAGGGACCCGATGAGCGAACACGTCGAGCTGAAGTAGTAGCCCGCTTTGCCGCCGCAACCCACGTTTATGTATCCTGGATTTTTTTTAAGATATTGATGTTTGAGATAGGTACCTCAGTATAGATGATGATTCTTTTTAAAATTAAGGGCATTGAAAACGCGACACTTCGGCGATCGACAATTTAGCGACTGCATCAATGCTGCGTAGTGTTTTGGCGTCTGCGTTCAGTCGCGATTAAAAAACTAAATAGAATCCATTGCATTTCGATATTTATGAGTCGTAGAGAATAACACGACATGGTGTAGGTAGCATCTCACCGGACAGTGGCACTCCTATGGCGATGGGCACGGCCTGTGAGCACTGCACGAAGCCCCACGTGCGCGCGAAGTTGCGTGACCGTACGCGCTCGTATGTGTACATCTTCAGTGAGTAGTGGTAGCCCCCGCAGAATATACCTGTAAATATTACCATATTTTGTACTTATTATATTATAGGAAGGGTAGCTAATTAGGTAGGAATATACATAAGTAGGCATCAGTCCTTAAAAAATAATATAGAATTACTTTTACAATTAAGGAATTTCTACGACAGGGGATTTCTAATTCTATGTGTTTTACGAGTACCTACATTTAGAGACATAATTAGGTGGGTATGTCATAGCACAAACACCCAGTTCCGGAAAGAGAAGAAAACAGAAATGGTTATACTGCGAGGGAATCGAACCTGCGACCTGTAGACTTATCCAAACGAGCATTCCAATCGAGTAGATAAGATATAATCATTGTAATATTATAATAATAATAAGACAACCTACTACTAGGAGTCTTAGTACCTAGGAGGTCGGTCGTTGGTCGTTGTAGTGAACGGTTGTGTCGAAAGTGCTCTCCGTCGAATTTTCAAATATATTTTTTTACTGTGCGTCTATTGTAGCGTAACGCACGCTACAATAGACGCACAGTAAAAAAATATACATGTTGTGGGTTTGCGCCTCTTGTAGGACATTGAAATTAATCAGTGTTTATTATGTTGTGTCGCCAAATAAAATTCGTTAGAGCTGTACAAAGGTGGGGTGGACTAGGCCTATGTGCGCTCCTGATCTCAGGCGAGCAAACCAGTGCATACGTGGGACTAATTGTCCAAAAAACGAATAGCTGAAACGAATAGCAAAGAGACCTCAGACGAAGACATTGGAAACAGCAACGTGAAACACAGCGTAGCAGTGTCATAGAAAAGCGTCGAGAAAGCAGTTAACCCCGCCAAAAGATTCACCTTTCAAGATTCGGTGAAGCTGGATCTGAACCAACCTGGCGGCGACGTTACTAAAGGAGAAAAGACGGGTGATATTCATGTATAGGTGGGCCACAGATAAATATCACCCGTCTCTCCGGTACGGCGTTAATAATCCTTCCATATCCTAAAGGTATGTTTTCGCTACGCGCCCCCGGGTTTACTCCTTGATATGCAATGGTCTCTGCAGCCCCATGAAACGTGAGGCTCCAGGGATTAGTGCAAATCTTTGGGTTCAGTCGTGTAATGGAGTCTGGTCAAATCACGCTGGGGTCGGTGCATTTCATTCATTCAGTAATAAGACAACCTATTACTACTTTATAGCTATAATAGATATATAATATAAAATAGATATATAATCATAGATACATTGCTTACCATAAACCCAAGCAAACAAAACATAGCCTCGATAGGATCCCTCCACAGCTGTCAGTGCCATGGTCGCCAGTCCACACACGAACACGGCTGCTTGAGTGAGGTATTGGCGGGCAATCCTGCATTCAGCCGAGTTCTGACGGACCAGGAGACCGAAGGCCGCGCATCCTACCGCCCAGGCTAGGCCGAGGTACGCTTGCAGGAGTTCCACTGTATCACCTAGACCTGAAAGACAATAGGGTGCTCTCAGTTTACTGGGGAAGTGATTTAGGAGGTCATATAGGTAAACATGTAAACATGTCATACAATTAGTATTGAGAAAGGGGGAGGGGACGAATACCTCATATAGTAGATATTAATTTTGTTTTAACATGATCGATGTGCAGCTTCCACGTAAGTTGGTCATCTACCCACAGTCCGAGATATTTTTCGTGACTAGACCGTTAGAACTAACTTTAGACACCTCTATCTCTAAATGTCAGGTCCTAATTTAATGTTTGGGTCAAAAACACCCAAAGAAGTAAAGAAAATAAATAAAATAATTTGAATAAAAAGTACCTTCTTCTTCAGCATGGTAAGCCAAATAGAAGATCGGTGTGTTGATACCAAACGCCGATATTCCGGTCGACATGAGCAAGATCCTTACTGTCTTAGACTTCAACGTGGAGAAATCGAAGAATGGCTGGCGGTCATCGCTCTTGTTCCTGTCCTTCAACTTCCGTTTGATCTTGTTCTGGTTCTTAAGGTGCAATATCGCTCTTCTCTGTGGGTGATATAGGGACGCTGATCGATAAAAAGTGCCCAGAATGAAGGTAGCGAATACTACTCCCGTCACAGCCTGCAGTCCCAAGCGCCAGCCGATCGCTCTGAAAGTTTTTGCAAAGAAAATGACCTAAGAAAGTAGAACTGCCGTCATGTTAATCTGCTAGAGGACTGGATTTCCCTATGGTCCTAATGTCTTATGTTATTATACGCATTGCAGTAGGTAGGTAGATTAGTGAACATAATTCAACTCTATAACATGCTGTTGTTATTTTCTGTTCCTACCATAGGTTCCTACAGATTCTATCGGAAAGTACGTAGGCAGGTGGGCTATTTTTTTATGTTTTTATGTTTTTTACAGACGTCATAAATACTTCCCAAAAAGTATCTTACTACTTGTGTACTTTAACGACTCAACCAATGTAATAGATCATGCCGCCATTGATATACGTTACTCTTTTAGTTTCTATTCCAAGAAGTGTCAATATTTACCGTATGACACCTTTGATGAAGGTGGACATGACGGCGATGCCGAGTCCGCTGCCGCTGACGATGAATATCTCGACGAGTTCGCGTCTCCTTTTGAAGTATTGCGCCACCATGAGCGTTGAGCAGTCCCGGGTCAGGCCCACGCCCACACCTACCACCGTCCCTGAGAAATGTTTAAAGGTATTAAAAACTTCATGTGCCTAATAAAAGCAACGTAAATGATTGCTCTTTTTCGAAGTAGGTAGGTAGGAATTTGCGTATTCGTTTATGTGCAGGGTCTGATTGACTATAATCCAGTCTCATCAAAATGATAATTATGTACTTAAGTAGCATTAATTGAAACTTTATTAATTTTCTAACTCTTTCGATTGATCTTTAACAAACCTTAAAATCAATTAAGTATTTATTTTTATCTAAACAAAGTAAATTAACGTTCGGTGAATTGTACATTATTTAAATTTGCTAACCAACGTGTAAAGCGTGTCCCCTCACCATTATCCCTCTGATAATACGAGTACACGTAGACGTATAGTTCGTTTTTTAATCCCAGAGATTAATTTGACATTTCAAATGATTGTTGTTCGTTTTTTCAATTTGGAGTTTGACATTTGCATGTGTCAATTTAGTTTCCGAGATTAAAATAGACGTAGCTACGAGCACGCGTAGTTCTCTTTGCTACGCGCCTACGACACTGCCTACGAGAATCTACGTTCTACAATAAGAATGCATGTAGAAAATTGTAATAAAATTGGTTCTATACCGAATAACGTTGCACATTGCACTGGGGAAGTCGATGTAGTCACCTCGTCCAGGATATCATCGCTTTGTACGATTCACAAGGGGGGCAGTAATATGACGTGTGGCAAATCATCTTTTCATTCTCATATTACGTGGCTAATAATTTGATTCAAGGGTGTCCAACAGAACGTACGTTGCGCCAATTAGGGAGGTATATCTCACTCAACGATAGATTTATGGTTAATTACAGATTCCTAATTGATTAAGTTTGAATGCAAATTAATTACTAGTAACTAGCCATTACATGTGCCGCTAAATTGATACCAGTTATAAATTACTAGGCAGGCACTGATGTGTAGTTACCTATACCGTAGGTAAATTAAGCTTTTAGATTTACATATTAATTACATATTTAAAGTCTATTCGGCTAAGCACTTCCAGGTCACCTTATTTCATACATGCGTAACTCGACATTGTTTACGAAACAAAAAACGCAGCCTCCTCCTATCACTGTAACTAATGTAATGATTGAGTCACATGTTAAATACAAAGATTAAAGCTCTGCTATCACAATACCAGTGCTGCGATATTTGTTTTTTTTTCAAATATCGCAGCATCATGTCCCGGGCGGATTTCCGGCCACCGTAGGCGCTGGCTTGCGGACGGTGAGCAATAGGTAGCTCGTCGTCCGATAAGGATCAGGCCCGGGTCGACTGCGTGTTGTGTTCCACGCGCACCTCAAAGAGGTGTCGTCAGCACAAGTGTAGGGGTCCACTAGGGCCGATGCCTGCCGGGGTCGCCGGAAAGTCCAAAAGGGATACCGAGGCCCCTGGCAACACAGGCAACGGAAAGAACACGGGTGGGCTTTAGTCAGTAAGAGTCTGACACACCCAGCTCCGCCCGGAGCGGGAGGAGTTATTTGCTGTTTTTTCTTGCCGAGATAGGAGTCTTTTTGGCATCGCACAGATCTTCTTTTTTGTCTTCGTTTTCACTAGTGTTAGTTTTGATGTAATTTTTTTATTGTTTTCATGATTTTGTTAGTTTTAAGCTTTTTTATTGTTGTTTTTCCTGTGCATGTCCCAAATAAAATATTTTTCTGTCATTCTTTCTGATAAGTTATGTTGCTTGGAAACACGAATAGAATTAAAACGGCTGAAATACGAGTGCAAAAGTCGTGAGAAATACATATTTTATAAATAAACAAGTTTTAGTGTTGTGTAGAAGGCGTTCAATAGCATTAGACATTGCAATCATGTTTATTCAGCAAGCGGTCTTTGTGGAGATAAAGCTGCATCAGATTGCGGTATCGAGATGGTGTCGTCTATTTTCTTTTCATGAAACGCTTTTATTAGATCCTACGTAGGTAGGTATGTAGTGAATGAATATAAACCGATAAATTTTATTTCGATATTTGTGTCTGTGTTAATTCTTATAAAGGATGATAGCCTTTGAAATATCGGTTATTTAGTAATGTATTGATTTATGATCATAAGTTTTTGTTAAGAACTTTCAAAAATATCAAATCGTCACACGTACACTACTTGTTGAAAAATACAACTCGTGAAAAGTTCCTAAAAATCGTCGCGGTTTCGATAGGTAGTAAGCCATTCTAGTTTTAAAATAGTGAGGTTTTCAAGTTAAATTAGTGCACTACTGGACAGTTGGGTATTACCATAGACAGAGAATGGACTAAGCGTTCCGTATTTAGTTGTGCACGCAGTGAATATAGACCTATGGGTATTACCAAATTATTATCCAAGACTGTTAGTAACCGGTGAGCAATGGGTAGCTCATCGTCTGGTAAGGACCAGGCCCGGGTCGACGGCGCGTCGTATTCCACGCGCGCCTCAAAGAGATGTCGTCAGCACAAAAGTAGGGGTCCACTAGGGCCGATGCCTGCCGGGGTCGCGGGAAGGTACTTATGGGTCACCGAGGCCCCCGCAACACAGGCAACAGGAAGGAATACGGATGGGTTTTAGTCAGTAAGAGTCTGACACACCCTCCCGCTCCGCCCAGAGCGGGAGAAGTTATTTGATGATTTCCCAGTAACAAAACCTATTAGTTTTTATCTGATAAGAACCGTGGTAACGAATCACTACAAAAGTGCTTCTCCGCACAATGGTACAAATCATCATCTGCCGAGCCTTTTCGGCCAGTCTAACCGGATGCAGCTTAATACCAGTATTTTACATGGAGCGACTGCCTATCTGACCTCCACAACCCAGTTACTGGGTAATACGATACCCCTTGGTATGACTGGTTGTCAGACTTTCGGGCTTCTGACGACCCGTAACGACTGTCATAGATCCACGAATGACAGCCAGGACCAACGGCTTAACGTGCTTTCCGAGGCACGGAGGGGTCTTGGTATGTAAAGATGGTCACCCATCTACGGACCAACCACGGTAAGCGTAGCTTAACTTGATCGATTGAACCGTGCGGCTGTTATTAATTAGCCACTCGCACAATGGTACAAATAAGAACATGAAATACATGTAAATAATTTCATTCTAGGACGTAATAAAAAAGATACGAAAGGTTATTAAACCGACACTAAAACAAATAAGACCTTACGTGGCATAAGAAAAAGGAGTAATAAAAATAAAATCCAATTATTCAGCAAATTCTGTTATATTTCAGCGTTAGATGTCTAACCTAGTTAGATAGAGGGATTTTTATGTCATCTTACAGACATACCTTAAGGAACCCTTAAGCTATGTTACCTATCTATGTAGTGAAGTAAAAATAAGTACCTTAAGGAACCCTTAAGCTATGTTATCTATCTTGCTTATTTTGATTCTTGGGAATGATTATTGCCGTTCGAAACTATAAAGCCTCTTGCAGACTGGGGCGATATCGCGGGCGCGGCAGGCATATTTCTGCCTGTCGCAACCGCGATATCGCGCTGGTAAACACGAGCCTTAACGTCCGCTGTTTTCAATGAAAGAGATCAACTCTATCTTTCAATATAGAGTTGATCAAAACAATGCGTCCCTGCATTATTCCCTTGAACACGATAGTTTATTGTATTAGTGGATCGTGTACTATTTATTTCCTAAATTATTAACCGACTTCCAAAAAGGAGGAGGATATTTATGTTCGCCTGTTTTTACCCGACCCAGAAGGAGGGTAATGTTTTTCGAGAGTATGTATGTATGTATGTATGTATGTATGTATGTATGTCTATTTCTTTCACACGCTCTGTAGCCCAAACGGCTTGATGGATTTTAGCTTAAGAGGTATCGTTAGATTCGTCTTAATTGTGGGAGTGACATAGGCTATATAATATTTATATATTGCATCGGAAAATAAAGAAAAGGGAGAGGAAGGTTTTTTTACAATATTGATATCAAATAATAGCTAGTAATGAGTCAATTCCATGTATACAAGTATATGTATTAATAAAACTAAAAAGCTTGAAATAAAACAAAGTATTTAAAAAACAAAAACCTGACTGCTAAAACACATAACTGAAAAGAGGAAAACAAGCTTTATAATCTATAGAATTTTGATATCGCAGGCGGGGGGACAAACCAATAGCCTGAAATATGTTGTTACAAACATAAGTTATGTTTGTCCCCGCTTGCGATACCAAAATTCTATAGATTATAAAGCTTGTTTTTCTCTTTTCAGTTATGTGTTTTAGCAGTCGGGTTTCTTGTTTTTTAAATACTTTGTTTTATTTATTTTTGACATGTGTTCATCGACTTCTCCGTCAATTGTTGACCGATTTTGAAAATTCTTTTGTATTTGAAAGGGTATGCTCTCAAGGTGGTCCTATTGTTACCAAATCAGAATCTGACGAGGGGATCCCATGGAAATCGAGGAAAATCCTCAAATTATGTAGGCATACCTATAGCGATGTTGGTATTTTTTATAGTAACTCATGCATTTGCTCTCGGAAAGCACCATTTAGTGAAGTGGAACTGATGATGAAGACCACAGATGGCCACCGGAACTACTTAATCATAAGTATTTCACGAGTTGCGATTCGATAAGTACTTTAATATGGTTGCTAATCAATTCATGCTTGTCACAATGCATATGATCTCTCCTGGTTTAAGAACCAGGAGAACTCCTCATCAATTAACGTCCCTGCGTCGGGAAAAGCAATATTTTGTAAAATGTGTCCAGTGTGACCAGTTGAAATTATGCTATTGTAACTTAGATAAATTAGAAACAGACCCATTCAAAAATGAAAAATAAAAACTTTTTACAAAAAAAAAAAAACAACAACCGACTTCGAAATTAAAGTAATTTTTCACGTTGTAAGAAGTTTCTTGTTATAGGTATTTTGTACCGACCTTTTTTTAGTTTTTATTTTTAGCGTTTATCGATGGAAATTTGTAAATGGCCTTTAATTTCTTATTGTTTAAAAACACTGTATAAGTTAGCAGTAAGTTTCCGGAATATAATAAAATAAAATATCTATTACACCCGAAAAACAATTCGATTTTGCCCATTTCTATTCACGACAGTGACCAGTATCATAACAATCGTTGTGTTATAACGATATTGTCCGTGTTACAGTGGGTGCGAAGTGCTATCGTTATTCGAGCATCGTTACTCGCACATTCATTGCTCGTTGCATTTGCAGTGGTCGTCGCAGTACCAATCGAAAGTCGGTTTATATTGTATTGCTGTCGTGATTTTAACCATGTAACGCGCGATATCTAACCGTAATACGATCTCCTTATTATCGTTAGCCGTGTAGTCTACAGTTCCAGTTGTGAAACAACAACATCTAATCAGTATTTCCTATGTAACTTGGAGGACTGAGTTCCCTGAAGATTGCGAGGATTCGAGGAACACAGGCATCAAGTCTTGCTCATAATCCTTCGAGCGAAAGCGAACTAGATCTGGCTTAATTCATGGACTCTTCAAGAATAGACAAGTATTAAGAATCTCCGGAGAGCAGTGGTGGCCCAGTGGTAACGGCGCCGACTAACGAGTCGAGGTCGTGGGTTAAAACCCAGACAGGCGCTTTACTTTGTGTAAATAATATCATCACCACTGCTCTCAAAACGGTAAAGGAAAACATCGTGAGGAAACCGGCATGTCTTAGAACCAAAAATTCGAAGATATGTGACATCTACCAACCCGCACTGGGCCCGCGTGGTAGATTACAGCCCATTCCCTCTCGAATAGAGGAGGCCTGTGTCCCAGCAGTGGGAACATTATAGGCTGATTATGCTAAGGATCTCCGATGATAGTTTATGAAACAACTAACTGTTGTCAGAAACTTAGTTCAGATATCAACTTCAACCATGGCTCGCTCAGGTGTCTGGTCAGTCTGGTGTCTTTCAGGATCATTATGCTCCTAATTGGTTCTTGCAGTCGTTTAGCTGTAAAGTTGTATGCCACAGATTGTTATATGTGAAAAATGCATTATTTAGGTAATAGTGGTTTTAGAATGGACCTATGTAAGATGTACCTATGGGTTAGTGAAACTCAGTGCAAAGTATCTACCTAATACAGGCACTTCACTGTAACGAGGCGGTAGCGTCCCAATTTAAATGCTAATGGCGCGTTCTATCGGGCGCCGACGCGTTATCCTTGAAGATAGAACTAGCTCATAGTGTGCATGTGAGCACGCATGCAGTTTGCTCCAACATTCTCATATTTTCTATGAAACACTTAAACTTGCGAAGATCCAACGTTATTCCCAAGATTTGTAGAAATAGGTAGCACCTTCCTACAAGAATAAAATCGGCCACGTTGATCCGATTCGATTTGTGGCTTATTCGGTAATAGCCCGCCAGCCAATCCGTAAAAGCGGAGTTCGTTTCGTTGAATTATTTCTAAGGATTATTTACTACACTGAAAATTCATCTTCAATTTCTATGAATCGAGATATAAATAATTCAGTTCCATTCAACCGTTTGATAAAAATAAAGTTGTTATATTTTCAATTTCTATGACTGAGACATTATTTGATAAATCATGTAATAAATAACTCGTTTCAGTAAATATTCAGGATTCTATTTTGGTCTGTACGAGTATATAGATATCCGTTTAAATACACAGTTACCCAATTAGCGGATACCTTTGAAGTACACTAAAACGGGTTTCGGATATGAATCTGATGAAATAAATTGAGTTGTCAGAAGCGCGCGCGGCGGTTTCAGGTGCATTAACGTTCCAATTATTTATTCTGTGTTAATGCAAGTGTACGCGCACGTCCTGAACCGGATTCCTGGCGATATTTTAGTATTATTAGGCACATCGTTAATTTAATTCGGTTTGAGTGCTGGTAACCTAGATCCTGTAATGCAATACAGGAATAGTTTTACATAAATAACAGAAGTGTTTGTAAGTAGAGATGGGTCTAAAATGAATAAGCTGTTAAATTAACAGTAAAGTGTCAACACCTGTTAAGTTATTCCACGATAGTTGTTAAATTAAACTGAATACAGAGAACAATAATAACCTAACTAATGAATAAAACAGGCTGTAGGCGGCAGCGTCAGGTAGGTACTCTGCGCGGCGCTAGCAACTGTTAAGTTTGTGTTCAGTCTTCTGTCAGACAGATTGTTATTTAGTCGAGTTGATATTAGTTACATATACTAGTGTTTAGTGAAGACAGCTTCGTTACGATGAAATGTATGAAGGAAATGAGAAGTAATTATGTTAACAATCTGTCTGTTTAAATTTATTAGTTGCTAAAAATAACTAGTCATTTTTAGTGTATTATTATTAGTTAGTTTATAACATGGTCTGGCAGTTTATGTATTTTTTGCGGCCTAGCCAATAATGTCCTTTCTTTGGTATTGTTCGTTGAATCGTTGAGCTCCTTTTGTTCTGAGTTGAGCTGCACAACTACTGACAAATGCGTGCACTGACTGGACAGGTCCACTCAATCTGTGTGGTTCTTTCATAAAAAGATCATTTCAGACACCAATCGACATGGTCTTCACATGATCTGTCCAAGATTATGTCTGGACTTTAAAAGAGACTGTGACCTCTGAGTTTGTTTCGGCCTTTCTTCTCAGAGTAGTCAGATAGGAAACGCCGAACTCATTCGGTGTTATTACAAAACAAGGATTTCTTTTGACATGGTTTAAACCGAGCTAGTTTTTGTAATAAGAACGTTATTGTGATTGAAATGCAGTTCTTTATACAAAACTTACTATTTAGTCCGGTACTAAGTTGACAGTTTGGCATTAAGAACTTTAACGTAGTCGGAATAAAGTTCGAAATTAAAAAACGGCTCAATAATTTAAACCTGAGTCTGAAGATAATCCTTGTTTTGTAATAAGACGGTTTTAGTTTTAAAAAATATGTTTGACGTGCAAAAGTGTTTGTAAAAACCTACTTACAGAAATAAAATCATTTATCATTTAGCTAAAACAGAAAAAAAAACATAAGTCTTCGGATATCGATCTGTTTTGGACAAGATGGACAAACGATACAATTCGTCACTCCATTTCATGGAATCTTCATCTCGCGCTCAGCTTTCCAATTTGTGGTCATCATACAAATTATTGGCTTCACGCTGTATAATTTTCTGGACATCTGAATAACTTAAATAAGGGTAAACTTACCATAGCTGAAGAAGAGCTGGTGGAACTGCGTGGCGAACGAGGTAAAGAGGCAGCCGAGGGCGGCGACCAAGCCTCCCACGACGGCCGTCACGCGCGTGGACTTGCGCACGCACAGCGCCACCGTCACCGGCGACAGTGCGAGCGCCACCCCCGCTGATAGCGCACCCAGGCATCCTGGAACAGACGCACAGAAGAATAAGCCCGTGAACAGTCTCTGTCATGATGTCTACGAGTCAATAGCAGCAGCGTACTGTCTTTTCAGAGTTGTAGGCAAAAAATTGAGTACGAGTTCTCCTGACCAGAATCCTGCGCAGGAGTTACGGTTCTATGCATCGAATACGAATGAACCGAGACCGCAGAGCGAGTTATCGAACGTTGTCTTGCGGCTTCTCGACACTGGCCATAAGGTTCAATAAAGCCGACGACTTAGCCCAATAAATTTCAAGAACAAAATACTTCACAGTTTCGCAAACAATCCCCAAGAAAATATATCAATACAAAGCCTTAAATCAAATTTGTATACGTATCTACGATTTTCTCTATAAACACATTATTCCAACTTCAGTGCTTTAGCTGTCTACGCAACGTTTTTGCTTACCAAGTAACGGACGGCTACAAAAAGCTCGTGATGTTTATTGTTATCTGACGTCGTAAAGATTCGCGTGCAGGCATTCCGTCTGCCTTGTACGGACGCGTGGCTCCTGCAGGGCTGGCTCCGAGAAAACGAGATTTATGTCAAAAATATTTATGAACACACCTTTATATGTGTTAAGCGACAGTTTAAATAATTTGACATAATGTTATAGCTGTTCTTCAGCTTTATGCATGAAGCACTCTCCAAACAAATGTTTGTGGCGCTCATGAATTTTCCATTTTGTGATTTATATTCGGCCCGAAATGTATCGTCTTGGCTTTTCTTTGAAAAGGTAAGGTGATATGCTAAATAAGTGTCAGTCAACATAATTAATATTTTGAATTGGCACTTGAAGTGTTTACAAGTTTCAGTTATTAGTGTACGAGTGTGCAATTGACGAATCGGTCCCTGCCTAGGACTTTTAATTATGTAATTTGAATATCTATAAGTTTTAATGATTAAAGTTTAATGATTAATGTTTAATGATTAAATCATTATAGCTATAAAAATAAACCTAGTGTTAATATTAGAAATCGAATTGAATTCTCTCAAGATTGCCATCATATTGGATTCGACATTTAGACGTGAAAATGTCTGAACTGTGAAGAGACATCCTTAAGCTGCGCTACGACAGTAACTACACTTTATATGAAACTTGACACGTAGGTAAATGGAAATTATTGTCATAAAAGGCCTTTTATTATAAAAATCGTCCATTAAACTAAATGATTATCGCTCTGAAGAGATATTCATTATCAGACATGTCTGCCATCTGTTATATTTTCACGTTGCGTGGTGAATAAGAAATTGAGGAGAAAAAAAACTGTTTTTAATATGAAATCTTTCATATGTATGACATACTTTTCCCAGTTTTCATAGCAATGGTGTAATAAAATATAACATACTCTTACTTTCATGTTGTTGTCAGCGCTTTCGCGCGAAAGAGTTAGGGTGTGAATTCAATGAATAAGTAAATTTTATGCAATTCAATTTTTGATATAGAAGTCGACACAGCTGAACGGACAATTTATTTTGAACTTTCTGCACTAGGGTCCACCATTACGAAAGTATTTTCTATCAAGTTGCAACTGCATCGTTTTGCTCTGATTTTACTTCATAATATTTTTCAATATTTGATTTAGAGAGTTATTGGGTCCAAATGTAATATTGATTTTTGAGAGTTTTTTTTTACTTTTGTCCTCGTGCGATAGGTATGCAACTACTGGCGTCTATTATTATGTTGCTCCAGAGCTTTAAACTCCTTTATACTCTTTATACGCCTTGAAATTCAGTCCACTTTTTTTTGTTAACCGCAGGTAGCTAATCGTACTTGCTTCACTTATAAGTTGCCAGGCAAGTTTCTTCTGTTAAATAAGAGCAATGAGATTATTGCACTTTACAGGGTCGATTTATATTTTTCAAAATATGGAGCTTTGGGTGAAAGGGGGACAATATGTTCAAAACGTTCTATACTTTTATCTCCATTATGTTTAAAATATATAAATATTGCTAGAGTTTCTTTGAAGACAGTCCCTAATTTATTTCAAGGGATTTAAACAAGAAATGAAAGCATCACAATACTGTCTAGCGAAGACAGATTGTCTCGTAACTTCAAAAGTACTAATCATACAACGCGATGCTATCAAGCATTCCACTGTCGAGAGAAGCCTTAAGAGTTATTTGTAAAATAATACGAACGTTGAGTGTACACTAGCGATTTGTGCGGGCTTCGTCTGATGTCTAACAAACATTTTCTATTGAAAAACTTTACGGACGACGCGGCGTTTGTGAAGTTCGTCGACTTTCTAGCTAGGAGCGTCACCCATCGGTCACACATCTGACGAATGTATCTACGAGACGTTGTTGAGTCTAGATCCAAGGATTGATGATTCGAGATACTTAGTTGTTGCTTTGTTTTTAAGTTTTTAGGGTTCCGTATCTCAGAAGTAAAAAAACGGAACCCTTTTTGGATCACTTGTGTGTCTGTCTGTTCGTCTGTCACAGCCAATTTTCTCCGAATCTACTGGACCGATTAAGTTGAAAATTGGTAAACGTATGAATTTTTGTGACCCAACCACGGACTAGGAACGTAAATAAATTAATTGGGAATCAGTCTGCAAAATTATTTTTTAAAATTTTCTCATAACCCCCCCAAAATTGACTGTGAGTCACTTTCGGGGGGATTATGGGAAAATAAAACCCTTTCATTTGATGTACCGTGTGACATCAAATGAAAGGGTTGTAAGGATTTCAGATATTTTCTTTTTATAATTTAAAAATATCACTTTTAAAGTTATTTAAGAAAGTAGATGCAAATTGACCTTTCCCCCATCATCTCTGAAACTAACGAGCTTAAAATTTTGAAAAAAACATACAGTAAATATTTTTTTCCATAGAGATTACAGGAAAACCTATAAGAAGTCTATAGTCTTAAAATAACATGACAAATAAACGCTCATTATTGTGCGTACAAACTTACACACACACGCTTACATGTTTTCGAACTACAATGTTAAGCCTGTTAATGGGATAAATTCATCCCAGCTACGGAACCCTTCACTGTGCGTGGTCTGACACGCATTTTGCCGGTTTTTTGGGTACTGATTTTTATGTTTTGCAATTCTGACAAATAAACTTTCAACTTCAAGCCTTCAATTATCTGTCTTGAAAAAGCTGTGACCATTATAAAAAGTAGCTTGATACTTTGTCCTCAAATGTATCCTAGATGTCTAGCTTTTTTACGAAATGTGTCCCTAGTTTTGTTAAGAACGAAACTTTATATGAAAAGAGAGCAGTAAAGGCGAAATATACAGCTATAAATAAGAGCTGGGCTTATTCTTTCGGCGGCAACAAATGCACTGGAACATATAAAGCGAGCTTTTGGTCGGTCGTCTCAATCGAATCGAAATAAAGAAATTGCGCAGTCTCATCGTCTTGTAAATAACTGGCAAATTCTCAGTTTGTAACTTATTTTGAGTCATATCGGACACTATCAGCTAATATGTGATAGGATCATCCAATAAAAATAAATCGAAAAAGTAGCTGTATTAGGTACTTCAATAGCGTTTTCTTTACGGCACTTATTTTTTATTTCATGATTTTTAAATTCACTACAGTATTTAATGGTAGAAGTAACGATATCTTATCAAAGATATTTTATCTTTTAATTCTGTTGCTGAAAATGTTGTTCTAGTTTTTTTGTTAAGACGCTGACAACAGCTAAACCACGGTCACTGTCAGACCGCATAGAAAAGAAAGAGGCTCGATGACACAACATTTGTAATTTGTTGCAAAATATGAAGCAATTATCTATTTACTCAAAATTGAGATGAGTAATCGAAAAAAAAAACAAACAAGTTCTTCATTCAAATAAGACGTTCTTGTTATTAATTAAATACATAACGTATGTTGATATTTACTACAGATATTTTGGATTGGAACTCAAGGTAAAAGGTTAGTTTACCGTTAGTTTGTATCGAGATTGTTTTTTTCAAAACGTGTTTTGGTAACAACCAAGTTCTGAGAAATATGTTTAAAATTAAACAATTATTTTTTCCGCTACCACAAATTATACAGATTTGGCAATTTTTTTCTTAAGACAAGCTTACTTTGGTTATTTGCCTCTTGTCAGCGCCTTAAGGTTTGTTTTAATTTTGGGTACAACCGTAGCTGTACGAGGTGCCTCTAACTTTGTGTTATGAAACATATGACGGTGCAGTACCATCTGCAGCATTTCACGGATAGTTTCATATTATCCGCAGTGTCTGTGCAACTTTACAGCTGAAATAAACGTTGTGTATTGTTGTGACATAGTTAACCCAAAAATAGACGATTATGTTGATTGGTATAAAATAAAATAAACTCTTTGTAACACTAAATCAATCAATCAATGTAGTGATAGTGTAAATAAGGGATATATAAGCGTGTGCCTGAAGTTTACTTCACAATCGGACCTAATCCTCCTACCTATAAAAAACCGGCCAAGTGCGTGTTGGACCACGCACAATGAAGGGTTCCGTAATTGGGATGAATTTATTCCAAAAACCATCTTAATATTGTAGTTGAAAAACTTATTGTTCTCCCATACATCAATATACGTCATGGCCAATTCTTCAACTGCAAATGTAAGTTGGTCGACTATTACTCGTTAACTTGTAAAGCCGACCCAGCTGTGATAGTTTTCCTAAATTCGTTATATATTTAACTGGCAGACACAGCTTTACGGTTGCCGCAACCCAGTGCTGGGCACGCCACGATTGCGGCGATAAGTCCCCTCTTTCAGGAGTGGCTAGAGAGGCGCCACGGCATCCTCACCTTCCGCCTGACGCAGGTCATCACCGGACACGGCAGTTTCGGGAGGTTCCTGTGTCGGATAAGGCGGGAGGAAACGCCCGGGTGTCACCACTGTGTGGATCGCCCGGAGGACACGGTGGAGCATACGGTGGAGGTCCGCCCGGCTTGGGCAGAGCACCGCCGTGTCCTCGTGGAGGCGATCGGCGGCAGAGATCTCTCGCGTCCGGCCCTGGTTCAGGCCATGGTACGGAGCGAGAGGGCATGGGCAGCCGTCACCTCCTTCTGCGAAGCAGTAATGCTCACGAAGGAGGAGGCGGGACGGTTGAGGGAAAGGCAAATTTCGCGCCCTCTCGCCCCTAGCCACCGCAGGAGACGCCGTGGGCGTCGGGAATCCTGGGCGGATTTCCGGCCACCGTAGGCGCGGGCTTGCGGACGGTGAGCAATGGGTAGCTCACCGTCCTGTAAGGCCCGGGTCGACGGCGCGTTGTATTTCATGCGCGCCTCAAAGAGATGTCGTCAGCACAAATGTAGGGGTCCACTAGGGCCGATGCCTGCTGGGGTCGCGGGAGGGTACTAATGGGTCATCGAGGCCCCCGCAACACAGGCAACGGAAGGAATACGGGTGGGTTTTAGTCAGTAAGAGTCTGACACACCCTCCCGCTCCGCCCAGAGCGGGAGAAGTTATTTGATGATTTCCCATAAAAAAAAAAGGGGGGACACAGCTTAATATTACGCAAATGGATCCCTGAATCAAAAAATGGTTTCCACACACCCGCAATATTTTTGAACGGCTTATATTACGATACCCCACACCATGGGATAGACGAGTAAAAAACTATCATCCCGTTTACGTGCAAATAAAATCTCAATATTTTTCAAAATAAAATATTGAAAAATATTGTTTTAAGAGTACTTAAAACAATATTTTTCAATATTTTATTTTGCCACTTTGTCAGCGTCATTAATATGTATATTCATGCCAAATTACAGCTTTTTCGTACAAAGTGTCTCTGAGCTAAGTCGGGGACAGGCAGACAGACGGACATGAAATTATAGGGGTTCCTTGTTTACTACGGAACCCTGAAAAGGATGTTTTCCCTGCTGGCTTCTTTCACAACATTCTTTTTTCATTTATGTTCATTACTGCCACTTTGTTTCAACGTTGAAGCTGTTCCGGTTTTTCTGCTTCATAATTTAAAAAGCTACGCATGAAAAAAAGAAACATGCCTATATGTTTTTGTATATTAAGTTATGTAACTGCCAGACCATATTGATTGGCGGGCAATAGTTGGCATATATTTATTTTGTTTGGCCCTATTCCGTCGGCGTGAGGTAAATTCGGACACACGTCTTGTTTACAAGTTCATTCACAACAAAATAAACAGAAATAGAAAAACTTTCGCGACGCTACAAACAAGGTAGAAGAATATACAGTCCTTACACAAACAAATTGATCTTTGGGCCATATGGTCGCCTTATTTGACAAGAGAGGGAGAAATGTCCCATATACGAGTATATATGAATGTTGCCTACTTTAAATTATTAACCGCAATTTAAGGAGGTGAGCAAGTAGGTATGCTTTTCTAATTGATTTAACTTAGCATAGAGACAGTTTTTTTATATTTTTTTGAAAGAGATGAAGGATATTTGGGTTTTGAATATGAATGTGGATGGCTGTATGAGTATGGGAAGACTAAAGAAACGATGGATGAACTATATGATATGGAGCGAGTGGCTACCGAGATGACGACTAATATAGAATTATGAAAGAAAAAACACCAAGTAAATTGGAATAAGGGCAAGAGAATGATGATTAAAGAGCTGAAGATGATAGATTCGTCAAAACACAAAAGTATGTTTACAAAGGTTTCATGAACAAAGGATGAATTCGCGTTACCTTTCTCATAGATGTTATCGGCCTAATAAATTGTGAACTACTGACTAACTTTTGGTTTACAGTGGAAGTTTGGATTGTAAAGTAAAGAATACACTTTAGAAAACATTTTCTTTTCGCTTTGTTGCCGATGTGCTGACAAAGACTGCTGAAAAATAGAAAAGATTTTATTATTATCTATTATTCACTTTATATTAAATACTTATAAAGGTTTTCATTATTTATTGGATACTATCTCGTTAAAAAAACACTGTCTTCAGCAGGCTTAGCATGACGCTTTCTATTTCTACGAAGACAAGGAATAGACACAGCTCTATCTATACAAAGTGACATTTCGTTTCTCCATTTTTAACATCGCACCGTAGAAATCCTTCTACATAAAAAGTTACAAGTGCGTGTCGGACCACGCACAATGAAGGGTTACGTACTTGGTAAGTTGGGATGAACGTATTTAACATTGTAGTCCCAAAAACAAATTTAACATTGTAGTTGAAAAACATGTTCTCCCATACATGGATGTATGGCACGGTCAATTCTCCAACTGCAAATTTAAGTTGGTCGGCTATAACTTGTAAAGCCTACTTAGCCGTGACAGTTTTAATTTTAATTTCATTATATGTACTACTACCATGAGTAACACTTGACTCTAACAAAAATTAGCACTTTAATGCTTAATATTACGCAAGTGGATCCTTGAATCGAAAAGTGGTGTTCACAGACCCGCAATATTTTGAACGGTCTATCCAACGATACCCTACACCATGGGCTTGACGAGAAAAAAAATATCATCCCCACATTACGTGCAAGGGATACCTCCCTATTGTATATAACAAAAAAACCTATACCTATGCCAAATTACAGTTTTCTAGTACTAAGCGTCTCTGAGCTACAGTGGGGACAGACAGACAGACGGACAGACGGACATGGCGAAACTATAAGGGTTCCTTGTTTACTACCGAACCCTAATAAGTATGTAGACATATAGACATAGATCGTTGGAAACGAAAGACAAAATGACAGATTGTAGAAGAATTTCTACGGTGCGATATCAAAAATGGAGAAACGAAATGTCACTTTGTATAGAAAGAGCTGTGTGTATTCTTCGAAGAAATAGAAAGCGTCATGCTAAGCCTGCTGGTGCAAAGAGCTCAGAAACTTTCGATTTAGCAACGACCTTTCAAATAATATAATTATGGACTATGCAAAATCTCCCATAACGTTATTAAATACCTTCCCAGAAAAAAAAAAAATGATGTCATGATTGAAAAAATATGCGAATTATAATCTTTCGCCGTCAACACATTACCGTGGCGGCTGTCACCGTACTGAAACATATTAAACGTTCTATGACATGATAAATGTGCTATGAGGTCGGCACACATGTATCGGCCTGTCTCTCGCCTCGTCTCGATCCTAATAAACGATTGGCGATGATTGACATTTGGGGCACCCACCCTATCTGCGACACGCTGGAAAATCATTTTCGTTATCGCACGTTTTGTGGTATTTAGGAAATAGATATATAAAATTTATGCTATATTTAAGAGGGGTCTTCTATATTGCGAGATCGAAAATAATGAGAATGACGAGCAGAAATATCCAACATCCGATCTAAAATATGTATCGAATAACATCCGGGAACAGAAGAACGTGTTTCCGCGCTTTAAGAGAATTTGGGACGTCTAAATTCTGAGTGTAGGTATGTCATTAGTTCGACAAACAAGCGTGCGACATGTCATTCTATCAATCAAGTGAAATCAAAGAAAGTCAGTATTTACCGACCTGCTTTTAAACACTATCCTCCTTATTAAAAACGCAGAGTCAAGTTAAATCCAGTAATAGCTTCAGATTTACTATACAAGTTTATGTTTGGTAATTTTAATCCGCGTTTATTAATAACGAGGTAAATGGCGGATATACAAATCTTGTAAGCAGCGACTAAATTAATATACTGTGCATAATCAGCCCATAAAGTTCCCACTGGTGGGACACAGGCCTCCTCTTTGTGAGAGGGAGTGGGCCGTAATCCACTACGCGGGCCCAGTGCGGGTTGGTAGATGTCTTTAATTTTTTTGGTTCTAGGACATTGCCGGTTTCCTCACGATGTTTTCCTTTGAAATAATGTACACAAAGCAAACCGCCTATTAGGGTTTGAACCTACGACCTACAACTTGTAAGTACTCTGTGCACTATCACATCACCCTAAAGGTCTATGGAGTGTAGCATAAAATGATCACTTCCGCCTATAGAGATACAGCACAGTCGGCAGACATAAAGATCTCGAACAGCTCCATTTCAGCAAGTAATCGGCTCTTGACGATCATTTACACACATTATCTCCCTGTAATTATCGACTATTATTTTTACGACAATCTTAAAGTATGGTCAGAGCTCTGAATTATCTGACCCCTCTTACAAAAAAGAAGAGGGGAAGAGGGATCGGGTTATGCAGAGCACTAACTGTATTATCAACTAGAACCTTATACAAGAGATGGTAATGTTGCCTATTCAGTTTTGCTGAGGGCCTACGGGACGTTAAACTATTTATAGCGATTACATTTGTACAGCCCAACTTTACTTAGCAAGAAGCTCAAACAAATCATTTCCCTAATAGCTAATGGTAAAAGGTTATACCAAAGTTCTTTTTATAGATATTTTTGTATAGGGTGTTCTAGCAAAAAATATGAGGTTTTTAAAGTAATATTAGCGTTACCCATTTTGAATAGGTTTTTCTTTATTTAGATAGGTGTCAGGACAACAACCTTTCTCCATTCTTTCTCGAAACAAAGTATTTAAAGTGTGTAAAAGAAGCTTTGTTTCGTTATGTATGAGTAGTGAAGCTCAATGTACTAGACTGTATATATGATGCATTCATTCTGCGAACATCGCAAATATTCTGCTCGACTGAAAGTCTCCAAAAGACTGTAGGTAGGTACTCGTATTTGTGATTTTACTTTAAGATTTTATATAAATCTACTCCTACACTTCTCGCAAAAGTTAGTTAAGTGAATTCTCTCATATATAAATGGAATTACAGAACGCGAATCATCTGCATTTTCATAAGTTCAGTTCGTGTTACAGGATTCAATTTCTTTGTGACATTAACTTCCCTTGTGGATAACAAAAAGCGATGCTGATGAAAAATGTACTCATTTTTCTCCCAAGTAAAATGATCTGCGTGTTGCCAAAGTTGGAGTGGGCCCGTGATTCACTCAAGTGTATTTACATGCGTACAGAAAAATATTTGAACGTGTAGAATCGTGAAAGCATATACGGGTGGAGGAATGTTGAACATACGCAAGGCGTATTACAACTGAAAGTATACACTGTAAGCAAATTACTGGCACTGATCACTGCTTGTAAGAGTTGAAGCAGAATTTAATGGGCATAGACGACCATTCTAACTGTTCCATCTCAGTTGCAAAAGTTTTTTTAATAGTGTTTCGCCCAGCGCTATGGAAATATCGGCTTTTGTATGCAAACTAGTCTCCAGCGCATAACGAGCACACTGTGTTACAACAGTAAACTAGGGAAAATTGGATACCACCCAAATCGATGAGTAAAAACCGATAGTCTTTAATTTAAAATTGTTGCATTTTTTTTAGGGAAGCATTTTACCAAAATCCTGTTTATAAAAAAACCGGTCAAGTGCATGAACCACACACACACAGTGAAGGGTTCCGTAGTTGGGATGAATTTATCCCAAAAACAAACTTAACATTGTAGTTGAAAAACATGTTCTCCCATGGCATACATCGATATACGTCATGGTCAATTCTACAACTGCAAATGTAAGTTGGTCGACTATTACTCGTTAACTTCTAACGCCTACTTAGTAGTGATAGTTTTCCTTTTAACGTCGTTATACTATACTGCCATTTATTTTTTCACATAATTATGCAAAACCAACCACTTAGCTGGCAGGGGACGACGACGACGACACTTGACTCTAATAAAAAATGGCATTTTAAAGCTTAATATTACGCAAACGTATCCTTGAATCGAAAAATGGTGTTCACAGACCCACAATGTTTTCTAACGGCCTATCCAACTATACACCACACCATGGTATTGGAGAAGAAAAAAAAAATCATCCCAACTTTACGTGCAAGGGACCGTGAAAAATAAAAATTGTAGGGTACCTCCCTACAATTTTTATTTTTCACGGTTTTATTTTAACCACTGTCGGCGTGATTAATATGTATACCCATGTCAAATTACAGCTTTCTAGTACTAAGAGTCTTTGAGCTAAGCCGAGGACAGACAGAATGCCAGACAGATGGACATGGCGAAACTTTAAGGGTTACTTCTTTACTACGGAACCTTAAGAAGACGTTCTTGTGATTTATGAAACTTGTGATTAAAAACTAAGTATAAACTGCAGTCTGGGTGTACATGTTGGTAAAGATGAGCCACCTACATTATTTGGCTCGGACAAACAAACAGAAATGTAATAAGATATGTCTACAGCCGAGTGGACAATGTGTCTCGACGGGATAAATGTTGGCGGTGCAACCTGACGCAACAGTTATTCGAAATAAATGAAAATAAGTATTATGGGGATCGCAGTAAAGTTAATACCGGATCAATTTTGCCAACATTTGAGATGTTGCCATATGAAAATAAGGTTTTTTAAAATAAAACTTGAATGTTATACTGTTTTTTTTTTCTTTTCCTTTTTTGGTAGCTCATCCATAGTTAATAAATAAATAAATAAAGTTTATAAAGTTTCAGCTGCATGTAAACAAAACACTGAAGGTCTAATTCATAATATAATATTCTTAGGTACCTACTGATGTACCTAAATATATTATGAATTGATGTTATCATTACTGAAAATATTTGCTTAGAGACAACTTTGTCCCGTTTCACGTCAAGCCCGACATTTTAATATGATTGATATCTTTAATAATGCTAAACCGGACATGAAAGCTAATAAAACAGATTACAAACAAAATTACAAGGTAATTTTAAAGCTGTTCTTCCAGGAAGATCATCTGAAAAAACTTTACTGACTGTACGCACGTATTTGAACCATAATTTCAATTTCTTTAAATGTAGTCATTTCATGTTGATCTCGAACGAAATCTATATATTAAGACGCGGCGCGGTAATCCAGAAAATTGTCGAACATAACAAATGTAGAGACAAACGGAATCCGCCTATTATTTCCCACATGGACAATATTGGACATCGTTAACATCTTGACCTTTCCGATATTTCATTTGTCCAGAAATATGTCACACAATGATTTATTTTATTTGTGATAGATACTGTAACGTCTTTATTTGGGATCTTTTATGGGCTCGCACCTTTTCAAGGGTCAAGACTCTTGAGCTTTCGAGAACACAATCTTTTATGTTACGGGTGTATGCGTGGGCAGTGTAATTGTGTTTGATCAGTAGTGTAAACTTGTAAAGTATCAGTTTACCACTGCTTTTATATTTAATCAATATAATACAACAGCCACATAATATGTCAGCCTGTAGAAAAATTTATAAATATGCAATTACTATTCTTGCGTGTCATCAAAGCAAAACTGGTGTATGTTATTATGTATGAGGGTCTGGCTAAAGTAATCTTTTGAAAACATCGTCGGTGGGATGAGGTATTGTACCTGCTTGCATGCGAGTCTCTGGACCAAACCGTTTGACGGTCTCGACGGCGAGCACAGCGGAGGCCTGATGCAGGCCGTGCGCGAGGATCTGCACGAGAGTGGCGGCCGCAGCCACCCCCCAGCCCCACCCCCCCTCGGGGTAGTAGTGGCGCGTGAGCGTCAGCAGCTGGCGCGGGTCGAGCCTGGCCTGTCGCGTGGGTGCGACGCCGCTGGCCGCCTCCAGCACCAGCGGCAGCGATCGCGTGCGCAGCAGCGGCGCACCGCCCGACGACCATGACTCTTCCATCAATGCGCGCGCGCATCATGTGCCGCACGCATCACCGCCGCTCCGCACTTACACCGTCGCGCTCTCTCATGTCCGGGTGCACAATTCGTTAAACACTTTTATATACCGGATAGATTATTTCTTCTGGTTTCGGTGAGAGGGATGCCCTAGTTAGATTAAAAAATATGAATCTGGCGCCGATTATGTCTGGAGGATCACCAATTCGAAAAGAACCTCCTAGGCATAAAATAAAACTATTTTAGCTTTCATAAAATAGACCTAAATCAAACAACGGTGCTACTACTTTACCGAGAACGCAATGAAAATCACGAAAAAAGACAATTCTACCAAATCGGGTCCGGATCATCCGGATTTGTGCTGAAATATGCTTAGCAGTATTTTTTTATTTCTCTGACCACAGCGGTGAATCTCTTGATGCGCGCGCATCTTCATCTCACATGATGGTAAGTGATGATCAGGCCGAAGGTGGAAGCGAGCTTCACCCGGAATCCGCAACCACAGAGGAATTGGCTATCTTACCTCTAACTGCCGAAACACAACAATGCTGCTAACATTGTTGTTATTGTGCTGGCTTCGATATTCAACGATAGTTGAGTAAGTCTGTCGAGACAAACATAAATGTTCTTAGATTGAGCGTCAGTGTTCGCTACTCACTAAATCTCCACAAACGATCTCCTATTACTTAGATAGATTGGTTCTACAATAATTGTCTTTACCTAATGAAAGTTTTCAAAACAAAAAGTATAAAACATTTTGTGAATTAGTATGGCCCTTTTTTGTTTAAAATTTATGAATGCTGTAAAAAATAAAATTCATTGTAAAAGTTGCAAAGTGACGGGAAGTTTAAAACCGCTTGTACCAAGGGCGTATAAATTGGAGAAGACCTACCTACGTATCTGCAATATTTTTTTTTCTAGATCTATTTTAGCACTTTGTCGGCGGCGTGATCGACCCGTGCTATATTACAGTTTTTTAGTACTAAGAGTCTTTAAGCTAACCTGCGGACAGACAGACAGACAGACAGACGGACATGGCGAAACTATAAGTTTCGCCATGTCCGTCTGTCTGTCTGTCTGTCTGTCTTCGGTTCCGTGTTGACTACGGAACCCTGAAAAATATAAAAAGTCTCTTATCAGTCTCTTAAAAGTCTCATAAGAATCTTTAACTCAAAATAGTTTATGGTTGGTTTTGAAAACAAAGGCAGCAATTTTTCTCTCTCAATCACAACTAAGTACTACCCACTACAAGTTTCATTTTGGTTGCGAACCCCATTTTTAAAGGCTCCCGCAGACAGGCGCGACGCGACACTAGTAGCACAACTTCTATGAAAACTTCACGGTGTGATGGAAAGTGTTGTGCTGCCTATTGCACCCGCGATATCGCGCCAGTCTGCACGAGCCTTAACGAAGATATTTATTTTTCGCTGTACGGAATATAAATACTCGGTTATTCATTAATTTCGCGCACATCATTCAATGACCTTTACGTATACTCAGGCAATTAAAACATTTATGAAGATGATCATTATTAAGTTGCCAAAAATTGTTTTGATTTATGTTTGTACCTCAAAGAAAGGGTACTTAAAGATTTTTTTTATAATATCATAATTACTAGTGCGCGAAAGTACCGTTCACTTGATGAGTTTTATTTCTTTAAGTTTCGGAAGTAGGTAAATTATCTTCAAGAATATCAATTTGATGTCCGTATTGCGGCACAACGACTGACAAATGCGTGCACTGACTGGACAGGTCCACTCAATCTGTGTGGTTCTTTCATCAAAAGACCATTTCAGACACCAATCGACATGGTCTTCACATGCTCTGACCAAGATTATGTCTGGACTTTAAAAGAGACTGTGACCTCTGAGTTTGTTTCGGCCTTTCTTCTCAGAGTAGTCAGATAGGAAACGCCGGCCTCATCTAGTTTAAAAAAATATGTTTTGACGTGTAAAAGTGTTTGTAAAAACCTACTTACAGAAATAAAATCATTTATCATTTATCATTTATCGGTGGTAAAGCCAAGATAATAAAACGGTTTAGCTCGATTAAAAACAAACACACCGAAAGCTTCTTTATGTACTTAAAGTATCCCGGAGATAATGGTCTGTGTAATAACATACCATGTTACAGTATTTGTCGATTAAATGGCGCGTAAACTGTGAAAAGATATTTGATAGGCTTCGACTGCGGCCAAGATTCCCGCCGGTATGGATAAGATAAGGCCGCTTGTTTGTTCATCTCAATTTATTGCCAAACATTACGGAGACATGGCGAAACTAAGCACTTGCTCTCACACTGTTGTTTTTGATCATTTGCTTTATGGTTTGGTACACATAATGTGAGTTACGGGTTCGGTTATATGCTAATTTTTTGCACGCCATCTTTAGTTAAAATCTCGTTCGTAAAAGAAATTACCGGAAAATCTTTGTTCTTAAGGCGCTGACAAGACCCAAATGACAAAAATTGGCTTCTCTTAAGAAAAAAAATTTCCAAATCCGTATAGTTTGTGGTAGCGGAAAAAATATATGTTAATTTTGAACATATTTCCCAGAACTTGGTTGTTACCAAAACACGTTTTGAAAACAAAATCTCGATACAAACTAACGTTAAACTAACCTCTTACTTTGAGTTCTAATCCAAAATATCTGTATCAAATATGAACATACGTTACGTATTTAATTAATAACAAGAACGTCTTATTTGAATGCAGAACTTGGTTGTTTTTTATTTTCGATTACTCAACTCAATTTTGAGTAAATAGATAATTACTTCATATTTTGCAATAAATTACAAGCGTTGTGTGATCGCGCTTCTCTTTCTTTTCTATGCAATCTGACAGGGACCGCGGTTAAGGTGTTGTCAGCGTCTTAAGGTGGTCGGTGTGGCACTGTCCTATTGATATATTATGTATAAACGACAAGTATATACTATATATTATGTCTATAGGAATTCGGATAAACAAGCTCGTAAAACATGATCTCGTTATAATATCCTGACGAGGGTGCGACCGTTTTCACAAAGATGACCTTCAGACCCTTGATGTTTCCTACAGCTTATTTTGTACTTTACTATCTTATCGTGCCTATCATTTTTTATAAGTACTTAGTTCTTTTATTCCGTAAGATTTTTTCGTCGTTGAGGTCTTTTATTTTGTGCAGAGTAAGTATTACTTTATTATTTAAACGAGTGTATTCGATACCTGTAACCACCACTGTACCAGTTTTTCAGGGCGAGCAAATGAAGTTTCTAACAAGACTTACGTTTTTTACATGATTTTAGCAATGAACTATAAGCTTTTCAATTTCTATCAGTTAGAGTACATTAAATTGCTCAAACCATAATATTCAAAAAGATGGATCAATTATTTTCAAAATTTATTTCATGTACGGCAAAAAAAACTTTTTTTTTTCCCTAGCCTCTGTGTAAAATAACGTAAGTGACATAATAATACCCAGTGCTGGGCACGCCACAATTGGAGGAATGTATGTGATATTTATATTGTATTAATAGCCAAGTCTTGTACGTATCTAATAGAGTGATGGGCCATCTGGGGTCTACATAATTGTATTGTTTTGCTTCCCCACACTACTTTGTAAGCATGACAATACCATTCTCCAATAAACACTATATCACAGCTAACAACGTTCAAAATATGGCCCAATTTTCCTCATTTTGTTCCCATTAGGGAATTCTTTTAATTGCGTGATAATTGCTCCCAACTGTCACTAAACTGAAAATTAATTTGTTTTAAAAATAAATTCTCAATAAAATTTCCATAATAAATCTTCAGGGACAACTGGCTTTATCGGGGGGATCTGACTGAGACGCATAATAAATTAGAAAGAATTTTAAATCTCGTTTATGTAGATCAATCTGGGTTTATCAGTCGACAAATAGAATCTTTGGAATGCAATAAGTTTTGTATTATTAAAAAAAATCGTTTTAGACGAATGTTATAAAAGTATTCCTCGTACCTATTTCAATCATATTTTGGTAAGGGTTTTAACAATTAAACCTTAAATATATTTAATAATTTTAATGAAGCGAGTATCACATATTTGTATACATTCCACCCGAATAAGAGGACTCCTGCAACAATATAAAATAATATTTTTTCTGTTTCGCAACGAATGAAATCTGAATAACTGCTTGAAATGGAAGCAATTGTGAAATTTTTGGCCTTTAAGCGGTTGTCAGTTATGAAGCCTGGGACAGTTTAAAAAGCTTTTTATGAGCACTAACAGCACTTCACATGTTTTTGATTACTGCCTGTTTCGTTACGGGCCCTTATTAAGCGATCTGTTCAGACATTTTCACTGCCGCTTTTTTACTTCGGAATTTTAAATTTAATTTTTGATTACGACTCGTTTTTAATTTAATAAAATTTTGTATGGTGTAGCTTCTTTATATAATATTAATCACATCTTTAATTTACATGCAAGAACAATAGCTGTACTGGACTTAAATATCATCCCACAGACAAAGATTGACACGCTAAGTATAATAAATTCACAACGAAATTAATATTATGCAATATTGAGATTTTTGTTTTAATTTCGGGATACTTTATCTCCCCCTCTAATCTTCGAAGCGATGTAAATTATGAAGATGTTGCGTTTATAAATAATTAATAGGCCGTTAACGTGTCACAGCGTGATTGTTACAGATTTGTACCTCTTCGTAGCGACGTATAAATGAACTATTTAGTTAATTAACGCGACTATTCCAGCGCACATTAATGTCACTTTTACATCCACATAACTCTTTCCAAACCATTTCAGTCCGTAAAATATAGATGGAACAAAAGGAAAAGAAGTTTGGTTTTCATACATATAGTGTATGAATTATGTTGTGTGCTCGTTTGTATGATATTAACAGAAAAATATCTAACTCTTCGATTAAAAGAACTGTGACCAAGCATTTCTTAAATGCGTTTAATTTACGAGTCTGGTTCCTTTCTAAAAATGATTTCTTACTTTGGTTTTTTGTTTGTTTTGTGTGTTAATTATTTGAGTCGATACCTATGTTATTTCATAATCTTCATAATTTAACTGCAGATATATGGTAATATCTTAATTGCTTACTTTTATCAAAGTGACATTTAACGCTAAGAATACACAACTAGGTATACACAGTAGGTAGGTGCCTATTTTAAGTTTAAAGCATTTAAGCCCGATGCAGTATCATAATAGTGAAATCAAAGCAAAGACTTGAGCAATAAGTAGATAAAGTCATGTGGGCATATCTTTTCGTAGCGAGAAAAGACGATTTATGGCGTCTACCTACTCAAGTACAGTCAACAAGGGAGTTACGTATGCAAGCAAGAAATAAACGAAACTCAATCTTAATACCTAATGAATACTGCCTATGACAGATTTTATATCTACCTTATCAGTGGCGATCTAGGTTCATTTTAATTGAACTGGGTTTGTATGGCATCCACCTAACTTAAGATATTCTCGTCTGTTTAGGAGAACGGGAATACAAAAGCGTGAAAATCGACTGTGAATATTTAAGCCATTTACGTTTTGTAGACGACATCGTTGTGTTTACAGAAGAGTCCGCACCATTAGAGAACATGTTGCAAAAGCTTCGAAATCGAAAGAAAGTAGGAAGGTAGGATTGACTGTGAATGCTGCAAAAATTTAACAAACGGATCGAAAGTAGCAATAATTATAGATGGACAGGAAATAGAATATGTTAAAGAATACATCTATTGGCGACAATGTATTTCATTTGAAGACCAAACGGAAAAAAAATCAGGAGAATAGTAATTTCATGGAAAATTACTGGAGTTTTAAAGAAATCATGAAGAACAGCAAGATAAATATGAGTTTGAAAATAAAGTTGTATGAGAAAGCAATCCTTCCACGCCTTACATATGGATGCCAAACATGGTCCCTACGGATAAAAGGAGAACACAAACTCGTAGTTATGCAAATGAAAATGGAGAGTAACATGTTGGGTATTAGATTATCCGACATGGGGAATTTGACATGAGGGAATTATTCTACAACTGACGTAGTAGAGAGAATAAGAAGTCTGAAATAAAATGGGCGGGCCACATCAATGGAAAGATGGAAAAACAAATCGAGGAAAGCCGTGACAGCGCTGCGGAGATATATTTAAAGAAATACGTGGACCAGACTGGAGGAGATAAGCTAGAGATAGAGAAAAAATGGAGAAAGTTGGGGGAGGCCTACGCCACACAGGTGACTACCATAAATAAGTAATTTCAGGTGCATGCCAAAATTAATAATATAATTTTAATCCTTATATACATATTTTAAAATATATGTTGCTTTCAAGCACATAAGAATGAAATGTGTAATAATAACCAATATGTGATATGAAAAATCATTATTATGCTTAAATTGTTCTATGTAAATTATGGTAGAATATAGGCTTTTTTATTTTATATATTTTTTATACGAGGGTTGAAGCTGAAAATCAGCGTCAGGTACTTACGTGTCACCTCACAATATGTGTTGGTCGCATTATTTCTTTTCTAAATAGAAATACTTTTTTTAATAAGTCCTAAAGCGAACCTAGTTATTTCGCCTAGAAAGGCGAAGAAGGAGGGAAGAATCCTTTAAAAAGATTTTAAACTTAAAAGACACCGATGACATGAAGATTTTGACTACACAGCAATATAAATTAATTAAAAAAAAACAATTTGTACTTGTTCCTAGTTTGCTGGTTGCATAGGTATTTATATTTTTTGTCGACAGTACCTACATGTATGTACAGCATCATTTGAAGCTATGATGAAATATTAAACGCTGTTTACAAGCAATTTCATTGACGGCCGAGGAAACTATAAATACATGTTTTTAGGACCACTTAATGAACGCATGTGGGTAATTTTATGAAATTACATCACCTACATTACATTCGATGGCTTATAAAGCCCTTTGAGTTTATTGAAAACTGGCTTATTATATGGGAATATTAATTAGTCCTTTTAAAGATGCATCCACACCGGAGTTACTTTTTGTGGAGCAACGTTTGCAAGCATATTACAGCATTTCGGAATTTTTCACAGACAAAATGCAATGACTGTTTTTGACCTTAATTGCTGTAATTTTTTTAAAATTATTATATTACTTTTTTCTTTCTTTTTGTTTAAACTTTATTTGAATATTGACGTAGTAGTAGTATCTTATTTTTTCTTTTGACATGTATATTTTTTTTATTTTGTATTTTAGACAAATCAATTATCATCGTTTGATTAATGTAATTATGGTATCAATGACATCCATGAATATTTGTACGCCATCTGGTATAAATAACATAGTGAGCTTGTAATTTTTTTTATAACAACTATTTTATTATAGCTATGTTAACAAATTATTAAATGATTATGATCATGTGTTAGTGGGCAACAACGGATAACAAAAATTTATAGCAAAAGTCTATTGACCGCCACGTCAAAAAAGCAAAGACGTGCCCTCGGCGCCAAGCTACGAATTATTCCTTAAAATCTGTCATGTAGTCGTGACCGTGGCGTGCTGGGCACATTTTGCTCTGTAGATGACAGAGCGGCTACACATACATGACTGTGGCGGTCAAAAGGTTAATGTCATCATGTTGCAAAATATTGCTCTACAAAAAATAACTTCGGATGCACCTTTAAATGCCTAATGGTACAGTCAACCTCAAAAGATGTAAACATTGACAAGAATTCATTTGATTTTGAGTCAATCAAATCATCTGTGTTCTTTCATATTTTTTTATTTTTATCAGGTACCTACTCATTGGGTACTTAGTTGTAGATACAGATTGATAATATTATGTATGTTATACAACAGAGATTGTAGTTCATCAAACGAATTCTTGTCAATGTTTACAGCTTTTTAAGGCTAACTGTACATATTTTGGTAGAGAAGTACAGTTTTTTTTTATTGGCAATTATCAAATCATTTCTCCCGCTCTGGGAGGAGCGGGGAGGGTTTGTGATTTGTGGACTCTTACTGACTAAAACCCACCCGTGTTCCTTCCGTTGCCTGTGTTGCTAGGGGCCACGGTATCCCTTTTGGACTTTCCCGAGACCCCGGCAGGCATCGGCCCTAGTGGACTCCTACATGGTACCTAGCCGGTTTTGCACAGGAACCGGTACGGTCATTCCGTTCTGTTCTTTCAGATGGAGAAAATTTTAAAGAAATACATAACAATTTTGTTCAACTCAAAGTATTCTTATTTATAAGGTACCTACAGTTTATAAAATGACAATCCTTACGTGTAACAGAGTTTATAGTGTTGATTAAGACGCTGACAACACCTAAACCGCGGTCACTGTCAGATTGCATAGAAAAGAAAGAGAAGCACGACGACAAAACGCTTGTTTGAAAATATTGAAAAATATGAAGTAATTATCTATTTACTCAGAATTGAGTTGAGTAATCGAAAATAAAAAACAACCAAGTTCTGCATTAGAATAAGACGTACTTGATATTAATTAAATACGTAATGTATGTTGATATTTAATACAGATATTTTGGATTAGAACTCAAGGTAAGAGGTTAGTTTAACTTTAGTTTGTATCGAGATTTTTTTTTTCAAAACGTGTTTTGGTAACAACCAAGTTCTGGGAAATATGTTCAAAATTAACATATATTTTTTCCGCTACCACAAACTATACAGATTTGGCAATTTTCTTTCTTAAGAGAAGCCTATTTTGCTCAATTGGGTCTTGTCAGCGCCTTAATTGAATCCAGCGGGGTCATTGCGTAACATACCATCAGTAGCGACGGGTTTCATTTTGACAGTTCAAAAACATTCATTGCGTTATTTACGTTGTTGAGCAGACAAATTTTTCGAACATATGAAGCAATGGATTAACAATATACTTCAAAATCATTCAGATTGTGATTGAAACTTATATATATTATACGAAATTGGGGTGCTGGATGAGTGTTCTGTTGTCCTTGGTTTATGGCTGATCAGGGGGCCAACCATCATCTCTTATAGCAGTATTATTTCAAAATTACTTAAGCGTGAGAAAGAGATGGAGCTATAAGTCCTGTACAGCTCCATCACTTTCCCACTGTGAAGTAATATTATAATAATACTGCTATAAGAGGTGATGGTTGGCCCCCTGAGATACAATCGAGTATGGTCGTATTGCGTCTGACAGTTGCTAAACTTTACTACCTATCTAGGTAATCTTTGGGCTCTACCTAATCGATTGACGCTACATCAACAAAGCGCCTAAAAGCATTCATGATCGGTTTTGTTTAGAATTTGTTATATTTTCTTACTATGTGATACGTTTTCCAATTTTTATCCCTCTGACAATACATTTTTAATACACCTTTTTTATTATGCTTTTAAAATCTTTTTTTATAATTTCATAAAATGTAGTGGTCAATTCTAATAACATTGTAAACTACATTATTCTGAGTTACATACTCAACCAAATTGCAATTTGCAGTTTTTTTCCTATGTTGGATCAAATTCATGTTTCCTCTAAGCGACAATAGGAACATAGTATACTTATGTTCAATGTGTAAATGACAAACTGACAACATGAATATGAATGACGATAGGGTTTGCAGCCATGTGTCACGGGCAGGGGGCGTTGATTGCCGCCGACAGAAATTGAGTGAGATGCTTGCTGGGAGCGTAACGCATGCAACTGGGTCAGACAGCCCAGCCACTTCTGACGTGGCACTTATGTTATTTGACGGTGTGTACTCTGATCCTTACTTGTATGACCGCCTGATACATTATTTTTTTAGATACGTATTAAAGAATTACACAATTCACAAATTATAATTATGTTATCATATATAATCGGGGCTCGTGGCTAAGTAATAACTGCCGCACGGGTCGATCTATCAGGTTAAGCTACGCTTGCCGCGGTTGTTCCGTGGATGGGTGACCATATTTACATACCAAGACCCTCCGTGCCTCGGAAGGCACGTTAAACCGTTGGTCCCGACTGTCATTAGTGGATCTTTGACAGTTGTTACGGATCACCAGAAGCCCGAAAGTCTGATAACCAGACTTACCAAAGGGTATCGTGTTGCTCAGGAACTGGGTTGTAGAGGTCAGATAGGCAGTCGCTCCATGTAAATTACTGGTATGCAGCTGCATCGGTTAGGCTGAAAGCTGACCCCAACATAGTTGGGAAAAGGCAGGCAGGTGATGATGACATAATATATAATTCGATTATAAAATATCATTCGATTATAATATATACACGCGATTTTATTATCGCTTAGGTTGTATTTTTGCTTCCGTTTCTTATAGGTAATAAAATTTTCTTTTAGCCAGCGGCGGATGGATCTGATCGAGATTCTCATTCATTTATATTGAGAAAAAAGAATAGTTAATATACTTTAATCTAATACACACAAATTCATGTCGTTTTTAAATTACGTGTCAGTGGCGTCGGGAATCCCGGGCGGATTTCCGGCCACCGTAGGCGCGGGCTTGCGGACGGTGAGCAATGGGTAGCTCACCGTCCGGTAAGGACCAGGCCCGGGTCGACGGCGCATTGTATTCCACGCGCGCCTCAAAGAGATGTCGTCAGCACAAGTGTAGGGTTCCACTAGGGCCGATCCTGCCGGGGTCGCGCGAAAGTACTAAAGGGTTACCGAGGCCCCTTGGAACACAGGCAACGGAAGGAATACGGGTGGGTTTTAGTCATTAAGAGTCTGACACACCCTCCCGCTCCGCCCAGAGCGAGAGAAGTTATTTGATGATTTCCCACCCGAAAAAAAAAAGACTGAACCTTGGAAATTTTAGTTATAATTGTGAAATCATAGCTAAATGCGGACTACATTTGTAGATATTAATGCAGATGGCAAATTAATATCTAATTGTATTAACACTAGCGAGTACATGCCGGGCGAGTTTTAAAACAATCCGCGCGCCTCCATCAATCACAAAGCTCTTAAATGTTCAAACTCTGACGCTACCACATTACTCACCTTCTAGACATGCGATTAATGCCGTGTTATTACATCCAGCACCGCGACACCAAATTCAGCAATACGTTATTTTCGAAACGTTACGCGTATTTATTACGACTTTATAATCTGCCAGATAAAACTGCACATTCAGACAATTTATTTGGTGAACACTAGCCGTTTAAGGAACACCGAGAGTCGTCAGGCGACGTCCCACGGTGCAGTGCGACCAGGGATGATCAAATCATATATATTTTAGTATCATGTTTTTGTGTCAATGCGACAATACATACGATACGATTATAAGAAATATCGTAAATAATTTCGACATTGTCACTAATACTTAAATAAGATAAAAAGAACCTTCGGAAATTGGAGGTGTCTCTCAAGAAGAAATAATAATCGTATAAACTGCGAAGACATAAAACGCGGGAAATTGCGTGAAATATTATGAAGCTGAAAATTATGACACGGTTGTAAAGTTTTACAAATAAGAACGACCCAAGTTATTGGTTCAACGACTGTTACACTTATACATTGTTTTATATCAGGCGATCGATCTTTAGTAAATACAGGTTACGGTACATCACAAGGAGAGCAAAAAGTGAGTAGAATAAGCCGTAAATACAATGGAACATTTATTACATATCAATACGATCATCATTATTAGTGTTTCTTTATCGCAGTGGAGGCTTCCATCGACAGTATATCACGTACTCTGTGACAGATTGGATTGTAGACCATCGAACAATAGGTACTCTACACTGGCTGACCGTATTTTGTCCGGAACATTTCGATATGGATTCGATCTTAATAAAAAACAGTTACAAGTTGTCAAACATCAGTTACAATGATTTATATTATATGTAGTTACTAGCTTATGGACTATGGTAGATTCGGCCAAGCGATCGTTTTTATAGCCACTACCTTACGAGATGTCTTTTAGATTTATGCTGCGAACTTTATTTGGGAACTTGTTTTATTCTCACACTTTAAGGTTCCAGTATTTATACATTGGTCTTCCAAAAGGTTGGCGCAGAATAGCTCTTGGCAAGAATAAGTGGAGGGAGATAGAGGAGGCCTACGTCGCAAGATAGCCTGACCTGGAATAACTATTGACGCTAAATTACAATGGGGCCCACACAAAGATTCATTTTCAGGAAGGCCTAGTTCAGCCGCCTATGCTGTTAAAACATTCGACAGATAACTGATGTAGATACAGCCAGAATTGATTATTTTAGTTATTTTCATAGTGTTATGTCATATGGGATTCTTCTATGGGAACCTATGCGGACATTGATTTTACAAAAAAGGGCTGTTCGAGCCATTTACAACCTATGCCCAAGAGATTCCCTTCGAGAAAAATTAAAAAAATTGATATTCTGGCTGTAGCCTCTCAATATATATTTGTAAATCTTTAGTATGTTGTGTACATACAAAAGATTAAATTTTGAGAAAATGTCCGATATTCGTGGTATAAATACCAGGAATAAATACAATCTTGCTGTACATCACATCGCACTCGCCTTCACAGAGTATAAAACTCGTTCATAGGTCAATGTCTAAGCTTTTACAACAAACTTCATATTGGCATTCGAAACTTACCCATTAAACTATTTAAAAGCTGTAGTAAAAAAGGGTACTATAAAATTTCAGATTATTTAGAAGACAAAAAAGCTTGGGATTGAGCTGCTCGCTCTGCTAAGCCTTGTGATAAGACTGTAATACTTGACATTTTAATATTATTATGCAAAATCATCATTATATACAATTTTATAATATACATATTGACATTGCTGAGTATTATTTATTATATACAAAATTACATGAATATTTGCTTTGAAAAGTATTATATTACTTTTTTTGTTGTGAATGTGAGCACTATGTGGGTCATTTTAATTTACGCGTGGGCACCAAAACTACTTGCGGCTTTTCTAGATCAGGATATATATCCTATATTCAATGAAAACAAGTTAAAATTATTACGATCTGCTTTTTGGGATTAAAACCATTTTTCTATAACATAACATCTATATCTGTATACCGGAGGCAAACAATCATAAGTCACATTAAGCTAATTATTCAGTGCACATGTTTTAAGTCTCAATTTGAACACTACTCATTTAAGTCACTTGACTACATAATTGTGTGAACTTCTAAGTAAAATTTTATTTAATTTTGTTGTTTTTATTGTACTTAAAATAGTATACCACTAAGTAGATCTATAAATGTTTGTTTCAAAGACATTACAAAGTGAATGTCGAAAAAATGGACTTAGGATAGTATACCTCCGGTATACAGATATATCAACCCGTGCTAAATGTGGAACATGGTTAATTCGGACTACTTAAACGTTTGGTTCAGATAAATCCGTATGAGATAAGCTGACAGTAAAGCTCTCTGAAAGTTTGCACTGTTGCCTTCATAAGCTCCTCTACCTTTTAATTTTTAAGCTTACTGAAAGTTCACAGTTCAGTATTGAATAAATGGCGTAGTTTAGTATTGAAACAAAATTTATTATTGGCGGCGTTTGGCCAGGACCCGAAGTCGGGGCAGTACGTGATCGGAAATATTGCGAATTGCCTATTCATGACTATCCCGCATATGGAAAACTTTTGCACTGGCTCGTGTTGAACTTCACGAAAAAGTAATCGGGTTTACTGAGCCTCAATGTTTTGGTAGGAAAGGGACCGTGGAGCCAAATCCTCAAGTTGATACAGCGATTCAACGAAAACTAAAATAACAAACGAGGATTTGATCATATTACTTTAGGACCATTCTAGAATGTTTGATTAATCCGTCTTAATCTAAAACAGCTGCTTATACACCTCCAAATACGGTTGGGTGATCATGTCTATTATTCCTATATTACGTACCTACTTACTTAACTGACGAATTATAAGAACAAAACGTTTTTGAATTGCTGTAGTTGCCGGAAAAAAGACTATTTTGTTTCTATTTTTTTTATTTGCCCGATAAGATAATAAATAGCGCTAAGTAATAACTAAACATAATAACAGATACGGATCTTTAATTGATACTTTAAAAATAACTTAAGTATTTTCGTGCAGCTTAGGCGGATTAACAGGTTCAAAAACAATATTAAACTATTGAAAATTATTCGTGTGAAGGACGAGCGTTTTGGGGGAGCGTTTTATGTAATTTTGACGCATGAAAAGTGCTGAATCTCAGCCTAATTTGAATAAATGACTTTTGATTTTATTTATACCAGACGTGTTAACTTCTCTATTTAATCCAAGTTTACAATTAAGTTTAATTACAGTGGCCTTCCCTACAGCGACGAGTGAAATAAATCTGTCTTAATAGTGGTCAGGCTCTAATTGTAAGTAATAAATGAAGTAAATAACATTAATAACTCCTTACATTGAGTTCTTACCATTAAGCTGATGGCCAAATATTTCCGTTTCAAGGAAGTTATTTGACGCCTTTTTAAAGGTAACTAATTGCCTCAAATCCCTTTGTAGTCGGATGGTTGAAACTTCATCTACTAATTTTGTCCCAACTTTTCGAAAAGCTTTCATCTGCATTCCTTATTTCCTTTTTTCCTTTCTTTTTCTACGTGGTTTTCTTTTGTTTTATTTTTATGAGCATGATCTATTTCGTAATCCTTCGTATTACCGCTAAGCTGATCTTATTTGTATACAAATGGCGACGTATAAATACACGTCATATGATGAGAACGGAAATTAATTGACCTAGTAATATTTAATCAGTGTTAAGTGAGTAACTAGGTATATGTACCTACACACTCTAAACGAGTTTTAGTTTCGTTTTTTTTTAAATTAATGTTTGCGGTAACATCTGATCTTAATAATTATATTGTTTCGTACTAAAGAGTCATATCAAAATTATGGTTAAGGGCATTTCGGTCTAATCTAAATCGGAAAAACCATTTGTGTTTTCAAAAATTCTCGTCACGTCGAAGCAAGAAACAGAAATCCGTAATACAGAATCGATAATAGAATAACATTAAAACTTGTATAATATTATGTAAAACTTTGGGACGGAATAGACGGGCTCCATAATAAATTAATGGAAGTGAGTTGTTTAGGCGGAAAAGTTCCTACATTTCCTTCAGTACAATTGGTAATAAACATTCTGGAGGATTGTGGGACGAAATAAAAATGGTTGGGACGTCACTTTCTTAGCCAATAGACGTCAAAGGTCTGAAAGCAGTTATTTTAATTAAGAAGAATACGGAAAAATGCGAGCCAGATTCCGAAAATGCTAATAAATGCGAGTCGGAACTTTTCAAAGATATAATGCTTTGTGTTCCTATAGGTAAAGTAAACTGTGTGAGAGTTCCTAAGCAAGATGAATTCAATCGCTTTCATTATGAGACCAGACGGTGGCAGACAAGTTCAAATTCTCGCCAAATATTTACCCAGACTGTACTTTTGACGGACGCTTCAACGAAATTGCATGTGAGTTAAGAGTCAATCAATTACAAGATATTATAGAAGATTAGTTTCAACACTCTGCTAAGAAAAAAATCTCATAGATTTATTGAGAGATTCCTAATAAATATAACTTTTAATTAACACAAACATGACTCACTAGGTACGTACATAACAAAATGAAATCATGTCTATGTGTGTTTGTATTTATTGCTGTTCGTTTTCGCTTAATTCAAGTTTGTTAGATTCCTAATTAGGAACGGTACCTACTAATACAGTTTCTATCGATACTTTCGAAAAACAAAACAGTTCAATGCAAGTGTGAGATGACAGAATAGGTGAAGTGAATGGTGAGCCTCCAGACGCAATAGGCACACACGTGCTCGGTCGTGATTCTATCGGCGAGGCGGCACGACCGATCGCAGCCTAACGACCGGACCTCGGGCCACGGCCATATGTTGTTAACTTACACACCAACTAACAATATGACACTTTTCACTTTAGATTTCCACTGGAGTAGTCAGTTGATGGAGGAAATAGTTGAAGATCGGGAGGTTGGACCGGCGAATTGGTTCGGAAGTTGCGAGTAAGTTTAGCCGGAGCGGTAAGTTCGTGCGCTAGGGGCACGCGGGCGAGTGGTGACGGCGGGAGTGAGCGCGCGACCGGAGCGCCTTGGTGTACAGCTTACACTGATTTTTTGTCGGAGGCATCGCCGCTGGCTCGCCGCCTGCTCCACATTCGACGACCGGTGTGATACGCGGTACGGTGCACCAATAGGGTTGACGCTACCATACATGTGCAACTAATTGCAAATTTTGACTCTAATGAGATAAATTTATCACCAGTTTTCCAGAAAATTTGGAAGGAGCTGGCAGCTAAACTTATGAACTATGAGGAATAAGAGGATGCTTAATTGAAGCCTATATTTACTTAAATTATTTTAACATGCACAACTGCTGCATCCTGAAAACGCAAACCATCATTTCTCCACTACATCCAATTAACAAATATTTGCATGCGAGTTTAGGTGGGAACCCTATCACAGATTCACAACTATTACCCGGCCAGCCGCGGCTCCCCACAACGCCTGGCCACAACTTAGCAGTTAGTTAACTTCCACCTCTGGTTGGGTTACCTCACTTACCTGCTATGTGTCGATACAATTACGTACCATTACGGTTTCGCAACGTGGATACACTCTATATTCTCTCTTATTAGCTCGATAATAAAGTAATTGGCACACTGTATATGGAGATTAGACTTCTAAACGTTCTATACTAGAGCGTCCGAAGCAAACTTGTGCGAATATCGAGTAGTATTTGAAATAAAAGTATGTAGTTATATTTATGCATACGATGAGCTTCCGATAAAGTTTTTTTTTATTGATAAAGCGGTTTGGTAGTCTCTTATGCTGTTGTAATGGGCTTAGTAGCTTCGGTAAGTACACAACAGTCGGTACTGTTGTTTATAAAACGTTTTAAAATTATAATTAAATTATGAATTAGATTCCTGATAGCGATATGGATTTTGAACTCTAGGCTTTTTAGTACACAATCTCTTTAATTGCCATTGACTCCTTTTTTTAAGGGATTTTTTTTTTTTTTTTTGAGGGTGGGAAATCATCAAATAACTTTTCCCGCTCTAGTCGGAGCGGGAGGGTGTGTCAGACTCTTACTGACTAAAACCCACCCGTATTCCTTCCTGTTGCCTGTGTTGCGGGGGCCTCGGTGACCCATAAGTACCTTCCCGCGACCCCGGCAGGTTTTTTAAGGGATAACCCTTGCAAGGAAATGTGCTATTTCCCCATTGTGTTTAAGTTCCATGCTATAGGGTGAGCCTTAAGCCACAAACTGGTCACAAATCCAACTCCTAATGGCAAACCCCAATAAAGTTTTTCCGGACCTAGGGATTGAACCCAGGACTCCACGCGCCATTGCGAATACGATTTTCCTTCTACAAGATTTTCCCTCTAGGTAAAAGCATTAAGGATATTGGGTTTTCACAGAATATACTTGATAAACATATTGGTGTTGGAGCCCATCAGTATCCTTGCACCTGATCAATGATGAATACTTTAGCACCTTCTAGGGAGGTCGATGTAATGGACTATCCGGAACCAGAAAAAACAATTGCCAATTAAACGTATTGTGTTTATTATCCCATCAATTGATCGGCCTAATCTAGTTACCAGTGTCGCATAATAGCATAATCAGCCTATATTGTTCCCACTGCTGGGACACAGGCCACCTCGTTATGAGAAGGAGTGGGTTATAATCCACCACGCGTGCCCAGTGCGGGTTATTAGATGTCACATGTCTTCAAAATGTTGGTTCTAGAATGGTTTTCGATTTCCTCACGTAGTTTTCCTTCACCGTTTTGAGAGCAGCGGTGTTGAAATAAATTACACAAAGTACGCTTGCCTGGGTTTGAACTCACGACCAACGACTCGTAAGCCGGGCCCGTTACTACTGGGCCACCACTGCTCAATAGCTGGGCTACCGGTGTCGAAATAATATTATTCTAGATACGACAATAAATAACAGAAAGCGCGCACACAAACAAATAATTGTGTAATCGTGTAATGTCTATAATAAGCAAGCGCCGAAATACATTAATTCTTGTTTGCCTACCATTTAATGTGATTCATATCCTGTCAAAATGTAAATTAAAAAATCGATCGTCGTTAGTCAAAACTCTGAGAGTTATAATTAAGTTGCGCGTTATAAAGTAGCTATTTCCGTTACGGAATAAGATACAGATTTAATCTAGAGACTATTTTATGTTTTTAGCTAATGCTGATCCTACCTTCTGACTCCTAAGTCATAGGATCACCTCGTTTAGGAGTCAGGGTTTACCTTATCTGTAAGACCTTTCTGACCAAACTATATATCCTAGTCTTAAGCTATGTGAAAGGTTTTTGTATGAATAAAGATTTTTATTATTATCTATTACTATTATTACTTTTTGAAGCTAAGGGTGCAGAGACGGGAGAATAATTTGATCAAGTGTAAGTTAATGATCTGTAAAGATCGGTCTATGATGAAAAGTCATCGTTTTCTCTCATTTACAACAGGTGAATAATAAAACGAAAAGTTGTCAGTAACTTTGTACGACTTTTAGTTTCAACCAATGATGGTTGACAAAGTATGGTTGAGTAGGTCTTCAAGTTTTATCCTTTAACGGTTGTTAGATAAAGGAGTCGAGTAAAATTTTATTCTCTTGGTGTAACTCAAGCTTAACATTTTCAATGTTAGTTTTGAAATTCCGATCATCCAAGTGCCAAGGGATTAATGAGTTTGAAAAGCCGTACAAGACACAATGTCAAACAAACTGTTCCGTTACAAATGAACTAATCGTAGCGTATTTTGTATCTGTCTCATAACCTATTTGTTTGTGTCGTAAAGTTTTAAATTCATGTGTCCAAGACTAGGATTAACTAATCAAAATAAATATTTTTTATGTATAGTCACGTTCCTTTCTTGGAATTGCATGTTATGTTTTTAGGTTCATTAGTCATAATTTCACCAAATTCTCTTCGACATTATGCTTAGACATTTAGTGCCATTATCGTAACCCGAACATTCGTACCTCATAAACGGCATAACTATGTAAATGCCTAGTAACTGCTCCCAAATTACGATGATTATTTTTTTATAAATACTTCCTTGAAATAATATCATTTGACATTATATATCTACAATTTTGATACCAAACTATTTATTAGTGGCTTTTGTGGACAGGAATAATTAGGACTTGTTACAGCTGTAATGGCAAACATGTCATTTGGTTTAAATAGGTTTTTATTTTTATTATTTTATTAATATTTTACATAGATTATTTTTTATTTGGTGAATGTGAGAACGTTGTAGGCTTAATAGACTAGATTTGTAGACAGTTTATTTTTTGTTAAGTACAGGCCTACACTGCCCTCGCATGCCATGAACATTGTAGGGACTTTGAAAACATTGTAAAAGTCAATTATTTTTAAAAGAGTAACCGTGGAGTTTATTGCCGGCTCTTCTCCATAGGAAACGACCAATTGGAACCGTGCACCAGCTTTATGTAAAATAATATATTTTGTTTTCTTTATTAGCATACCATAACATAGCATAAGCATAATTAGCCTATAATGTTCCCACTGCTGGGACACAGGCCTCCTCTTTGTGAGAGGGTGAGCCACCACGCGGGCCCAGTGCGGGTTGGTGGATGTCATAGATATCGTGGTGGATGTCATATGTCTTAGAAATTTTAGTTCCAGGACATGCCGGTTTCCTCACGATGTTTTCCTTCACCGTTGTGAGAGCAGTGGTGATGAAATAATTAACACAAAGTAAAGTGCCTGATTGGGTTCGAAACCTACGACCTACAACTCGTAAGTCGCGGCCGCTTCTACTGGGCCACCAGTTAAACCATCTTGTACTAATTCACAGATTAAAATTAATTTAAGAAATTCATCATGTTTTATCTCTTGTAGCTGCTAATGTGACAGGAGACATCTGTTTTATTATATTTCAAAGCAAGAATATTATAAAATTTCAGTCGCATCCGGCATGATCCCGACATTACGTGCTACATAGAAAAATAATTTTCTTTTTCATTCTCAGGTGACTTTTTTGTGTTATTATGTTTGTAATGAATATTATTTGTGTATGAGTATAGTACCTACCTAAGTAAAGTATAATCTGGTTAAGGCTCATACAGGCTGGTGCAATATCGCGGGCGCGACAGATAGTGCGACACTTTCCTTGACGTTTTCACAGATATTGTGCTACTAGTGTCGCGTTGCGCCTGTCTGCGGGAGCCTTTATCCTAAAGAATAGCATCTTATTGGTGCATACTTGTAGTAAATTACATCATTACAATAATTATGTCAACAAGTACCTATACAAACTCTGTGCAGCACTTTTGCTCTATATTCTTCCAGTTTCACATTAGCATTAGGTACTATATCATTTCTATCGCGTTTTTCAGTTTTTCAGCGTAGCCCAAAAGCTTTAACTTGATGATAAACAATGAAGTTCTTGTAATTTGAAAATACTTTTTAGGGTTCCGTAATAAACAAGGAACCCTTATAGTTTCGCCATGTCCGTCTGTCTGTCTGTCCCCGCTGTAGCTCAGAGACGCTTAGTACTTGCAAGCTGTAATTTGGCATAGGTACCTATAAATATTAATCACGCCGACAAAGTGCTAAAATAAAATCGTGAAAATATTTTTTTTTTAAGTTAACTCCCTTGCACGTAATGTGGGGAAGATATTTTATTCTCGTCTACCCCATTTTTTTTTTTGGATGGTAAATCAGCAAATTCAACTTCTCCCGCTCTGGGCGGAGCGGGAGGGTGTGTCAGACTCTTACTGACTAAAACCCACCCGTATTCCTTCCTGTTGCCTGTGTTGCCAGGGGCCTCGGCGACCCTTTAGTACCTTCCCGCGACCCTGGCAGGTCGTCTACCCCATGGTGTGGGGTATCGTTGGATAGGCCGTTCAAAAATGTTGCGGGTCTGCCACACCACTTTTCGATTCAAGGATCTGCTTGCGTAATATTAAGCATTAAAGTGCTAATTTTTGTTAGAGTCCAGTGTGGGACCCCCTGCCAGCTACATGGTTATTTATGGAGATGTGAAAAAATTCATGGCAGTAGTACATAAATAATGAAATTAAAAGGAAACTATCACACCTAAGTAGGCTTTACAAGTTAACATGTAATAGTCGACCAACTTAAATTTGCATTTGAAAATTGACCGTGGCATAATATATCAATATATGGGAGAACATGTTTTTCAACTACAATTTTGTTTTTGGGACAAATTCATCCTAACTTCCCAACTACGGAACCCTTCATTGTGCAAATCCGACACGCACTTGGCCGGTATTTCTTAGAAACTTTAAAGATAAAGGGGGAGTTAAATTCTATGAAACTATGTATATAAAAAGAGTTTGTAATCTTAATCCTGTCAGCGAATGTCGTAAACGGAGTGAATTTACTTGCAAAACTTTGAAATTAATTCGAATCGAGTGGTTTTCACTATAAATAGTATGACTTGAATTTAAAGCATTTCTTCATTTTTAAAATAAATGCAATTTTGTGAATACGTGTCTGTAGAGACATGTAATATTTTTCGTAGATGGCTTTTGTTTATAAATTAAGCTCGTATACTTGAATTTGTGAATTACAGAATTAGATATGGAAAAAGAAAATCTTAACAAAGCCCTAAAAAATTGCGTTTTTCACACAATTTATTTGTTGACTTTCGAGAAAAAAAGGGTGCTGCAAAGCAAATTGCGTTGTTAAGCTGAACAGCAGACATCAGCAAGAGACAAAGACATTTGTTGAAACAAATAACAACAGTTTCATTAGCAAAGTAATGCGCGGTTACGAAAATTGGACGCCATTTTAGAAGTAATGCTAGGACTGATATCTATTTAATTTGTCTTGAAGTAATTGTCGTGACGACCATCTTTCAGTTTAATAAAATATACAGGATGGATTTTTGAGCAGTAAGGGCAGCTACCTTAACCGTTGTAGCTACAGGAAAACGGTCTTAAGAGACCGTCCTTAACTTTTTGAAACATTTAGATCCGCATTCACAGACTTTGAAAAAATGTACAGTCAGTAAGAAAATGGGCAGTTTTCACAAAAACTTTTTTTGATGCCAATCGATCCTGTTTATTACAGGGATCAAAAAAGTCTATTAGACCACTAATAGAGTTTTTTGATAGTTTTGATAGTTTGAGTGCTAGAAAAGTCAGAATTTGCAAAAAACTATTCCCATACATTTTGTAGGAATTGAGACTCCAACTTACTTTTTTACGATGGATAGACTAGCCGAAAATAAACAAAAAACCGGCCAAGTGCGTGTCGTACCACGCACAATGAAAGGTTACGTAGTTGGGAAGTTGGGATGAAACTATCCCAAAAACAAACTTAGCATTGTAGTTGAAAAACATGTTCTCCCATACATCGATATATGCCACGGTCAATTCTCCAACTGCAAAGGCGAACGGCAGGCTTGTATGGGACTTTCGTACAGCTAATAAAATTTCGTGTTTTGGGATATTTTTTGTTTTAATTGGTAGTCAATACGATAGACAAGCCCTTTTTGAATTCTTGGATTTTTAGAACTTGGGACGTAAAAGTTATAACTAGTTTTATTTATTAAGGATATGTACTAGTTTACCAATGTAGATTGTTACTTATACGCACATAAACATTGTTTCGGTAATAAAGTATATGTTCTAGATTGCTTGTCGCTATTTTTGTAGTGTTTTACTTACTATCAAGTAGGTAAATTGAGATGAGGATCGTACCTACATAGCGGAGTGCATTAGGAGATATACCTATGTCCAGCAGCTGACTGCAACAGTTTGATAATGATGGGGTTTTGAGTGTAGTTAAATAAAACAATAAAAAAAAAAATCTTTTCTATTTCAGGCATATTTGGCCCATACATATTGTTAGTAAAACAACTTAAAACTATGTTAGTATTTAAAATTACAATATTAATTTAAGTATTTGCCGCCCTCTGAGGCCCCGGCCACACGCACTTGTGCTTGAACCCACAACAATACAGTTAATAGTTTTTTTAAGTACATTTTTTTTAATTATAATTATTTAATTAATTAATTAATTATTATTTAATTTATTTTATTTAAATTTTTTGTTGAGGGGCTTGTGGCTAAATAATAACAGCCGCACGGGTCAATCAATCAGGTTAAGCTACGCTTGCCACGGTTGGTCCGTGGATGGGTGAACATCTATACATACCAAGACCCCTCCGTGCCTCGGAAAGCACGTTAAGCCGTTGGTCCCGACTGTCATTCGTAGGTCTTTGACAGTCTTTACGGGTCGTCAGAAGCCCGAAAGTCTGACAACCAGTCTTACCAAGCATTACCCAGTAACTGGGTTGTGGAGGTCAGATAGGCAGTCGCTCCATGTAAAATACTGGTATTCAGTTGCATCCGGTTAGACTGGAAGCCGACCCCAACGTAGTTGGGAAAAGGCTAGGCAGATGATGATGATTTTATTTATAATTAATTAATTGTTAATATTACTTCATCTAAGTAGGGGGCAGGTCGGGGAATACCCTCATGGCGAGCATAGCTAAAATACCAACATAACTGCGTTTAGTTTACGACTAAATTACGTGTAGTTATTAAAATCTTCTTTTTAATATTATTAATTAATCCGAACTTCCAAAAATATTACACTTACATGAAAATAAATGGCTTAGTTGTCTTAATATGTGGTACAAATTCTGTAACAAAACAACTAAAAAAGTAAGCTGTACGAAATCTGCCGTTCACCTTTAAATTTAGGCTGTGATAGTTTTCTTTTTAATTTCATTATTATGAACTACTACTGATACATGATTTTTTTCACATTTTCAAAAGCACTTGACTGTAACAAAAATTAGCACTTTAATTCTTAATTTAAATCTTTTGTTTATTGCCTGCAAATTGCAAAAAACGTAATAAAATTTGAATTTCGCGGGCTACCACTGCGGATCTACCTTAAAACTTAGTAATGGATGTACTTATACCTAATCGATTTTTCAGGGTGGTCCAAAAATAAAAAGAAATATGCGCGGGTCGAATATATAATATACGAATTTTATTACAAACAACCTTAATTGCTTTGGAAAATTGATGACGAATTGTGAGATTCTCGCTAACTAATTGGTATGTTAAAATGATTGTAAATGGCCACCACCGGCAATTTTTGCGTTATTTACGAGACAAAAATTGGACTTTGCGAATTTATCGGCAATTACAAATCGTGGTCGGAGCCCGTCGCAGGCGTACGGAGGGCGTGACGTCATGAGTACCGGAGGGCCAGCGGACCACCAGTGCATTGTGTGCCGTGCCTATGTTACACAATTATTTTAGATACTTGTGGGCTAAAAATGGAGTCAATTTTGGAATTCTAATATTTGGATGTAGACAGGAATGGTCTATGTTAGTCGACAATGGTTCGTCTACGTAGTCTATCGTATAGATATACCTTTAATATCTTGGGCACTTCAGGAAAATATTTGATACAAGACAGGAAAGGTAATCATATACCAAAAAAAACATCCTAGTTGGTCTAGAAATATTTTTCAACGTACCCAACCATAAAGTTATATTTTGCGCTCTCCATTGCAGGAAAATATTTGATACGGGGCAGGAAAGGACCATGTTGGTCTAGGTTGCATTTTCAACGTGATTCCCTAGAGCTTCCTTGGGCCCTTCGGGACTTAAGACTTGGCAGAGATAATTATGGCTGAATGTGTTTAGAAATTGGTCTCGAAAACGTGGAATTAAACTAACTACAAGCAATACAAACATTTCATACTAATCCCAAGAGAAAAAGGAGAACGAACTAAGACAAAGAAAATACATTACTCAAGAGTGAACTAACTAGTGTAATTTTAACTCATAGACCACATTACTTTTCAGACGTCTTGTTCAAAAGAATTGGCGAAGTCGCACTTGCTTAGTAATTTTATTTAACGGACTGTAACGCCCCGTGTCGGGATCAAAGCATTTCAATAACATTTAAGTATAGCAATAACATTGTAAGGGGTGATCCACGAAATCGCATTTACGACTATAATAATAAAGTTAAATCTGTCGCACACGCGTGCGGAATTTAAAAAGAGATTCTACGGGAGCAGTGCCGCTTTTATTAAATTTTGAAGCCTGGAATGGCGCGAGCTTTATGGCAGCGCTCCACAGCAGCATACGGCTAGGCTACGCACGTGCACATTAGGTTCTGTTTGTATGAAAATGGCGGGATCGTCCACTGCGACCTACATACATGTTACCACTGCTGAGGCACATGCCTCCTCTCTGTGAGAGGGGGTGGGCCGTAATCCACCACGCAGGCCCGTGTCGTCAGCACAAGCGTAGGGGTCCACTAGGGCCGATGCCTGCCGGGGTCGCGGGAAGGTACTAATGGGTTACCGAGGCCCCTGGCAACATAAGCAACGGAAGGAATACGGGTGGGTTTTAGTCAGTAAGAGTCTGACACACCCTCCCGCTCCGCCTAGAGCGGGAGAAGTTATTTGATGATTTCCCACCCAGAAAAAAAAGGCCCGGTGCGCGTTGCTAGATGTCACATGTCTTCGAATGTTTTGGTTCTAGGACATGCCGGTTTCCTCACGATGTTTTTCTTTCATCGTTTTGAGAGCAGTGGTGATGAAATAATACGGCTACGCTGCACATGAATGCGACAGTAAAAGTAAAATTAAAAAAAAAAAAACCCGACACAATCAAAAGCCTCTAAAAAGTAAAAAAATAATATTTATTGGCCCTTTAAGTTTAATATAGGTTGTGGGTAATATTTTTATCCAAGTCGTCGCGGCGGGGGACGGCTAATGAAAATAGCTAAAAATAAGTTAACAGAAGCTATCCTTTCTACAATAGCATACATTCATTATTACTAGGTGTAAGCCTCGTCTGTTTGGCGTTTTCATTAGCCGTCCCCCCAAACCGTCTTTTTCGTCAGTGGTTAAAAAATAGTTCGCGCATCTATCGTGGCAAATATCTCCGTGCACATTCTGTGTAGCAGTGGACTTTCAACTTTATAAGATTGAATACACATAAACAAGCCTGTTAGAGTTATTTGTAGTGGAAAAGACAGATTGTTGATAACGTGAACACGTGAGCTTTGAATAAAATCGTGTATTTTCCTGGTGCGTTGTATCACGTACGTTTTGTTGTCAGGATCTTTGGAAAGATGACTTGTTATCTCCTTTTTACGCTCATTTCAAAAGTTGAACAGTTATTTTTCTTGGCTGTTTTCCTGACAATAGCGTCAATTTTAATATAATTATGAATGCTTATTAAATATTTCAAATAAAAATGCAGGGCAATTTTACACGTAGGGCCTAAAATTCCCACAAGAACCCTGAAAAGTACTGTTCGCTAAAAATGTATTGTTGTAACTTGCGTAGCTACTAAACTCGCAAGACATAGATACTTGTTAGATACAACAATCTCTCTTACGTACAAATATTTCGATATTACTTCATATTAGTAACTGTAAAAATAATAATGTCACCCTGACTTAGGTGCGTTAAGGAACCTCTGTTAATAATCTAGTCACATCTACAACAATTCAAATGTTCTTAAGGTTACCTACTAAATAACGTCCAGTATTTGGTATACCACCGTGTGCGGCATTAACGGTGGACAGCGAGCAATATCTCGACGGGACAGTTGTGCCACGCCACCGCGACAGTTTACGAGGTGCGAAGTACGAACGATTCACCTCCCAGATTTATGTCCCACTTGATTTGTGTCGGTGCACCGCTCAATACAATCACTAACTCAATCCGGCTATAAATTATACAGTTCAGAGGATATGCGGTTTTATGTTTTCAAACTATAAATAATGTTATTGAGATGGGGAAATATTTCGTTAGCAGTATAGCCGAACATATACCATTCAATGAAGATTGAAAGTGTTCTATATGTGTATGGACTGCCAAGGTACCTAGTGGACGTTTAGTAGGTCTACTTTTCATAACGGGGTACTTAATATTAATAGTTTCCAATATTAATTAGATGAGGAGAAACGTATAATAAGGTTGGCAAAACTTCAGTCATTATAAGAAGACAAGATGGCCCAGTGGTCTTTGCGCTCCGCAAATTGTTCCATTTACCAGTTTGAAACGTTTTCGTCTCCTTAATAAGAAGTTTGATTATAATTAAAGATAGAGTAGATGGAGTATACTTTTAAAAAGTTTCCGTGACGTGCAAACAGACTGTACATTAAGTTAAGATAAAGAAATTAATTTGGGGACAGTCCACAAGTATCTTCGTCACTGACTTTTATTAATGAGTCCGTTTTAAAATTCTGTGCAGTAGCGGCAGGCAGAAGAATATGATTGATATCAGAGAGTGCTTCAACAATTTGTATGGGCACTGTGCAACACTGTTTGCAGAAATGCAGCCGCTGTGAATTGGGCAATTTAGAGTTGCTCAAGGGAAGTCCAAAGAGAATGTTTCATAAACAATTTTTGGTTTAATTTTCATACCAGAGCGTACAAAAAGATCTTATTTTTCTAATAAAATCAGCTATTTCTAAAATGGAAATCTTTTTTGTTTTAACGCCTTGTTTTTTCAGGAAACTTAGGCTTAGGCTTAAAAAGGGAATATCGAACGTTAGATTTATGGCCGCAGAGCCGTCGGTGCCTCTCTATTTGTTAAACTTTCCGCACCACGGCTTACTCTGTTCTATGACTTTCATTGAAATGTTGTTGTTTCGATGTTATTTTTCAGTCACCTTGTTTGCTTAGTCTGTTTCTTTTTTGTTTTGCTTAGTTTTTCTTATTTAATATTTCATATTATGTAGGTACGAACAGGAGGGGCTTGTGGCTAAGTAATAAAAGCCACGCCGGTCGATCGATCAGGTTAAGCTAGGCTTACCGAGGTTGGTCCGTATATGGGTGACCATCTTTACATACCAAGACCCGGAAAACACGTTGAGCCGTTGGTCTCGGCTGTCATTCGTGGATCTTTGACAGTCGTAACGGGTTTTCAAAAGCCCGAAAGTCTAACAACCAGTCTTACCAAGGGGTATTGTATTACCCAGTAAATGGGTTGTGGATGTTAGATAGGCAGTCGCTCCATGGAAATACTGGTAGGTATTCAGCTGCATCCGGTTAGACTGGAAGCTGACCCCAAAATACATAGGTAGTTGGGAAAAGTCTTTATGAAAACATATTCATAAAGAATTTTCCTAACTTTGTGTTTGAAGTGAGAATGTTCATACATATATATGTATGAACATTCTCACTTCCACGTATCTCGTGACTCATACCTGGAAGTGAACATGATTTATTTCTATTTGCCTTGTTTTTCATATACCGGAACATAAACAGAAAAACAACTTCTCAATAAGTCTTAGGGGGGAAATTGATTCCGTTTCTCCTCTCGAAACGCCGTAACTTTGATCATTTCACCAATGATTACTGCGTAACTTGTAAATTAATGGTATTTTTGTAGGTGTTATGAATTATTTTAAGCGTGATGCGCCCGACTATTTTCTTTCACTCGGTGGTTTGGATAAACTAGAAGACAAAAGCGTCTTCTAGGTTTCGATGCGGTTCTGCTTAGGCTTTCGGTCGTAAATTTCGAAAGGTCTGACTGCCAAGCACATAGATTTAAATTTTTTCAGTGCATTTATTGAACATGGCTCCATATATTAGGGGAGCAGTAGGTACGTCTTGGGTTTAAAATATTGCTTCTGCAGCCTTATCATAATTTACTGAAGGGGGAATCTTACAATGTATACAGGCAAATACCATTAATCTTAATGCCAAACACACTGTTCGATACACAATACAATCAACACATTCTGTGTACATTTACGAATTTATTACCATCTTGTGTTTTACATCGGCAAAAAATTCGACAGTAGGTACTTGTTTATAAGTCTTCACTTTGGGAAACGTAATAAAAGGTTGGAAAGAGTACCGTGTAAAGTTAAAAAAAATAAATATAAATGACAAGTGTGTGCATTTATCTGACTAAATAGTATGTACATTTATTTTATAACTAAGGTGAGAACTTTGATTATTTATATCTAGATAGAGTGTCGCGCTGCAAAAGAACTAAACTGAATTGTTTTTGATTTTCTTTATTCTATTTTCTCTTCTACCCTTACACACAGTGTCTACATCTCTTTATCTACTTTCCTATCGCAGGTAAGCTGGAAGAGATATCTTTCAAAATAAGCATCACATTTGTACGTTTGTTTCTGTTCTATACTTTTTGTCTATATATTTATGTATATATGTGTGTACATAAATGATTAAATAGATGAATAAGTAAATAAAAGAAACAGACTGACTTTGTTATGCTGGTGTACGTGACAGCTACGTCTTGCTTTTTTTTTGGTGGGAGATTATCAAATAACTTCTCCCGCTCTAGGCGGAACGGCAGGGTGTGTCAGACTCTTACTGACTAAAACCCACCCGTATTCCTTCCTGTTGCCTGTGTTGCCAGGTGCCTTGGTAACCCTTTCGGACTTTCCTGCGACCCGGCAGGCATCGGCCCTAGTGGACCCCTACACTTGTGCTAACGACATCTCTTTGAGGCACGCGTGGAACACAACGCGCAGTCGACCCGGGCCTGGTCCTTATCGGACGGCGAGCTACCCATTGCTCACCGTCCACAAGCCCGCGCCTACGGTGGCCTCCCGCCTTATCCGACACAGGAACCACCCGAAGCTCGGACTGTCATTGTGTTATTCTAGTGTGCGTGCATTTTGCAGCCAACAGTGGGACGCAATATTTTTCGACGAGTTCACAGAATTGACTGTCTATTATATCTTTGGGTGAGAACTATCTTCAGCAGTAGATTACGAAATAGATATCTAGAGGCGTAATTGTTTAAATTTCGTAATGCCCCGGCCTAGGTTCGCCATATTTTATTAATATTTTTTTGGCTGACTTTCTCATCGACCTCGCCGCATGTTGTGTGAACGTTGATTATAAGTAACACAAATAGCTATCGCGGTGTCGCATCACGATGGGCGACGTGTTCGCTCGGAAAGATTGATGGCACGTAATGAAGCGAAGCGCCGCGGTGTCAAAAGTTCAAAACCGTGTAAAGTGGCGACAACATCGTTGGACCACAGTCTAAGTTTATACAGTCCGACAACGCGACAGTTTGGAGAAGAAAATAATGGCTGGTTTAATGTACCAAGCTTGCTTTGCTATTGTAACCCGAGATACAGTATTCAGGTTATCGTATTTCGTTTCAGTTAGGACTGTGTTCTTCTTAGTTATTATCCGTAGGCCAGCCTAATCTTAGGCCATTGTTGGACATAGGTTTTTCTCAAGTCTTCTTTCAGAATCTTGATATCTGTTTAGTATGAGTCATGCTTCAAAGTTTGGCCCAGAAGCTTTCCTGCAGGCTTAGCACGAGAACCATAGAGAAGCGTTTTGTCGACGGAAGAGTAGACAAAAATGACGTTTCCGTGTAGACAGTTGACAGTTTTCTACCGAGAAATGTAGGCAAGCGATCTCTATTCTACAGTAGAGTAGAATTAAAAAGCGTCGAGTTGTTTTTCATGCCAAAATGACTGTCTTAATATATGTATTAAAGCTGAAAAATCATGGTATGAAGATTTCATATTCACTAATTACACTGAGTTTGTGCTATAACTACATGTAGCTCTGTATGCCGTTGTAAGGTACGAACCTTTGCCTTTAAAATAAACGATTTTAGGCCTAACCATTATAGGGTTTGTAAACACTACTCACATATTCCGTGTGGTGCCGGACGTAAAGAATAGCACCATCCCATTTCTTCCCGTGGGTGTCGTAAAAGGCGACTAAGGGACTAGACTACTAGAGAATGGGCAGCAGCGTTCTCTATGCATTTTAACACCATACTGCGATCGCCATCCCGCCTGCCAAGCGTGGCGATTATGGCAAACCCTCCCTATTGGTGGAGGCCTATGTCCAGCAGTGAAATGATGGCTGGAATGATGATGGTGATGATGACTCACATATTATTAGGGTTCCAGAATCAATAAGGAACCCTTATAGTTTCGCCATGTCCGTCTATCTGTCCAAGCGTTAGCTCAAATACTCTTAGTACTGGAATACTGTAATTTGGCATGGATATGCATATTGATCACGCTGACAAAGTGTTAATAATAAAATCTTTAAAACAAAATTTTCACGTAAAGTTCACTTTTCGATTCAGGGATCCGTTTGCGTAATATTAGGTTTTAAAGTGCAAATGTTTGTAAGAGTCAAGTGCTGATAGAGAGAGAGATTGAAAAAATTCATAGCAGTATATACAAGGTGTCGTTTTGCATCCTCATCAAATTCAATTCAAGGAGGTAACTATGCTATATAGTACTATGCTGCTATTCTCGACACGAATCAATAATAAAATAAGTAGGTCATTTGTTTTTCTTTATAATTTTCTGAAATCTGCATGTCTGGGACACGCATGTTAAAACGCGGCCCGTGTGATTGCTGCGCTGTAACCGCCGCACTGTGACTGCCCTTTTACACACACACTACCGCATACGCAACGGGCATATTTTGTTCTGTGAAAGTGGTGTATTCTAAAATACTGTCAAACTTAAATAACTAAAAAAACAAATAAGTATTAATTATTGAGTAGGTATTGTAATTTTATTTGATTATATATGTCTTTCATAGCAGCCTCCTGAAATTTGACGAGGATGCTAAACGACACCTTGTATAATGAAATTGAAAGGAAAACTATCACAGCTAAGTGGGCTTTACAACTTAAAGAGTGAGTCGAGCAACTTAAATTTGCAGTTGGAGAACTGACCGTGGCATATATTGATGTATGGAAGAAAATGTTTTTCAACTACGATGTTACGTTTGTTTTTGGGATACATTCATTCCAACTTTTCAACTACGGAACCCTTCATGTTGCGTGGTCTGACACGCACTTGGCCGGTTTTTATTCGCAAAATTTAGAATGGACGATAGCCCAGTATAGATTGAGGTACTTCATGAATGTTTAAAAAATAAAGGTTTTGTGGGGAAACAAATGTCTTATTTGTTATTTATTACAGTTAGTGGAAAGGTAAGTAGTTTATGATATTGTTCGATGTTTTAAGGCTCCCACAGATAGGCGCGACGCGACACTAGTAGCACATTTTCTATGAAAACTTAATGTTAAGTGTCGCGCTGCCTGTCGCACTCGCGATATTGCACTAGTCTGCACGAGCCTTAAACTCCTTATATCCAATTGTATTCCGATTTTCATCTTTGAAGGGAAAATCATAAAGCGCGTTGAGTGATTTTTGGTAGTGGAAAATTTTATGGGTTCGCGTCACCGACATGCTAATGTTACCAGTAGGTATATCTTTAGCTTACCTATGCGCTTGGCCAGCAGTGAAAGCATATTTTAATGAATAATTTTAATTTACCTACAATTTATGAAATTAAAATGTTTGATACTACAATTAGGTAATTTGAAAATGAAAAGAAAACACTGTTTTTTCACAGTTTTAAGTTTTAACTTCTGCAGTCGGCAGCCCCATGACTGCTCTTTTTGTTTTTTTTATTTCTATAACATGGGGATGTCTTGTTTATTTGAAAAAGAAAACTCTAAATTATATTTAATGTGTCTCGGGTGCCCTCAAGTGCATGTTACGATCCATCTTCACGCTACAGCATTCATGTCAAGGATCGTTTATGATTTATAAATCGCAATTCTCTTGTGAAATGAAATTTATTGTTTGTATTACTGATTATCCTCGGCGCCCATATTTGTATAAGATTACTGCTGATGCGGGATGATTAATCGATTTGTCATCTCTGAGGTTTCTCGAGGATATACCTTAATTGATTTTAATATCAGTTTATGTCATAACATGTCTTTTTTATTTTGCTTATCGACTTCTCAACACCAAAATAAACCTTTTCATTTATCTTTAGAAGATACTAGTTGCCAAAAAAGGATAATTCCGATGTTTTTATAATTTTGCATTGAATGAAATCATACAATCGGAGGTTCCAGATCTCTATCCACATTTATTGATTTAAAGTAGGTACCTACAAAAGATGATACGTGCACGGGTTTGAGAACGTGTTCCGGTTTGCTAATTTTTATACGGAACACTGAAAAAGTCCTGAAGCAAAGAAAACCTCACTTATTACGAGTAGCAGATATCTAGTCTCATCTACTGATAGTTTTGCAAAGTCATTTATTAGTTTTTGTTACGGCATGGCACAGCATAATCAGCCTATAGTGTTCGAACTGCTGGGACACAGGCCACGCGCACACCACGCGGGCCCAGTGCGGGTTGGTAGATGGCACAAGTCTTCGAGTTTTGGTTCTAGGACACGCCGGTTCACATGGAGAACAGTGGCGATGAAATTTTTTACGCAAAGTAAATTGCCTGCCTGGGTTCGAACCCACGATCTACAACTCGTAAGTCAGGGCCGTTACCACTGGGCCACCGCTGCTCTTCCCTGGGCCACCACTGCTCTTACTAGGCCACCACTGCTCTTCTGGGTCACCACTGCTCTTACTGGACCACCACTGCTCTTCTGGGTCACCATTGCTCTTACTGGACCACCACTGCTCTTCTGGGTCACCACTGCTCTTAATGGGCCACCACTGCTCTTCTGGGTCACCACTGCTCTTACTGGGCCACCACTGCTCTTCTGGGTCACCACTGCTCTTAATGGGCCACCACTGCTCTTCTGGGTTACCACTGCTCTTACTGGGCCACCACTGCTCTTCTGGGTCACCACTGCTCTTACTGGACCACCACTGCTCTTCTGGGTCACCACTGCTCTTACTGGGCCACCACTGCTCTTACTGGGCCACCACTGCTCTTCTGGGTCACCACTTCTCTTACTGGACCACCACTGCTCTTCTGGGTCACCACTGCTCTTACTGGGCCACCACTGCTCTTCTGGGTCACCACTGCTCTTACTGGGCCACCACTGCTCTTCTGGGTCACCACTGCTCTTACTGGGCCACCACTGCTCTTCTGGGTCACCACTGCTCTTACTGGGCCACCACTGCTCTTCTGGGTCACCACTGCTCTTACTGGGCCACCACTGCTCTTCTGGGTCACCACTGCTCTTACTGGGCCACCACTGCTCTTCTGGGTCACCACTGCTCTTACTGGGCCACCACTGCTCTTCTGGGTCACCACTGCTCTTACTGGGCCACCACTGCTCTTCTGGGTCACCACTGCTCTTACTGGACCACCACTGCTCTTCTGGGTCACCACTGCTCTTACTGGGCCACCACTGCTCTTCTGAGTCACCACTGCTCTTACTGGGCCACCACTGCTCTTCTGGGTCACCACTGCTCTTACTGGGCCACCACTGCTCTTCTGGGTCACCACTGCTCTTACTGGACCACCGCTGCTCTTAATGGGTCACCACTGCTCTTCCTGGGCCACCACTGCTCTTCTGGGTCACCACTGCTCTTACTGGGCCACCACTGCTCTTCTGGGTCACCACTGCTCTTACTGGACTACCACTGCTCTTCTGGGTCACCACTGCTCTTCTGGGTCACCACTGCTCTTACTGGACTACCACTGCTCTTCTGGGTCACCACTGCTCTTACTGGGCCACCACGGCTCTTCTGGGTCACCACTGCTCTTACTGGGCCACCGCTGCTCTTAATGGGTCACCACTGCTCTTCCTGGGCCACCACTGCTCTTCGGGTCACCACTACTCTTTGGGCCACCACTGCTCTACTGGGTCACCACTGCTCTTACTGGGCCATCACTGCTCTTCTGGGTCACCACTGCTCTTACTGGGCCACCACTGCTCTTTTGGGCCACCACTGCTCTTTGTTACGGAATCAGACAAAATACTATAGGTAAGATACTCAAAAAGTAAATTGCCCAAACACGTGTCAAATTGGCTACTTCAGCCAGATCTAATGACACGGTTTAATTGTATCTTTAACTACCATCTAATGGGACATCCATCCTATTTTATTTGCTCGTCATAAAACTGGCAGCTACCCCGCGATAATTTGTGTTGCTCAGACGAACCCTGTATCAATTAAAGCAGTTACGAGGGCAAAGGGAACCGTAAACTCCAACCAAAAATGAGCCTCTAAACCTGACCTAGGTTTAGAGGCTTAATATATGTAAGTACGAAATAATTAACTTTGTCATATCTTAAAATCTCTAATGTTGAAGGTTCTGCGACAATCGTTAAGAAGTTTGCATTAGCGGTCAGAAGCATCACTGCCAAAAGTAATGTGTGTTTAATTTCCGGGTCGACTACATAATCAGCCTATAATGTTCCCACTGCTGGGACTCAGGCCTCCTCTCTGTGAGAGGGAGTGGGCCGTAATCCACCACGCGGGCCCAGTGCGGGTTGACTAAGTTACTCGAAATGCATGTGGATTTGTTTGGACATAAGTATTTTTATACCGTTAAAGTGTACTTAGTAATGTTAATGTATTTCTTTAATACTTTAAGCACATCAATTTACAGAGGCGGGCTTAATGCCATAGGCATTTTCTACCAGTCAACCTTCGGGTGATGCAAAGTCAAAGTCAAATTATTTATTTCAAATAGGCCCATAAGGGGCACTTTTGAACCTCAAAATTTACAAAAAAATAGAATTGATTCTAGTCGCCCCTTCCAAAAGTTAGTTTCGTATGGAGAAGAATGGGCAAGAAACTCCACCGTTTCACGATGCTGAGACAAGCAGTGGAAGGTGCAATAACGATAATTGTGGAATAAATACTTATTTATTTATTTAAATATAAGGATATACATATACCTATTAGGATTCGTATCGTTACATAACTTCATGACAAATACAGGTAGGTAAAACGTCAGTATTATATCAAAATATTCGCTTGCCACATACTTAAATTGAAGTCTTCATTAATATCTCCATCAGATACAAATTAGGCATGTTGCATAAAATAAAAATAAAATGTTGTATAACTGTTGTAATTTCGATTCACTTAGATTAACGATACCTACGCCAAAACGTTCGTGCTAGGCCTTCAAAAAGCTGAATGGTGCTTGTACAAACTTTGGGATTTAAAGCCCAAAAGAAGTGCTTTAAATCCCAAAAGAAGAGATACTTGTTTTAAGGCGATACCAAAATAAATTGGGGACTTTTTCATAACCAATTATTTCACTATTACAGAATGTATGGATAAAATTTTTGGGTATATGTATAATATTGACTATTTGATTAATACTCTGACTGAAGGAAAACGCAATTAAGTTTAATTGCAAAATTGCATTCAAAATGCGTGTTAGGTAATTGAGAATTCTGGCTGAAAATATTTTTGATACTTATATAACTTAATTTATAAAAAAAATGTATATTTTCTCATAAGTTGTTTTATTTTGGTTCCAGCGCATTGTTACGCTCTCTTTTGTCGCATGTGGAAGTAATTGACTCTGTCACTTTCTTATGCCCGTTCAGTTCGCTATGATTTATTTTTTACGTACCACCTTACTTAACACTCTTTCCTTATTCGAGCACGTTCTTAAGCCGACTTGAGTACGTCGTCAGCGGCACGTGCCACGTCAATAATGACATGCAAAGGTTAACACTAAAGGGAGCAGCCGGTTCCTATAAACATGCACTTGTTACTTACATTCACTTTCGAAAACCTTTCTTATTTGTGGAGCAACAGTATCATGTGAATTAAGTGTGCGGCCTGTCAGGTTCGTTACGGATTTTATTTTATTTTGCTCCCGATGTATATTGACCCGCGACAAAAAAAGCGAACTAACTTTAAGGTACTTGTTCCATCGCCGATGAGAAATCTATTAGCTATCAACGATTTTCTCGCTTAAGAAACGTACAAACGATTGTAGGTCCCATGTAAAAACAGATACAAATTGATCGCTGTTCGCTGACTATTCACACTGCCGGCGAGTACTCGTTTGTCGCAGCGACAAGAGCAATCAAAAAGAGTACTTGCTCAGCGGGCAGAACACTCGCTGAGAGACTCAGGCTTGGTAAACATACGCGTACTAGCGAGTAATCGCTCATCGTCGTCGCAAACTTGCTGCTCTTTGCTCGCTAACTCTTTTTTAGTTGTTGGCTTACTCGCCTCTCGTTAATCGCCGGCATCGGGAGAGATGCCTTAACGTTCTGTATATCTAACATGGCAACTTTTTGACTTTAAAACCAGCGCTATCATGAAGTGTCTAGTTATATAATAGGTCCTAGCATTTGCCCTGATGCCCTCTCGTTGCGTGTCTAATCCATCTGTCAAGTAGTCAAAATCCATTAAGACGTTATCGTCTTGTTATCTGTAATATTCAAGTACACCTCAATGCTTTTAATGTTACAGTTAGTTCTTATTTATGTTTTGGTGTTAATTCGGACAGCTGTTAGATATATTTTTTACAGTGCTCGTTTAATAGACTGATTGATTGACGACTTGATTGCTGATAAGACGGTAGGTACTAAAGAGTAAACAAGAGATTTTATTAAGTGCGACAAGGTATCTTTGCTCGGTATAATTTCTCCTTTGTTCTACATAGTTGGCGATAATTCTGCCCGATAAAATGCTTGTTCAGTTCAGTGGTCCCAGAAAGCTAAATTACTTGGATCTACTTATGGCATGAAACGTATTCTTACTATCTTTAATTTGCTTTCTCGTCTGTAAGTGTAAGTACCCTTTTCTAATATTCTTTGTTCCTTCTTGGAAATTCTTTTCTCCAATATGATTTCCTTTTGTTACGGCTCTACGAAGCGAGGTAAATAATGAGGAGCGGGGCGTCAGGATATATACTAATAATCTTATTTCTGTGCAACTTTTCTTATTAGAAGTTTGTTTGGAAATTGAGAGTTGGAGATGCAATCCTCCGATTTCACCGTCGGATGCTCCCCTGCATTGCTATTTTATTTGTAGCGAGTCGTTCCGGCGACCTGCGAGTGCCTGCAACCGTTTCAAGTTTCAAAGCGTTGCTTCACCTCGTCTATGAGGTACCTACTCTATTAACACGGACATAGATACATTCTGCATTTGTTCCCATTCGACTCGGAAGGTGAAAACATTTTGGTGTGTTTTTTAGTAAAAATACACCAGAATGTTTTCACCTTCCAAGCGAGAGCTTAAAAACTGTGTACAAACCTAGTGGTTTGTACATAGTTTTCAAGCTCTCCACTATTCCATGTCGCGATGTAAGGAACTAAGATGAAATTCTGGGTTCTTAGAATACATATGAGAAAAAGTATCACGAAAAGGATGTTTTAATTGGTCAAGGACGGCTATTGAGACACTATTGGTTTTCTATTGTTTGACACCGAATCGCTGTCAGTTAATGTAAAAAAAAAATGTGCGTTGGAACATCGAACCCGGATCAACTGCTTGGAAAGCAACTATACTAACCATTACACCGCAAACGCCGTCGACTTTAATGATTTCAGATGTTTTTGTCTACACAATTGTTTCTATACGTTTACAATGTCAATACTTACATAATGTTCGATTTTATTGTAAGTGAATTATAAATAGACATCTCAATACAAGTGTCTGAGTAAACACGGCTACATATCAAGCTATCAATTCCAGTTTAAGCTGATCTCGTATTGTATAGGACTTCCGTACAATGAGAGGTCAGATTAAACTGGAAATTATAGCTTGATATGTAGTAGTGTGTACAAACATTTTAAATAAAAACAGTAACTACGGGTTTTGTCTACTTTTGAAAAGTCCAGGAAAAGCTTAAAAATAGAAAGAAATGGAATTTACTTAAGTACGTACTTACGTTAGCTAATTGGTAACCTATAAACAAAGTAGGTATCTACACCGCTGCATAAATTAAAAAGAGTTTTGAGAGATTGTAATAAAATGATATATATACAGGGCCGGATTTAGAGGTGTGGCGACCCTGGGGCAACCAAGTTTTGGAACAGACGAATATTTTTGATGTATAATATCTTTCCTCTCGCTGTCTATGGGAGTGATTTCGTGAAAAGGGACGGAAGTGTGTAGACAGGAAGTGACCGCTTGAGCATGGAATAAGCAGTGCCGGATTAACCACGTAGCAAGAGTAGCAATGGCTACGGGCCCTGCGCAAAACGAGGCCCCGCGTATCCATACCCGCCTACCTTCGTCTGTGCGTAATGTTAATGTAATCTTATTATGGACGTGCTATATTAAATTTATTTGATGTCACAAAGACGTGAAACGTAACACCTTTTCCGAGAAAGAATTTCAAACGGTAAACGCACAAGTTCTACAAAAATTCGCTCGTATAAATGTATAGAATTTGAATCGGCCCGATAATCGGCTCTACAAAAAGTTTGACGTGTGCGAGCACCCTTACTCGACACTCAGTGTGGATGCGTAGCAGAATTGAAATGGCTCGAATCAAAATGTGGAAATTGTCTATTTATTTGTAAGACTTACAGTCTTCATTATTTTTATTATAATTTAGTAATTATATACGAAAAATGTATTTTCTTTTACCCTATTTTTTACCACTTAATACTTAAGAACCAGAAGCAGATCAAGGGCCCCTCGATAGAATTTGCTACGGGCCCCGCGCTTTCTTACTCCGGCAATGGGGATAAGTAAGTACTTTTGAATAGCATGGAATTAGTGTACTCATGGAATTATTAAGTACTATATAGGTTGTAAATACAGGGGACCACTGGTCGAATTTCGACCAGTGGACGACCACTAGTAATGAATAATTATTCGAATAAATATTTCAGGATTTTGCTTTTTAAATTCAGAGGTTAATTTCTGTCGCTGCTCAGTTGCTTATTATCACGATGAGATGTCAGATGTTACACATCTTAAGCATTCGCTTACTGTAGGTAAGGCTTGCTCGATTTTTTCACAGTTTTCAATAATTAATAAAAAGGGTGGATCTTTGAGACGGGCAGTAAATAAGTACCTTAACCGTTGTACCTACAGGAAATCGGTCTAAAAATTTGAGAAAATGAAAACAGGTGCCTTGTGAATGTGTACAAGTGTTTTCCTCTTTTATGGAGAAAAAGGATGCAAGTTTTTTTTTACAACTAAAAAAAACAAATTTTGGAGCCCCTTCCTTGTCGAGGCTCAGGACTAGAGCCCCTGTTGCCCTGCCACACCTACTAAAGATTGTAGACTAAAGACCCTAGTGTATTTGGTCTTCTTTTTTCGTTTCGACGGTATATAAGACGGTTATAGGTATGTTATACTTTTTGTACAGTAAACGACATGCATTAATATTAGCCTGACTAATTGTATAATTAGTTATGTAAATGGAAGACATATTTATTTTCTGACGTGTAATATTTATGACTGTAACGAATACCGACATTGATGTGCAAAGAAATCGTTATCATTGACAGTTCAAGTTTTTAAGCATTCTTGTATACCAATTCATTTGTGGTCGGGGCAACAGGTCTTTTTCTTCCATACTTCTGTATTAGTCGTCATCTCGGTAGTCACTCCCTTTCGAGCCACATCATCTTTCTTAAAGTCTATCCATGCTTTCTTTGGTTTTCCCCTACTCCTGATGACATTTCCCTCATTCCTCCGCATCACATGCCCATACCATGACAACCGATTTCCACACAACTTTTCAGTTACCGGTGTCACTTTCAGAGTTCCTCTTATATAATCATTTCTTATTCTATTCATTCGCGTAACACCACACACGTATCGCCAATAAAAATATTTTTACTTTACTTCGAGAATTTTATTAAATTGATTCCACAAGACCGATAAAAATTGAAAACACTTCGATATCAAATTTTGATATTTTGTGAAGGTAGGTAGGTAGTTTATATAGTCTAAAAGTTGGTTCCCCACCTTATTGGTCCCGAAGTATTCTTAAAAGACGTCAACTTTGGAAAAGCTTTGTATCTTTCCTTGACGTCTTTTGATAATGTAGGTATAGGGTAGGGCTCAGTACATACATACATAATCAGCCTATAATGTCCCCACTGCTGGGACACAGCCCTCCTCCCTGTGAGAGGGAGTGGGCCGTAATCCACCACGCGGGCCCAGTGCGGGTTGGTAGATGTCAAATGTCTTCGAGTTTTTGGTTCTAGAACATGTCGGTTTCCTCACGATGTTTTCCTTCACCTTTTTGAGAGCAGTGGTGATGAAATAATTTACACAAAGTTAAGCACCTGCCTGGGTTCGAACTTACGACCTACAACTCGTAAGTCGCGGCCATTACCAATGGGCCACCACTGCTCTAGGGCTCAGGGATACTTTAAGTAGTCTTAGGTTTTCTGTAATTTTGTAATTTCATCCATGTGAAAGATTTCTTAAGGTGGACCCGCAATGGTAACAGCGAAATAAAAATTTCTTGCGTTTTTTGCAATTTGCAGGTCAGTGTCAGAATGTATTTTGATCAAATTATGATTCGCGTTCATAACACAATTACAAATCAAAATCAATCAAAATCAAAAGTCATTTATTCAAACTAGGCTGAGAATCAGCACTTTTCGAACGTCAAAATTACATAAGACAGTCCCCCAAAAACGACCACTTCCTAGTGCTTTAGCTGGGAAGAAGAAGTGGCGCAACAAACTCCCCAGCAGCACACCTGTTTAGTTAAACTTGATTCTATACAAATCGTGTGCAAAGTAATTAACACTACGAAACACAAAACATTAAATTAAATTACTTGCCATATGTCAGCTAGCACACGCCAATATACCAACAAAACAATAAAAACTGTACTCAAGCAGAAATAAAAATTACAACATAAAAACGTAAACAGAACTTAATACCTAAATAAAAGCCTCCAGGCATAAAGGGCGTGCCAGCTTACATAAGGCTATAGCTGTAACTCGAAGTTAGAAATAATAAACTAGCCCCGTCGAAGTAAAATAAATAAACAGTTAATTACTAATAACAATAATAAAACCATGGTCAGTAAGACGACCAGTCACCACAAGCAGCACCCGTTAACGCTCATTAATACACCCCTCTAAGTGAGATTTGTTCCATAGGAGATTTGTTCTTATGGAACAAATCTAACTAAGAGAGATTGCGGATCCACCTTAAGTAGGTACCTATATTATGTAAAGCTTGCGTTTCAGGATTACGTTTTCTAAAATAGAATTCTTTAGATACAGAAAATTGTCTGTGAGTCTGCGACCCTGTTTAGCTTTTTTCAGATTACATAGCGAGCGCTCTTTATAAATGGGTGCGATCGAATTGGTCTTTAAGATCTTGTATTAATAATATGGGTGATAATACTCGTATAACTTATTTTATCTACTCTCATGTCGTAAAATGAGAATTTTTAATTTCAAACCGGGTCTAATATTGACAATTATTAATTATTTATTATTCATTATTTTTTCAAATGGAATGCGTATGCGGGGCCCGCCATTTTTATAGCATTACAAAAAGTTTTCATTCCAATTTTTACTTGTTTGTGGCAGCGCCCGCTTTAGAATAATTATTACGAGCAATAAACGATTTCTTACTCTTTTAACTTCGATCTTTTATTTAGTAGGTTCAATGTGTGCGAGTAAATAAAGTAGTGTATAAAAATGCATATAACTACGTATTAAAACGCACGTGTAATACTTTTATTCACTCGTGTTTTAATACCCTCATTATGCAACAGTTTCATAAAGTACTATTAATACAACTGGTATTAATCTTATAACCATAACTATTTTGACCATATTAGATATATTATGATAATATTCATGAAAATGTGGCGTGTAATTATTTTTATTTGACATTCCTGTTATCTTGTAAACAAGTTATTAAAACTGGACCTAAATTGGCACAACCTGTATATCTCGTTATTCGGAACCGGGTCTCGAGAAGCCAAAACCGAAATTCGAGTATTTTTACTTATTACAGTTTTTCTGATATTTATGTAAGTATGAAATATAAATTTTAAAAATTATGGACTCAGTAATAACTATGTAATTAAGGAAAGTTTTTATTGAACCATAAAATATGAGTCTTGTTGATACTCGTTTAAGTGTACGGTTGACTGCCCCGGTCTCGTGGTTGCAAACGCGACTGCTGAGCGTGGGGTCCTGGGTTCGATTCCTGGGTCGGGCAGTGTTATTGGGTTTTTCCATTAGGATATTTTTAGTAGCAGGCTGGAGTTTGGAAGTTGGCGGTGTGATAACCCCCGTGCCTTGGAAAGCACGTTAAGCCGAAGCCCTGCGCGTGATCTCTCTCCGGTCGTGTCGGATTGCTGTCCCATCGGACTATGAGAGGGAGGGAAGAGAGTGCATCTGTGTCTGCGCACACACTCGTACTATAATATCTCCTGCGCCGAAGGCTGGTCTCCGCTGGGATTGGTCGCCATGGCCGAAATTCGGTCTGAAGTACTATTGTTAGTAAGTGTACGGTTACAGTTAAGGCGCTGACAAGACCAAAATAGGCCTCTCTTAAGAAAAAAAATTGCCAAATCTGTATAGTTTGTGGTAGCGGAAAAAATATATTTTAATTTTGAACATATTTATTTCCCAGAACTTCCAGAACCAAAACACGTTTTGAAAAAAATATCGATACAAACTAACGTTAAACTAACCTCTTACCTTGAGTTCTAATCCAAAATATCTGTATTAAATAACAACACATTACGTATTTAATTACTAACAAGAACGTCTTATTTGAATGCAGAACTTGGTTGTTTTTTTTTCGATTACTCAACTCAATTTTGAGTAAATAGATAATTGCTTCATATTTTGCAATAAATAACAAGCGTTGTGTCATCGCGCTTCTCTTTCTTTTCTATGCAATCTGACAGTGTCCACGGTTTAGGTGTTGTCAGCGTCTTAAGTATCGATTTGATCTAAAGGGACACAAGTGTGGATGTTTTATCGAGCCCCTCTTCGTTCAGGGAAATTCGGCAATAGTGCCATTAGGCTGAACTAAACGCATAACAAATATCTGTTACGGTGTCCTGTAACGGAGGGAGTAGAGGGATCCCGTGATAGGGAAGTTCATCGAACTTATTATTACGCCTTCGAGACGCATTTTATTATCACGAGCAATAAACTTTCAATGATAACGGCGATGAATGGCATTAGGAATCAATTATACAATGATTTATAGTGGGCAAATGTAAACTTGTAAAACGTTTTTGGTTTTTATTGCCAATAACGTTGGTTTACTTTGTTACAAACAGTGCGAATTCTGGGGTGAGAATCGATTGGAACGTTCTATTGGAGTTTAGTGACTGTGACTAAAAATAGATAAAACCTAGCTAATACCTAATCTATAAAAAAAAAGAGATCATGATCCATGCATTACGTCACATCACAAATGCTATAATACATAATCAGCCTAATTGTTCCCACTGCTGGGACACAGGCCTCCTCTCTGTGAGAGGGAGTGGGCTGTAATCAACCACGAGGGCCCAGTGCAGGTTGGTAAATGCTATATGCTATATGATTTTATTTCTGTAAGTAGGTTAAGAAAAAAAAACGGAGAAGTGCGAGTTAAACTCGCGTGGTGAGGGTTCCGTACAATTAATATGTTATTATTCCAAGATATTTGAGATAATTATGTCACACGGTACAGAACTTTTTTTTTAAATATTCTTTTTTGCCCCCAAAAGTGACCCTCATATTCATTAATTTACGTTACACGTCCGTGTTTGGGTTCGAGAAATTCATACGTGTACCAAATTTCAACTTTATCGGTCCGGTAGATTAGACAGAGACACACTCGAGTGATCCTATAAGGGTTCAGTTTTTTCCTTTTAAGGTACGGAACCCAAAAAACATCATGGAATACATTAGGTAAGATATAAACGAGTATTTGTATACTTTTGTTATTGTACTCAAATAATGTGTTTGTATCTTTAAGTACCTAATGTTGGGCACGCCACAATTGCGGCGATTGCGATAAGTCCTCTCTTTGAGGAGTGGCTAGAGAGGCCCCACGGCGTCCTCACCTTCCTCCTGACGCAGGTCCTCACCGGACACGGCACCTTCGGGAGGTTCCTGTGTCGGATACGGCGGGAGGAAACCTCCGGGTGTCACCACTGTGTGGATCGCCCGGAGGACACGGTGGAGCATACGTTGGAGGTTTGCCCGGCTTGGGCAGGACACCGCCGTGTCCTCGTGGAGGTGATCGGCGGCAGAGATCTCTCGCGTCCGGCCCTGGTTCAGGCCATGGTACGAAGCGAAAGGGCATGGGCAGCCGCCACCTCCTTCTGCAAAGCAGTAATGCTCGCGAAGGAGGCGGCGGAACGGTTGAGGAAAAGGCAAATTTCGCGCCCTCTCGCCCCTAGCCGCCACAGGAGACGCCCTGGGCGTCGGGAATCCCAGGCGGATTTCTGGCCACCGTAGGCGCGGGCTTGCGGTCCACTAGGGCCGACGCCTGCCGCGGTCGCGGAAAGGTACCAAAGGGTTACCGAAGGCCCTGGCAACACAGGCAACGGAAGGAATACGGTTGGGTTTTAGTCAGTAAGAGTCTGACACAAGATTATTAGATATTTGACGATTTCCCACCCAAAATTATTTGCACATTTGTTTCATTACCACGGATATGATTATTACCTTCAGCCATAATTTGTAGAAATGTAAATAAAATACAGCCTGGTGACAGACGGACGGACAGCGGAGTTTTACTAATAGGGTCCCGTTTTACCCTTTGGGTACGGAACCCTCAAAAAGATATCAGTGAACTTTCATATTTACATAACATCACGCATTGTTTCCCCGAAGGGTTGGGCAGAGGTGTACCTGTACACCCACATTTCGCCAGTTATGTTTTAAGTCCCATGTAATAGGGGCGACCCTATTGCCATCAACCAGGCACAAATCCAGACTCCGGGCTGCCACTGAGAAATTCCAGATAGAAAAATCCAATAACACTGCCCGACCCGGGAATCGAACCCAGTACCTCATGCTCATGATATATTAGTGTGATAATAAAGTATGTGAAAACTACTTTTATACAGGAGAAGATTTTTTAGGAGGTAATCAGGTGCATAAAACTGAACAACTTTCCCCAAGGAACATAGGTCGAATTCTAAAAAATAAAACTCACCTACTCATACAAACAAAAAAAGTGACCAGTGACTTTGTATGAATAGTAGATTTTCATTTTTAAAATTTCGACCATGTTCCTCGGGGAAAGTTGTCCAGTTTTATGCACCTCCTAAAATCCTAGAACTCTTTTTAAAACTTATCCTGTATAGCTACATAAATCGCGTAAAACGTTACGCGGCTCTGAAGTACGCTACACCCTGCGCCACGCCTCACCCCCGTTGACATATGAATTCGTTACTGCGCAGCGATTCGCCTAATGTTCCGAGCCGCCAAAAAATTAGAATCGGGGTGTCATCATCTGCCCAGCCTTTTCCCAACTATGTTGAGGTCGGCTTCCAGTCTAACCGGATGCAGCTGAATACCAGTATTTTACATGCAGCGACTGCCTATCTGACCTCCAGAATCCAGTAACTGGGTAACACGATACCCCTTGGTAAGACTGGTTGTCAGACTTTCGGGCTTTTGACTACCCGTAACGACTGTAAACATTTACAAATTTTCCGAGGCACGGAGGGGGGGTCTTGGTATGTAAAGACGGTCACCCATCTACGGACCAACCGCGGCAAGCGATCGACCCGTGCGGCTGTTAATACTTAACCACAAGCCCCTCCTAAATTAGAATCGGGGTGTACCACATAATTATTCCGAACTTCTTATTTTGCCTTCTTTCTTTTGATCATAAAAAATATTGCACGGTGAACAGATTGTGTTTTGGTTATTTTTACGACTAATAATATCCGTGGTTACGATCGTAAGATTGGCACATTACATAACAAAGTCCTTTTCTGTAATAAGATGGCAATGTTAGTACCGCCGAGTATGTGAACATCTCGTAAATAAAGACAAATAAAAATGTACTGAATTAACTAGAATTGTACCTAACGGTACTTTAGCGTAAATAATTATGTCAAAGTTGCCGTTACAATGGTACATAATATAACATCAAGAGTATATTCCCTGTAGGTTTAAGCAGATACCTGGTACACCTACGTTTCGCCAGTTATATTTAGGTCCCATGGTTCAGGTTCAAAATGAGTGATGTAAACAATATTTTGTAACCATAATACGTTGATTTAAAAGAGTGTTCGTGGAGTTTCTTGCCCGTTCTTCTCAATAGGTACCTACTACGCTTTGGAATGGGCAACTAGCTTCATATTTCTGACTAACCTAGTCCTTGACAATTCAAAAGTGGTTTATTTGAAATAAATGCTTTGAGTTTGAGTTTGAATGGAATAGGGGGCGAGCCTATTGCCATCAACCGGGCACAAATCCAGACTCTGAGCTGCTGCTGATAAATCCCAGATGGAAAACCCAATAACAATTTGTCCGACTCGGGAATCAAACCCACCCTCATGCTTAGCAGTAAGCTCACTTGCGATCACTAGACCAACGAGACCATCAGACCTTTAAAACTGTGTTAAGTATTACATACTTGACACTTTGCTTAAGTGCTTAAACATGTGCAGTTTCAGATAGGATCAAACGAGTTAAGGCTTCCGCAGACAGGCGCGACGTGACTCTTATAGAACAATTTCCGTGAATTTTTCATATAAATTGTTCGTTTCGTATAAATTGTGTAATTGTTGTTTATTCTTAATATTGTTGTTGTATAATACTTTTATTGTTGTAATTGTTCTACTAGTGTCGCGTCACGCCGGTCTGCAGGAGCCTTCATCAGACATGTAGGTATACAAAACATATTCCGTTTTCTATTAAATTATTGCAGAATAAAAGTGACAGCCAAAACGTGCGTTGGCCGGGAATCGAACCCGGATCAACTGCTTGGAAGGCAACTATGCTGACCATTACACCACCAACGCAGCTGAAAGAAGGCTCTATTTACATCGTCTGATACAAATATTCACCTATTTGTACCAACCATAAAAATGTACTTTCTATAGTAAACCACCGCCATTTAATTCGTGTAGACCATTTTAAACATTAGCTGGCTAAACGCAGAGTTCAAATTACAGAACGCAATAAATTGCATAATTTTTACTTCGCTACAAAAACTTGACAGGTACTGATTCATCTGTTTAGATATGTTTTGTAGAACTATTCTAGTTGGCATTCTGATTCTTTTGTTGCAGAATCTATTCCAAGAGAAATTGATTTAAAAACTAGGTATTAGCATACTTAAATCCTGGTATTGCAACAAAGTAAAACGTGAAGTTCCTGCCGTGTAATTATTATATTTAATGGAACCGTAAGTTTAAAATTCAAAGAAAATTTACTTTTATTGAAAAAGTGTTTGAGCTAGAGATAATAGTAATAATAATAAAAGCTGGCAACACTGGCCATCCGGCCCCGAGCCGGGTCCCCGCTGCCGGTGGTTGTGTGCAGCGCATGATATGGACTCAGTCTATGAACGAGAACGTCATGCGCGCATATTACGGGTCTACAGAGGGGGGGAACTAACCTCACTGCGTACCGTGTTAAGATGCTGTCTCTGTTTCAGGAACTAGAGCCAACCGTCAACGTCTCGGCCCAACGATTATCGGATCAGGTGCGGGTCATCCAACGTAATCGTAGGTTGGACGATGCCGCACTTGATAGGCTGCGTTCAGAGGTACTGAGCAACCATATCATCTCGACTCCGGCACAAACCGCGGCACATACCCCAATTATCGATGTAATCACCGCCGCGGTCCAATCACGTTGTTGAAGAGGAGGATGATAGGGTTGCCACAGTAAGTAGCCAGTGCAACGGTACGAGTACGTCCGATTGAGGAGCGCACTGGAGGATGCGTTTCGCGAATATAGGTCCACTCTAACCGAACTTAGACTCCGACTACCACGCCTACCCATGCACAAGAAAAATAGGGCACTGGTGTATGCCTTGTACTCACAGCTTAAGGTTTTTTTCGAGAGCAGCGAGGATCTTGTTGATACACACTCGATTCTGTATTGCGCGGCTGTTGCGGCATGTCGTTTAGCGAATGCCACGTTTCCAAACTTTGACGAAGCTACTCGACCAAAACCAGCCGTACCAGCCTGGCAATGCAGGATTGAGCTTCATATTGATGGGGCCAGGCAGTGAACGGAAAAAATCCGTTCACTGGGACTAGGGTACTCATCGGCAAACTATACTGCTTCAGGGAGGGCAATACACGACCACGTGTGATGCGCTTTGTAAGGCGGGCATTCTTGGGGACTGGAATTAGCTCTCGAGAATACATGTCCCTTATCACAGAGCGCATCGACTTCCTCAAGCAGAAAGTTTGTGCATGGGCGAGCCGTATTCGGCGATATAAGGGGCGGGTTGATCGATACACACAAAATCACATGTTCCAGAGCGATGAGAGGTGGGTATATAGAGCTTGGGAGCGACCTAAACAAAACGAGACAGACGTGTGCCACCCGGATGATGCCACCACGACTGCGTTCTGGCTCAGCATCTGGTCGGTGCCCGTCTGCCATGCTGAGGCTTACTGGATGCGGGATGTCGAGCGAGTGTGTGAAACTATACCAGAAATGGAAGTAGTCATTATCACGCCATCAGATATAGCTAGAGCGCTCCGTCCGTTACCGAATTGGAAATCACCGGGACCGGACGGACTGCACAACTTTTGGCTGAAATGGCTAACTAGTTCACACACTTGCCTGACACACCTGACTGGAACTGAGATCAGTTCCAGTCATCCTTAGAGTCTGGGTCGCTACCGCAGGTTCTGACGACAGGCATTACTCACCTACTCCATAAGTCAGATATTCCCACGGAACCCAAGAATTATAGACCGATCACGTGTTTGTCGACGGTCTACAAAATTCTTACATCCATTTTGAGAGACAGTAATTCCATTGTGTCTGCCTCTCAAAATGGATGTAGGAACGGGTACCGTGGCACCAAGGAGCTACTTCTCATCGACATGGCCATTAGCCAACTGGTTCATCGATCCCGCAAGGATCTGTCGACTTGCTGGATAGATTATAAGAAGGCCTACGACTCGGTGCCACATACATGGGTCATGAGGGTGCTGGAGTTGTACAAAATGGATACGACTCTACGCACCTTCCTTGAATCGTGTATGGGGCAATGGAGGACAGTCCTTCGACAGATCCAGGGGAATGATGAGCCTGTATGGATTAAACGGGGAATATTTCAGGGCGACAGTTTAAGTCCACTTTGGTCCTGCGTAGCCCTGAATCCTCTAAGCACGCTGCTGGAGGATTCAAGTCTAGGCTATCGGTTGAAGAGAGTTGGTCAGGATATCTCACCTCCTCTACATGGATGACTTGAAAATCTTTGCCCCCAACAAATTGCAACTGATGGAGCTACTGAAGGTAACTGAAACTTTCAGTAGCACCATCAGAATGGAGTTTGGTGTGGACAAATGTGCAGTCATGATTGTGAAGCGAGGGGAGATAATGGAATCCGAGGGAATTCAACTTTCGGATTCCGTACACCTTAGATCCCTTTCCTCACCCGAAAGCTATAAGTATTTGGGTATGTCGGAAGCGTTAGACATCAACGTTACTGACATGAAGCAAACGCTGAAGGAGCGCTTTTTTGGAACCCAGAAGAAGGTATTGATTAGTCTTCTTTCAGGCGGAAGCAAGGTGCTTCAACGGTTGGGTCATGCCGGTTTTGATGTACTCTTTCGGCATACTCAAATGGACTAAGACCAAACTCGACGCCCTGGATAGCAGGGTCCGTACACTGTTGACCGCAAACCGGATGCATCACCCACGATCATCGGTGATGAGACTGTACATCCCGCGGAAGTGCGGGGGTCAAGGCTTTTTAAATTCGAAGACCCTCCACAACCGCGAGATATGCAGTCTCAGGGAATATTTTTTGAAAGCCAAAGTGGGTATGCACCGTGATGTGGTCGCAGTGGACAAGGGGCTCACCCCACTTTCCATGGCTAAAGAGAACTGGTGCAAACCTGTAGTACTTACCACGGATGACCGCAAGGAGATATGGCAAAACAAGGAGCTACACGGGCACTTCTATCGGGCTCTTCATGAGCCCGGTGTAGATTTCTTAGCGTCCGTATCCTGGCTACGTTTTGGGGATCTTTTCGGGGAAACTGAAGGTTTTGTCTGTGCAATTATGGACGAAATTATCTTGACGAATAACTACCGGAGACATATTATGAAGGACGGGACGGTTGACGTGTGTCGGGCATGCCACTGTCCGGGTGAGTCTATCAGACATATTATCTGTGGTTGTTCTCGTCTGGCTAAGGCGAGTACTTGCACAGACGTACTCGTAACCAAGTGGCTAGGATTATTCACCAGCAACTTGCTTTGAAATATAAATTTGTGAACTCTGAGGTACCGTATTACACGTATGTGCCCGACCCACTTCTCGAAAATTACCATGTCATGTTGTACTGGGATCGGTCTATCATTACTGACAGGACTATTGTCGCCAATAAGCCTGATAGAGAGTGGTGATAGATCGATTAGCGCGCCGCGCAATGATAGTCGATGTTACCATTCCACATGACGATAACCTCGTGAAAGCTGAGAAAGAGAAACAAATAAAATATCTCGACTTAGCACACGAGGTTGTTGACATGTGGAATTCGAACTCGGCTGTCATTGTGCCGATTGTCGTTACGGCCAATGGCCTGATGGCCAGAAGCCTCAACCATCATCTCTCGAGGCTCTCGTTAGGCGGCTGGATTAAGACCTGATTCAGAAGGCAGTACTCCTCGATACAGCTCGCATCGTGAGGAGGTTCCTGTCTCTGGAGCGGACCGGTAACTTGGACCCTGCTCCCGATACCGGCGGACCACTACTTTTTATATTGTTAAATGTTTTTTTAATATTTTTTCTAAGAAATATTTAAAAATGTATTTATAAGGCAAAAAGTTTAATAAACGAGATAATAATAATAGCTTATTTGTACATACCACATATTTTGTATGAATATATATTGGCAGTACTTTATTTATTTTACTATAAAGACGAGAGCTTAGGGCAAGAAACTGACGACTGGCAAATGCGGAACGACACCTGACAGGACCACAGACAGGATTTCCTTTGCATCTCAACAGGATTTTTGTGTCTAATGGTAACATGGAGTGTCTCCTCAGAACGGCTCGGAGTATAAATAACTGTCTGGCTGTCAGGACATGAGCAATGGCATAGAGTTCGATTGTAGGGAAATCTCGGGGTTTAAAATGCATTACTTTTAGGATTGCCCTTTGAGCTCGTTCTGCAAACATTAAGGAGGTTTTATAGGTTCCACCACAGGCAGAGATGCAATAGGTGATAATAGATTCACAAAGGCTCTGGTAAACCATTAGCGCTGTTTCTGGATCAGCAGAGTGCCTGAGCTCTTTAAAGATCTAAATTAGCTTCCTTATCCGGGTACATAGGGTTTCAACATGAGGTTGCCAGCTTAACTTATAATCAATGTAGACCCCTAGATATTTTAAGTGTGGAACCAGGGACAGGAGTGGACAATTGCAGTTATTATTTTGTCCTAGACAAGTATGGGCTTTTACTAGTCCTGACTGTTGATAGGATAGGATACACCAAAAAAAACATTGATAAAAGCCATTTTCGCAAAGGATTTTCCACGCGCGTTTCTTATATTCAGCAGAATGGTAACATCGCTATCTCTATTTGAAATAACATCATCAAAATTACAGAGAAACAGGTGTCCAAAGTCAAACTCAAATTAAGGCTCCTGCAGACAGGGGCAATATCGCGGGCGCGACAGGCACATTGCTACCCGTCGCCACATGAGTAGATAAACGGAATTTCCGTTTATCTACTCATGTGCCGTCGCGCCCGCGATGTCGCGTAGTCTGCACGAGCTTTTATTTATTTCAAATAGGCACATAAAAAGCACTTTGAACGTCAAGATTTACAAAAAATATAATTGATTCTAAATAGTTGCCCCTTCCAAAAGGTTGTTTCGTATGGAGAAGAATGGGCAAGAAACTCAATAGTTAGTCTTTCAAAATGTTTTACAAGATTTCGTATAGGTACAATAATTATTTAATTATATGTGAAGACGATGCACCTAGAATAAAATTACTATACCAAAATAGGTTAAAATAATAAAAATGAAGCAATGACAGATAAATCAATTATGTGATGGGTACATGGTGCTCACATATTTAAAAACATCGTAAAAGTATGTTTTCTCAAAAAAAAAGTTATAGGTCAAATCAATAGGTAGGTAAAATCAATGGATTTTACATTCTGTGATTACTTAAACTCCCACACTGACCTATAACTTTTTTTTTACTTCTTTTTTTATAGTTTATAATTTTAATGACATTTCATTAAAATAATAAACTATACAAATAAAATATGCAGTCCAATGACCATACAATTATTTATATCACCGTTTACCTTCATTCAATAAGCACCAGCATTGTCTCACTGATAATATTTTTTTTAAACCAGCCACCAATTAATTCTGCAGCAGATCTCCGATCTTACCGTAGTAATGAGTTTATCAGTTCATTTGTATGCAAGCATGGAACCTCGCTACATGCTTGCTTACTTAATTTTAATTATGTATCTTGAAAACATGCAGATGTTATTTATATATTATGATTATTTTAAACGAAGGTACTATAAAGGATATTATTTACAATTATCGGCTTTCAATTCGTGTTTTAAATTTTAATTATTAATACGAAAATAATCGGTAGGTAAGTACGTTATGGGCTTGTAATCTGTTAACTCAAAAAAAAATTGCATACCTAACCAAGCAAGGTTTGCCTTTTTTTTTTGTTCCGGGGTGGAACATCCTCATGGATGTCCTCCGCCCTGGGGCAGGCGGAGGGGTCTGTCAGACTCTTACTGACTAAATGCCACCCCGGTGTTCCCCTCCCACACTTGCACCGGGGATCATGGGATCTAGTGCGATTTCCACGATCCCCGGCTGGTGCCGGCCCGCCATTGCGGGTCACCTCAAGCTCGTGGGGAGACTGAGGTGTAAAACTTCCCCCACGACGTCCAATAGGGGCGCATGGAACACTATGCGCCGCACCTCGGGTGCTGCTATGTGGGGGGTGACGGATGTCCCCTTTTCCGTCGCCCCTGGACCCATTTAGGGGGGCTGGAAGAGGGCGTTGTCCGCCCTCCACCGACGCCAGGTGCGCCTGCTGCGGGCAGGGTGAGAGGAAGAGATCTCCCGCTCCCTTTCCGCAGCCTCCTTCTGCGACATGACTGTTTCGCAGAAGGATACCACCGCGTCCCAGGACTCCTCGCTGCCGACCATAGAGTCGACCACAGCTGGCAGGGATAGGTCACTGCCTACTCCTGAGACGAGGGCACGGCGCGGCTCCCCCCAAGTGGCACACTTTGCCAGCGTATGCCGCGCCGTGTCCTCCCGGCAGTCGACGCAGTGGTGACACCGGGCGTCTGACTCCCTGTTTATGCGACACAGGTACTTCCCGAAGCAACCATGCCCCGAGAGCACCTGCGTCACCCGAAACGACAGGGAGCAGAGCCTCCTCCCGAGCCAGCGCTCGAGTACCGGCCGGATCGCCTCAATGGTGACGAGGCTGGTGGTAGGGCGTGAAAGCCTGTCCCGCCATTCCGTCACCAGGGCTGCGCGAAGCTGCAACCGACGCAACTCCATATGTCGCTGCATAAGCCGCTCGCCTCGCGCCCTCGTTTCCTCGCGCCACTTGTACAGTGACGCAAGTACTTTCGCCTCAAGGTCCCAGGGCGGGAATCCGGCCAGTACACAAGCCGCTTAGTTGGAGATCGTGCGATATCCCCTAATGACTCTGACGGCCATCGCTCTCTGCGACTTTCACAAAACAGCAATGCTGCCGGACGTCAGGTCAGCCGCCTAGATTGAGGCCCCATACAGGGCCATCGATCACACGATCCCCACGTAGAGCTGCCTACAGGCGGCGCTCGGGCCCCCAAGATTGGGAATCAGCGTTGATAGCGCCCCAGCCACGCCCAACAACATGGGCGCCAGCCGCCGAAAGTGGGGGCCGAAGTCCCACCGGCTGTCGAGCACCAATCCCAGGTACTTCATGGTAGACTGAATCGCTGTGTGATCCAGGCGGCTGACCACGATGTGTGATCCAGGCGGAGGCGCCCGTCGGGGGCCATGAAATACTATGGCCTCCGACTTGTTGAAGGCCACCTCCAGGCCTAGGCGCCGTATGCGGCCTACCACTTGTGAGACCGCAGCCGTCGCTAGCAACGCTGCCTCCCTGTACGAGCTCCCCCGGGCCGTGACCAGCGTGTCGTCCGCATAACACGTCAAGTCCACGCCCGGCTGGAGCTCGCCCCGCAGCACCCAGTCGTACCCGATATTCCACAGGAGTGGGCCTACGACCGAGGCCTGTGGAACACCGCACGACATGCGGCGCTGGTTTCCGCCATCACGTCCCGTGTAGGTGACACACCACTCCGCCAAATAAGCCCCAACGTGGCGGCGGAGGTAGGGAAGCACTCGATGGTACCGCAGTGTGATGGCGTTGAAGGCGTTGGAGATATACAAGGACACCGCCAACATCACCCCTCCCCGGGACACTGCTTCCTCCGCCAGAACTCTCACTCGCGTTATTGCGTGGATGGTGGAGTGCCCGTGCCGAAAGCTAAACTGGCTCTCGGCCAGGTCAGGTGCCTCGCCTGACCTGGCCGAGAGCCAGTTTGTTTCTGTCTGCACAAGTGGCCGACGAGGCGGGCAGCGATTATCCGCTCCAAACGTTTCCCTACCTCGTCTAGCAGCACTGTGGGCCTGTACGCGGACGGTGAGTCCGCAGGGCACCCCGCCTTCCTGAGCAGGACCAGACGGCCAGATTTCCACAAAGTGGGAAACTGGCCCAAGCAAGGTTTGCCTAAGGCAAATATTACCCAATTAAATCAATTATTTTTATTGTAGGCATAGGTTATACATACAGATGTTAGGTAAATTACAGATCAATTATGTCCTACCTAGTAAGCATATAATAATAAATTCATGAACATGCAGTATAAAAAAATTTGTTATCACTTAAAGCAACTCTTACAAAAGGAATTAGTGACAGATTTTAGTATTGGTGACAGATTGTAGCAGGTACTAATTATTAAGAAAATCTTGGATCGTGTAGTAGGCTTTGTCAATTAAAAAATTACGCAATTTATATTTGAATAGTGGGACTTCCTAGGATTTACCTAAGGCAAATATTGACACTCAATCCAGAGTACCTGTAGTGGTACACGATATGATGCTTTAAAAACAACATATAAACCACGGAACAGCTGTTTTTTTTGTTCCGTGATATAAATAAACTACAAGCATCTTCCTACAAACATCAGATAAACTTTCAGTGCGTAGGTGGGAACAGCGGTCGTAGACTAACTTCATATTTTGTTATTATTAAACTAATTAAACGTACTCAAGAGAAAACTAATACTCTACTATGAAAACTAGATTAATTTGCCCTTAGCAAGAAATTGTAAAGTTCGTAGAAAACTACTCACGCGAGAATAGCAGGTTTTCGTTCAGTTATAAAAGCGGTTACAGACGGACGGCACTTGAACGTTGCGATCACATTATAATAGGGTACAAATGGATATTAATTTGGGCCTGTACTGGAGTTTAGGCTATTTTACCATCCGCTCTAAACTCTTGAATATGTATTCAACCTGCGTAAATGGGCATCAACTTCAACGAAGTATTCTCTTATATCCATTTCACAGAGACTCATAACATTGGCGCTTATCATCGTAACCAGTAACCGTTGCAACCTTTTAATTGAGGAAGTGTTGAAATTATTGATTACTAGATGCGCCCCGCGGTTTCACCCGCATAGGGTTTGACCCCGTGGGTATATCGGGATAAAAAGTATCCTATGTGTTATTCCTGGTAATAAACTATCTGTGTGCCAAATTTCATCCAAATCCGTTCAGTACTTTTTGCGTGAAAGAGTAACAAACATCCATCCATCTATCCTTACAAACTTTCGCATTTATAATATTAGTAGGATTTTGTAAATGCTTATTTTTCTTATTTCTGTTTTCCCTTTGGTTAATTTAGTCGTTGCAGATACATATTTTTAAATGAAAATCTGGTTTACTTGAACACATAACTGTCGTCCACTCTTTTCAAAAGTGTGCAACATAACATCGAATGACATTTATTACTATTATTTAGAAACAAGGGGTTCGATAACGGCCGCAGTAAATAGTCAAAATGTGGGAGTTAGTATATTGAAATAAGATACGAAACTGCAGACAGATTCATTCATATTTATAAGAAATAGTTTCTATAAATAAATCGAGTCTGGGGGAGACAACAGTGGGTTGTCCTTAATATGATTTTATGAAGTTTAGCAATAACTTACCAAGTTAAAAGTAAATAAACACTTTATTTGACTAGAATGCTTAAGATAATTTAAGAATCATTCTTCAAAAGGCACGATTTTTCCATTTTGGAGTACTCATGTTGTCCGTAACTTTTCAGTCTGAAATCGAATATCTCTAACATTTAAATTTAAGTACTAAATTGTATATAGCTGCATAATGGTGACAGTGGCCGGAGGTGATCGAAGTAGAGATGAGAGAGGAGAGAGGCATTCAGCCTACGTACCGCCAACGTAGGCTGAATGCCAAAAACACTGCCCCAGGACCCAGGCTTTGGAGGCTCTCGGGCCTCGACTAAGGGGGCTCCTAAGCGCATGCTTGGAGAGGAGCCAGTTCCCACTTCGTTTGAAGACGGGGAAACTGGTCCCATTTAGCTGGCAGGGGAGGTGACACTTGACTCTAACAAAAAAATGCTTAATATTTCGCAAACGGATCCCTGAATCTAAAAATGGTTTTCACATGTTCGCAATATTTTTGAACGACCTTTCCAACGACACCCCATACAATGGAATAAACGAAAAAATAAAACCTCCCCACATTACGTGAAGGCGCGGCCGTCCCTGTAAAGAAAATATTTAAAGATTTTATTTAACATTTTTGTCGGCGTGATTATTTTGGCAGGATATACCCCATGCCAAATTACAGCTTTCTAGCACTAAGAGTCTCTGAGCTTAGCAGCGGGCAGACAAGTGGACATGGCGAAACTATAAGGGTTCCTTGTTGACTACGGAACCCTAAAAATTAAATAACGACGACTTAGAGCCATGAGTCGTGTTATCTTACTTGTTATAAGTATGTACTGTACTCAAAACCTACTATCAAAATAATACAAAATTACCAAACAAGGAATCAAAACAATAACGAAACCGATCTCAATCAAAATACGCCCGTTTTGTTGCGGTCCAATGAAAAAGGGCTTTATAAATTATATTCACCCAATGTTCGAAAAACAATGAAATATGGTTATCCTCCGTCCGACTAACTATTATTCGTTTGTTTTGTTATTATTTTTTATTTTTCAGGTCAAAAGCTTTGTCATTCGAGACTATTGTTGTCATGAAATGCGTTGCAGGTGTTTTGAATTTCTATGTGATTCAGTTTTCTCGTATTTCATTGTTCGATAAATACACAGTGTTTTCTCGGGTGGTCTAATTTTAAAGGCTGCCGCAGACAGGCGCGACGCGACACTAGAGCACAATTTCTATGAAAACTTCATGGAAAATGTCGCGTAGCTCGTCGCGCCTGCGATATCGAGCCAGTCTACACGAGCCTTAAATGTTCATGTGGGCTCACAGCTTTTAATATATACCTACAGTCGCATTTCGCATTAAATTAAACTCATGACAGTAATTTGTGATACGATATTAGGATGGTCTAACTAAGTCTAAGCTGATAGGCGGTCGCTCCTTGTAAAATACTGGCATTCAGCTGCATCTTGTTAGACTGGAAGCTGACCCCAACATAGCTGGGAAAAGGCGAAAAAGATATTGACGAAAAAAAAAAAGATATAGACGAAAAAAAAAGATATTGACGAAAAAAAAAAGATATTGACGAAAAAAAAATATTGACGAAAAAAAAAGATATTGACGAAAAAAAAAAAGATAGTGACGAAGGCTAAGCCCGCACTGCGGTAAAAAAATACGCAATATTTTTATTGCTTTTCTGTTACACATGCTGGGTCGATTTTCGGTTATGCTGTCCATCATAGAAAAGTAAGTTGCGTTTCATTCCTACGAAATATATGAAAAAAGTTTTTTTGCCTTTTCTGACTTTATTTGTAGGTAATCAACCCTTAGTTGGTCCGATAGAGTTTTTTTATCCTTGTAAGAAACGGTCGATTGGCATTTTCTTGCTGACTGTAATTATTTTTCAAAACCTGTGGATGCAGATCTAAATGTCTCAAAAAGTTTAGGACAGTCTCTTAAGACCGTTTTCCTGTAGCTACAACGGTTAAGGTACCTACCCTTACTGCCCCATCTCAAAAATCCACCCTGTACATGGTATCATACGTATCTACTCGCACTCTTGATATAAAATTTGCGCCGTAAAAAAATCTGTGGTTTGGTACAAATTTGACGCGGTGCGATGCGAGATTTGTTCGCGCGAATATTTTGTAGAGTATGAGATTACATGTCGCTTCTTGCATGGCAAATAAAATTGTAAAAAGTAAATTAAGTTTTTGGGAGGCCTTTGCCCAGCAGTGGGGCAATAAAAGCAAAAAAAGAAAACAAAAAAAAATGTTTTGTTGCCCATTGTAGACATGCGTCTCAGCTGAGATCTGCATAGAAGTGCCAGAAATCGCGAGGAATTTTATTCGCAATGCGTGGTAATTGAAATTCCGTAAACGCAATATGAACCGCGGGAATAAGAATCACGCGGTGATATTTCGCAGTGCGGGCTTAAATACTGTTTTACTAATCAAGGGACAATTTAAGCTTAATTACTGTGCCCTCATCTTAAGGCGCTGACAAGACCCAATTGACCAAAATAGGCTTCTCTTAAGAAAACAAATTGCCAAATCTGTATAGTTTGTGGTAGCGGAAAAACATATATGTTAATTTTGAACATATTTCCCAGAACTTGGTTGTTACCAAAACACGTTTTGAAAAAAAAACCTCGATACAAACTAACGTTAAACTAACCTCTTACCTTGAGTTCTAATCCAAAATATCTGCATTAAATATCAACATACATTACGTATTTAATTAATAACAAGAATGTCTTATTTGAATGCAGAACTTGGTTGTTTTTTATTTTCGATTACTCAACTCAATTTTGAGTAAATAGAGAATTGCTTCATATTTTGTAATAAATTACAAGCGTTGTGTCATCGCGCGTCTCTTTCTTTTCTATGCAATCTGAGAGTGACCGCGGCTTTGGTGTTGTCAGCGTCTTAAGATGAGCTAATGTAGATTAGCTGAGGCTTATGATTGATCAATCTCTATTTAGGCACTATGTACTTAATTCAAATGCAGTCCATGTATGGAAACATAACTTAGCCTTCAAGCCATTTATAACTTACAATGGCTTACATTATTGTGTTACACTGTTTACAATGGTCTGTATATTATGCTAATACGCCATCTTATTTCACGCCCTTTATGTCTTTACGAGGAGCTAAAATGTTTTGTATGAATCAAACCTCTTGTTTGTTATTGGAGCAGTGATGTAGGGCCCTGGGAGATTTCGTTGCCTCTTCAAACTGAAAAGCCTGAAAGGTAGAGAAAATGGGCGCGAATTTTCAGTCCATGGATGCGAGGCTACACAGGCTTATTATTTTTTTAGGGTTCCGTATCTCAAAACGAAAAAACGTGTGTCTGTCTGTCTGAAACTATAAGAAGACTATGGTCTTAAAATAACATGGTAAATCACTCAATATTGTTCGTACAAACTAACCTTTGCAATTGGAACGTATGGGGAACACGTTTTTCAACTGCAATGTTAAGTTTGTTCTTGGGATAAATTCATCCCAACTACGGAACCGATACGCACTTGGCCGGGTTCCTGCGACTGCGCAGAGGTCTCACCATAGCTTTCCACTCTTCCCTGTGTGTTGCCTTCTCCGGCTTAGAGGTCGTAATACTTATATCTATGGGTAGAATTATCAGTAAAACTTTATGGTACGTAGGTACCTACTTTATATCAGGTTGGTGTTTACTTCTCCCAAATGTTTAGAATCTAGTCTAGTCGCTAGAGACATTTCAGTAGGTACCTCGTTAAAGAAAATCCTAGAAATACTCGTGCTCATTTATATACAAATACTCTACATTATCAGCTGTCCTGTAACAATAAAGTGTGAAACAATAAACTGTGCGATACGCTATCTTCAGAATGTTCCTCCGTCGTAAAGAAACGCTGAATTCAGCTCGATATCTCGATGAGAACTGTGTCACACGCAAATTTAAAGACTAAAGGAACAATTTCGCGAGTGTACGGTAAAGTGCAAACGCAACAAATTATGTTATATAAGTGTATGTAATGTAAGAGAAAAGGAAAATGAGGTTGGAGTCAAAGGTTAAGAAGTGGCTTTAATAAAACTTTGTCACACTTGGAATTTCTCCTGTGTTGTGTTCTCGATTGCAATTTTTTTTTTTTTTTTAATCGTTTCGCCACACTAGGAATTTCTTCCTGTACCGTGTGGGTGCGTTTACAAACATAGAAACTCACAAACACAAACACCCAGACCCGGAACAATTACTTGCAGATCATACAAATATTTGTTCCGTGCCGGATCGAACCCGCGACACGCTGCGCAGCAGTCAATCGCTCAGCCATTACGCCAACCATGTCGTCAATATGATTTAAGTATCACATACATACGGTAGAGGTGAGAGCAGAGGTGGCCCCGTGCTAACGGCCGCGACTTACGAGTTGTAGGTCGTAGGTTCGAACCCCGACAGGGGCTTTACTTTGCTTTAATTATTTCATCACAACTGCTTTCAAAACAGTGAAAGAACCGAAACATCGTGAGGAAATCGGCATGTCCTAGAACCAAAAATTCGAAGACATGTCACATCTATCAACCCGCACTGTGCCCGCGTGGTGGATTACGGCCTACTCCCTCACACCGAGAGGAGGCCTGTGTCGGAGCAGTGGGAACATTTTAGGCTGATTATGATACGACAAAGGTATTATGAGTAAAAGTAGCCAAATATTTGTTGTGAAAGTTAATCTTAGCTTTTCTGAAAACATTAGTATCGCAGTGGTTGAGCAAATGCTCATAATAATGTTCTGATATTCTTTATCCACTACAAGATTTATATATACTTAATTGATTGATTTACCTATTTATACATAAATAGGCCTCTTTAGATTACGCTACTCTTCCATGCTTTGTACTAATCTTATCCAGGTTTTTACCGAGCAGTTTAATTATTATTTTAATTTACTTATTATTTAATCGACTCATTTTACCTAAAATTCTGCCAAACTGGCCATCTGTATTCCAAAAGTTTATATTTTAAGTCTATACGAAACTCCCAAGAGATAACACTGATATTCTGCCCTCTTGAAATCAGACACGAGACACCGTCACATCCAAAAGAAGCACATATAATGTATCCAAACGGCTCGTTATCTCGCTGACGATACAAAAACTCGGAAAAAATGTATTAAAAACGCGGAGGGCGCGGTCGTCGCCCCACGTCGCCCGCCTCGCTTATTTGATAAATAACCGCCTAAACAATAAATCACCATGCGAGAGGGCTGCTGGATTTGGACCAAGATGTAACGGGAATGGAGTGTTAATAGGCATGTTTGTCTTACTATTGTGGTAAACATTATAATGTATTGAACAGATTTTTGGGATTCGAAATGGATAGACATTAGAGACAATACATTGCGTTTTAAATTGAGAACGATACGAATTGAATGGTGTGGTTATGATTAATAATGAGCATGAAGAAATGTTCCGAAGTGGTTTTGCAACTGTTGGTTGGATAGAAAAAGGGACCAAAGACAATAGACTCGGATTTCCTTAATGATGACTTGACTATTCCGAATATTCCGCACTCCATTTCTTCATACTCCATGATTTTGACCGATATTACAATTTATTCCAGTTCGAGTGACCAAGTGCGAGAGTTGCGACAGGAAACCTAAACGCTAGTTGTTGTCGTTTTTATTGCTATTTGTTTCCTTGTTTGCGTTTTTCAGTTGGTTGATATGCGAAACTTGTTGGAAAAACAACTGAAATAAACACGTTGTATAATTGTTTTTCTTGGAGGCAAATATGTAGCACACTGAGTGTTGTTTGGGTTACTTGCTAGACAATGTATAACAAACCGAGCAACCGGAAACACATACGAACGAAGCAAGTTAATAAAAAGCTTGTATTTCCTCTCGCTTTATGTGGTAGTGATTTAGAAATCGTGAAAAGGACGGAAGTGACAGCTTGAGCATGGAATATGTAAGTAATATATACATTGTAGAGCAGTGATGGTAACGTCCCCGACTTACGAATTGCATAGGTCGCGGGTTCCAGGCAGGCGCTTTACTTCGTGTAAATAATTTCAATAATTTTATCACCATCTCAAAACGGTGAAGGAAAATGTAGCGACCGTACATCAATTGCAATGTAAGCATTTATTCATAGAAAATGTACAGAGGACAAGCAAGACCCAGTCGTTCCGTGAGCCCCACTCGGGTCAGTATTATCGTATCGCGAGTTAACTCACATGTAATAATTAAGTGTCATTGTGTATTTATTGGAAGATTAAATAAAACCACAAATTCATTCTTTGTTCGTATATTCATTTACTCATCCTGCCACCTAAGGAACACGAAGATAACTACATTGGTGACCCCGACGTGATCAAGCAGAAAAGGATATCGCGTTACACGTAACTCAGCCGGGCGACTCAACTACCACGTGGAAGGCGCCTTGAATAATACTAATAACAATCGCACAATGGCATCAGAAAAGGTGAAAGAGGTGTCGATTGAGGAGCAGCAGGTTACCAGCATCTCAGTATCAGCGCGCATTTCAGATTTTTGGCGTGATGAACCCAAGTTATGGTTAACTCACATCTGAAATATGGAACCCATGTTACCACAAATATATTAACCGCATCGAGAGCAAAGGTTCATAAGATATCTATGTTATCATCAAAAAGTACCTTATCATTCGGAAAATTACCATAACCTATGTAAAAAATTTCATATATTACCTTTACTCAACCGCCGTGAGATTTCTGACTGTGTTTGTTTGTTGAAAATCTTTAACAATACTATAAACTGTTCCGATATTTTGACAAAATTTTATTTCAACATTCCCATAAAGTCTAAGCGATATATTTGCTTCAACCAATTATAGGCAGAATTCGTACATTGTGCGTGCAAGCAGCAATTTTAACAAGCTTTGTAAACAGTACGATATAGATCCGTTCCAAACTAGTGTGTCGTCAGCCAGGAAGTGCTTAAGCAGTAACTTTTTCAAGTAGTTCATTTTGTAATGATGGTTGTTATGCAGTGCGAGCCACATTGTAATTATGCTGCAGTATAAAGTAACTTTGTGTGAATGTCCTTAGATTTTTTTTTTTTAATTTGTATTTTATAAGTGGAGACCTGTAATTGGCTTTCAGGTTATTGTACTGTCGTTGATTTGTTTGTTTTAGCTGTAAGTCTCCCATGTTATTTAAATAAATAAATTAATTAATACAAACAGAAGCCGCATTGAACCCACAAAAGGCATCCGAAGAGGCTAGATGCCAGGTCGTGGTGTCCAAACTAGGCAAGGAGATCTTATCGCAGGTTACAGACATATTACTGGACCCACCGGCATCAGGAAAGTACGAGGCGCTAAAAATGCGACTATGTAATAATTTATGCTCAATCAGAAGCCAGACAAGTGCAGAAACTTATAGGAAAAATTGAACTGGGAGATCAAAAACCGTCGCAGCTGCTGCGGAAAATGAAGGACCTGGCGCGAGGGAAAGTCACGGACGAAACGTTGACAGTTCTGTGGAAGGACCACTTGCCCACCACTGTGAGTAGTGTTTTAGCAGCAACAGAGAATTCATTTGTGGTTTTATTTAATCTTCCAATAGTTACACAATGACACTTAATTATTACATGTGAGTTAACTCGCGATACGATAATACTGACCCGAGTGGGGCTCACGGAACGACTGGCTCTTGCACATTTACAAAATATAAATGTATGTGTATGTTTAGAAAATGTACGTCCTCTGTACATTTTCTATGAATAAATGCTTACTTTGCAATTGATGTACGGTTGCTACAGAAAACATAGTGAAGAAACTGCCTTGTCCTAGAACCGTAAATTCGAAGATATGTGATATCTACCAACGCGCACCGGGCCCGCGTGGTAGATTACAGCCCACTCTCTCTCGAAGAGACGAGACCTGTGTCCCAGCACTGGGAATATTATAGGCTGCTTGATTATGTGTGATTATGCTATATACATTGTAAATAGAGGGGGCGAACATCGACCAGTGGGCGAACACTAGTAATGAATAATTATTCGAATAAATATTTCAGTATTTAGCTTTTTTGAATTCTGTGGTTAATTTTGTTTCGCTGCTCAATTGTTTATTACCGAGGTGAGATGTCAGATGTTACAAATCATATGCGACTACTGTAAGGCTTGCTCGTTTTTTTTGTTAGTTGGTAGTTTAAGGTCCAGCACCTACCTACGTATTTTTAATAGGCTGAACTATAATTGGACGTAGTTATGCGAAAACGTTCCAACCCACAAGTCACTCAAAATTGCGATAAAGTGACCAGTATACCTTTTTTGAGTACTTACATCATACTAGCAAAAACATTCCAGTCCTCGTGTAATATTTCTCTATTTATATCACTCACTGTATGTTCCAATCCACACTTTTACCAATCAAGTACTTTCATTGAAAAATGGAATGTATTTATCCGTCTGAAATATTTTTATTGAATACGATTCATAATTAATATTTTGTTACAATGACTCAATGATCTTGGAACGTTTTAACAAACTCATGTAATGTACTTTTTTCATGGAAATAATGTTCCAGTGCGTTTGTTTTAGCTAAATAACAAAAGTGATGCATAAACGATTCAAAATGTGTGGTACCTTTTGGATTAGTCCAAAACAATCAAATTATAAAGTTTTTAAGGTTCCATGGAGTTTGTACTATTGTAACAAAAATTGAGGTCTTTTTTAATGTGATATGTTCATTATGAATTTTATACGTAACATTATAATAGGTGTCTTTATAAGATTCCGTAATAATAATTATTATTATCACAGAACGGTTTCTAACGGTTCATCTTTAGGTAAGTCAACATAATAACTTTAAAATGTTTATGACAGGAAGAAAAGAAAGTTTGTATTAAAATTGTTCTCATGATGAAAGCAATCTTAAACTCTCATCAAACTTTAAGACCAATATCATTTCCATTTCTTGAGTCTGGACACACGTTTTTACCGAACGAAAAAACTGTGTATTTTTCAAAAATTGAAACGGCTCTTAAACATCACCAACTTGTTGTGTTTGTATACAGCCGAAGAACATATAGATATTATTAAAAACATTAAAAGAAAAACCTTTTCAAGTCTATAAAATGCAGAAAACTGACTTTTATAGCACAGAAAAATTGGAATAAAACAATAAATTGAAAAAAAAATCAATGATAAAAGTAAAGTTAATTGGTTACATACGAAAGAAATAAAAATTGAAAAGGAAAAAATGTTTTCTATTTTTATGAGGTCATCATTCGAAGAAGACTATCAGGAGTTGATTATAGAAAAAAAATGTTAAAGGTGAAATAAGTCAAATTAAACAAAATGATTTCTGTGTTGTGGCATAAAGGTAAACGAGCGAAATCAGCTGATTTACAGTCAATGTATCAATACATTCATGAGGATTGAGAGTTTTATAAAACATTAAAAAGTTCGGAGGATATCATTGATGATGTCGACGGGTTCGGTGGAGAGCCAGACTCCGACATACAAGTTGATTATTTACTCGATGATGATATTGTATGAATTCAGTTCATTCAATATCATCATAAAAAAAATCGCCGTATCGTCATAAATAAACAAATTATTCCCTATTATTTTCTTTTTATTTCGTATTTATATTTCACATATTTATAAATATAATATCATGTTAGGGTTTAAAATACTTATTGGAACGTTTTTGCAAAATAATTTAGAATGTGCGTTCATACAAAAAGTAATTTTGCAAAAATGTTTCAATACCATTTTTCCTAATAACTTACCGTTTTAATGTAAATATCCAAAAAAATGTACATGATTATTTAATGAATATATTTTACTACAGTAAAATCTAAAGTGTTCGCCTGTACTAGTTACGGCAAAAAAGTGTACCACTGAAACACTAAATTGCGTTTTTCTCAAATTGCAGTCATTGTGGAATGGAACGTTTTCGCATAACTACGTCCAATTAATACGAGTAGGTATGGTTTTTTTCCTTGAACTACAAAAATGCCAGAGTGTCTATTTTTTGCGGTGAGGAAAAACATAGTTGGAAAGTGTACATGAATTTTAGCTCATAGTCTAAAATCGAAAAAAAAATACGAGAAGTAAATGTGGTGTAACGCGTTATGCCTTCTCCATATGAAAATAGGCTTTTATATCGCTACCATAACCTATAACATTAATCCTTAAACTACAACTGACATGGTTTTATTTATGTGTTGTTTATTTAGTCTAGCAAGTTTGGTGGACTGGCTATCTAATGAAAATGAATGATGGTGGTAGTTGTTAATAGTTGTGAGAAACGCCGCAACTGATAAGTTACGATAGTGTAGCTATGTGTAATGGCTACATGGTATTTATTTATTCATATTAATTTACCACAGGACATGCCGATTTCCTCACGATGTTTCCCTTCACCGTTTTGAGAGCAGTGGTGATGAAATAGTTTACTCAAAGAAATGTGCCTGCTTGGGTTCGAACCCACGACATACAACTCGTAAGTCGGGGCCGTTACCACTGGGCCACCACTGCTCAAGACATGTGACATCTACTAACCCGCACTGGGCCTGCATGGTAGATTACAGCCCACTCCCTCTCGATGAGAGGAGGCCTGGGTCCCAGTAGTGGCCACGCTATAGGCTGATTATGTAGTTTAGCCTACTCATCGGTACGCCAATTCTACCATTGAATTGATGAAACCGAAGATAAGGCTCTAACGTGATACTTAAGAGCGTGTTACGCGTCTCGTAGAAGGTCTACGCGAAATGAACATGATTTGGATATTCAATATCAGTGTTTCTCGGCTTAAGCGATTGTTGGTGAAAAGCTTCTTCACGGAAAAGTAATTGTTTGCATCTAAACGATTTTTAGTTTGTATTAAGGCTCGTACAGACTGGGACGATATAGCGGCGATTTCGCGATAGTCTGCACGAACCTCATCAACCTCATCAAGCAGTTCATGAAGCGCATCACGAAGCGATTCTTCGACTCTGCCGCCACCCACCGCAACCCTCTGGTTGTGCAGGCCGCCAGTTATAGGCCCTCCACCATTAGCTCTATTCGCCGTCCAAGGCATACTTTCACCGACCCCGATGACCCCATTACCCTCCTCCAGGAAAGCAGTAGGGCCACAAGTACAGTGCACAAAACACACCGACCTACGTTCTGACCTCGCCGCCGAGGTCCCTCGCGTAAACCCCGACGTAATTGTCCCCCCCGACCCTTGCTCGACGAAGAGCCAGCCCGCGCCGCAGCTGAGCCTGTAGTTTTAAATTCCCCGTATAATAATAATTCTGATCAGATCCAGCCTGTCCCACCTTGCTGTCCTCCCCCCAGCGACGCCCTAAGCCGAGGTCCGTACCCCACAGAGGGTGCCTTTAGCGTGCAGTCACTTAGTAATTTAAGAAATTCGCCCCAGGCTGGAGGCTTTGAGTTCGCTTAAGGCAGCCACAGGAAAGTCCGGTTAAGTTGTCACGACCTCTCAAGGTCAACTACGAGATGCCATACCTAAAAAAAAATAATAATAATTCGATCATTAGTATTTGAACTATCGTCAAGCAAACTACTCAATCGCGAAGAAAGTGTGAATTATGGAAAAAATCGAGTAGGTACCGTGCCGTAATAAAGTTCCTTACCAAGCAAGGAAAGTCAGTTCAAAATATACTGGAAGAGATGGAATCCGTTTACGGGGACTCTTGCCCGGGTAAAACCATGGTTTACAAGTAGCACAGTCTCTTTTAACAAGGCAGGACCTCACTTGAAGACGACCCACGGCCCGGACGGTCGATCGAGGTGACTACTCCGGAAATCATTAAAAAAGTCGAAAAAATAATATTGGAAGATGCCAGACTAAAGAAGAAACAGCTTGCAGAAATGGTTGGAGTATCGGATACGACAATTTTCAAAATTCTACACGATCATCTTGGCATGACAAAGGTCAGTGCAAGATGGGTGCCAAGAATGCTCACGCCGTCTCAAAAAACAACACCGCGTGGAGTGTTCTCGCACGTTTTTGGATCTCTGTAACGAAGATAAGGATGGACTATTAAGTCGAATTGTTACTGGAGATGAAACTTGGGTTCATCATTATGAACCTGAGTCGAAACAGGACTCTATGCAGTGGCACAAAAAAGGCACACCACCACCCAAGAAGTTTAAAGTTTCACAATCGGCTGGAAAAATCTGGCAACAGTGTTTTGGGATTCAGAAGGGATCCTGTTGACCGATTATAAAGATAAAGGCGTTTCTATAACCGGAGATTACTATGCTTCTATCCTCGAGAGGTTGAAAGAAAGCATTAAAGAAAAAAGGAGGAGTAAATTGACCAAAGGTGTCCTTCTTCTTCACGACAACGCACCTGTTCACAAGAGCCGTGTTGCGTTGGCTGCCCTGCATAAGGTGGGCTTCGATATTTTAGACCATCCACCCTACAGCCCAGACCTGGCTCCCAGTGATTATTACCTCTTCCCAAAACTGAAAAAAGAACTTCGTGGGAAGAAATTTTCAACTGATGAAGAAGTGAAGGACGCGGTTTCAGCTTATTTTACGGACAAAGACAAGACATTATTTTATGAAAGTGTACATAAGCAATAAAAAATGTATAAGGGTAGCAGGTGAATATATTGAAAAAGAAAAATAATTTAGTATTTTTATTTTCACTTCTCACCCTCCATTCCGCGAACTTAAAAACGCCCCCTCGTATGTTATTTATTTTCTTTGTACTCACATTATTGTATGTTTTCAAAATTTTGTAATGAACTTATGAATAACAATCCTGAATGAACAATGAACTTATGAATTAAATTTTAACTTTGTGTAGTGTTTGGGTCACTGGTGTGGCAAGTTATTGCCCCTTACATTTTTTTGATTGTGGACGGTTTATAAGGTGTCTGTAGTCTGTCTTAGGCTTGTATTGCAGCCGCGGATATTGTGTGTCGCGGGATTTAGAGAATCCTGCGGCTAGTGACAGCTAATGATGGCTGTCAGACGTCATAGTGCACCGGCGCCGAACGGAAGCATTTCGTCTCACCGCAAACCAAGTTTTTTCAATCTCAATTCATCGCGCCCGCAAAAACCGCAAACTTTATTACGTTATCCCGTAATCCTTGGGGATATACTGTACTACGTTTTCAAAATTAAAAATAATACCCCGCGTCCGATTAAATCCAAATATATAGACTTTCAAGTGACCAGTGTACGGGCAAGCAAGGTGGCCACCTGCCCAGAAGGATTCTTCAAGACTTTCGCCAGGAGAAGCACAGGTACCGCTTTTGCATTATTTGCTGGAGTTAGGCTACAAACGCCACCTGACCGTCACCAATTCCTCTTTGAAAGTTTGCTCAAAAAAAGGCAAATTGAATTATTATGCATTCCAGATAATAATTTTTCTGTCGTCCTCGACCCGCAAGGATACACGGCTATTTACACGCCTGTCCCTCCATACTTATGGTCCTTTCGAGCCTGAATAGGTATCAGTTAAATAAGTACAAGTCATTGCAAGTACTTACGATAATTTACAGCAATTAATATTAGATAGTGCCTTATAATGGCAACTCAAAAACAAGAAACTAAATTAGCTCAGCTTATTGCTAAAAAAGAAGTAATTTTTGAGCGAGTTAATCGCTTGTATAATTCTTCCAAAAGTATATCTAATTATGATTCACGCTCGAACGAGTTATTCCTAGCGCAGTCTGAATCTATTGGTGAATTTTACAGCAAGTTTGAAACAATAATTGACCAGATCAATGAGTTGCAGTTTGAAATTGATGAAACCCCACCCGACTATGGGAGTCTAAGTTCTATTGAAGACTTATATTCAACTATTAAATACAAACGTAATCTCATTCTTTCAAGTGGCAAAACATTAACATCAGATCAGATGGGAGGTAGAAGCATAAAGTTACCACCAATCGAGTTACCATCGTTCGACGGTAGAACTGAAAATTGGCCCATGTTTTATGAAATGTTCCGTACTAATGTTCATTTAAATACTGATCTGAAGTAAATTAACTCATGATGCCTTAAAACTAACTGCAGGCATTGTTCCCACAGGAGATACATACAGTGTTATGTGGAACAGTCTTGTCAAAAGGTATCAAGATAAACGTAGTTTAGGTATTCATTATCTCAATAATATACTGGACATTAAAGGATGCGCCGGCAATGCCGCTAGTCTGAATGCATTTGTAGAACGATATTCAGCGTCTGTCGCTGCATTGAAGCAGTTAAACATTCCAGACTTATTCGATTTCGCAATATTACACTGTGGTTTAAGAAAGGTTGACGCACAAACTGTTCAACAATTTGAAAGCCGTGTGAGTGGGAAAGAATTACCTTCCTATACGGAGTTTATATCATTTTTGCAAGACCATGTTAAGGTACTCCAGCGCTCACACGTTAATAATCCACAGACGGAACCACGTGCTAAGTCTAGTTTAGCTCACAATCGAATAAATAATACGCAAAGTACCGCCAAGTCGTTCGTGTCATGCAAACCAGTTCCGAATAACCGTTGCCCGCTATGTGATAACGATGACGTCGATCATCGACTGTTCAATTGTTCACAATTTATAAATATAAATTCACCGCAAGCTCGTTTCGAATTTATTAAAAAGAAACGCGGGTGTGTTAATTGTTTAAGTATATCCCACTCTTTGATTAAATGCAAGTCACGGAGCGTTTGTAAAATTTGTAAAAAAACACATCATTCCTGGTTACATTTTTCCGAAGTAAAAGGTGATTCAACGCCGACCGAGCCTGCCGCTACGTCTGTTTCGCTCAGTGCCGCGGCCAAAACGTGTCTGCCGACAGAGACAACTGTTTTGTTAGCTACCGCGCAGATATACGTATATGATAGCAGCGGCCGAGATAAGCTTGTTGTCAGGTGTTTAATAGACAATGGATCGCAAAATAATTTAATTACTGTGGACTGTTGTAAACGTTTGAACTTACCCATAATTAAATTACGCAATTCGTCTTTACAAGGTGTTGGTATGACCTCACGACCTGTACACGGCTTTATTTGTCTCCATATAGAATCTCGGATTAATCTTCACAATAAGTATTATATACACGCATTAGTTGTTGATTGCATTACAGATAGACTTCCCGCTAGTTTTCTCAGATTAAATGACGATATGTCATATTTAAATAATTTACCGCTTGCTGACTCAACCTGGAATGTACCTGGTGGAATCGATGTTGTGCTTGGAGCACAGCTGTTCCCTTTTATTTATTTAGGTGATAGGGTTGACTCAGGCACCCGCGCACCCCCAGCTATACTGACTAGTTTCGGATATGTACTGATGGGTGATATTGATTGTCATAGTAGTGACGTAACACACATGACATCTTCGTTTACCGCGCTTGCTAGCATTGACGTCGAGTCAAGTTTGCAGAAGTTTTTTGAGCTAGAGGAAATTCCATCTCAGCGTTTTATTAGTCCGGACGAATTAGAGTGTGAAAATAATTTTAATTCTTCAGTTTTATTTAAAGACGGTAGATATTTTGTCGATTTACCTTTCGCGCGCAATCCCTCCGAATTAGGCAATTCACGCGGTGTCGCTCATCGGCGGCTACTTGCGCTCGAGCGTAAATTCACGTGCGTGCCAACCCTACGCGAGGATTACAATAAAACTATCACCGATTATATAACTCAGGGGTATTTATCGGAGGTACCCGACTCTGAATTAACAGAAGAGGGTTACTACATACCGCATCACGCCGTTATTAGACCGGACAAAGACAGCATTCGAGTGGTTTTGGACGCTAGTGCCAAAACACACTCGGGGTTGTCACTCAATGACATTCTGCATGTCGGACCTAATTTACAGGCCGACTTGTTTTTATTATTACTCGATTTTCGTACCCTCCCTGTCGCAATGACAGCGGATATAAAACAAATGTTCCTACGGATCGGTGTAAATGATCACCACCGCAAATATTTACGAATTTTATATCGATTCAACAAAAATGAACCTATACGTACTTTTCACTTTAACCGCGTTCCCTTTGGATTAAAGCCTAGTCCTTATTTAGCGATGCGCACAATACGCAATTTAGCGTGTGAGCATGGCGACCGCTATCCTGAGGCTTCTAAATTAGTAGAAACTCAGTTTTTTATGGACGATTATGTCTATTCTGTTCCTGATGAACAGATTTCTATACAATTATCCCGCGATTTAATTGAGTTATTTAAGTTAGGATCCTTTGACCTGGTCAAATGGGCTACTAACTCACCCGCTTTGTTGGAGATTCTCCCAGAGTCTCACCGCTTACCAGTTAATTTTTCTGGCATGGATAATGATAAACATAATTTCAAAATCCTTGGATTAACCTGGGAACCCGCTGATGATTATTTTTCTTTGACAACAGTCGCTGTAGATGATAAATGCACTAAGCGTGCGATTCTATCGCTAGTTGCCCGCTTGTTCGACGTACTTGGCCTCGTAGCACCCGTCGTGTTGTACGCGAAAATCCTAATTAAGGAACTTTGGTTAGCTAAAATAGGTTGGGATGAGGTTCCTCCGGACTCCATCACCAATCGGTTTTCCGTTTTTTTGCGCGATTTCCCCTCACTCTCTTCTCTAAAGGTTCCTCGCCACATTGGCGTTTTTAGAGAAGCTGTAGTGAATATCGTAGCCTTTTGCGACGCCAGCTTTAGTGGTTATGGTTGTTGTATTTATTTACACATAACTGACTCTAAAGGCAATATCAGCGTTCGGCTTTTCTGTGCAAAGTCCAAAGTTTCCCCCGCTAAAATAACAACGCTAGCTCGATTAGAACTTGTCGCCGCTTTACTTCTGTCTAAGCTTGTTCGCGTGGTCAAAGATAAACTTTCCGTTCGTGTACCTATTGCAGGTGTCTACGCTTTCTCGGACTCCACCATAGCTCTTTCGTGGATCCACTCATCTCCCCATAGATGGTCTATTTTTGTCAGTAATCGCATTGCTAAAATACAGGAAAACCTACCTGCCGCTAGTTTTAATCACGTGTCCGGAAAGGAGAATCCTAGCGATTGTCTCTCCCGCGGCATGCTGCCATCTGATTTAATTGAAGACTCGTTATGGTGGAACGGTCCTACTTGGCTCCATCGACCCATTAGCGAGTGGCCTTTAAAATTCTCTCCTACTGAATGTGAAACATTGCCAGAGTTTAAATCAAAGGTTTTTCTTGTAGAAACATCAAATACTGAACCGCGTATTTTAGATACAATAGCTGACCGTGTTTGTTCATGGAATAAATTGTTACGTGTATTTATGTACATTCTTAAATTTACGAACAGACTACTTAGTCATAGCTCTGTTAAAAATATACAAACCGCCGAAAATTTCATTATTCGAATAGTTCAAAATACGCATTTTTCTAACGATTTAAATTTAATTAAAGCAGGCGAACTTCCATCTAAGAAGTTGCGCTGTTTGTCTGTCTTTATTGATAGCTACGGAATCTTACGTATTGGGGGCAGATTGTCTAAATCTGACTTACCATATGAAGCCAAGCATCCCGCGCTTTTACCTAAACGTGACCGCGTAGTTGATCTAATTATTGATCACTATCACAATACGTACTGCCACACGGGCCCCGGATTATTGATGTCTATTATAAGGCAGCGGTTTTGGATATTAGATGGACGAACAGTCATACGTTCCCGCTGTCGGAAATGCAACACTTGTTTCCGTCTAAATCCTACGCATCTAACACCCAAAATGGCTGAACTTCCTGGATACCGTGTCCGTGATACTAAAGCCTTTGTGCACACTGGAGTAGATTTCGCCGGGCCGCTTGCTTACACACCTATTCGCCGTAGAGGTCAACGTTCGCAAAAACTTTATATATGTTTGTTCATATGTATGGTAACTAAAGCCATACATATCGAACTCGTATCGGACCTCACATCCGAGGCTTTCTTATCCGCATTTAAAAGATTTATTTCTCGCCGCGGTCCAGTGTCTGTCATGTACTCAGACAATGGTACCAATTTTGTTGGCGCTAAGGCGCAACTTGATGATATTTATTCTTTCTTATTGAACTCGTCTGTTCAAACAGATATTAAAAATGAGCTTCTAAAATCTCGCATTGAGTGGACAAGAATACCGCCGCGAGCTCCGCACTTCGGAGGTATTTGGGAGTCGAACATTAAGAGTGTTAAAACTCACTTGTATAGAGTCATAGGAAAGCAGCTTCTCACTTACGAGGAACTCTCTACCGTACTGGTACAAATCGAGTGCCTTTTAAATTCTCGACCGCTTAGTGTTCTCTCATCAGACCCGCATCCGGACGTGCTCACGCCTGCGCATTTTCTAATGTCCAGTCCACTTAAGCATTTGCCTTCTTCTGAATTGACAGAAGAAAACATAAATTTAACAAACCGCAAAAGGCTTTTGGATCAGCTTGTGTTATCCTACTGGAACAAATGGCGAGTTGAGTACTTGCACACGTTGCAAGTTCGCCAGAAATGGTGCACTCACGATCGCCCTATAGAGATCGGTACTGTCGTTCTCTTGGGTCAAGATAACGTACCACCATTGACTTGGCCATTGGGCATCATAGTGGAAGTTTTTCCGGAATCGGATGGTGTAATTCGAGTAGCTTCAATAAAAACCGCGTCAGGTACATATAAACGTCCTGTCACCAAGTTATATCCTTTGCCAACCCAATAGAACTATATTATTTCGTAGTTTAATTTAGTTTATAATTTACAATAGTATATTTTCTCAATGGTACGCCATTACATAGTTATAATTTAGCTTAGTAATTCAACTTTGTCTTAATTTAATCAAACTGCAATTTCATTCTTTGGAATCTGATAATTAATTTCGAACGCCGTTTCCTAGTAATGGTGTTTTGAACTTCTGCTTGGGATTCTCTTGATGCTTTCAGACTGCCAGATATATAAACATCATCTCATCCTCCCAACCGCACCAGCTTTTCAGCGTATAGATTATCATCTTTGAAAGCTCGGGACCTTTCAAGGCGGGGAGTATGGTGTGGCAAGTTATTGCCCCTTACATTTTTTCGATTGTGGACGGTTTATAAGGTGTCTGTAGTCTGTCTTAGGCTTGTATTGCAGCCGCGGATATTCTGTGTCGCGGGATTTAGAGAATCCTGCGGCTAGTGACAGCTAATGATGGCTGTCAGACGTCATAGTGCACCGGCGCCGAACGGAAGCATTTCGTCTCACCGCAAACCAAGTTTTTTCAATTTCAATTCATCGCGCCCGCAAAAACCGCAAACTTTATTACGTTATCCCGTAATCCTTGGGGATATACTGTACTACGTTTTCAAAATTAAAAATAATAACCCGCGTCCGATTAAATCCAAATATATAGACTTTCAAGTGACCAGTGTACGGGCAAGCAAGGTGGCCACCTGCCCAGAAGGATTCTTCAAGACTTTCGCCAGGAGAAGCACAGGTACCGCTTTTGCATTATTTGCTGGAGTTAGGCTACAAACGCCACCTGAACGTCACCAATTCCTCTTTGAAAGTTTGCTCAAAAAAAGGCAAATTGAATTATTATGCATTCCAGATAATAATTTTTCTGTCGTCCTCGACCCGCAAGGATACACGGCTATTTACACGCCTGTCCCTCCAGTCACCAATATACAGGCTGTGCCTAGTTTGGGACCCGCTGTCCGTCTAAGTCTTCTGTTAGTGATAATTTCATACCATGTTACTAGTATATTTAAAAAAATTGTGTTAGTTCAATAAATTAATTTGAATTGGAATTTGAAAACATTGATTGACAATATTGTGATTTTTTCGTGCTTGTCAAGCAATTTTGACTTTCACTCTAGGGACTCTCTCACTTAGGTCTTTGCCCACGAATTCGGTCGTAAAGCGATCGCTATCTGTGTCGAAACTGCAGCCCCTGTTATAGGAGTTCATAAGATATTTCTTGAAGAACCTCTTACTCGCGACTGCAGGGCCTGGTATATCGTTGACCTACCTAGTTTACGAAATCAGTCTATCCTTATTTTCTAAAGGTTGTGTACAGGTGTTCTAAAGTGTAGGTTAGTCATCAGACATTAAGCAAAATATATGTGACAACAGTATTCAAGGGGTCGGTCGGTCAGAAAGATGAAGCTAGTTGCCCATTCCAAAGCGTAGTAGGTACCTATGGAGAAGAACGGGCAAGAAACTTCACAGAAGTTAGTTCTGAAGTGATGTTTTAAAATATCATCCCATAGGTAGGTAAACATATTTTCCGGTCCGTCAAAACACAACTACCTTTGCAATTCCATGAAAACCCCTGTTACCCGGTATAGTGAACGTAGCCATGTACCAAAACAAACTCTGGTATCGTATGTTCTATCTGCTGTTCTGGTTATGTCATCTATAGCGTAAACTAACAGGAAACTACAGTGAAACTTGGTCAAAATGTCTTAGGCTGACATCTATGTTTCAGTTCTAACAACTCATGAGACATTTTTAGAAGAAACAGCGAAATGCTTTAGAATGTTTCATTGGATTGAGTTCTACTATTTGAGGATAGATGGCGCTGTACCGAACAAAATACGGGTTTTAATGCGTGTACACTCTTTAGTAACTAAAGCTATGAAGTAAACACAATGAAAAGCAATTATGACCCAGGCACTATTCACTTTTACGATGCACGGAATATTTAATTTGCGAAGATTGGTTAAATAAAAAAGTTTGCTTCACAAGAAAACAGAATAGGTAATTATTAGTAGTGGACCTGGCTGATAGTGACGAAAAATAAACTAAGAAACCATTAAGGTCCGAAAAAAAAGTAATAAAAATGAATGCTTTTAATGGCTTTATATTTTTTACAGCACTCTACCAGCTACAAACGCATAAGATTGCGTTGCGTAGGAATCTATTTACTTCCTTCATAGCTTAACTAAATTAGATACCTAACTACTTGATTAAATTAGGTAAGCAGGTTGTTTTTCCTTTTGGTCCTACACTTTTTGAGATGTTGAACGAAAGTCTGTTACTTTTTCATTTCATCTAAATTGTTATAATTATACCTGTTCCGATACATATTAATATTTTGTTCAAATCACGACCAGCGGCAGCGATTTAAAACTAAAGTGTTAGTAATTGATATTCGTTAAAGTTAATCAATATTTTATTGTTTTTGTTTTTTATTTTCCCTACATAATTCTGCTTAGGTACCTAATCATTATAAAGTATTTATGTGGTCTTAATAAAGAGAATTGCTAAAGGCTCGTGCAGACTGGGGCCATATCGCGGGCGCGACAGGCATTTTTATGCCAGCCGCGCCCGCGATATCGCGCTTGTCTGCACGAGCCTTAAGACATGACAATATCATAGATCTACTTAATTCGATTAGTGTTTCAACACATGCGTGTGTTGCTGCCAAAATAACATACTAAAAGTCTACAAAAATATCTCATATTTAGGCTAATGGCTAGTCTAGAACTAGATTTTCAGATAAGCACTTAGTTTTGAAAGATTTAGAGCAAAGCTTAAGAATAAATAATAGGAATAGGCAGGTAAGTGTACATGAACAAGAGCTAAGTGCCGTCATAATTATGTTATTTTAAACACAATTCTAACTAATATTGTAATTGCGAAAGTTTGTTTGTTTGTTACGCTTTCACGCTAAAACGGCTGAACGGATTTGAATGAAATTTGGCACATGGATAGTGATAAATGATAAATGATTTTATTCCTGAAGTAGGTTTTTACAAACACTTTTACACGTCAAACATATTTTTTTAAACTAGATGAGGTCGGCGTTTCCTATCTGACTACTCTGAGAAGAAAGGCCGAAACAAACTCAGAGGTCACAGTCTTAAAGTCCAGACATAATTTTGGTCAGATCATGTCAAGACCAAGTCGATTGGTGTCTGAAATGGTCATTTGATAAAAGAACCACACAGATTGAGTGGACATGTCCAGTCAGTGCACGCATTGGTCAGTAGTTGTGCAGCTCAACTCAGGGGGTAACCATCACCTCTTATAGCAGTATTATTATAATATTACTTCACAGTGGGAAAGTGATGGAGCTATACAGGATTTATAGCTCCATCTCTTTCTCACGATGAAGTAATATTGAAATAATACTGCTATAAGAGGTGATGGTTACCCCCCTGAACTAAAGGAGCTCAACGATTCAACGACTCGATACATAGAGTATGACCTGGATTAGGACATAGAATACTTTTTATACCGATATTCATACAGGATCGAAACTTATGCGGGTGAAACCGCGGGGCGCAGTTAGTATGACATATATTTGCTTCTTTCTCTACCTTTACTTTGTTAGCTCACCATAATAAAATTTTATTACACATACATATAGTTATTCTACAAAGAGAACTCTTTGAGCCGCGGATGTTGCGGACCGTAAACCGTAACCGGAATATTCTACTTTCAATATGGGCTTACAGATTGTTGTTGTTTCAATTACTTAAAACCATAATTTTATCATGCCATGCAATAATAATAATAATGATATACCATGTGCAAGGCAAATAAAGCCTTATAATGATTTAATAACCCAATGCAATTTCAGAGTAAAAAAAATCTCTCTCACCCGTTTTGAAGTAAAGGGCTCGTGCATTCTGGCGGGATATCGCGGGCGTGATAGGCAGCGCGACACTTTCCAAAAAGTTTCATTGAAATTGTGCTACTAGTGTCGCATCGTGCTGTCGCGTCGCGCCTGTCTGCGGGAGCCTTCACTACGTGAGCTAGTCCATATATTATTCAAAGTTTTCAGTAAAACTCAGAAAATGCTAACGAAAACTACGGAATTTCAAACTGAGAACTAGGACCGGAACGTTATCGCCACGAAATCGGTGTGGTTATCGGCGTTACTTGAAATGTAGCGGAATATCCGTCCGGAACTCCGGAGGTCAAGTCTCTCTGCCGGAGTACTGGCACGAATAGTGCCATCATCTGCACTATGCAGTGCAACCAACCAAGGAGACTGAATTTCACAAAATGTCCTTTCATAAACACTGCTCTACTTTATTTTTCTTTTAAATGTTGTGTAGTCTCAAAAATGAGAAGAAAACTTTATTTTGTACTTTAGGAGACCCAGTTCGATTAATCTTCACAGCGTCACGTTTTCACTTTGATTTTTCATTGAATTCGGGTCTGTTAGATGTCCGGATTAATGTTGTATCAATTGATTCACCTTGAGAAAAAAGGAAAACAAATATTGTTTAACGTTTCTCAGATCTATTAAGAAAGTACCTAGGTACTTTTCTTTTCGTGATGAAATCCTCGTGGGTGACCAGCGTCTGGGACAGACGGAGGGGTAATTTCAAAATGGTATGGACGATACTGGATACAGCACTTAAGTGCCAGTTAAGGAAGGTATCGGAACTCATTATTGTACCTACCTCACCGATCGCACCATTATCTGAGAAACTGTAATTCCCCTTAGTCTGAGATAATTTAGGTCGGTACCTATAATTAGTACTAGTAGTAATACTCGTAGTAGCATTATTATGTTTATTTTTCGACCATGAATTTTGTTACTGTCAATATTGAAATAGGATAAGATTCTGGCTGTAATCGATCAGTAGACCTACCACGAACACGCGAAATGAACCGAACGTAAATTCGAAATGGTTTTTTTTTATGTTTTTGCGACAAGTACAAATAAATTGTACTTGTCGCAAAAACTCAAACCAACAAATGTTTTATGATAGTCGTTTTTTCGATTCCAAAAACGTTCGAATTTAGGTGACGTTAACGTCGCTCGTTCGTGCTAGAGCCTTTGAATGTTCAAAGATTGTCTACCCACTTTTTACTTTTTGGATAAAAAGTTTTTCTTGTTTAATGAAACGAAATGGACAAGATGTCAAGTGTTTCCGTGATGATAAAATATAGCGACTGCCTTAGAAATAGGCAAGCTTCAAAATGTTCTGTAAACCTCTTTTAAATGTGAAATGTACTAATAATCATGAATACGTGATGTTTTGATGTATTACTGATCAATAGTTTCTGCTACTTGGAGTACCCATTGAAACTTAGACGCTGCAGAAAGTTCGCTAACTTTCTAGTTTCTATAATTAATATTTGATTTCGAGGAAATGAGTTTCACTTCCGACTGGTGTTCGTTTTAGAAGCCGTTTCATTATAATGAAACGAACTTAATGGAATTTTTAATTCTGTCTGTTCACAAATTTAATTAAATCTATTGAAGTAGATAACGTGTGTAATGATTGCGAAGAAAATTATGTAGTAAATTATTTATGTGGTAAATGCTGCTTGGAGTGTCCATGGTTCTGTTTTTCGCGTAATGTCTGCCTAAGTTCGGCTGAAATCTTTTTCAGTCGAACTTAGGCAGACATTACGCAATGTGACACAAAAAGGGAATGAACAACTATGAAGAAAACCGGAAAAATAATGATGATTATGCCTCCGTATAAAACCCTCGTTCTAAAGATGACAATGTTAAATGTTGAAGCAAAATGTGTGACATTAAAACCAGAGTTCATTTATTACCTTCTTGTGAAAATTAATGTAATGTCTTGACTGTGGACTCTGTGGAGTGAGTTCTAGAATACATTTTTCTTGTTATGCCTAGGAATTAAGTTCTTGCGTTTAGTACTGAAGTTGAATTTAATGCGCTGAAAGTTTTCGTGTTTGCCACGCACATAAAAAACTTTGTACCTTGGGATACAATATATTTTTTTTTATAAACCAGGTGACGCGATAATGCTTTTTATGAGTGTAAATATGATACATGTCTATGGGGCTAATGTGTATTTTTGTCCGTTTTGAGGGGTCTGGCGCTGTATGCCGAGATACAGGACTCGTCCTAGTTCGGCTACAGATGCTCCCATATTATATCTCGTACTAGCCTATAAATATGTGTAATCCGTTGTATTATTTTTGGTGTAATAAATTATTATTATTATCATTATATAATATAACATCACGCCTGTAATCCCCGAAGGGTTAGGCAGAGGTGTACTTATAGTACACCCACGTTTTGCCAGTTATGTTTAAGTCCTATGTAGTAGGGGGCGAGGCTATTGCCATCCACTGGGCACAAATCCAGACTCCGGCCTGATAAGTTTAAGTATGATTTAAGGAATCTAAAATAAGAAGAGAAGAGAGCTAAGAAGACTTATTAAGGGGAGCGCCAAGCTGAATGTGGTGTTCTTCTGCGATATTATCGACTGCAACATAGCAATGCTGATTACCTAGGGTAGCTACACCTACATTATGCTACTCGTCAAGGCTTTCAGTGTGCATTGTGGTAATAAAAATCGACCATCTCCGGAATCCAATCCAGACAATATTTCCGACAAAGTTTCACCAAATAGTAGCACACAGTACCAGTACCAGTTACCACATAGTAGGTAGTGTAGAGGTTCTATGATAATGCATCATCCTAGCCGCTAGTTGACACTGGCAACTTAATAATAATAAATATTCAAAATCAGAATATAGATTGAAAATGATGGATTGTCAAAAAAGACAGTCTTAAATAAACTCACAAACTAATGTGGATTGTATTATAAAAGATAAATAAATAAACAGTAAAAAAAAGGAATATTATGTATTTAGTGTAGCACGTCCCCCAAACTACAGTACCTTAAAGATCAAATAAGTAGGTTAGGTGTAGTCGGAAACTGAAACGTACCTATCTAACATTGCTATAGTAAAAAAGTGCCGTGCTACAAATGGCTTCTGACTGTTTAAAGAAGCTTGCATAAAATATGAAACAAAGAAATGGCTACGTCTGTAATCCCCCGGTAATTGGTAAAGAGAGTACTTCTACAGTTAGATAATGTTGTTAGGGTGATGCTCCGTGTTTTTAACTTTTCTCATACGTATCCTGCTCTTTTAAAAAGAGAACGAAGTGTGAGTGAACTAAAGAACTTATTCAATGCAAAACTTGGTAAGTTTTCGTCGACGTTTTCTTTGCATCGAGTTTTGTTCCATGTGAGTGAACGAAAGGCGACGCGATGTTGACGCGACGGCAGACAGTTTCTTGTTACCTGCGCTAATTTTTCACTTGATTAAACCGGATTAAACGACTTAAGCCTGGGAAAACTTGATTTATGGTTAAACCTGGTTATATGGAAAAAGTGTCGTTATTTAAAATGTATTAAAATGGCTTAAGGAGTCTTTTGGGACAGTTGCAAAGATTAGTCTATGTAAAATGAGGTGACATACCTAATGATAAGCTCATGGGTATCTTAAAAAAAATAGTTTTCAAAAACTCTAGGATGGTGTGTGAAAATAAAAGAATTTCAAAATATTTTTTGGTGACACAAATACCTAATTAATTTTCTTGTCACGACTTGCAATACGTAATTTTCTTGCTGAAGCAAGAAAATTACGTGAACGTTGAACCGTGAACGGTTGCTGACTTTGTTGCAAAGAAAATGACACTAAGCACAAGCAATAAGATAATCACGCTCACAATTCAAATAGCATATCATCAGATCAAAGCATAGTTTGAAGGTATACGACCTCTTGGGTAACACTTGTTTGAAATCTATGACCAATATTTACGAATCGTAAATTCTTGGCGGCCCTAGAAACATCGCGTGAATTAGATTCCCTGAGGCAGCGATCTAAGACATTCCACCTCCCACGAGAGAGTTTATTACAGGTACGGTACTACGCGATACACGTATTCACAAGAAAGGTATATTAAACGTGTTTACAAGAAAGGTAATGGAATATTTTGAAACAAGTTATAAATAGCTCGAGTAGCTATAAGTAAACCAGTGTAGGGATTTCCTTGAGTCCATTTCATTCAGTGTGATAATTATTTGAAAGCGAACACCTCAAATTGTACAGTCGCCAGCACATCAAGTTGCCTCAAACTGTCAAATTTCTCAAAATTATTTTATACCTTAAAATGTTGATGGTTAAGTTTAAAATCGAATGAGAAAATTGAACAGTTTTTGATGACTTGTGTGCTGGCGACTGTGCATACTGTTTTGGGAGGAGTCGATTAATGACCACAGTACTCGTGCTTTGCAACTATTAACGTCGCTTTCAAATTACCATACATCAAGCTGGGAAGTTTATCTACAGCCATAACAAAACACACTGTATACATTATCGGGTAAGTAATAATAATATATGATATAATTACAAAATCTCTAATATTTACAAGTTATAACAACTGAATCTATAATTTTATTTGATATAATCAGTTAATATAATAAACGATTGATATAATTTTAAAATAACTATTTTTTATAAGCATAAAATACATTGAATATAAAATCGTTTGATACCTATACCACTCAAAAGACATAAAACCTATTTAGTCTAATATGATAAAAACGCCTAGTTATAAACACAGCAAAATTGCATATATACTTATGATAACTTAGTCTAATTATTGATAAGTTGTAGCCCGTAGGTAGCTTATCAAATAGCTTATCATTGTTAGTTGTCAGAGTCATATTTTGTTTTTTTTTTTTGTAATTTATATCATAGTTAGTAACCTGAGTAGATATACCTAGTAACTGATTACCACCTGTCAAGATAGCTCGACGGAGTCACGCTTCGCGGGGCTCCTATTTCTGAATAGTTATAAAAAAATAACCACGAAAGCTAAGGCGGGAGCTCCGCACCGCTCCCACCTTAGCCTTCTAAGCTAACCTATCCGAGTCGGATTGCTCTGAATCGGGGTGTTAACCATAATTATGGTATCAATAAATATTTTAAACGATAGACCCAATGATTTTGAATATTTCGATTAAATAAACGTCATATCCAATAACAGTATACGAAATAAGTTATAGAGTGGTATATAAATGCTATAATATATGCTTAAAGAAATTTTATCAACAGTTGGTATATCTCACGTTTATAATATCTTGTGAACGTTATTGAAATGAAAATATACCAAATTTTATATAATGTGAGACGCACCCTGAATTATCTGGTTGTTAGGCTCGAATAGCCACGCACAATCAGATAATGTATTTCGCGAAACGTCTAGTTGATGTAACTGGTGACTGAAAAGCTGGCGGCTTTCTCGTGCAACGCATCAGCATTGCAATTCAGCGAGGAAATGCCGCCAGCATCCTCGGGTCAATGCCTCGAGGGCCTTTTTTAGGTTTAACTTAGTTTAAATTTAATTAAAAAAACATCTTGTAATTTGGTTATGTAAATAAAAACCTGTATTTCATCAGTTTTATTGTTAGACTTCATTGCTTCACCCGACATTGCAAACCTTAATGCGAAGCGTCCTACCGTAGGAGGCATCGCATGAAAGTTTGCATGTCGGATTTTCCACCCCTTGAAGCTGTAGTCAAGGAAGTTATATCAAAGAAACGCCTAGGATTTAGTATTTTATGCTTACGTACAGTTTGCTGTAAGCCTTTAAAACTTACTCATATAAGGTCAACATATTATCCTCAAGTATACTCTCGTATAGCTATATCAAGTGCCCACAGGGATCAGAAAGAAATTGACGTAGGTTAGGTTAAGTCCGTAATTTATAGAGGACTTAAAGTCTTCACGGTCACAAGACGCAAGGTTGCCCAACCAACCCAATATTTTAGGGTCACCCCAAAATTATTCTTACATTAATTTTAATAGATTCGATACAAGGGTGTTTTTGATATTTTCAATTTGCGTAGCCCTAGTCAGAAGCAGAACAAAAAATACTTACACTGATAGGTAGTTTGGAAATAATAACTATCTGTAGATTCAAGACCAATGGCCAATAAAATGATATAATATGTAGTTTTCAGAAGTCAAACTTGATTTTTTATTTTTTAGGTTTTCAGTCATAGGGCAACGAAAAAAATCTAGAATAGGGCATCGATAGGAACATTCAACAAGCTACTCAATATCTGTACCACAGGGTACAGATATTCAGTAAGAGTGGAAAAGTTACAAAAAAAAAAACCGGCCAAGTGCGTATCGGACCACGCACAATGAAGGGTTCCGTAATTGGGAAGTTGCGATGAATTTATCCCAAAAACAAACTTAACATTATAGTTGAAAAACATGTGGAGGACATGTTTTTCAACTATAATGTTAAGTTTGTTCGTATACATCGATATATGCTACGGTCAATTCTCCAACTGCAAATTTAAGTTGGTCGACTATTACTCGTTATCTTGTAAAACCCACTTAGCTGATAGTTTTCCTTATAATTTCATTATATTAGCTTGTGTTTCGGACTCTTCAAAATTCTTTAGGCAGTGTCAGGTTAACATCACGAGAGGACTGTCGCAGTATTTTGATCAGAAGTCCCAAAATCTATAGCAATGGGATCATTTCGCTACCTACAAGATGGCAAAAAGTTATCGAACAAAATGGTACCTACATACTTTAGTTAAATGTAAATAAACTACATATATTAAAAAATGTTTTAAATTTTCTTAAAAAATGCGAAGAAATTTTTTCCCCAACCTATTATGTACTACTTCCATGAATATTTTCACATCTCCATAAACAATCATTTAGCTGGCAGGGGGTGGGGGGGAGGGCACTCGACTCTAACAGAAATTATCACTTTAATGCTTAATATTACGCAAGCGGATTCTTGAATCGAAAAGTGGTGTTCACAAACCCGCAAATTTTTTAAACGGCCTATTCAACGATATCCCACACCATGGGGTAGATGAGAAAAATAAATATCATCCCCACATTACGTGCAACGGAATATACGACCAACGGATACCTGACTCCTCATATTTAAATAAACTATACCTACAACTGCGAGTGACAACACAATACTCACAACCGGGAGACAAACGCGGCGCCTCGTCACTATACGGGTTATTGCCTCTCTACTTTCAAACAGGAAGGACGTGTGCAGGCAAGGATTGGGCAGGGCTCGCACCACGTTAAGATTTAATTAAGACTCGTGCAGATTAGCGCGATATCGTGATATCGCCTCAGTCTGCATGAGCCTTTACAGTGTAGGCGCCACCACCGACTTCATGATACATACTTACACATATTTTTATTTTTACAACATATGAGTTCTAAAAACGATCAACGGTGCCCTAAAAAAAACGTTTTCAAGATTTTATTAAGCACTTTGTCGCCGTGATTAATATGTATACCTATGCCAAATTACAGCTTTCTTGTACCAAGCCTAGAGATGCTTCCGTCTTTCTGTCCCCGCTCTCCTTTGAGCTAAAGCGGGGACAGACAGATAGACAGATAGACGGACATGGCGAAACTGTAAGGGTTCCTTGTTTACTACGGAACCCTAAAAAAAGATACAAATATCAAGTAGCTATATTCAGTGTTGAAAGCACTTTAAAAATAAATTGAATTAAATTGCGTATAATCGTACATAGACGTGCTCGATCGACTTGAGCGACAATGTTTTACGTATGCTCTCAGTTAAAACACATCGTTTTCACATGGACTACGTTACGGCTATTTATTTTTGATTTAAGCCCAAGACAAATGTTTTCAGCGGCAGTTTCAGCTTACTCCATTATTTAAATTGATATATTGTTTAATCATCAGAACGTTAACGTAATCTTTTTGCCTGTAAGAGGAAAAGTTATTGGTGACACTCAAAGTTCTTAGAAAATCAAAAACTGAACAAACTAGCAAGTTATTAGTTTTATTATATCTTTTCAAAATAGTGTCCATTTAAATCAATACATCGCTGCATCCGATGGAACCACTGAGAAAAGCACTTTACCCACTCGTCCTTAAGGGTCTCTTCGACGGCATTTTGAAACGCAGCCCACTGCTTCCTCGGCGTCTATAAAACGTTTTCCTCGAAATTTTTCTTTTATTTTCGGAAATAAATAAGAATCGGCGGGAAGGGCGGGTGACCCAGTAATTCCACGTCTGACGTCGCCAAGTAGTCGATTGTTTGCTTAGCGGTGTGCGACGAGGCGTTGTCGTGGTGAAGGAGGATCCTACTGCGAGGTCGTTTCTCCTGAACTTTTTCCAAGACAAGTGGCAAACAATTGTTAGTGTACCACTCTGCAGTAACTGTTTTTCGATCCTCTAAAACAATTGTTGCGTAATGACATGTCCTTCCGAAGAACGAGGCCACCATCTTTTCTCCCACGCTTCGTCCTCTCTTCACTTTTGTTGTCAACTCCTCGGAAGGAAACACCCAGACAGCAGACTGCAGGATCATAACAATAAATCCAGCATTCGTCACCCGTAAGTATGTCGAACACAGCTTTTGAGTCACCTCCGTTAAATCTTTGAACCATTTCACGACACCAATCAAAACGACGGAGTTTTTAGGCCTCTGTCAAATTATGAGGTATCCACCGGGCATAAAGCTTCCTGACCGCTAAATGTTCATGGAGGATTTTGTGCATTTAACTCATACCGATGCCTAAGCTTGTCCGAATCTGCTGATAAGTCACTCTTTTGTCAGTCTCTATCATACGCCTCACAACACTGATGTTATCGTCAGTCGTCACCAAAGCTGTCCCTCACGCAGATCATCGGTGAGATTAGTGCGACCACGTTTAAACTCATTAAACCAGTTGTAAACAGTGCCACGAGATGGGGCTTCATCTTGAAAGGCCAATTGAAGTCTATCATAACTTTTTTGTTGACTTGTACACATACTTTGTACGTACTTTACACTTGAATAACATCGAAAGTCATAAAAATCAAAGTACGAAAATGTTCTCTCGTTAAATTCATGCTGACGTGACACAGACAATTTTCAATTGGACGCCAAATCGTAAACAAATGACAAATGAATAAATACATACACAATTATATTGGCAAACAGTTCCATTTTCAAAATTTGAACTGTTTATTTATTATATCGTTTACAAGTGACAGTTCTATTTTTTTTTTTTAAATCTTTATTCATGACCATGGATAGTGACAGTTCTAAAAACTTTCAGTGTCGCCCTCGTATAAATTGAATTGAACAATTTGATAAAAAATAACATACGGCAATTCATTTCCTATACATTGAGATTATAGATAGGAATCCAGTATCCACAATCCATTAAGATGATGATAAATCTATTTATGTTACAATCCGAAATCTTAAAACAAACATCAAATCAAATTTATTTATTTATTATTTCAACGCCAAAACTGACATCAAATTGTAAACACGAAACCGAGGCTTGCAATGATGGACAGATTGGTAAATAGGTATTCATATCTGCCGAATCACCCTGCTATTACCCACATTAGAAGGAGCGAGTTAATCAGGAGTGTTCGGGAGAATTCGGTAGTAATCGGAACCATCCATCAATGTAGACCAGTCATCGGGGCGATTAGGGCCGATTCACACCGGAACGGCAGCGGCCGGCCGCGGCCGGAAGTGGCCGGAAGCGGCCGGCAGTGACGCGACGCGGGTAGTACCTCTGACCACAAGCGCGGCCGCTCGACCTTTTCGTGCTTTTCAACCGATACTGGTATTTCAATTATGTAGATAAAGTTTAAAATTATTTCACACTGATAGTGTTTGCCGTTTCGCTGCCGGCCGCTGCTTTCCCGGTGTGAATCGGCCCTTACACAACTCTATCTCTTGAAAGCGAACCAAATTATTTAATGGCAGATGTTTTTTCGGCAATTATTTGAGGAATTTATTAGACAAGAATGAATGAGGTTATAATTTTTATAAGTACGATGTGTTTTTCTGAAATGAAAAATGACTTTAATTATTTTTAAACATTCGCCTCTATTTTGCACCAAGTTTGTTGTTGCTGAATTTCAATCTATAAGTAACATTTTCTCGCAAATATTCTATCGTATCCGTAATGTTAAATTCCTACTTATTCTTTGTTTTACAAATAAGTATTGGTCATTTTTTTCCACGCTAACATAATTCAATAATACTTTTCTCATAGCCCAGCTGATATAAGCTGAAAAAAATGTTTTTGTTTCTTAAAATTCCTTTTATTTACGTAAATATAATTTTGTACGTACCCGCAAACAGACGAATTAAGTTTATAAAGAGGTCGTGTAACAACAACTTTGAAGGAAATGTTGGCAATGATAGTAGACAGTCGTTGCAACAGACTGAACGTTGTAAACACAACAAAACTTCGTATTTCGAAAAATAAATGAAAGAACAAAAGGAACACATTTGAATTCATTCAAGTTTCAAGTTACCTTTGGAACACAGTCGTAAGTATTTCATTCGTCAACGGTCCGTGGAATAAATCCGAATTCATTGGAGTCATATAATAGGGTCCTTTTAGGGTTCCGTAATCAACAAGTAACCCTTATAGTTTCGCCATGTACGTCTGTCTGTCTGTCACGGCTTAGCTCAAACTCTTAGTAGGTACTAGAAAACTGTATTTTGGCATGGGTATAAATATTAAGACGCTGACAACACCTAAACCGCGGTCACTGTCAGGTTGCATAGAAAAGAAAGAGAAGCGCGACGACAAAACGCTTGTAATTTATTGCAAAATATGAAGTAATTATCTATTTACTGAGAATTGAGTTGAGTAATCGAAAATAAAAAACAACCAAGTTTTGCATTAGAATAAGACGTACTTGTTATTAATTAAATACGTAATCTATGTTGATATTTAATACAGATATTTTGGATTAGAACTCAAGGTAAGAGGTTAGTTTAACGTTAGTTTGTATCGAGATTTTTTTTTCAAAACGTGTTTTGGTAACAACCAAGTTCTGGGAAATATGTTCAAAATTAACATATATTTTTTCCGCTACCACAAACTATACAGATTTGGCAATTTTCTTTCTTAAGAGAAGCCTATTTTGGTCAATTGGGTCTTGTCAGCGCCTTAATCAGGCCGACAAATTGGTAACATAAAATCTTGAAATTGTTATTTGTCATGCCAGGCTGTGAAGGTTGTTGTGGGTGTACTATAGGTACACCTCTGTTTAACCCATCGGGGATTACAAGCGTGATGTTATGTTATAAGTGAAAGAACATACCATCTTAGAACAGTTACAACCTTTTTAGGGTTCCGTACCTCAAAAGGAAAAACGGAACCCTTATTTACTCGTGTGTCTGCCTGTCTGTCTAACTGTCCGTCTATTACCTACAACCAATTTGCTCCGAATTGGCTCCGAATCTGCAGGACCGACTAAGTTGTAATTTGGTACACATGCACACATGCATTTCTGTGACCCAAACACGGACTTGTAACGTAAATCGAAGGGTTGGTTACATTTGGGGGGAATGCTAGAAAATTAAAAACAGTTTTGTAAAATGTACCATGTGACATATAAAAGAATTATTGGAAGGATTACAGATAAAGGTAACAATATTTTTTATAATAAAAAAAATACTTAGAATTATTTGTGAAAATTGACCATTTCCAATCACTGAAACTACTGAGCCTAAAATTTTGAAATTAAAAATACAGAAAATAGTTCTTTACTTAAAGATTACAGCAAAACTTATAAGAAGTCTATGGTGTTAAAATACCATGGTAAATCTCTCAAGATTGTGCGTACAAACTTACATTTGCAGTTGCAATGTATGGGGAACATGTTTTTCAACTACAAGGTTCAGTTTGTTATTAGGATAAAGAGAGCTGTGGCCCAGTGGTAACGGCCGCGACTTACGAGTTGTAGATGGTAGGTTGGTGGTAGGTAATGGGTCACCGAGGCCCCTGGCAACACAGGCAACAGGAAGGAATACGGGTGGGTTTTAGTCAGTAAGAGTCTGACACACCCTCCTGCTCCGCCCAGAGTGGGAGAAGTTATCCAAAAAAAAAAAACGAACCAGAACAGAACCCAGACAGGCGCTTTACTTTGTGTAAATTATTTCATCACCACTGCTCTCAAAAACGGTGAAGGAAAACATCGTGAGGAAACCGGCATGTCCTAGAACCAAAAATTCGAAGACATATTGTGACATCTACCAACCCGCACTGGGCCCGCGTGGTGGATTACGGCCCACTCCCTCTCACGCAGAGAAGGCCTGTGTCCCAGCAGTGGGAACATCAAAGGCTGATTATGACGATGATGAGTAAATAATGAAAAAAAGCATAAAGCATAGACCATAAAGAAAGGCAAGCGGCAAAAGGTGACACTAACATAATACAGTTAATTTACTTCGTAAGGCTGAAATGTAGCGTATCAGCCATTTAGGCTTTGCGAGCTGTTTGTTTTTATAAAGCTCCATTAACGTTAAAGTAAACAGTCGAACCTTAAATAAATTTACAGACTTCATGATTTATTTAAGGAAAAAGGTTTTAGCATTTGTATTTTTTGGAGATTAGTCGCCATAACTTTCTACTAAACCGTTCAGAAACACAAGACAGACAATCGCAAATTAGTTTTTATGCAACTGTTGTATAATTTCCGGGGCATTAAAACACGAACGTGGGTTTATCACTTGAGTGTTTAAATACCTAATTTTGCACAGTTGCATAAGACTTTATCTACACACATGATATGAATCCTCTTTAAAAGGTTCTGAAACCATAGGGTGTTGTAGTGCTGTAAGAACTAGATATTTAAATTCATGGAAAGTTTCTGGTAATTGGTCAGAAATGTCCTTTGCTGCATTAGAAATACTCGTATCTGGTGGTGTGTTATCAAAGCTTGTATAGTATCACTCATTTTTGTAAACAAAAAAGTAGTACATTTTTGCAATACTAATATCGAACATAAATGGCGGGATACGGTGTGAATTCGAATAACCTATAAGTTTTTTTTTTTTATTCCGGCTCTTTGGTATTGAAACGCGCGTGCATGGCAATATTCTTTTTTTGAAAAGTAGTTGCAAGATGGAATTTAGTACAATATTATAACACTTGTTTGGATGATATTATGGTTACTATGACACTGGTTGTTTTAATGTTGGCAATAAGCTAAGCTCCATAAGCTAACTGTTTCAGAAACTTTTTATAGAGGATTTATAGCGGTGTAGATAAAATAATTCATCTATTTCCAATTAGTGTTGTGACAATCACCACGAAGGAAGTACCTAATCGGCTAAATACAGTATGGTCTAACCATAAAATACTTCTAATAAGAGTAAATAAAGAACATAGGTATGTTTGTATTTAACTTATTCTACGAGTATTTTTTATTCATTTATTTTAGACAAAGCCCGTCTTCCAATAACATTGACAAAATTTCTAACACGTAAGTATTCACCTAACACCTTGTCTCTGACTTGAAATGTATTGTGAATTTGCAAGTCGATAGTCACGAATCACGACGTGTGATGTACAGTCGCCAGTACATCAAGTTACCACCAACTGTCAAATTTTCTCATTCGATTTTGATCTTAACTATCAACATTTTAAGGTTTAAAATCGTTTATAAACTTGATCTACTGGCGACTGTACTTATAGTACAGTCACGAGCATTAACACCTTATACTTAGGTACCTATGTACGTAAGATTCAAAAGCGATTTTCTCCTAAAGTATAGATAGATATTTTATGGTGTTACGAACAGAGTATTATCGAAACCATACTATTAGCCTACGTTCGCATGGACGTAGAAATATCGCGCACTGGATTATCAACTCTCGGTGTTGAGCCGAGCGTTGAGAATCCAACAAAGTGCATCCCAGCGTATCGAAAAGACCATGTTCGATTTTCAACTCTCGGCGCTAAGCAGAGCGAATATTGGAAATTTAGACTATGATATATTATTTAAGACGCTGACTACACCTAAACCGCGGTCACTGTCTGTTTGCATAGAAAAGAAAGAGAAGCGCGATGACGCAACGCTTGTAATTTATTGCAAAATATGAAGCAATTATCTATTTACTCAAAATTGAGTTGAGTAATCGAAAATAAAAAACAACCAAGTTCTGCATTCAAATAAGACGCTCTTGTTATTAATTAAATACGTAACGTATGTTGATATTTAATATAGATATTTTGGATTAGAACTCAAAGTAAGAGGTCAGTTTAACGTTAGTTTGTATCGAGATTTTTCTTTCAAAACGTGTTTTGGTAACAACCAAGTTCTGGGAAATATGTTCAAAATTAACATATATTTTTTCCGCTACCACAAACTATACAGATTTGCCAATTTTTGTTTCCCCGAAGGGTTGGGCAGAGGTGTACCTACCTGTAGTACACCCACATTTCGCCAGTTATGTTCAAGTCCCATGTAATAGGCGGCGAGCCTATTGCCATCAACCGGGCACAAATCCAGAATCAAATCCATTGCTACCACTAGACCAACGAGGCAGTCAACAAATTACAAGATGATTATTAACATTAACGAAGTAAAATTAAAACTAAGTTTAACCTATAAAAGGCCCTCGGGGCATTGTACCGAGGATGCTGGCGGCATTTCCTCGCTGAATTGCAATGCTGATGCGTTGCGCGAGTCAGTTACATCAACCAGACGTTTCGAGATTTCCGCAAATCATTTATGCGCACTGGGACCCCACGGACCGAGGGTCTCGACGCCAAAGGGCACAAAATTGTACTCTCTGCCAAGGCCTCTATATTTCGGCATTTTCTGCCGCTGCACCCGCTTTAGAAGTAGTCTGTTGGAGGTGGGACGGTGCCAGTGCGTCTACACAGGTAGCGTCCTACACAAGCATCCGTCCCAAACTCTGCGGAACCAAAGACACATCATCAGGTCTTTTGCCATCATCTCTGACAATGCCAGTCGGCTCAAGAATTGCAGGTATATCGATGCTGGCAAGAGACCGGCGTATTAAGTCATTAAGACAAGTGTCGCATGTCTTGAAAAGCGGTCTGCACTTTTTTGACAACAAAGTCCGTGGTGACCCAGTCGGTCCACGTCCGTGCCACAAGGGTATATGTGGAGTGCATACCGTGACCCCATGCCGCAGACCAGTCGCCATACGAAGTGAGGTCAGATCAAGGAAGGTACCGGTATATGGAGAAAGATATAATTACCTACATTTCGACGCATTTGATAAATTGATTAATTTTGTATTAAAAATGTAAAAATTCATGGTCTTCCTTTTATTTGTGACACTATGATATTTAGCAAAAAAAAAATCCTTATGATGAAGCCTTTCGATCGGTATGATAAAGCTACAGGTGATTATTTTTCTCGTGTAACTGGTTCGATTTCCGGTACAATCATGCAATCATTTAAATATCTATGAATGCAGTTTAAATTGTTTTTTTTAATTCAAATAATGTCTTCTTTCAGTAAAATGTTCCATCTACAATAGTCCAGGTACTTTCCCTCCATGTGGCATATCCGTGGGACGCCCTGTATATACTATACTATATTAGGGTGTTGACTAAACTGAACTATTTCAGTATTGTTTTTAAATTTTAAATGAAATATAAGGGTTTAATTTAAAAAAAAAAACTCTCTACATCAACAAATGTAAATCAACGGGAAGCGAAATTGTTAAAGTTACAATTTGTATACAACAGGAAGACATTTTGAGTATTATAAATAATTGTTAAATTTCATGACCTGCCTTTTATTTTGGATGCTGTATTATGTAGAAGAAATAAAGAAATAAATGTATATGCTTGATACAGTAAAATTACAGGTTTTTTCCACATTTAGGGGTTCGATTCCCGGCTTAGACAGGCGACTATTTAAAACTCTTTGAATGCAGGTCGTATTGTTTTTAAAATAAAAATTAAGTCTTCATTCAGTAAAATATTCTATCTACAGTATTTAAGGTACCTTCCCTCTATGTGGCAAAGTCGTGGGACGCCTTGTATATACAGGTTGAAATTGAAAACTTGCGACAAACTGAAATGGGACATTGTATACATCATTATTAACAACTTTTACTAAGGGACCAAAGCTGTAATCCCAAAAAAAAAATCTGCTTTTCCTACATTTTGATGAGGTATTGCGAACATAAATGTAGGGGACAGCAGTTTTTTTTTTTTGGGATTGTAGCTTTGGTCCCTTAGTAAAAGTTGTTCATAATGATGAGTACAATCTCCCATTTCGATTTGTCGCATGTTTTCAATGTCACCCTGTATATATATACATATATATAGTTAGGAAGGATATCATTGTACCTAATATTGCAACAAAAAGTTACAATAATGACCGAAATTATCTTTCAAATTCGTTTGAACACACTCGTATTATCGCTAACTATAGTAGGTATGATCACAGCCTGCACATAGACTGTTATAGACCATTGTTGTTATTCAAAACACATGTGACAACATAAATACACTGTTTTTCGATCGTCAACTGCAGTTACATGACATAAAATTTACCTATCTCTGTGATTCGAAAACGAGTTGGTCGCATGTTATTATCATATTTCCCACAAATTACAGAGCGAACACATCGTAATCCTAACTAATACTTATTATAAATGCGAAATTGAGTTTGTTTGTTTGTTACGCTTTCACGCACATGGGTAGACCATGACCTGCATTAGAATAGGATACTTTTATCCCGATATTCCCACGGTATCGGCACTTATGCGGGTGCAACCGCGAGACTCAGCTAGATTGCTATAATCCTAACTAATATTATAAATGCGAAAGTGAGTTTGTTTGTTTGTTACGCTTTCACGCACATGGGTAGACCATGACCTGGATTAGAACAGGATACTTTTATCCCGATATTCCCACGGGATCGGCACTTATGCGGGTGCAACCGCGAGACTCAGCTAGATTGCTATAATCCTAACTAATATTATAAATGCGAAAGTGAGTTTGTTTGTTTGTTACGCTTTCACGCACATGGGTAGACCATGACCTGGATTAGAACAGGATACTTTTATCCCGATATTCCCACGGGATCGGCACTTATGCGGGTGCAACCGCGAGACTCAGCTAGATTGCTATAATCCTAACTAATATTATAAATGTGAAAGTGAGTTTGTTTGTTTGTTACGCTTTCACGCACATGGGTAGACCATGACCTGGATTAGAACAGGATACTTTTATCCCGATATTCCCACGGGATCGGCACTTATGCGGGTGCAACCGCGAGACTCAGCTAGATTGCTATAATCCTAACTAATATTATAAATGCGAAAGTGAGTTTGTTTGTTTGTTACGCTTTCACGCACATGGGTAGACCATGACCTGCATTAGAATAGGATACTTTTATCCCGATATTCCCACGGTATCGGCACTTATGCGGGTGCAACCGCGAGACTCAGCTAGATTGCTATAATCCTAACTAATTTATTATAAATGCGAAAGTGAGTTTTTTTGTTTGTTACGCTTTCACGATAAAACGCCTGAACGGATTTGGATCAAATTTGGCACCTGGATTAGAACGTGGGATATCTACTTTTTATCCCGATATTCCCACGGGATCGAGAATTATATGGGTGAAACCGTGGGGCGCAGCTAGTTTGCTATAAATGTAGATGATTAAGCAATAGTCTATTTTGAGATGTGGGCATATTTTAGCATAAAATAAGTCGAATTTTCGTAAATGTTTCGGGCAATAGGTTGATCTCTCAATCAATCAATCAATCAATCAATCAATAGTCTTTATTAATAAACATAGGTTACAACAGTGAGCAAGATGCTACAATTGTTATATTACAGTTTCTCTATGTTTTGCATTTATGGGATTTGCAAAATAAGTAAATAAATTTATAATAATTAGGTAGAATCAATGTTGTTTAAAAAAATGTAATGTAATAAAATGAAATAGGTAATGTCAGGTAAAGTCAATATTTAAGAAAATGCGGTAATGTCAATATTATATAATTATAATGTCAATAAGTTACTGATATGAAAAAAATGGTTTAAAAATATATTGTCCAGAGAATTACTATTATAGTGTCATGAAATAGTCACGTTACCAGTATACAAACACTATTATGTCAAACAACTGTCATCAAAATAGCCACTGAGACAATAATACCATTTCTGTATTAATCTATATTACGTAATTTACGCTTGAAATTTACTGAATTTAGACTTTTTATTGTATGGTCGAAAGAATATTTAATCACCACCTATTAAATATTCTTTCCGCCGTACAGAAAAAGATTTTTCACCTCACTCAGCACCTCAAACAATCAGGTTTTGCAACAGCGTACTGCTGCAATTTTGTTCACATGTCTTTAAACATAAAGACAGTGAGCAAAATTAGATTTTGCTGCGAGCGTGAGACAAACTAAGTAACTTTCACTTTGATACGAAAAAACCGAGAGATACAAGAACAAGTTGATTCGAAGTTCGATTTTCAAATTCCATACCTAATAGGCCCAAGAAAGAAACAAACAATAAAACGTTCGGATACACATACCTACAACCGTAAAATTTCAAATCATCTGTTAAGGTTTTAAATGTATATTTTTTTAATAATAAGATTTTTTATTTTTTATAATCAAATAATGAGAATGTTGAAGATAAAAATACGAATTTTATCATGTATCTACATAATTATTTATAGTTTTAACAATATTTAATATTCTGACAGAATACGGGTGCAGTTTCAGAAAGCATCTTTAAAAAATAGCAGGATTTCAATTTTTATTCTCGATGCTCAGGTGAAAAGTTGTATGTGTTACACGAGACCAAAGTTATTTGCATCTCGTGTCTTTGAATCCCTTGCTGCGCTCAGGATTCTAACTCAAAATCACTCGCTACGCTCGTAATTCAATCATAGAATCTTTCGCTTTCTCGGGATTCAAAATTAACACTCGCAGCAAATACCAACTTTGCTCTCTTGCTGCACAAATAACTATTCCTCGTTAAAGCCGTACCTGCATACTTAACTGTAAAACTCTGTAGCTACAACGAACAATCAATCAATCTTGTGGGATTATACCGTAACTGGTGTTTGACAGGCGGAATGGCGATCACAGTTGGATGTTAATAACATACCTATAGGTACCTATAGTCGACTAGCAATAATGCCATATTTTGTCTTGGAAAGTCGAAAGAAAATGGCTAAAATCAGCAAAAGTCTACGACTTTTCAGACGGGATAGCGATAAAATGGTTGTTACCATTGGAAGATGCTGGTACGTAATGAATATATAAGTGGAACATTAGTTAGAAACAACACAAGAGTAAAAAAATAGAGAGTATAACATGATTTTGGGCTGAAAGTGGGACGAAGTGCAGAGATGCGGGTCGACAACATTAGGTAACTAAATATACGAGTAGGCTGCGACCACGGAAAGTGTCATGGACAAACATAGTAAATAAATTAAATAGAAGGAAAATGTCCGACAAAATAAGAAATAATGTGGTGCGAATTAGAACAACGAGAGAGAGGAGAGAATTCTAAAATTGTAAACGAAAATTGTTTAGAAAAATATTGGGACATAAAAGTCGTTGTTGTACTGTAGGCACTTGGTTTTCTTTAGTACATTCATTACACACATTACATTCTGTCTCTAGAGTAGAATGTAGGTAAATGTGGAATACGCATGTGTGTAATTATGAGCATTTTACAGCTGTTATTTTCTCTTGTTACAATATCTTTTGAAATACAGAAAATTATTATAAACGTTAACATTTTCCGTTTTAATTTCACTTTCCTAGTTGCGTGTAATTAAAATAATTTCTCAAATTAATTATCTGATACTGGCCTTTCAGAATCATTAAAATTAACTAAATTAATTTTAACAATAACAGCTGTAGGACGCGTAGGATACTGATACTGATAGTTACTCTGTTATTAATAAAATTAATTGCAAAGTATCGTTTCTCTGATGACAGTCGTTTAAATAATTTAATTAATATATATATATATATATATATATATATATATATATAAATAACCCACTTTGTTCCCGGATAGCCTGTAAAATATTACTTCGTAGCTGTAAATATTACGAGAAAATTAATGTTTGACTAAACTTCTATAATATTATTGTATTTACGTAATACTTTCGCCCGTTTCAGTTGCTCACTTTGACCTAATTTTCAGCAGTAATTGATTGATGGTGTAAATGTTTTAACTTTCTTGTCTACCATTAAGCTATATATCATAAGCATAACACTACCGAGTTTATATTCGAGGTTAGGATAGAGAATTTACTTTAATTTTTTAAAGGTATGATTCGAAAATGAAAACATTTTTCACAATTTTTATATCTTTTTAATATCTTCTTCAAATCAAAGAGGGTCGCATTACAATATTAACGTTATCACTGGTTGTTTTAACTGAAAAACAGTTTGGAAACCATAATGTTCACAGAACAAAAAAATAACGAAAGAAAACTTTAAGACGCTGACAACACCTAAACCGCGGTCACTCTCAGATTGCATAGAAAAGAAAGAGAAACGCGATGACACAACGCTTGTAATGTATTGCAAAATATGAAGCAATTCTCTATTTACTCAAAATTGAATTGAGTAATCGAAAATAAAAAACAACCAAGTTTTGCATTCAAATAAGACCTTTTTGTTACTAATTAAATACGTAACGTATGTTGATATTTAATGCAGATATTTTGGATTAGAACTCAAGGTAAGAGGTTAGTTTAACGTTAGTTTGTATCGAGATTTTTATTCAAAACGTGTTTTGGTAACAACCAAGTTCTGGGAAATATGTTCAAAATTAACATATATTTTTTCCGCCACCACACACTATACAGATGTGGCAATTTTTTTCTTAAGAGAAGCCTATTTTGGACAATTGTGTCTTGTCAGCGCCTTAAGCCATTATTTATTTATTTTTGAAGGAAAGAGGCCAGTGCCATGCATTTTCATTCATGAAAAGAGGTTGCACCACTTTGATTTATAATCATTAAAATCAGCACCCTAATTGCGTAGCACACTTTCAATCACAATCTGAATGATTTTGAAAGATATTGCTAATCCATTGCTTCATATGTTGGAAAAAATTGTCTGCGGAACAACGTAAATAATGTAATGTATGTTATTGAACTGTCAAAATGAAAGCCATTGCTACTGGTGTGTTATGCAATTACCCCGCTGGTCTAAGAAAGTCTTGGGAAGTATTGTTTTACGTGATTGGCTCTTGTTATTTTTACGCCACACTACCAAGGTTTGATCACCCAACATCGGTTGCGCTATTCATTTCTAAAACATTTCACCATCAGGTTATTTATGGTCCAAGGGGCTTGTGGCTAAGGAGGGGCTTGTGGCCAAGGAGGGGCTTGTGGCTAAGTAATAACAGCAGCACGGGTCGATCGATCAGGTTAAGCTACGCTTGCCGCGGTTGGTCCGTGGATGGGTGACCAACTTTACATACCAAGACCCTTCCGTGCTTCGGAAAGCACGTTAAGCCGTTGGTCCCGGCTGTCATTTGTAGATCTTTGACAGTCGTTACTGACAACCAGTCTTACCAAGGGGTATCGTGTTACCCAGTAACTGGGTTGTGGAGGTCAGATAGGCAGTCGCTCCATGTAAAATACTGGTATTCAACTGTATCCGGTAAGACTGGAAGCCGACCCCAACATGATTGGGAAAAGGCTAGGCAGATGATGTTATTTATGGTCCAACTAAAACAACCTAATAACTTCAACGAAGAAGAAAAAAGCGAAGATCGCTTTAAGCGATAAGACCGCCTATTGTGTCACCCTATGTAAAATGTCATTTATAGCTGTAATTTTTATGGTGTACATAATAAAGAGTATTCTATCTCTCTATCTATCTACAACGCCCGCGACTTACGAGTTAAAGGTCGTAGGTTCGAACCATATTTTAACGTAGTCTGTGGTTCGAGCCGAGACGGGCGCTTTACTTTGTGTAAATTACTTCATCACCACTGCTCTCAAAACGTTTAATGGAAACATCGTGAGGAAAACGGCATGTCCTAAAACCAAAAACATCTACAACCCACACTGGGCCCGCGTAGTGGATAACGGCCCACTCCCTCTCATCGAGAAGATAAGTAATTGAACTGTTTCGTAGAAGTACTAGCGAAATGAGCGAAGACAAGATTGTAAGTATTATTAGACATTCAGCATAGTTAAACTATTTATTCTCAAACAACGTGTGTAATCTTACAAATATAAATATTATACGTTTATAATATTTATATTTGTAAGATTACACACGAAAAGCTTTCTATAAATAACGCTTTATTTTACCGCAATTACCTAAAAATAATGAGCATTGTTCTTACACATGTTTAACGTATGTTCTATAACACGAAATGAGTACTTATTCGAAGTTTTATTTGTTTGTTCAGTTCTTAAAGCATAAACCAGACTTTTGGCGCTATTTTTAATAGTTAGACCATAAAACTGGTTTCCTATCAGCCTTGTTTTAGTTTTTTAAATTTATTGGCTAGTTAAGAACTTACGAAAATGTTTTGTTCTCGTGGCTCGAATATTTGTTACCTCATTACCTGCTAAAATTTAATTGATATGTAATATCAATAAAACCTACCTATGTGAAATCTTTTATCGGGTCCACCATGTAAATCTTTTAGCGTTGTCGCAGGAACAGTATCGGAGAGAAAATTAAAAAAACAAATCGTATTTATGGGATTAATGATTCTCAAGTTATAAACGCACGGACAGATAGAAATACGTTGCGTTTTATGAAAAACAAGATATATTTATATACTTTAGATAAGGATGTTATAATAATCGACTAAGACCTACAGACATGTATGGGGATGTATTAAATACCATACTCTCATTTACAGGAAGGAACAAATCTGTAGGATTCCGCCATGACAGTAGGCCCACAAGCCATAGATCTTATCAAAGTCCGGGACCTCACACAAGGAAAATCCGGTCGTCTTCCACACCGGAGGCTACGACCTTGGACTTTATTAGACGACTCAAAGATGAAGAAGAAAAGCCTCTTAAGGCACTGTTGATCCTGTGCCTTATGGGGCTTGTTGTGAATGTTGTTGACCTAAGGTAAAGGTTAATTTTAGAAGCCGTTAGGTACCTCTAAGACATTTATTTATTATTTATTTAATAATTTAAGCACACAAATGTACAGAGGCGGACTTAATGCCATAGGCATTTTCTACCAGTCAACCTTTGGATGATGCAGAGACAGACATTGGTAGGTGCAATAACGTAAACTGTGGAATAAATATTTATTAAAATATAAGTATGTACACATATACCTATTAAAAACATTAAATATAATACATTATATACCTAATTATGTATAAATATAAGACCAAATAAATACACGAATATACTAAACCGATTAGACAAACCATGGGAAAACATTATCGTTGTGATGATACTGCCAGCTTCTTACGAATGTGCTCGCGAACTTTAACTCATTCTGAATCATCAACAACATTATACTGCAGTGTGCTGCGAGCGGACTGGACTGCTTGGTGTGAATCGGTGCTGCAAGCTTTCCACGTCGGTGGTAAGCTTGTAGCAGGGATTCTTATAACTATGGGGCAGTGTTAGCTTAAGTGTGTAGTTTGTGTTAAGTTTACTAACATAGTTCTTAAGACGCTGACATCACCTAAACCGCGGTCACTTTCAGATTGCATAGAAAAGAAAGAGAAGCGCGATGACACAACGCTTGTAATTTATTGCAAAATATGAAGCAATTATCTATTTACTCAAAATTGAGTTGAGTAATAGAAAATAAAAAACAACCAAGTTCTGCATTCAAATAAGACGTTCTTGTTATTAATTAAATACGTAACATATGTTGATATTTAATGCAGATATTTTGGATTAGAACTCAAGGTAAGAGGTTAGTTTAAAGTTAGTTTGTATCGAGATGTTTTTTCAAAACATGTTTTGGTAACAACCAAGTTCTGGGAAATATGTTCAAAATTAACATATATTTTTTCCGCTACCACAAACTATACAGATTTGACATTTTTTTTTCTTAAGAGTAGCCTATTTTGTTCAATTGGGTCTTGACAGCGCCTTAAGAGATATTGTTACTAACACATTTGAGTACATTGTTACTTGTATATTAAATATAAATCAATCAATCTGCCTGCCTTTTCCCAACTACGTTGGGGTCGGCTTCCAGTGTAACCGGATGTCGCGGGAAGGTACTAAAAAGGGTCACCGAGGCCCCTGGCAACACAGGCAACAGGAAGAAATACGGGTGGGTTTTAGTCAGTAAGAGTCTGACACACCCTCCCGCTCCGCCCAGAGCGGGACAAGTTATTTGATGAATTCCCACCCCAAAAAAAAAAATGTCTAACCGGATGCAGCTGAATACCAGTATTTTACATGGAGCGACTGCTATCTGACCTCCACAACCCAGTTACTGGGTATTATGATACCCCTTGGTATGACTGGTTGTCAGACTTTCGGGCAGGGCTTGTTAACGTTACCAAATAACAAAATAATAACCGTTACGTAACGTTAATTTTAATGTGATAGCTTATTAACGTTACAAAAAATTTAACGTTACTTGATAACATTACCAGTAATATAACGTTAATTAACATTAACGTAAAATATGATAATAACGTTAATTTTACCGTTAATTTTGCTACGTTGCCGTTCCGTAGGTTTACATTTTGTGCGCTCGCTTAGCTACACTGTTGCCACTCCGCCGCCGCACTATGGGAAAATCGCGTATGTTTCGTCTCAATACTCCGTATCTCAGTTATTTCAAAACTAAATGAGCTGTAATTTTGCACACGTATTTTTGGATGTATAAAATGTAATATAAATAATTTCGATTTTGAAAATTCTGTTTATTAATTAATTAAAAAAATAAAACTTGAAAAAATACATGCATTATATAAGAAAAAAAAAAAACAAAATTTGTCTTTTTATTTTTATTTACTTAAAATGGAATAATTGAAGCAAACGAGAAAAATAAAGCACAAAATTCAGGAAGCTCCTACAGATTTTCGGTGATAGCAAGAAGGGCCTTGGCTTCATCTAAAAGTTCTTTCGATATTGTTTCCGAGTTATTTCTCAAACTTGATATATATTATATGGATCAGAAGTGTACAATAAGGTATGGTGTCTTCATTTTTAGCCGCTCTTGAACACTTTCTAGAATGATGAAGTCTAAACTTTTTGTAATCCTTATTTTGGGATTCTTGCGCGTCTTTGGACAATTGTCCTATAGGTAAAATAGTATTGTATGCACGTAGGAAGGCATAATACCAATTATAAATATTTACGTACAATTGGGCTGTACTATATTTTTTGTTTTTTGTTTTTATTTTTTGGTGGGAAATCATCAAATAACTTCTCCCGCTCCGGACGGAGCGGGAGGGTGTGTCAGACTCTTACTGACTAAAACCCACCCGTATTCCTTCCGTGTTGCCTGTGTTGCCAGGGGCCTCGGTAACCCTTTAATACCTTAACGCGACCCCGGGATTTCCGACGCCCAGGGAGTCTCCTGCGGTAGCTAGGGGCGAGAGGGCTCGAAATTTGCCTTTCCCTCAACCGTCCCGCTTCCTCCTTTGCGAGCATTACTGCTTCGCAGAAGAAAGTGACAGCTGCCCATGCCCTCTCGCTTCGTACCATGACCTGAACTAGGGCTGGACGCGAGAGATCTCTCCCGCCGATCGCCTCCACAAGGACACGGCGGCGTTCTGCACAAGCCGGTCAAACCTCCACCGTATGCTCCACCGTGTCCTCCGGGCGATCCACACTGTGTTGACACCCGGGCGTTTCCTCCCACCTTGTCCGACACGGGAACCTCCCGAAGCTGCCGTGTCCAGTGAGGACTTGCGTCAGGTGGAAGGTGAGGACACTGTGGTGCCTCTCTAGCCACTCCTCAAAGCGAAGCAATTATCGCCACAATCGTGGCATGCCCAGCATTGGGTTGCGACAACCGTACTCTCCATGTCGCCATGAGATCCCGCCGGAGCTCCGTCCGCTGTGCCGCGATTTCTTGCGGCAGCGTAGTTACGCCCCGGCGTTTCGCCTCCTCGCGCCACTCCCATACGTGCGCGAGGACTTTGCCTTCAGATCCCATGGCGGCAATCCAGCAAGGAGGCTCGCTGCCTCACAGGAGACCGTGCGGTATCCCCGGACTAGCCGGATGGCCATGACCCTTTGGGCCGCGCTCAACCGGTGGGCTGGCCGCAGCGCCAGGGAACGCGCCCACACAGGAGCCCCGTAAAGGGCCATGGACCGCACGAACCCCACGTAGAGCCTCCGGCAGGAGGCGTTTGGACCCCCTAGATTGGGCAGGAGCCGCTTCAAAGCAGCCCCTGCCTACTCCAGTTTGGGAGCCAAACGTCAGAAATGCTCCACGAAGTTCCACCGGCTGTCGAGGACGAGTCCCAGGTACTTCATCGTAGACTCGACGCCGATGTAATCCCCTCCTACCGTTATTTGGGATCCCGACGGTGGCGCGTTCCGAGGGCCATAAAAACACATGGCCTCGGACTTGTGCAGGGCCACCTCGAGTCCCAAGTGTCGGATCATTTCGATGATTGTCGCAACCCCGCGTGCCGCTACTTTGGCCGCCGCCTGGTGCAACCTCCCTTGCGCCAGGACCAACGTGTCGTCAGCGTAACACACTACGCTGACGCCGCTAGGGAGGTCGGCGCGCAGCACCCAGTCGTATCCTATGTCCCACAGATGCGGCACTAGGACCGACCCTGTGGGACACCACACGACATCTCTTGCCGGTTCCACACTCCCTGGTGACCGCGGTAAATGACTGCCCTGTCCATCAGATAGGCCTCGACCACACGACAGAGTTAGGTGGTACCGGAGTGCCTCCTTGATGCAACTCCAAGGCAGGGTATTGAAGGCATTGGCGATGTCTAGAGACACCGCCAAGACGACCCCACCCTGGGCTACAGCATTCTTCGTCGTGAGGGCTCGTACGCGCATGATGGCGTCCACGGTAGGGTGCCCCCTGCGGAAACCAAACTGGCTCTTCGCCAAAGCCTGCTGCTTTTTGGAATTAATAGCCCTTCCAGATGACATACATTATTATGTACATTCGTTTTATAAGTTCTACGTCTACAACTGTATTGTCTGCAGAGCAAAAGTGATTCTGAAAGAATCTCCGAGTTGTGTTTCTTTTATTACTATTTCCAGTGCCTTGTCGAGGTTTATCGACATGCTATAGTCCCATTTCCTCCCTAAACCGCTTTTGTACCAATTTTTTCTTTTCGTGTTTGGTTTTATTTCATTTTCAGGTGTAATAGCTGACTACTTTTCAAAAGACAAGTTATAAGAAATGTGTAAGATCATCTCCATACTCCTAAACCAAGCATGTAGTGTTGACAGTCCCTATTGAAATGAACTTTCGTTCACATCTCGTGTCCTAACTGCCTCTAAGTTATTCATTTGCTGAGGACTAGCACTACAAACTGTACAAGAAGCGCTCGAACGCTCGCCACTTTACCATCAATCATGGTTAAATATAGGTCATGAGTTATTTCGATTACCTCGCCATTCTTATTTATCAGGGAAGGAGACAGATTATGTTTTTGATTGTTGATATTAGCCACAACAGACGCGGTTTTTACAGGAGTTTCTTTGGCGTATTCTAACAATATAAGTCTGCAAGTTTTGTTTGTACTCACTCTGCCCGGATGACCCGTCACAACCCCATTTACAGAATAGTTTCAACTTTCTTAAACCATTTTTGTAAACTGAACCAACTAGTAAATTACGTGCCACAGTATGATCTAACAAGTCCTGCAGATTGACTTTTGCACTTATGTTAGTAATGATTATGCTCGAATCTGGTGGGTAACACATCTTTTTCGCTTCAACTAAAGTTGGATAAGAAGGAAACACTGAGCAGTTTTTTTCCGCTAAACAAAGTCGAAGTTTCTCATACTGTTCTTTGTTAAGGTCTCAGTAAAAAAATGTCCGTAGTGCTTCTTCCTTTGAAAAAGGTGTAACGTCTTCAGAGTTCTCAGTTACGTATTTAACAAAAAAATCTTACAATTGATTGATGCAGTTCGTATAATATTAACGATTGCGGCCTCCTCCGTCTCACCCATAGACAGTAACTCCTGAGCATATGCATTGAGAACACAGTCCTATCCGTACTCTTGTATTAATTCCATGTATTTTCGTTTTTTCTGAAGATGCTTCGTATGGTTTCGAGGGTCTTCCGTCACTACTTCCAGGCATATTAGGGTCATTAACCGTGACTCGACACTCTAGTGGAACAGGAAATTGACCATCTAACCAGCTGAGTCTCTTACTTTCAAAGCGGTATTTTATCCGAGATGCATTTCTCCAGCGTTCGTTACATTTAGATACCAAGTTTCTTTGAATGTAGAAGACCACAGTAGCCATATCCTCTGGTGACAAATTGAAATTTTCTTGTAAGTAGTCTTCTATATTATTCCTATTTATCAACAAATTGCACAACTCTCGTTTACTACAAACAAATTCACCCGTTTTTCAAATCAGTCAACTTTGCAAATAGTCGAAAAAAGATATTAACTGGTTTTTAGGGCAACTGAATATTTGACCAACAAATGTGAATGTTACAGGGCTCACCATCCTTTTATAGGCATATGAAATAGTGCCATGTGCAAAAAGATAAGATACGAATACGAGTAATTTGCACTCTTCCCATAACAAACCTGTTTTTATTTCGACCCTAATAGATAGTGACCATATTTTATATGTAAGGTGGTCAAAACTGTATCAAAGCTACAAAGAACTATTAATAATAATCATCACTGTAATTAACTTTTTATCAATTTCACCTTAATAGGTAACAAATAATTTTATGAGAAATAAAAAGAAATTGAAAAAAAAATATAATTTTTATCTCGCGATATGTTTTAGCACCGTGTCAGAAAAAGAGCAAGTATGAGCAATTTTTTGTTCTTCTTGCGTAAACTAATGTATAAAGATCTTAATACAATAAATATCTCGACAGCAGCAAGCAGCGGTAAAGGGTAAATGTCTCATAAAAAAAAAATATCTTATAAACATACCATCTTAAACTATATTAGTTAATTTTATTTTATCAAAGTAATATACCTATATAATTAATTATGAAACGTTATGAGGAGATTATACGCATTCCAAAAATGTATAATACGGGTACATTTATATGAAAAACTTTCGAGTTATGTGGCATTGAATTGCAGTAACGTATTGCGTCAAAATTACGTAATTGAACAAGAGTTAGTTTTTAAGCCTATTTACAATACATTATGATTGGATGCGCGGGGCAACACATAATCGATATTTTGGAATTGGTTTTACGACAAAAGTATGGACGAATGCACAACCACTGTTAGGAAAGAAATTAGGTCGCAAATCAGTAGTTGGCGAAAGGAAGGTAGCACGATACCTTATTTGATACGATGATGATACACTGTCCCTAAGATACAAGCGATTTCCACAAATTTTCACTTGGTTAAATGAATTTTGGGTGCAATGGGATGCACACGCGACGACGCACGAAAACCGAATCCCTCTTGAATTTCGACGACATTCCGCGGGTTGGCGCTGATTGGTGTAGCGGTCTCGCTCACACGCGGGTGAAAGGCAATGTGCAGGAATGGGATAGGGGAGAGGAGTGCAGTAAAACCAACCTAATCCCATTAATTAGTTATACCAACATCAAAAAACTAAGGAAATGACAATACATAATTTCAGTCGATCAGCGCGCAAGCAATGATTAACAAAAAAAAAATTGCGTATAGAAAGCTTATTTATTAGACCATATTAATTTATTATTTTTATTCCATAACAACGACATTCACGTGAAACGGTTTTGAGGCGGCTTTGTATGGGGCTTTACCATACAAAGCCGCATACTTTTACATAGTGCGGCGGCACGATAGTCAATTAAATCCTGCATGTGTAAAACGACTATTGTAATAAATATAAATAAGAATCATTAATTACATTGACTATTGTCTTCACTTCACTCATTGATATTGAATTGATTTGATCAGTTATCACTGACTAAATCAGCTCACTATACTATCAAAACTTCTCACGCGTAAGAATCAGGCAAGGCAATGTTTTGATCGGCAAGATATCAGCGCGGTGCGAGGGCGCGTGGCGGGCGGCCCACCACGCGCCTCAGGCCCCGCTACTTCCACCTTACCCGTTTAAAAATAACGATAAAAGTAACGTTAATATAAAATTAACGTTAATAAAAATTAACGATAAAATGTAGCATAAATAACGTTAAATTTATTACCGTTATTTTAATTTTAACGGTAACGCTGTCAAATAGAGATAACGTTACGAAAAATTTACCGGTATTTAAAGCCCTGCTTTCGGGCTTCTGACGACCCGTAACTACTGTCAAGAATCTATGAATGCCGGGACCAACGGCTTAACGTGCTTTCCGAGGCACGGAAGGGTCTTAGTATGTAAAGATGGTCACCCATCTACGGACTAACCGCGGCAAGCGTAGCTTAACCTGATCGATTGACCCGTGCGGCTGTTATTTTTTAGCATTAAATATAAATAAATAAATAAAATAAATGTCTTTAAAATCTTAAATTGACATATCCTTAACCACTGGGTCTACTCGTAGAAGCATACAATTTTGCGCAAGAGTTCTTTTTGTAGCGCAAGTAAGGAAGGATTTTTAAAAATTTGCACCCTAAAGGCACATGGCTTATTATTTTAATAAAGGAGCAGTGTGGATCATCCCATGCTCATTGAAAGGATTAGTGATAATATTATGTATCTAATTCCCTAATTAGCAGACATGAGGACGTTGCAATAATCTCCTACGTAAATCATTACAGAGCAGTGGTGGCCCAGTGGTAACGACCGCGACTTACGAGGTGTAAGTCATAGGTTCGAACACAGGCGCTTTACTTTGTGTAAATTATTTCATCGCCACTGCTCTCAGAACGGTGAAGGAAAACATTGTGAGGAAACCGGCATGTCCTAGAACCAAAAACTCGAAGAGATGTGACATCTACCAACCTGCACTGGGCCCGCGTAGTGGAGTACGGCCCACTCCCCCTCACAGAGAGGAGGCCTGTGTCCCAGCAGTGGGAACTTTAGGTATAGGCTGATTATGTGTGTGTTTGTGTAAATCATTACAACGACTAATCATGTATTATAATGTATTATCAAATAATCATAATCATAATCGGCCTATAATGGTCCCACTGCTGGGACACACACAGCCCTCTTCTCAGTGAGAGGGAAGTGGGCTGTAAAGGCTCCTACATACTGGCGCGACTTGTCGCGCGACGCGTCCCGACACAAAGGCACCGCTTGTAGCGCTACACGCCGTGTCTTTGTGTCGCGTCGCGTCGCGCGACAAGTCGCGCCAGTATGTAGGAGCCTTAATCCAACACGCGGTCCCAGTGCGGGTTGGTGGCTATCACATTTTCTCGTATCTACGAATTTGCGGTTGTACCTAAGACATGCCGGTTTCCTTACGATGTTTTCCCTCACCGTTTTGAGAGCAGTGCATGTTGATGAAATCATTTACACAAAGTAAAGCGCCTGTGTTCGAACCGATGACTTACAACTCGTAAGTCGCGGTCGTTACCACTGGTATACTGCATCACCACGTTATTAAAATGTCTGTATTTTTTGAACAAATAAATTATTGTATTATTATTATTCTATTATGTAACTACATCCAGTAAACGGGATTAGTCGCTGTCTACTGGTCCGCACCGGCCGCAACGCACGCACGGCACGCAACGTAGGTATTGAACGGATTTTCCGATGGCGAGCGTCCTCTGTATCCGGATATTACCTATCTCTTCTTTGCAAATTTGAATATTGTCGATGTTTGAAATTATAAAATTTTTTATATCTTTCTACTAATAGAATTAAAATGGCTTATTATTAAATATAATATAATCCATTGTACAATGTTTTTGGCGGTTCTCACTTCAATTATAAACTAAACAACGTACGGCAGTGAGCAATGCATGCGTGAAATAATCCATGTGACGTCACCGGCACGCAACAAATTTACCGGCCCCGGCTCGGTGCGGGCGGTACCTATAGTGGACGCAGAGCTATATGAATTCATACAAAGCAAACAAAAATCCGAAGCGTGCCGTGCGTGCGTTGGGGCCGGTGCGGACTAGTGGGACGTTTGCCTTTAAACAAAAAGAAAAATCATAGGTTTTTTTTTCAGAAATCACGTAGATTTAGACGCTTCAAAAGTTCAAAGGTCGGTGACATTGCTCACTGATCAAGATTGTATAACATCTTCAGTCTCAAGACCCAACAGAGATGTTAGATAAAAACATCTAAATGTCAAAAGTTCTATTGGAAACCCATCGATCATCGTAATGATGCAAAATCATTGTTTTAAACTTCCCCATTCAGCCATTATTGAAGGAAAGTTTTGTTATGTCCGTTATAAATCAACAGAAATTCAGTTGCGGATAGATTGTAATTATATTTTGTAAAGAGTTGTTTTTGTTAAGTATTTTTGTGGGACAATAAAGTATATATATAAATTAATAAATACATAATGGTTTGTAATATACGTAGATATAAAGCCTTTGTCATTGACAAAGCCGAGGCTTGTACAGCCCGATTTAAACTTTATGGCGGCTCGGAACATAAGGGAAGTCGCTGCGCAGGAACAAATTCACTTGTCAGCGGGGGGTGAGGGGTGCGGTACTACGAAGCGAGTAGCACACTTCAAAAGCCGCCATCAAGTTTGAATCGAGCTGTACTTATTATTTTCCTAAATACGTGCTCGCCCTGGTTTCTATTTACAGAATTCAGTCTCACTTAGGTATATTATGTTGCAGTGTATTCAAGTAAAATATTTTTAAAATCAAGCTTTTATTTGTACTAAAATGTACTAAATAAAACTTACGTAAACATAGAAGTCAAATATTTTCTGAAAAGCTTGAGGCTTATCTTTAAGTGTAAGAAGGACATTCTCGCCTCAAGCTTTTAAGAAATTGTTTGACTTCTATGTTTACGTAAGTTTTATTTAGTACTTCAATAAAAGCTTGATTTTAAAAAGATTTCAATTTATATTTTATTTTGTACTTTTTAGCATTACAATTTGATAAAATATCTATTCTATCACCTTCACTTGCCAAGAAAAATCCAATGAGTCCAACACAACAGGGCTATCTTGTACAGCCTTTGGCCACCTTCTGGCTCCACCATCACTCTAGGCTTCGACCAGGGCAAAAGTATTAGTCAAGAAAAATCAAAATTGCTGGAAGACAACGGGGCTATCTTGTTTAGATTCTGTCATCAGATCCTAGACTGTAGTCTAGACGGGTTTGCTTAGACAAGTAGGTTAGCACAAGGTGTACCTTGTGCTAGCCTACTTGTCTAAACAAACCCGAATGGTCGAATCAAAACGGGGCTATCTTGTCTAGTTGAGGAGTTCCTATGGCCACCTTCCAGCTTCATCATCAGACCCTGGACATCATCATGTATAATATAGCACTTGTCAATACATATCCAATGAAACCAAACACGACGGGGCTATCTGGTGTACTTGATAATTTCGTGCCTGTACTGTTGACCGTTGAGGAGTTCCCTCATCTGAAGCCAATCCTGGGTGTAGCAGTCAAGTCGTGGTGGACGTTAGAACGGACAATAATAATTAAATGCGTATATAAAATTTCGTATTTGTAGTGTATACCGTTGAGGAGTTCCCTCATCAGGAGCCAATCCTGGGTGCAGCAGCCAGGTCATGGTGGACTTTAGAGCGGACTGTCATAATTAGAGCGTATATAGAATTTCGTGTTTACTGTGTACCATTGAGGAGTTCGCTCGTCTGGAGCCAATCCTGGGTGCAGCAGTCAGGTCGTGGTGAACTTTAGAACGGACTATTATAATTAAATATAACTAAATTACAAAATGATTATTATCATTAACAAAATTAAATTAAAAACTAAGTTAAACCTAAACAACCGGCCAAGTGCGAGCCGGACCACGCACAATTGAGGGTTCCGTAGTTGGGATTACTTGGGACGAATTTATTCCAAAAACAAACTTAACATTTTTGTTGAAAAATCTGTTCTCCCATACATCGATATATGCCATGGTCAATTCTCCAACTGCAAATTTAAGTTGGTCGACTATAGCTCGTTAACTTGTAAAGCCTACTTAGCCGTGAAGTTTTCCTTTTAATTTCATTATATGTACTACTGCCATGAATTTTTTCACATCTCCATAAACAACCATTTAGCTGACAATGCTTAATTTTACGCAAGTGGATCCTTGAATCGAAAAGTAAAGTTCACAGACCTGCCATATTTTTGAACGGCCTATCCAACGATACCCCACACCATGGGGTAGACGAGAAAAAAAATATCATCCCCACATAACGTACAAGGGAGTAACGCTAAAAAAAAACAAGATTTTATTTTAGCACTTTGTCGGCGTGATTAATATTTAAACCTATGCCAAATTACAGCTTTCTAGTACTAAGCGTCTCTGAGCTACATTGGGGTCAGACACAGACAGTCAGACAGACAGAAGGACATAGCGAAACTATAAGGGTTCCTTGTTTACAACAGAACCCTAAAAAGGCCCTTGAGGCATTGTACCGAGGATACTGGCGGCATTTCCTCGCTGAATTGCAATGCTGATGCGTTGCGCGAGAAAGCCGCTAGCTTTTCGGTCACCAGTTACATCAACTAGACGTTTCGCTATTTCCGCAAATAACCTAAGCTATGCGCACTGGGACCCCACGGACCGAGGGTCTCGACACCAATAGGCACAAAGTTGTACTCTCTGCCAAGGCCTCTATATTTTAATGTAACTTATTACAAATAATGAATTCTTTGTGAACTCACAGAGAACAACAGAATAGGTCCGTGGCATGATTATTCGAGGGTGACACTGAAAGTTCTTAGAAAATCAAAAACTGAACAAACTAGCAAGTTATTAGTTTTATTATATCTTTTCAAAATAGTGTTCAGTTACATCAACACATCGCTGCATCCGATGGAAGACGGCATTTTGAAACGCAGCCACTGCTACCTTGGCGTCCATAAAACGTTCTCCTCGAAGTTTTTTTTTTTATTTTCGGAAATAAATAAAAATTGCAAGGTGCGAGGTCGGGGCTATAGGGCGGGTGACCCAGTAATACGTCTGACGTCGCCAAGTAGTCGTTTGTTTGCTTTGCGGTGTATGACGAGGCATTGTAGTGGTGAAGGAGGATCCTAATGCTAGGTCATTTCTCCCGAACTTTTTCCAAGACAAGTGGCAAACAATTGTTAGTCTACCACATTGCAGTAACTGTTTTTCGATCCTTTAAAACAACTGTTGCGTAATGACCTGTCCTTCCGAAGAACGAGGCCACTATCTTTTTTCCCACGCTTCGACCTCTCTTCACTTTAGTTGGCAACTCCTCGGAAAGAAACACCCAGACAGCAGACTGACTCTCAGTTTCAGGATCATAACAATAAATCCAGCTTTCGTCACCCGTAAGTATGTCAAAACACCATTTGCCTCCGTTAGATCTTTGAACCGTTACACGACACCAGTCAACACGACGGAGTTTTTGGGCCTCTGTCAAATTATGAGGTATCCACCAGGCACAAAGCTTCCTGACCGCTAAATGTTCATGGAGGGTATGTGCACTTGACTCATACTGATGCCTAAGCTTGTCCGAATCTACTGATAAGTCACTCTTTTGTCAGTCTGTATCATACGCCGCACAACACTGATGTTATCTTCAGTCGTCGCCATAGAAGGCCGTCCCTCACGCAGATCATCAGTGAAATTAGAGCGACCACGTTTAAACTCATTAAACCAGTTGTAAACGGTGGCACGAGATGGGCCTTCATCATGAAAGAGTCTGTCATAACTGTCTTGATGACCTAAATGACATCGAAAGTCATAAAAAATCATTGTAAGAAAATTTTCTCGCGGTTAAATTCATGCTAACGTGACAGAAAATTTTCAATTTGCCGCCAAATCGTAAACAAATGAATAAAATACATACACAATAATATTGGCAAAGAGTTCCATTTTTTAAATTTTTACTGTTTTTTTTTATATCGTTTACAAGTGGCCAGTTCTAAAAACTTTCAGTGTCGCCCTCGTACATAGGTATTAATCACTCCAATAAAGTGGTAAAATAAAATGTTGAAAAACATTTTTTTGTAGGTTACCTCGCTTGCACGTTTAGTAGGGATGATATTTTTTTTCTCATTTATCCCATGGTGTGGGGTATCGATGGATAGGCCCTTCAAAAACATTGCGGTTCTGACGAAATCATTTCCACGATTCAGGAATCCGTATGCGTAATATTAAGCTTTAAAGTGCTAACTTTTGTTAGGGACAAATATCCCTCCGCCCTGCCAGCTAAACGGTTGTTTTTGGATATGTGAAAAAATTCATGGCAATAGTATAACAATGTGTCTGTATACGGTGTGTCGATATTTAGGGGTGTGTTAAAAGATCGGAATGTCTTAGTTCCCGGGAAAAAGTTGCTCAGTTTGATGGTCTGCACCTCACCCTTAATTTTCGCACACCGTACACAGACACAGTGTAAAACGAAGTTAAGGCTCCTGCATACAGAGGCGATATCGCGGGCGCGACAGGCAGCAATATGCCTGTCGCGCCCGCGATATCGCCTAAGTATGTAGGAGCCTTTAAGAGGAAAACTATCACAGCTAACTAGGCTTTACAAGTTAACGAGTAATACCAACTTACATTAGCAGTTGGAGAATTGACTGTGACGTATATCGATTTATGGGAGATTATGTTTTTCAACAACAGTTTTGTTTGGGATAAATTCATCCCAACTACGGAAGCCTTCATTGTGCATCGTCCGACACGTGCTTGGCCGTTTTCTTTTTCTTATTATTGATCATACTGTGTTGCAAAGGTCAATGAACATTCGAGAACCTTTTTGGCTATGAGGTTGTGAGTGCGGAGTGCACGCGTCAATGGCGTGTCAGTCAGTGAAAATGAATGCTAATCGTGTTTTTATGCAAGTAAAGTTTGGTTTTTGAAATAAACTTTTTATTTATGAGATGGATAACGGTCCCACATAATTAGCGTGGCCTAGAAATAAACACAAATTAAACAAAATGTATAAATGAAGTTTTAACCTGCTAAGCCCTGCGCGACACCGATTCGGAGTCAAACAATAGAAAATAAATTGGGTCTCATTAGCCGTCCTTGACCAATTAATAGTGTTTCATAGCTCTGTATATTTTTGTTCGTCATAAAACTTTGTAAAGGGACATAAGACCCTTCTCAAATCGGAAGACTTCAACAAATGAATTCAAACCTGTCGATCGCGGAGTAATCCACTGTCTTCCAGCAGATTGAATTTCACTCAAATCTAACGACTGCATCCCAATTTTTTTTTATGACTTGTTTGCTATGCCCTATTTTATAGAACGTTAAATCTCCATTGGAAACCAGACAAAATCAGAGTGATCCATATGAAAATGAGATGTGAGTTAGAGGTGTTCTTATTGTAGCCCAGGTAAACTGTAATGCGAAGATCCATAGTCCAATAAAACGAAGTCACTCAGAAATGCTAAAAGATAAGCAGAAACACAGCCAATGATATTTTTGAACAAATCACAAGAAATCACAACAAAACATTCATGACGCTGTGACACGCTGCATCACAGAGTTATCAATGAAATCGTCAAAGACAGGCCCGACTGAAAAGAAGGATTATGTTTTTGTCACATGTATATATTTGTATGGTACATAGTTATGCCCTATGTACTGTAGTACACTAGGGTCATTTTTTATTTTTTCAACACACTTGCTTGTAAAGTGAATCTTATCACCGCATTTAGGTTCATAATTCAGCTTATTATACACTCGTGTTTTTTATTTTACTTACCCGAATAGTGTTTTTTACATTTCATTTTTTTTTCAATCTCCGCAAAGAGTTTTTATGTCTAAAAGCAATACATATTTCTGTGAATAAATAAACTATTTAAGGATATATATTCAATGATCAACAAAATTGTCATCATTTCATCAAATTAGATATTTTTCACTACAGACATTAACTTCAATTTGCGTATTCAAAACATTATTTTGTGTTTATAAATATTTTATAATATTTTTTGCTTTAAGACATAAAAACTCTTTGCGGAGATTGAAAAAAAAAATTATAGGTATATTTTATAAATAGGCTGTTTAGAGGTTTTGCCAGTGTCTTTATTTACACCTGCGCGCATCGCTAGCGCGGCGCGCTGAAAAACAAACCGGCGCACCATTTTCCATATATATTTCTTTACGTTTTTGTTGTGTGGTTAATAATTATAAAAAAAAAATGTCAACTTCACGTAATGAAGAAGAGCAAAACGTAGGTTTGACCCCGCCGAAAATACTAATCGAGGCACGAAACGCGAGTGATAGCCTGTTGCCACCAAAATCTAGAGAGAAATACCTAGCGGCCTACGAAACTAATAACAATACAAGTCTGTTTTTTTTCTAGCAAGTGTGTTGAAAAACGTCGTATGAAACGCGTGGGCATTGACCATTACATTACACACCCGGCTGCCATATCGTATGTATCGCGTCGAGTGTAGGTCCAACATAGCACACTTGTATTATAATGCATTATTGTTGGTTCACCAACAACTGTTTACACTGGTTAAGGTAACATGCAACAGTACAATATCAATTACAGTCATAACTTCATAAGTCATATTTTAGAAATCGCCTAAAATGAAACATAAAGAAGGTGCTACTTTAAAGACTGGACTAAACTATTGATTTAAAAAACCGGCCAAGTGTATGTCGGACCACTCACAATGAAGCGTTTCATAGTTGGGTTTATTTGAGATGAATTTATCCCAAAAACAAAGTTAACATTGTAGTTGAAAAACATGTTCTCCCATACATCGATATACGCCACGGTTAATTCTCCAACTGCAAATTTAAGTTGGTCTACTATTACTCGTTAACTTGTAAAGTCTACTTAGCTGTGATAGTTTTCCTTTTAATTTCATATATGTAGTACGATATATGTATAATGAAATTAAAATGCCATGATTTTTTTCACATCTCCATAAACAACCATTTAGCTGGCAGGGGGAAGGGACACTTGACTAACAAATTTTATTAGCACTTTAAAGCTTAATATTACGCAAAAAGATCCTTGAATCGAAAAGTGGTGTTCACAGACTCGCTATATTTTTGAATGGCCTATGCTACGATACCCCACACCATGGTATAGATGAGAAAAAAATATCATCCCCCGCATTACGTGCAAGGGAGGCACCCAAGAGGTACCAATATAATTATTTTTTTAACTTTATCCAGTTTCAGGAATACTGCATGTACCTATATCTACTTACCTAAATATAATATTGCTACCTACCGACTATAGGATTACAATAATTACTGTAGAAACATTATCTTCCCAAATCTTATAAGTTCAGTTAGTACGTAAGTATTTTTCTCGACTAGCTGCAGATTGGTTATTTACCGTTCGCGATAAAATACATACGTTGATTCAGAAGTCTAATCCATCTCAATACAAGAGAATATATGGGAAACTGATTTATGTACAAAAGAATATTAACCTGTTAAGCCCCGTGCGACACCGATTCGGAGTCAAACAATAGAAAATCAATTGTGTCTCATTAGCTGTCCTTGACCAATTAATCTATATTCTAAATACAACGACATTCATAGCATAAGTACTAGAAACAAAGACTTACTACTTATTGTGCCCAAGACTAGGCTCCAAAAAATTTGTAATTCATTTAAGTGCGAAAGTGTCTCACTTCAATAAATCGAAATCGTTTATTAAACACAAAATCTGTCAAAAAGGTTTCTATAAAGTTAAAGACTACTTGGACGACAAAAAGGCTTGGGATTAATTAAGCTACTTCAATTTACCCCCAAGCAACAAACTACTTTTGTACTAAAACCATTTATAAACTGTCTTAGAGTTAATATTGACATTTTTTTCATTTTTATTAACATTTATGTGAGGACTATGTGGATAATATTTTAAGTTTTTCTTTTTCTCAGTTAGTTTTAATGAGAATCTGGCAGCTGTGAATGTACTTTCTTTGGTTTTGTTCGTCGAGTCGTTGAGCTTCTTAAGTTCTGAGTTGAGCTTCTCGGTTACTGACAAATGCGTGCACTGACTGGACAGATACACTCAAAACTGTATGGTTATTTCCTCAAAAATCCATTTCAGACACCAACCTACATGGTCTTCACATGATCTGACCAAGATTATGTCTGGACTTTAAAAGAGACTGTGACCTCTGAGTTTGTTTCGGCCTTTCTTCTCAGAGTAATCGGATAGGAACGCCGACTTCATCCAGTTTTTTTTTTTAATATGTTTGACGTGTAAAAGTGTTTGTACAAACCCACTTACAGAAATAAAAACCATTTCATCATTTCATCATTAATGTTAAATAAACACTTTTGAACATGAACCAGCTTTTGTTATGTTCACGTTTTTACTATCATTGTACACACGGCTACATATCAAGCTATACTTTTCCAATTTAAGCTGACCTCTCTTTGTATGGAAATCCTATACAATGCGATATCAGCTTATACTAGTACTGTGAGATGAACCTCAGAGGGGTAACCATTACCCCGGTCACCAGGGATTGTGGAACCGGCAAGAGATGTCGTGCGGTGTCCCACAGGGATCGGTCCTGGGGCCGCATCTGTGGGACATCGGATACGACTGGGTGCTGCGCGCCGACCTCCCTAGCGGCGTCAGCGTAGTGTGCTACGCTGACGACACGTTGGTCCTGGCGCAGGGGAGGTCGCACCAGGCGGCGGCCGAGTTAGCGGCACGCGGGGTTGCGACAATCGTCGAAAGGATCCGGCAATTGGGACTCGAGGTGGCCCTGCACAAGTCCGAGGCCATGTGTTTTCATGGTCCTCGGAACGCGCCACCGTTGGGGTCCCAAATAACGGTAGGAGGGGTTTCTATCGGCATCGAGTCGACGATGAAGTACTTGGGACTCGTCCTCGACAGCCGGTGGAACTTCGTGGAGCATTTCCGACGTTTGGCTCCCAAACTGGAGCGGGCGGGCGCTGCATTGAAGCGGCTTCTGCCCAATCTAGGGGGTCCAAACGCCTCCTGCCGGAGGCTCTACGCGGGAGTCGTGCGTTCCATGGCCCTCTACGGGGCACCTGTATGGGCGCGCTCTCTGGCGCTGCGGCCAGCCCGCCGGTTGAGCGCGGCCCAAAGGGTCATGGCCATCCGGATGGTCCGAGGATACCGCACGGTCTCCTGTGAGGCAGCGAGCCTCCTTGCCGGATTGCCGCCATGGGATCTGGAGGCAAAAGTCCTCGCGCACGTATGGGAGTGGCGCGAGGAGGCGAAACGCCGGGGCGTAAGCCCGCTGCCGCGAGAAATCGCGGCACAGCGGACGGAGCTCCGGCGGGATCTCATGGCGTCATGGAAAGTACGGTTGTTGCAACCCAGTGCTGGGCACGCCACGATTGCAGCGATAAGTCTCCTCTTTGAGGAGTGGCTGGAGAGGCGCCACGGCGTCCTCACCTTCCGCGTGACGCAGGTCCTCACCGGACACGGCAGCTTCGGGAGGTTCCTGTGTCGGATAAGGCGGGAGGAAACGTCCGGGTGTCACCACTGTGTGGATCGCCTGGAGGACACGGTGGAGCATACGGTGGAGGTATGCCCGGCTTGGGCAGAGCACCGCCGTGTCCTCGTGGAGGCGATCGGCGGCAGAGACCTCTCGCGTCCGGCCCTGGTTCAGGCCATGGTACGGAGCGAGAGGGCATGGGCAGCCGTCACCTCCTTCTGCGAAGCAGTAATGCTCGCAAAGGAGGAGGCGGGACGGTTGAGGGAAAGGCAAGTTTCGCGCCCTCTCGCCCCTAGCCGCCGCAGGAGACGCCCAAGGCGTCGGGAATCCCGGGCGGATTTCCGGCCACCGTAGGCGCGGGCTTGCGGACGGTGAGCAATGGGTAGCTCACCGTCCGGTAAGGACCAGGCCCGGGTCGACGGCGCGTCGTATTCCACGCGCGCCTCAAAGAGATGTCGTCAGCACAAAAGTAGGGGTCCACTAGGGCCGATGCCTGCCGGGGTCGCGGGAAGGTACTTATGGGTCACCGAGGCCCCCGCAACACAGGCAACAAGAAGGAATACGGGTGGGTTTTAGTCAGTAAGAGTCTGACACACCCTCCCGCTCCGCCCAGAGCGGGAGAAGTTATTTGATGATTTCCCACCTTCAAAAAAAAAAAAAAAATACTAGATATGTATAGCTTGACATGTAGCCGTGTGTACCAAATATAATTTTATTCGTTCGATCCTGGGCCTGGGTTATCTATTCTAGAGGGTAACCATCACCTCTTATAGCAGTATTATTATAATATTACTTCACAGTGGGAAAGTGATGGAGCTATACAGGAGTTATAGCTCCATCTCTTTCTCACGCTGAAGTAATATTGAAATAATACTGCTATAAGAGGTGATGGTTACCCCCCAGGTCTAGGCTATAGTTTCCTTGTAAATACAAGTTACGCAATAAAACACTATCCATTGGGAAATTGTAGTACAATAAAACAATTCAGGATAATATTAATATGACATTGGATCAATTTGAGGATAACGACATCATCTAAAAATAACGAGCTTTGAAATCGGAGCATACGGACCTGCGTAGTGAAACAGTAATGTCAGTGGGGCAGAAAATATAATTTTAGTTTGGTTTAAAATAAAATATGGTATGAATTATTATATTATGACGCTACGGAATCCTAACTAATATTATAAATGCGAAAGTGATTTGTTTGTATATTTGTTTGTTTGTTACGCTTTCACGCTAAAACAGCTGAACGAATTTGGATGACATTTTTTACATGGGTAGACATAGAATACTATTCAAATAATAAATCATCTGCCTAGCCTTTTCCCAACTATGTTGTGGTCGGCTACCAGTCTAATCGGATGCAGCTGAATACCAGTATTTTACATGGAGCGACTGCCTATCTGCCCTCCACAACCCAGTTACTGGGCAATACGATACCCCTTGGTAAAACTGGTTGTCAGACTTTCGGGCTTCTGACGACCCGTAACGACTGTCAAAGATCTATTATAAATGACAGACAGGACCAACGGCTTAACGTGCTTTCCGAGGCACTGAGGGGGCTTGGTATGTAAAGATGGTCTCCCATCCACGGACCAACCGCGGCAATCGTAGCTTAACCTGATCGATCGACCCGTGCGGCTGTTATTACTTAGCCACAAACCCTACTTCAAATAAAAAAATGCAAATAATAAATAATAATTCTTTGTTTCACCAAAAACCATCACGTTACAATATCCAAAGACTAAGAGCATATAAGGCTTATAACTAGGTCACAATAATTTTAATACTCTAGCTCCTAAACTAGGTGTATATATCTGTATGTGGAGTCAGTGATTCTCCGTAACAAACAAAGCCATATTGTACTAAATCAAGACGTTTCAAGAACAAGCTAATGAAATGAAATGAATGAAAAGAAAACGCAAAATGAAAAACGTTTAACTGTGTGGTGAGGTGAATATTTGTAGGGTTTGGGTGTGTGTGTAGTGATGAGTGCAGGATGCGTGTGTGTGTGTATGTAGTGAGTAGGTGTGTAGTGAGAGTTTTATACCGGTAGTACGTTCCTGTGGGATAATTCACGACCTCCACGCGGGCGAAGTCGCGGGCAAAAGCCAGTAACTCTAAATTGAACACGTGAAATGAAACGTTCAGTAGATATAATCAGTACTTATACGAATACCCGAAATATTTTATTGCAATAAGTATTAGTTATCTACAGTGATCGGAGTAGGTAGAGCTATTTTGGTTCAATGACCGCAAATGTTGATGTTAATATAGACATCCCCCGGGATTCTAACTGAAACTCTGGGGTTCGAAAAAATAAATTGTTTTTTTTTTATTAACAAAGATAGAAGAAAACTTGTCTTATGTATTAGCAGTGAGCGCACGACGATGTCAAACTAACATTAGCGCAGATTGCTAATTTCCAATGCACACACGCGCGATGTTGCCAACGCGCGACATCACTAGTGGAAACAAAAGTACAAAAGTATACAGTTGTTACAGAAAATTAAAAAATATACTATTTAAAAATAAAGTTTTCATTTCATTAACCTGAAACGTGTCCGTCTTAGACTTGCCAGTCGGAGAGAGGAAGGGATATGTGTTCGTCCATAATTCCTTAAGACGTGAATAGCTTCTAAAAAGAAATTTCTAACTTATTGAGTAATATATACATATTTCAAATCCCGGGAGTGTCCATATTAAGACAACGTATCGCTAGTACTAAAAATTGCTCCACCTACTCCGATCCCTGGTCATGTGTACTTCTTTCTGGTGATTATTAAATAAAATAAAAAAAAATGTTTTATCTCCCATAGACCTACATGGGCACTTATGAAACTTCAAAAGCTAGGTGCACGGTTCCAATTGGTCGTTTCCTATGGAGAAGAGCCGGCAAGACACTTCACGGTTACCTACTGTTATAAAAATACATGAAAAATACATGTTTTACAATGTTTTCAAACTACAGTGTTAATAGGTATGGGAGGACAGTGTAGGCCTGTCAACAAATACCAGGTACTTAACAAAAAATAAATGGTCTACAAATCTACAGTCTATTAAGCCTATAACGTTCCCATATTAATAAAATAATAAAAATAAAAATTAGATCTAAGATGTATAAAGAATGTTGTTAGAGGAAAAATACATAAATGTTATATCAAAGGATCGACTGTTCATTAGGGTAGATCTGCATTTGAACAAAATATGATTCGCGACTATAAAAAAATATGTATTTACAGAATTATAATCATTAAAATCATTAATACCTACATCTCTCTTTTATTTATTTACTTAAACCAAATTACAAGATGATTATTAACATTACCTAAATTAAAATAAAACTAAGTTAAGCCTAAAAAAGGCCCTCGGGGCATTGTACCGAGGATGCTGGCGGCATTTCCTCGCTGAATTGCAATGCTGATGCGTTGCGCGAGAAAGCCGCCAGCTTTTCGGTCACCAATTACATCAACTAGACGTTTCTTTTTTTTACATCTCTCTTAGTTAGATTTATATGACTGACGATATGAAAAAAGTGGGGTTCCAGGACACTCCCTTAGGGGACACCAAACACACTGACCTGAAAATTGCAAAAAACATAAGAAAAAATTAATTTCGCGGCCTACCACTGCGGATGCATCTTAAAATCAAACGCTAGCACAGAAAGTCAGCTGCTAAAAATCAGAATATCTATCAGAAAAGTTGACAGCTATAGTACCTACCTAACAATAGCCAACGGGTATACGGGTGGTGATATTGTCAATATCCACGAGGGGTATTGACAATATCACCACCCGTACACCCGTATATACTGACTTTCCTAACGGCCTCATCTAGGTTGCTTTTTTGAAAGTTATGCGGTATAATTATGTCATACATGGAATATCTACGCATAAGATTTCCGTCAGTCTAAAGTGGACTTAATAACTATAGATTACTTTAACATCTGACCCTCTGGTCACTGTGAGCAGCCCTACTGCTCCCCCCGCAAAGTCCGTGGCTATTAAGGAAAAGAACCGGGCTGATGATGACGGCTTCGTGACGGTGCAAAGGAGGAAGCGCCGACAGAGTAGCTGTAAGAACCGCTGCGGCAAGGGTCCTACGGACCACAACGAAAAACTGCGTGCTGCGAAGCCGAACACACCAGTGTATAATTCCCGTCTTCACTACACCACTGACGCGGAAGACATTGTGAAGTACGTGCGCGAAAGGCTGAAGTACGCGCCGAGAGTGTAGAAGCTGGAGTCGCATCGCAACGTCAATTTTAAGGCGTTTGTGGTGCGCATACCATCATGCTACCTGCACCAGGTGATGGAAGAAAGCTTTTGGCCACAGGATGTGGTGTTCCGCCGCTTTCGCGGACAAGTGCCACCGGAACGCACAAACAGATGGTGCAACTATGTGATACTAACATACTCGTAGTTTTAAGTTTTATTTACTAACACAATTGTTATTATATAACAATTGTGTTAAGGTTAAGGTTAATTGTGCTTAGGTTAAGGTCTTTGTAACCTGATAATAAATGGTTTATTATCATTATTATTATTATAGTCAAGTCTCCATACAGGATAAGTTTAAAAGGAGTGCGGAAATCTTAAAATTGAAAATCGAGTTTTCATACAGAGTCACGTGACTTTATTTTTTATGAGAAGATGAATTTATTTTTTTAGATTTCGACCTATGTTCCTCGGGGAAAGTTGTCCAGTTTTATGCACCTGATTATCTTCTAAACTATCCGCATAAATAAAATAAAGAACAAGTTTTGTGTTAATTTGTTGCTAAAAACATATTTTTCATCGTGAAGTACAATAAAATTGAGGTAAGATGTATAGAGCAATTAGTTAAGATGGGTTTAAGAGGAGGTGTTTAAGTTTAGCATTGCATAAATTGGAAGTATTTATAACAGTTAACTAGATAGCGACTATGTAAGTCCCAAGAGTTTCGTAAATTACCTAGGTTATTCTAATAAATTTTCAATTTACGATCCGAATTTTCAATTTTATTATTAAACTACGTCCTACTTACTAATGTTCATTATTAAGACTCGTCGTCAATATACGTATTAACACTATTACTAAATATAACTGGGTTAAATCTAACTTTCAATACTAATAATGTGAGAATGAAGCCATTTGCATGCAGGCTGGGAAATTCAGATCGTCGACTCTATTTAAAACAATTAAGACGTCAGTTATCTTCGGAATGCCAGCAATAATCTTACTTAATAAATATCTTAACACGTTCAGGGATATTAAACGCCCATAGGCGTCATAACAATAAAACTTTTATTGTCTCGTTAGTGTTATTTTTAGGGTTCCGTAGTAAACAAGGAACCCTAATAGTTTCACCATGTCCGTCTGTCTGTGGGATTTAGTTCAGAGACGCTTAGTACTAAAAATTTGGCATAGGTACACATATAAATCACGCCGTCAAAGTGCTAAAATAAAATTTTGTAAATGTTTTTTTTAGGGTACCTCCCTTGTACGTAATGTGGGGATGATATTTTTTTTTTCTCATCTACCCCATGGTGTGGGGTATCGTTAGATAGACCGTTCAAAATATTGCGGGTCTGTGAACACCACTTTTCTATTCAAGGATCCGCTTGCGTAATAATAAGCATTAAAGTGCTAATTTTTGTTAGAGTCAAGTGTCCGTCCCCTGCCAGCTAAATGGTTGTTTATGAAGATGTGAAAAAAAAATATAGCAGTAGTACCTACATATAATGAAATTAAAAGGAAAATTACTATCACAGCTAAGTAGGCTTTACAAGTTAATGAGTAATAGTCGACCAACTTAAAGCAATTGGAGAATTGAGCGTAAAGGCTAACGCAGACTCGGGCGATATCACGCTAGTCTGCACGAGCCTTTACGTATATCGATGTATGGGAGAACATTTTTTCAACTAAAATGTTAAGTTTGTTTTTGGGATAAAGTCATCCCGACTGCGGAACCCTTCATTGTGCGTGGTCCGACACGCACTTGGCCGGTTTTTTATATATTTATGGAAACAAAGCTTTAATCGCGAAGCGATTATGCCAGTCTCGTAGTTTTACAAAATAAATAGAAAGTCTGTAATAACTAAGATCTAAATTAATTTAAGCTTCTGATTCCAAAACACTCCGTTCTGCCCCAACCCGAGCGCACTCCATCAAAGCGTGGTAGGTGTCCTCTCTCATATTGCAAATCAGCCAGTTGGGGTATCAACCACCTTCATTAGATGCCCGAATGCATTCAATGGCATGTGCCCGGATCGCAGACGCAGCATGTATCTGCGATGTTAGTATCCTTGAAAGCATTAACTTCATTTATATTATATTTTTTCTAACTAAGCAGTCAGGTCTGCTGCTGGGGAGTTTGTTGACTTCTTCTTCCCAGCTAAAGCACTAGGAAGTGGTGAAGGGCGGGCGTTTTTGGGGGACTGTCTTATGTAATTTTGACATTCGGAAAGTTTTAATTCTTTTCCTATTTTGAATAAATGACTGTTGATATGATTTCATCATTCATTCACTCTCAGACAACGCACAGTCGTTTAGGCTGCTGGGTCTAGAAGCATGAACTTTTGCACAAAAGTTTCTTTTAAACGAAAGTGTGCACTAAGAAAAGAAATTCATCCCTTAGAGAGTAAAACATGAAAGTTCATAATTTTATACGACGACGACGATACGGCGTGTGACGATATAAACACTTTATCAAATTTTCTCTATTATATCGGCCATTATCTCCATTAAAAGAGCAGTGGTGGTTCAACACCACTGCTCTCAAAACGGTGAAGGAAAACATCGTGAAGAAACCGGCATGTCCTAGAATCAATAATTCGAAGACATGTAACATCTACCAATCCGCACTGGGCCTACGTGGTAGATAACAGCTTGTTCTCTCTCGAAGAGAGGCAGCTTGTGTCCCAGAAGTGGGAACATGATAGGCTGATTGTGTATATCGGCAAAATAATAGTTACTTGTCACTTTTCTCCTCAACGCAATTCATACAGAGGAAAGAGCACTAATCGTGGACAAAAAACACGCTCGTGGCGCGGACTTTTCCCCATTTTCCACCCCTTTTATACAGAATCCTATCGTCTTACATCTTTTGCGCCATTTATATGGAAAATATGGTGTAAGGAATGTGGGAAGACATATTATAAGTTATCGGACCAGTGATGTTGCGGGTATTCGCATCCGCATCCGCAATTGCGGAGCTCTTGCATTTTATTTAGACCTCCGCTCCCGCATCTGTATCCGTATTAATCAATGCGGAGCTCATGCGGATGCAGATAGAAAAGGGTAAAATATAAGTAAAATCATAATCAACAAAATGGATATTAATCATCAATATCATCACAAATAATCACCAATGTCGTCTAAATCGTCACATTTTCGCGAAATAGTCTTACATCCATCAAACATATACATATAATATTAAAAGCTTTATTGATTTTTAAATTATTATAATTCAGTATTTTTTTTATTATAACTGCCGCGATTTGCATTATGATCAACATACAACGAAACAGCGCTCCAATTTGCAAAAAAGTAAGAAATGTTAAATTTCGCCTTGCCGCTTTGACGGATCCCTTAAAAAAACTTGAGATCCGCATCCGCGGATTTGAGTCACCAAAAATCTGAATGCATCTGCATGCATCTGCAACATCCCTGTATCGGACGACAAATCGTGTATCGCAGACACTGCAGTACACGATTTGTAACACTGAGATATACAATCATATTTCCGTGTTACAAGTTACAACTGCGCTATGCTAGCGCTAAAGTATAGCTTTCATGAATTCCTTAGATTGAGGAAAATGTAAGGTTTATTTGTTAATAGTAAAACATTTTATGGACTAGTAACAGGTTACTAGAACACATCAGTTTATGTCTTTAAAAATATTGCGATTCTTATAATAATTGTCCATTACCTAATATAGAGCGACTCGACAGAATCGACACAAAGAGCGCCAGCATCACTCAAAGTCACGAGAACCCGACCAAGTAAGTAATAGAGTAAATCCCTCTATGTAACACTAACGATGCTGAGATAATGACTCATGTACACAGTGGTCGAAGCTGGCCACACACGTCCATTCGATTCCTCGTACGAATAGACCGTAGGGCAATGAGTTGTGGGCAGTTCGAGTGGTTTTGAAAAGTTTTAATGATGTTTACCGGCTGTTTGAAGTACAGGTCAGGATTTGTTTTCCCAGAAATGTTTGGTGGATATATAGAAATTGATCGGACAGGACAGTTTTCACGAGAATCAAGTTGATGATTTAAACACGAGAATCAACATACCAAAATGAATATGTATTCATTTTGGTATGTTGATTCTCGTCTCCAACTGATTGTTAAATGAGTTGGAATTATTATGGGTTTAGCTCATATTTTATACATAAAATAAAATAGTAACGATGTCAAAACTGTACATTCAATATTTTTGCAAAAAGTCCTGCTACGAGGTGTTGGAACAAATTTGATGCCGAAAATATAGTTTTCACCTCAGCACCTCAAACAAGCAGATTTTGCTGTTTAAAGACAGTGAGCAAAATTTTGCTGGGAGCATGAGACAAATTACTTTCTTCGCCTATAATACTGCAAAGCACTGTTAAGACGCTGACAACACCTAAACCGCGGTCACTGTCAAATTCCATAGAAAAGAAAGAGAAGCGCGATGACACAACGCTTGTAATTTATTGCAAAATATGAAGTAATTATCTATTTACTCAAAATTGAGTTGAGTAATCGAAAATAAAAAACAACGAAGTTCTGCATTCAAATAAGACGTTCTAGTTATTAATTAATTACGTAATGTATGTTGATATTTGATACAGATATTTTGGATTAGAACTCAAAGTAAGATGTTAGTTTAACGTTAGTTTGTATCGAGATTTTGTTTTCAAAACGTGTTTTGGTAACAACCAGGTTCTGGGAAATATGTTCAAAATTAACAATAAATTTTTTCCGCTACCACACACTATACAGATTTGGCAATTTTTTTTTCTTAACCGAAGCCTATTTTGGTCAATTGGGTCTTGTCAGCGCCTTAAAGGCATTTAAATACTCTACTGTCACTTTCACGAAAAAAACGAGAGATATATACAATACAAGTCGATTCGAAGTTCGATTTTCAAATTCCATACCTAGTAGCAAATCGCCTATCGTTCCAACCTACGACCTACGAGTTGTAGGTCGTAGCATTATTACTTATTATCTCGAATATCATTCTCCTGCTCTTATCCCAATTTATTTGGGGTCGCCGCAACATGTCCCTTTCTTCCATACTTCTCTATTAGTTGTCATCTCGGTAGTCAGCGGGTCCTTTCCAGCCATATCATCTTTCACACAGTCCATCCATCGTTTTTTTGGGCTTCCCCTACTCTTATAGCCATCGACATTCATACTCAAGATTTTCCTCACGACATTTTCCTCATTTCTCCGCTCATACTTATTATCTCGATTTCCAATTATTTAACATTATGTTGAAATGAAGGATTATTTTCTTAAAAACTATTTAGTTTTTCTTAGTTAAAACATGCCTTTTATTTAGATTTTTATAATGTTTATATGGCTCAGGTGTTTATAGTATTAATTTAAGATTATTGTGTAACTTAAAATAATTTGTATTTTTTTTAAACTCATAGTTACCAGGTTCTGTCCGGTCTTATGGGTTAGAATTTATACTAGTCCGGTACTAGGTGCCAAATTTCAATCAAACCAAAAACTAAACCAATACGAGTATGATTGATTCCATTTTAAGTGGCCAAAAATATACAATGTCATGTTTGTTGATTTATTTTATTGTTATGATTGTTTAAACGAATATGTTAAGTATCGAAATAAAACATAATATTCCATTTTTTGTTTATTAAAAACCTTAAGTTTCCGGTACTCGGGGGACTCCCCCAACTAAACCACACATAGGTCCCTGAACAAATACGATTACTGGATAGATTGAAGTCTTTCGCAGGTCAAACGGATTCGAAGTAATTGTGTTTCCATCTGTTAGCTTAGCCTAGTCTGATCCAATTTATCGTTTTATAAATAAAAAAAATACATATTCTGGGTAACAGAAAGCAGACATTTCCTTGACAGTTATTGCACGTAAAATAAAATAATCAAACTAATTATGAATAACGTCCAGTGTAGACATGATATCATCGGCGATTAGCGACTGGTTTTCGAAAGCAGGTTGTAGCGACTGTAGTCGCTTAGTCATATCGTCTGCCTAGCCTTTTCCCGACTATGTTTTTTTTCTTTGGATGGGAAATCATCAAATAACTTCTCCCGCTCTGGGTGGAGCGGGAGGGTGTGTCAGACTCTTACTGACTAAAACCCACCCGTATTCCTTCCTGTTGCCTGTGTTGCCAGGGGCCACGGTGACCCTTTAGTACCTTACCGCGACTTTAGTACCTTACCGCGATTTTAGTACCTTACTGCGACTTTAGTACCTTACCGCGACTTTAGTACCTTACCGCGACTTTAGTACCTTACCGCGACTTTAGTACCTTACCGCGACTTTAATACCTTACCGCGACTTTACCACGGCTTATTTTAACTTTAATTTTTGAATTGCTTTTGTTTTCGTTGTAATCTTTTTATTACGGACGCTTTTACGTTTTGCATCATTCTCACATTTATAATTTCAAAATGAATGATGTAAACAATATTTTGTAACCATAATACGTTGATTTAAAAGAGTGTCCTTGGAGTTTCTTGCCCGTTCTTCTCCATAGGTACCTACTACGCTTTGGAATGGGCAACTAAATTCATCTTTCTGACTGACTGACCGAACCCTTGACAATTCAAAAGTGCCTGTAATTGGTTTATTTGAAATAAATGCTTTGACTTTGAGTTTAGTACCTTACCGCGACTTCCCAACTACGTTGGGGTCGAGTTCCAGTCTAACCGGATGCAGCTGAATACCAGTATTTTACATGGAGCGACTGCCTATCTGACATCCACATCCCAGTTACTGGGCAACACGATAGCCCTTGGTAAGACTGGTTGTCAGACTTTCGGGCTTCTGACGACCCTTAACGACTGTTAAAGATCTAGAAATGACAACCGGGACCAACGGCTTAACGTGCTTTCCGAGGCACGAAGGGGTCTTGGTATGTAAAGATGGTCACCCATCCACGGACCAACGGAGGCAAGCGTAGCTTAACCTGATCGATCGACCCGTGCGGCTGTTATTACTTAGCCACAAGCCCCTTTTGAAATGATTCGATATGATCACCTGATTGAAAGCGATTACCATTAATCATGGACATCTGACAAGTGTCAGAGGAGCCCGTGGCTAAGTAATAACAGCCGCACGGGTCGATCCATCACGTTAAGCTACGCTTGCCGGGATTGGTCAGTGGATAGGTGACCATCTTTACATACCGAGACTCTTCCGTGCTTCGAAAACCTCGTTGAGCCGTTGGTCCCGGCTGTCATTCGTGGATCGACAGTCGTTAGAGGTCGTCAGAAGCCCGAAAGTCTGACAACCAGTCTTACCAAGGGGTATCATATTACCAAGTGGTAATCAATACAGATGATGTATTTCGCTATCGCTATAACAACAAATACAAAAAATCAATTAATTATATATTTAAGGGGGCTCCCATACAACAGACATGATTTTTTTGCCGTTTTCTGACTTGGTGCGACTGCTCCAAGTAAAATACTGGTATTCAGCTGCATCCTGTTAGACTGGAAGCCAACCCCAACATAGCCGACCCCAACATAGTTGACCCCAATCTTTGTATTATTTTATAATTAAATTGTAAACATTAAAATCCGTGTTGTGTTAGTTTTTAATGAAATTTCGACACAATGTAAACATTGTTTATGAAATAAATGAATGAATGAAAGTTGGGAAAAGGCTAGGCAGGCAGATTTGACAAGTGCTAATGCAACTAATGGTACTGTCAGTTGCTTCGCAAAGTTGTGGCGGCCACTGTTTTCGTGAATTTTGAACAGGGTCGGTCCTTAGGGCGCTTAGTGCGTTTGTTGCAGTAATCCACGATGTAGCTGCAACGAGATGCTGCCAATTGCCAAAACTGTGTGCAGGGCATTAGGTAAGTACGTAATAAAATAGCGGTCAATCGTACAGTTCCAGCAATAAAGCGATTATTGCCAAGTAGTTTTTTGGCACGTCTGGGTCGAGGTAAATGGCCTAATGTACGTGATAGAATCCTACCATAAGTATTAATAGATGTTGCCTTCGTCTTTTGGCAACTGTTCGTTAGTAGTCTATGTGCGAATGGTAATGCTTGAGCTGAACTTATCAAGTAGTTTATATGTTTTGAATATGAATTAAGAACCTTCTGTTATATTGAGCCAAGATTGCTCTGCCTTTTAGTTATTCTATTTTGGAAACTAATGTTTGTGATTAAGCAATTTTCGTCGGGACCTATCAGAATACCAGCGCTGCGGTATATTTTTTTTTAATATTAGGATTTAGCTGAGAGGATTATGCTGAGATAGGAGCCTTTTTCACGACGCACAAGACTTTTTTTTTTGTTTATTCAAACAGATATGTCAATTTCGTTAGTTTTAGATGCTTTTAATTTTTGTTTTTCTTGGGCGTGTCCCGAATAAAATAATTTTCTTTCATATTTCTTTCTATTTTCACAAAGTTATTTACAGAAACAGCAAAATGTGGGTGTGACCTCATCCTATATCCCTTCATTGTTTGGTTTGTAAATTTTTGCTGTCTTTTTTTTATGTTTTTATAAAATCTTAAAGTTTTCTTTCCAAGAATTCAGGAATTTTCTCTTACCTAAAATAATCTCAATGAAAATCCTTTACTATGAAGCTCTGAGAGCTACTCCGGGCAAAATATGACGAGCCATAAATAGCATTATTACAGAATAGGTACTGAATAGCGGAGCAGTGCATTTTGTTCATATTTCGTAGAAAAACTTATTTTGAGCTTTACATAAATATGTAGAGATGGAAACTTAAAAGAACTATGTCAGCAGGAGCAAATTAACGAGAATGTACTTGTACCTACTTGCATATTGTATCTGACTGATTACACTGGTCTGCAAAATTAACTTTTATTTTCTCTTTTTGGACTTGAATGATGATTTTGGGTTATTTTAGTGCGCTGATTACGAATATGCACTTGATTTTTTCCTGTCACCCACAGTTTTTTTGAAAAATCCCTTTGTGTGAATTCGCAAAAAGAAAGCTAACTTTACTATGTATTTTTTAAAATTACAATTAAGAAACAATTACATGACTTTAAAACATTAAAATATATTTAAGGGACTACAGTAATACATAAGTTAAAAATGTTAAATACTTTTGTGGTATCTTGCTTTGTTTTCACCGAAGCTCCGATTGTGAGATTGTCGCTTGAAATTCCGACTTGGATCATCTCTCTTTAAAAGCCAACACTAGACTGCCATCATTATTTTATTCAATTTTCCCTGATAGCGACGTTCCATCTCTTTTAAATTCTGGTGAAATTTTTCCCCTTGCTCTTCACTTACAGCTCCAAAATTATCAGAAAAGTAGTCCAAATGCGAATTAAGGAAATGAAGTTTAAGGCTCATCGAACATCCCATTTCTCCGAAATTTTCAATAATTTTCTTCACAATTTCCTCATAATTTAGACTTTTATGGTTTTTTATGAGATCAAAGGTTCCTTCCCTTTTGACCACTTTCGAAGTTCACGAACGCATGTCGTACAAAGTTTATGTGGGACCCACTCTTTATCTTGATTGGCGATTGCTAGCCCGAAATTGCATATTTTAAACGTTACTTGTGAATTCGGTAATGTTAAGTTGCTGTTTTGTCAGCACAAACTCCAACAAATGTAGCAAAAATTGTCCGGAGAGTTTAAACACTTCACTTTCGCGATGATATTTTTCAAGTTAGCGTTACGAATTGCACGGAAGTACTGACTTTGTAAAAACAATGATGATACTATTTATAAAAAAAAATATCAATCTACCTTCATTAACCCTCTTCTAACGATTTAAGTTAATTTCTATCAGCAAAAACATAAAGTTTATAAGAAATGAGATCTTTAGCAAATGATTTAAAAATCCACCATTTTTTGATAATAAGGGCATGTTACTTCTTTAATTAAGTTATATTTAACTAATTTTATCTATGAGAACTTATTCATTATTGTCTATTGCAACCATTCAGTGTGTTTTTTGTTCAACAAGAAGCGATTAAAATACAATATTAAAATACAATATTAATTAACAACTAGGAAGGCCTAAGTAACTTTAGAAAAAAAAACGATGCTAAATAACTATGTAAATCCTAAATGGATTTTTTTAAATATATTTTTACCGTAATCAGCGCCCCAAAATCTATCCAAAACTATTGCAGACCAGTGTTATTTTACTAGTTCGCTTCAGTAATTGTTGATCGTTCTTTATTATTCGATAGTTGGTCCAAATTAACTGAACGACTTATTTATTTATTCGCAGAAAATATTTGGAATTCGAGCATTGCACAGTTCTTTCCGCATCAAAGGAAAAAAGAAAATTGAATGCTGAAACCGCTAGTGGTGTAGACCAGTACGTGATAAAAGAAAAGCCTAGGCTTTTGTATGTAGCACTATTCTGGAGTATATAGAGAAAAACGCAGAATTTAGTGGAACGTAGATCTACCATTTGTTGCGAAAACGTAAAAGACTCGAATCACGTTCTTAATATCGTGAAACAAATAGGGTAATGCGCCGATACTTTGATTTATTTGTTCAGACACATGGCCAATATATTTGGATACTGTTAACAGTGAAATAGCCCTAATGCGTTACGTTAGTGGTAGGGACGTAATTACAGTCCAATTCAATTTACACAAAATTGACCGTCTGTCACAATGGTATCGTATTTAAACAGGTTTAGGCACACAATAAACTGCCTACCAATCTATACGTTGATAATCTAGAATCTAGGTATTTAGAATAGAATAGAATAGAATATAATCCTCTTTATTATGCAGACTAAATTTTACATAGGGTGACTCAATGGGCTGTCTTATCGCTAAAAGCGATCGTAGATCGGTAGTTCATACTAGATAATGGCGCCGATTCCCTTGTTCACAAACTAAAGTAAATTTAAGTTCAGTGCATCTTTTTCTTTCTATTTCATTAAGAAAAGGACAGAAGATATATTTTAGTTTAGTCCTGTCAAATTAATCAGCGCTTGACGTAAATTGACGTAATTTTAGTAGGCAAGTTTTTAATCACGTCTAAACTTGTATAGAGTAGTGACAGGAGCTGATTAATTTGACAGGACTGAACTAAAATTTATCTTCTGTCCTTTTCTAAATGAAATAGAAAGAAAAAGATGCACTGAACTTAAATTTAGTTTAGTTTGTGAACAAGGGAATCGGCGCCAATATATATTTCTCCCAGATTTTAATTCATATCGTATAGTAGAAGTTCTTTGTACTTATTTGACACAAGAAAAAGCTAGAAAAACATGAAAGCGTTTCCTAATTTTATTACAAGCTAGATTTGTGTATTGTATTTAGACGCTGACAAGACCTAATTGATCAAAATAGGCTTCTCTTAAGAAAAAAAATTGCCATATCTGTATAGTTTGTGGTAGAGAAAAAATATATGTTAATTTTGAACATAATAGTTTGGGGAAAAGTTTCTTCGCATTTTTTAAGAAACTTCAAAACATTTTTTAATATATTTACATTTAACTAAAGTATGTAGGTACCATTTTGTTCGATAACTTTTTGCCATCTTGTAGGTAGGGACATGATCCCATTGCTATAGAAATTTTGGGACTTCTGATCAAAATACCGCCACAAGTGGTTTTGGCAGTCCTCTCGTGATGTTAACCTGACACTGCCTAAAGAATTCTGAAGAGACCGAAACAGGTGGAAATCTGAAGGTGCAAATCTGAAGGTGCAACGTCAAGACTATACGGCGGATGCATTAACACCTCCCTGCCAAACTCTCTTAATTTTTACTGAGTGGCTAAAGATGTGTGAGGTCTTTTTTTTTTTTGAGGGTGGGAAATCATCAAATAACCTCTCCCGCTCTGGGCGGAGCGGGAGGGTGTGTCAGACTCTTACTGACTAAAACCCACCCGTATTCCTTCCTGTTGCCTGTGTTGCCAGGGGCCTCGGTGACCCATAAGTACCTTCCCGCGACCCCAGCAGGCATCGGCCCTAGTGGACCCCTACTATATGTGCTGACGACATCTCTTTGAGGCGCGCGTGGAATACGACGCGCCGTCGACCCGGGCCTGGTCCTTACCGGACGGTGAGCTACCCATTGCTCACCGTCCGCAAGCCCGCGCCTACGGTGGCCGGAAATCCACCCGGGATTCCCGACGACCTGGGCGTCTCCTGCGGCGGCTAGGGGCGAGAGGGCGCGAAACTTGCCTTTCCCTCAACCGTCCCGCCTCCTCCTTCGCGAGCAGTACTGCTTCGCAGAAGGAGGTGACGGCTGCCCATGCCCTCTCGCTCCGTACCATGGCCTGAACCAGGGCCGGACGCGAGAGGTCTTTGCCGCCGATCGCCTCCACGAGGACACGGCGGTGCTCTGCCCAAGCCGGGCAGACCTCCACCGTATGCTCCACCGTGTCCTCCGGGCGATCCACACAGTGGTGACACCCGGACGTTTCCTCACGCCTTATCCGACACAGGAACCTCCCGAAGCTGCCGTGTCCGATGAGGACCTGCGTCAGGTGGAAGGTGAGAACGCCGCGGTGCCTCTCCAGCCACTCCTCAAAGAGGGGACTTATCGCCGCAATTGTGGCGTGCCCAGCACTGGGTTGCGACAACCGTACTTTCCATGACGCCATGAGATCCCGCCGGAAGTCCGTCCGCTGTGCCGCGATTTCTCGCGGCAGCGGACTAACGCCCCGGCGTTTCGCCTCCTCGCGCCACTCCCATACGTGCGCGAGGAATTTTGCCTCCAGATCCCATGGCGGCAATCCGGCAAGGAGGCTCGCTGCCTCACAGGAGACCGTGCGGTATCCCCGGACCATCCGGATGGCCATGACCCTTTGGGCCGCGCTCAACCGGCGGGCTGGCTGCAGCGCCAGAGAGCGCGCCCATACAGGAGCCCCGTAGAGGGCCATGGACCGCACGACCCCCGCGTAGAGCCTCCGGCAGGAGGCGTTTGGACCCCCTAGATTGGACAGGAGCCGCTTCAATGCAGCGCCCGCCCGCTCCAGTTTGGGAGCCAAACGTCGGAAATGCTCCACGAAGTTCCACCGGCTGTCGAGGACGAGTCCCAGGTACTTCATCGTCGACTCGACGCCGATATGTGTGAGGTCTAGCGTTATCATGATGAAAAACCACACCCCTTCTGTTGATTAATTGCGTTCATTAGGCCGCTTTCTCTCAACTTCTTGCTTTAATCTCATCAGTTGTTCGCAGTAGAGTTCAGAATCGATGGTCATGCCTGGTGGTAACAGCTCATAATGAATAATGCCCTTCCAATCCCACCACACACAAAGCATCACCTTGTTGCGAGTTAACCCGGGTTTCGCAACAGTCTGCGAAGCCTGCCCGGCCTTTGACCACGACCTTTTTCGCACGTTCTTGTCGTACGTGATCCACTTTTCATCACCAGTTATCAGCTTCTTCAAAAATGGTTCGGTTTCATTACGTCGTAATAAAGAATCACAAATGAGTACACGGTTCATTAGGTTTCTTTCACTGAGCTCGTGAGATACCCAAATATCGAGCTTTTTTGTGTACCCAGTTTGTTTCAAATGCGCCATAACTGGTTTGTGGTCTATTCCCAGTTCTTCAGCTACGTCGTATCTACTGTTATGCCGATCTTGCTCCACTTTTTCAAAAATGGCATCCATTTTATCCATAATAGGGCGACCAGAGCGACGTGCATCTTAGACATCAAAATTTCCGGATTGAAAACGCTTAAACCAAATTTGTGCTACTCTCACAGACACTGCACTAGGTCCATAAACATCGCAAATATTTTTCGCGGCTTGCGTTGCATTTTTACCTTTTTTGTAGTGAAATTTTAAAATGTATTGAATTTCTTCATTAGATTCACTCATCTTGACGGTACGAAAAACAAATGAAAATCACACATTTTCCTAATTTGAATTTGGAATTACGTTCTTTAAAATTTAAACTTTCAATGATACCAAAACCAGCCAGATACAAATAGTATGCCCAAAGAGATTTTAAACTAACCTCCTACCTTGAGTTCTAATTCAAAATATCTGTATTAAATATCAACATACATTACGATACAATTTTTTTATGATGGGAAATCATCAAATAATTTCTCCCGCTCTGGGAAGAGGGCGGGAGGGTGTGTCAGACTCTTACTGACTAAAACCCACCCGTATTCCTTCAGTTGCCTGTGTTGCGGGGGCCTCAGTGACCCATTAGTACCTTCCCGCGACCCCGGCAGGCATCGGCCCTAGTGGACCCCTACGGGCAGCCGTCACCTCCTTCTGCGAAGCAGTAATGCTCGCGAAGGAGGAGGCGGGACGGTTGAGGGAAAGGCAAGTTTCGGGCCCTCTCGCCCCTAGCCGCCGCAGGAGACGCCCTGGGCGTCGGGAATCCCGGGCGGATTTCGGGCCACCGTAGGCGCGGGTTTGCGGACGGTGAGCAATGGGTAGGTCGCAGTCCGATAAGGACTAGGCCCGGGTCGAAGGCGCGTTGTGTTCCACGCGCGCCCCAAAGAGATGTCAGCACAAGTGTAGGGGTCCACTAGGGCCGATGCCTGCCGGGGTCGCGCGGAAGTCCAAAAGTGTTACCGAGGCCCCTGGCAACACAGGCAACGGAAGGAACGCGGGTGGGTTTTAGTCAGTAAGAGTCTGACACACCCTCCCACTCCGCCCAGAGCGGGAGAAGTTATTTGATAATTCCCACCCAAAAAAAAAGGGCACAGCCTAAGAAAATTTACGTCCGCAAGACACAGCCTAAGAAAATTGACATGAAAATCCTTTTGACAAACAAGGTCATAATTATGACATAAGTAATTTGATTATATCGTGCGTGGCTACGGTGTCTAACCGTGTTAAAACACAGTGCGAGTGTAAATTACATTGTTATAATTATGATAAAGATATTATAGCTGACATCTATAAATCATCGTTAACAGTTGGCATTTGTTGGCGTTGGTGTGGATACAACCGAGTAAACTGAATTTGATGTATTTGTGAATTTGTATGTATATATATATATAATGTAGGTATATAGGTATTGTAGTAAATATGTAAGTATTTGTATTATAAGTTTGTAACCTATTTATGTTCTTCTGTACCTATTCTATTATGTTATCTTTTAATATTTTTCATTATTATTATTTCCTCTCAGAGCACCTGCCATCTTATCTCTTCACCACCCTCGGTTGACTGGTATAGAATCCCTAAGGCAAAGTCCGTCTTTGTACCTAACTGTATGCGAGAAGTTTAAATAAATAAATAAACATTTTTCTATCGAGCGTATATCTTTCGAAAGCCAAAATATTCGTTTTTTTTTTGTTACAATTTAATCTTCAGAAGTGTGTAAAGTATATAATAATAAAGTATGTAATACGTGAAAGCATGTTATCCTATCCTAACTAATACTATAAATACGAAAGTGAGTTTGTTTGTTTGTTTATTTGTTTGTTTGTTTGTTTGTTTTTTTACGCTTTCACGCTAAAACGGCTGAACTGATTTGGATGAAATTTGGGAAATTTATCCTCAGTATGTCCTAATCCTGGTCATGGTCTACCTATGTGCCAAATTTCATCCAAATCCGTTCAGCCGTTTTAGCGTGAAAGCGTTACAAACAAAACAAACAAATACACAAACAAAGTCACTTTCGCATTTATAATATTAGCTTTCTCATTATTATCTCTAAATTTGATGAAATTTGGCACATGGGTAGACAATCACCTGCATTAGGACATAGGATATCCCGATATTCCCACGGGATCGAGACTTACGCGGGTGAAACCGCGGGGTGCATCTAGTTAGAAATACGCGAACAATAATATAACGTAACATCACGCCTGTAATCACCTCACCCCCGAAAGACTAGGCAGGGTTGTACCTACCCTGCCGGGGTCGCGGGAAGGTACTTATGGGTCACCGAGGCCCCCGCAACACAGGCAACAGGAAGGAATACGGGTGGATTTTAGTCTGTAAGAGTCTGACATGGGTTCCCGCTCCGCCCAGAGCGAGCGAAGTTATTTGATGATTTCCCACACAAAAAAAAAAGGGTTGTACCTATAGTACACCTACATTTGGGTTTAAGTCCGATGTAACAAGGGGCGAGCCTTTTGCCATCAACCGGGCACAAATCCAGACTCCGGGCTGCTACTGAGAAATTCCTAATATAGTAGGAACTCTATTTATATTAGCTTGCCAAATAAACGTATACCTACTGAATGACGTCCGTTAAAAATGTATGGAAGAAGACATCGCTGGGATAATGTCAGGAGTACGATGATGTCGTCAGAATCGTTATGGAAGCAAACGAGTAACCCCGAAAATTATAATGAAATAATAACACCAGCATTTAGAATTTCCTAACTCTCTCCTAATAATAATACCCATGTGTACCAGGCTTTCATAAAAATGGAGGCGTTTGCCTATACTTCTACAGGATATACAAACGTGAAGCTCCAGCATCATACCGACCGCATGCCCGAGGCAAGCAGTGTTACCAACTAAAATATTTGTCCCTAAAGCTTAAGTCAAAAACCTCTAAAATCACCACTTTTTGAATCCTACTAATAAAATAATATTATTAAAAATATAAAAATTAATAATAATGAGTAAATAATAAATAATATTCGCCCCCTATTACATGTGACTTAAACATAACTTGCAAAATGGGGTGTACAGGTACATCTCTGGGAAAAAAGGCGTGATGTTATGTTTTTTAATAAATAATATTCTGTAATATTTTTTTAATAATCTTTATTCATACATTATTTAATACTTAAAATATAAGTTCGTTTTCTTCTGGTTCAGACTTTTTGAAATCATACATGTTGACATTAAATAAACTTAACATGTTAGCGGATGGATTAAATGTTGTGCAAGATCCACCATTTCTTTGCAATGTGAATCGGACCATCATCATACATACCAACATACGTAACATTTCAATTGATAGCCTATTCCGCAACTTATTTTATACAATATTATAGATGGAGAAAAGTCAGAAAAAACCCTAACAATACCCCTAAAAATATAACGCCCCTTAAGAAATCTCACCCTACTTATTTATCCCCTACATTTGCGGGGAATGCCCCTAAGTTGGTAACACTGGAAGCAACTTCACAGCCGTAAAAATATAACCGACGTATTGTGGGCTGTGGGATATATTGCGGTTACGGTTATGGTGTCATGGTGTTACTGTGTTTCGTGCTTTGTATTTTTATGGGAACTTAGTTGGCCTACTCTCGGCTACTGCAAAAAGTCCAGAAAAATGAAACGGTCGTTCAAAAAAGCTTAACTCGTCTACCAACATTTTAGTTTGACCACTTTAAAAAAGTGATAAAAAATATTTAAGTATTTAACTCTACAAGCTCACAAATTCTACACCTTAGTCAAAATATGTGCCTTGGCAGTTTCATTACTACAAGAACTATTGTATAACAGGGAGGCAACCACGGCCTCTTATACTCGTAGCAGTATTATTTTAATATTACTTCACAGTGGGAAAGAGATGGAGCTATACCCCCTGTATAGCTTCATCTCATTCTCACACTGTGGTTATATTAAAATAATACTGCTATAAGCGGCCGTGGTTGCCCCCCTTTTGTTTTGAGTGGGAAATCATCAAATAACTTCTGCCGCTCTGGGCGGAGCGGGAGAAGTGATTTGAAGATGTTGTGCTGACGACATCTCTTTGAGGCGCGCGTGGTCGACCCGGGCCTGGTCCTTAACGGACGGTGAGCTACCCATTGCTCACCGTCCGCAAGCCCGCGCCTACGGTGGCCGGGAATCCGCCCGGGATTCCCGACGCCCAGGGCGTCTCCTGCGGCGGCTAGGGGTGAGAGGGCGCGAAATTTGCCTTTCCCTCAACCGTCCCGCCTCCTCCTTCGCGAGCATTACTGCTTCGCAGAAGGAGGTGACGGCTGCCCATGCCCTCTCGCTCCGTACCATGGCTTGAAACAGGGCCGGACGCGAGAGATCTCTGCCGCCGATCGCCTCCACGAGGACACGGTGGTGCTCTGCCCAAGCCGGGCAGACCTCCTCCGTATGCTCCACCGTGTCCTCCGGGCGATCCACACAGTGGTGACACCCGGGCGTTTCCTCCCGCCTTATCCGACACATAACCTCCCGAAGATGCCGTGTCCGGTGAGGACCAGCGTCAGGCGGAAGGTGAGGACGCCGTGGCGCCTCTCTAGCCATTCCTCAAAGAGGGGACTTATTGCCGCAATCGTGGCGTGCCCAGCACTGGGTTGCGACAATCGTACTCTCTATGTCGCCATGAGATCCCGCCGGAGCTCCGTCCGCTGTGCCGCGATTTCTCGCGGCAGCGGGGTTACGCCCCGGCGTTTCGCCTCCTCGCGCCTCCCATACGTGCGCGAGGACTTTTGCCTCCAGATCCCATGGCGGCAATCCGGCAGAGAAACTCGCTGCCTCACAGGAGACCGTGCGATATCCCTGTACCATCCGGATGGCCATGACCCTTTGGGCCGCACTCAACCGGCGGGCTGGCCGCAGCGCCAGGGGATGCGCCCATACAGGAGCCCCGTAGAGGGCCATGGACCGCACGTGGTTGCCCCCTGATAAGTAATAAACAGTGAAGGAATACATTTGTCACCTTACGCCCATGTGAGCGAAATGGCCAAGCCACATATTTTGACTAAGGTGTAGAGTTTGTGAAGTTAGGGCTTGTAGAGTTAATAACTAAATCAGCATTTTCCATACTTAATAGAAATAACATGCATACATACACATTTTATTAACTCATAAAACTGTAATACTATAGGAACTACGGAAAGTATTTGATATTGGAAAGTGAAACAATAGCTTCCGCTGAAAAACTACCACCTGCATGACATAAAAAATGAATAGGAAATACTTTAGTAAGTGTGTCAAACAAGAGGAAATTCAAACTAAGAAGACACAAATGTCCTAATCCAGGTCATGGTCTACTTATGTTCCAAATTTGATTCAAATCCGTTCAGCCGTTTCAGCGTGAAAGCGTTACAAACAAACAAACAAATACACAAACAAGTCACTTTCGCATTTTTAATATTAGTTATTCCTAAATAAATTTGATCAAATTTGGCACATGGGTAGACAATCACCCGCATTAGGACATAGGATACTTTTTATCCCGATATTCCCACGGGATCGAGACTTACGCGGGTGAAACCGCGGGGATCAGGGATAGCTCACCGTCCGATAAGGGCCAGGCCCGGGTCGACGGCACGTTGTGTTCCACGCGCACCTCAAAGAGATGTCGTCAGCACAAGTGTCCACTAGAGCCAATGCAGACCGGGGTTGCGGGAAGGTACAAAAGAGTTACCGAGGCCCATGGCAACACAGGCAACGGAAGGGACACGGATGAGTTTTAGTCAGTAAGAGTCTGACACACCCTCCCGTTCCGCCAAGAGCGGGAGAAGTTATTTGATAATTTCCCACCCAAAAAAATAAAAGGGGGTCAGGACCAAATTTCCAGCCCACCGGTTGAGCGCGGCCCAAAGGTTCGTGGCCATCCGGATAGTCCGGGGATACCGCACGGTTTCCTGTGAGGCAGCGAGCCTCCTTGCCGGATTGCCGCCATGGGATCTGGAGGCAAAAGTTCTCGCGCACGTATGGGAGTGGCGCGAGGAGGCAAAACGCCGGGGCATAACTCCGCTGCCGCGAGAAATCGCGGTACAGCGGATGGAGCTCCGGCGGGATTTCATGGCGACATGGAGAGTACGGTTGTAGCAACCCAGTGCTGGGCACGCCACGATTGTGGCGATAAGTCCTCTCTTTGAGGAGTGGCTAGAGAGGCGCCACGGCGTCCTCAATTTCCGCCTGACGCAGGTCCTCACGGGACACGGCAGCTTCGGGAGGTTCCTGTGTCGGATAAGGCGGGAGGAAACGCCGGGTGCCACCACTGTGTGGATCGCCCGGAGGACACGGTGGAGCATACGGTGGAGGTCTGCCCAGCTTGGGCAGAGCACCGCCGTGTCCTCGTGGAGGCGATTGGCGGCAGAGATCTCTCGCGTCCGGCCCTAGTTCAGGCCATGGTACATAGCGAGAGGGCATGGGCAGCCGTCACCACCTTCTGCGAAGCAGTAATGCTCGCGAAGGAGGAGGCGGGACGGTTGAGGGAAAGGCATGTTTCGCGCCCTCTCGCCCCTAGCCACCGCAGGAGTCGCCCTGGGCGTCGGGAATCCCGGGCGGATTCCCGGCCACCATAGGCGCGGGCTTGAGGACGGTGAGCAATGGGTAGTTCACCGTCCGGTAAGGACCAGGCCCGGGTCGACGGCGCGTTGTATTCCACGCGCGCCTCAAAGAGATGTCGTCAGCACAAAAGTAGGGGTCCACTAGGGCCGATGCCTGCCGGGGTCGCGGGAAGGTACTAATGGGCCACCGAGGCCCCTGGTAACACAGGCAACAAGAAGGAATACGGGTGGGTTTTAAACTTTTGACTCCGACCAAATTTTTGACGCAATTGCACAATGATTTCCTTTGTGCAATTACGTCAAACATTAGGTCCTGACCTAGGGCGCACCTAGTCTTCTATAAAATATCAGTGTTTAGAAGTCTCGCTGTATAAGAGCAGATAAAAACATTATGCAAAGTTTGAACTGTTACTGACTACGACAGCGCATAAAAACACTTTAATAGCAAGAACTTCTGTCATAAAAAATCAGAATACTTATTTCCTGATCTCAGGTACAGAGCTCTATTTTATAAAGGTACTTGAAATAGAAAATAACTTTTAAATGAAAGTCTTTATATTTAAAAGTTATTTTCTATCTGTTTGACAAGTATCGTTACCACCGACTTTAGACTATCATGAGGATAAAATATGAATACGCTAGCTTCTCCCTGCGACTTTATTTAAAAACTAATCTCCCACCCGCGCTATTACTTCGTTTTCGCTTCATTATTTCTGAGTTTTTCTTTTTTGCTCGTCTCCTTAGGGTCTTAGCGTGATGTTAAATAACCTTCCTCAAGAATTGGGCTATCAAACGCAAAATGATTGTTAGTCAAAAAGGAACCCTTATAGTTTCGCCATGTCCGTTCGTCTGTCTGTCCCCACTTTAGCTCAGAGACGCTAAGAACTAGAAAGTTGTAATTTGGCATGTGCATACATATTATTCACAAAGTGTTAAAATGAAATCTTGAAAAAAATTTTTTTTTTGGGTAGGTACCTTCTTGCACGTAACGTAGATATTTTTGTTATAATCAAATGTGGGGGACAATTGACTCTAACAAAAAATATCATTTTAAAGCTTAATATTACGCAAACGAATCCCTGAATCAAAAAATGGTGTTCACAGACCCGTAATATTTTGCCCCCCTGTCAGCTAAATGGCTGCTTTTGGATATGAGAAAAAAATCATGGCAGTAGTACATACTTAAATAAAATTAATTAAATATGAAATTAATAGGAAAACTATCACAGCTAAGTAGCTATACAAATTAACGAGTAATAGTCGACGAACTTACATTTGCAGTTGGAGAATTGACTGTGACGTATATCGATGTATGGAAGAACATGTTTTTCAACTAATGTTAAGTTTGTTTTTAGGATAAATTCATTCCAGCTACGGAGTCCTTCATTGTGCGTGGTCGGACACGTACTTGGCCGGTTTTTTCAAATGCGACTGGTAGTTCCAGGGGTTGGGGCGTTCAAACGAACGAACAAACTACCAAAACAAACAAACTTTTTACTAGTATAGATTAATAATGAACTAAATTTACTTAATGTACTTTTTTTTTTGGGTGGGAAATCATCAAATAACTTCTCCCGCTCTGGGCGGCTGCGGGAGGGTGTGTCAGACTCTTACTGACTGAAACCCACCCATATTCCTTCCGTTGCCCGTGTTGCCATGGGCCTCGGTAACCCTTTTGGACTGCCACGCGACCCAGCAGGCATCGGCCCTAGTAGACCCCTACAATTGTGCTGACGACATCTCATTGAGGCGCGCGTGGAATACAACGCGCCGTCGACCCGGGCCTGGTCCTTACTGGACAGTGAGCTACCCATTGCTCACCGTCCGCAAGCCCGCGCCTACGGTGGCCGGAAATCCGCCCGGGATTCCCGACGCCCAGGGCGTCTCCTGCGGCGGCTAGGGGCGAGAGGGCGCGAAATTTGCCTTTCCCTCAACCGTCCCGCCTCCTCCTTCGCGAGCATTACTGCTTCGCAGAAGGAGGTGACGGCTGCCCATGCCCTCTCGCTCCGTACCATGGCCTGGACCAGGGCCAGACGCGAGAGATCTCCGCCGCCGATCACCTCCACGAGGACACGGCGGTGCTCTGCCCAAGCCGGGCAGACCTCCACCGTATGCTCCACCGTGTTACTTAATAAGATAGTATGCTTTAAAGCATGCTATCTACTAGGTAACGTGAACCTACATGAATTCTTTAAAACTTTAAGAACTGATTTCTGTACCTCCATTTTTTACAAATAAATAAATCTATTATATTCTATTCAAAACTTAAAGCTCCGAATAAACAAAGAAAATTATACTGTAGATTTTTTATGAGTGAATAAATAAAATGAATGAAACAGTAACCCGTATACTTATCACATTTCATTCATGTCAGAGTGAAAAGATTGATACGGAAGCCCCTCGGTTCGTTGAGAAAGGCCGGGCTTTTCTGGGAGAAGAAAATTTTACTTTTTACAGGCTTTTGTAGTAAAGTCAGGGACATTAATTGTGTAGCAAATCGACATAAATTGTCCGTATAATCAAATTACAATTGTCATTCTTTGTCAGTATGAAATGGCTATTATAACACGGCAATTTGGCGTGATGTGACAATTTGATAAACAATTACACATGCAGCTACCCAAAACCGTAAAATTTTCTTCTTCGATTTTGAATTTAACTCTAAACATATTAAGGTTTAAAATCATTTGAGGAAAACCATTTTCGTATAACCTGGTGTGCTGTTCACTGTACATTGTTAATACAAAAGTATGTTTGAAATGAGACCAGTGGTTAAGCGACAGAGTTGGATAGGGCGTTCTGTTGTCGTTTAAAAACTGAATGCCAACAAATCTCGGCTTAAACATGAGTGAGGCGATATTTTTTGGGCCAATTGAAAGTAAAAAGGCCTATTACTTGAAATGGTATGTCACTTAAACGCTAGCGCAAAACCCCTCCGAAATCATTTTCGTAAATGTTCTATGAACAAACGCACATACACGGTTGCCTACTTTTTAAGGAAAATAACTTTTTGACGAATATAAAAAAAGTATTTTTTAACAAAATAAAGTATTTTCCAAGTTTATTTATTGAAGTATTTGAAAACATTATTGTTTGTACTCTTAGCAGATTGTAATAATTTTATATAATTCTTGAAAGGTGAACGGCTGATTTCGTACAGCTTACTTTTTTTGTTGTTTTGTTATAGAATTTGTACAACATATTAAGGCAACTAAGCCATTTATTTTCATGTAAGTGTACTATTTTTAGAAGTTCGGATTAATTAATAATATTTAAAAAAATCATTTAATAACTACACGTAATTTAGTCGTAAACTAAACGCAGTTATGTTGGTATTTAAGCTATGCTCGCCATGAGGGTATTACCCGAACTGCCCCCTTCTTAGATGAAGTAATTTACGAATTAGTTAATTATAAATAAAATAAATGTACTTAAAAAAATAAAAACTATTAACTGTATTGTTTTATTTACCTACACTTAAAACCTCATCAGGACTTCATCATTATCAAACTGTTGCAGTCAGCTGCTGGAAATAGGTATCTCCTAATGCACTCCGCTGAGTAGGAACGATCCTCATCTCAATTTACCTACTTGATAGTAAGTAAAACACTACAGAAATAGCGACAAGCAATCTAGAACATATACTTTATTACCGAAACAATGTTTATGTGCATATAAGTAACAATCTACATTGGTACACTAGTACTTAACCTTAAAAAATAAAACTGGTTATAACTTTTACGTCCCAAGTTTTAAAAATCCAAGAATTTTAAAAAGGCTTGTCTATCGTGCTTAGCTGTACGAAAGTCCCATACAAGCCTGCCGTTCGCCTTTTCGTATGATTCCCTAGTCTAAATTCAAAATAAAGTATTTTCGATACTTTTTTTACTAAAAAGTATAAAGTAGGTATAGTTGAGCAAAATAAAGTAGGATGCGATGTTATAAACGATGGTTGGCAACCCTACGCACTACAGGCGGACCGCATTACACTTTTTGTTATGAAAACGCGTTGAGCTCGGCCCGTTGCAGCTTTAATGTGGGCTTGGCTTAAGACTTCTTCAGACAGTTCTTTGTTGTAAAGGAATATACTCAAGAATAGGTACCTCCAACCAATAATGCCACCAGACGACAAGAGTATAAATGATCGGTTAAATGAAGCGATCGTGAATCACCAAGATGGGCGCTAAAATGTTGCTGAAATATAAGATCTTTCTTCCATAAAGGATGTTTTATTATTTTACCTACGCTGTCCCACTCCTGCTATATTTCACGAGCCCGCGCGTTCTCCTTCCAGTTTTGACGAAACCTATCCAGCTCGTTCCGCCATCACGTGGCGGATCTGGTACACTTGCGCGAAAGACTTTTCCGGGAAAGACACTTGCGCGAACCCACTTACGCGAAAATGTCTTTTCGCGAACGGATTTTTGTGTGAATAGACTTTTGCGCGACGGGACACTTGCCCGAAAGACACTTGCGTGAATGGACTTTTTGCGAATGTACATTTACGCCAAAGACACTTGCGCGAAAGACACTTGCGCGAATCCACTTGCGCGAAAGACACTCGCTCGAAAAAATTGCGGGTATTAGATTTCTTGAAAGGGTTGGGCAGGGGTTTATACTGCCTGGCTTGGGCAGAGCACCGCCGTGTCCTCGTGGAGGCGATCGGCGGCAGAGATCTCTCGCGTCCGGTCCTGGTTCAGGCCATGGTACGGAGCGAGAGGGCATGGGCAGCCGTCACCTCCTTCAAGGCAAATTTGGCGCCCTCTCGCCCCTAGCCGCCGCAGGAGACGCTCTGGGCGTCGGGAATTCCGGGCGGATTTCCGGCCACCGTAGGCGCGGGCTTGCGTACGGTGAGCAATGGGTAGCTCACCGTCCGGTAAGGACCAGGCCTGGGTCGACGCCGCGTTGTATTCCACGCGCGCCTCAAAGAGATGTCGTCAGCACAAATGTAGGGGTCTACTAGGGCCGATACCTGCCGGGGTCGCGGGAAGGTACTAATTGGTCACGGAGGCCCCCGCAACACAGGCAACGGAAGGAATACGGGTGGGTTTTAGTCAGTAAGAGTCTGACACACCCTCCCGCTCCGCCCAGAGCGGGAGAAGTTATTTGATGATTTCCCACACAAAAAAAAGGGGGTGTATAGTACACCCACAATTAGCCAGTTATGTTCAAGTTACAGACATACTGGAATTAATGATAATGATAAATGTTTTTTTTTCTGTAAGTAGGTCTGTACAAACACTTTTACACATCAATCATATTTTAAGAACTAGGTGAGGTCAGCGTTTCCTAACTGATTAATCTCAGAAGAAAGGCCGAAAAAAACTCAGAGGTCACAGTCTCTTTAAAAGTCCAGACATAATCTTGGTTCGATCATGTGAAGGCCATGTAGATTGGTGTCTGAAATGGTATTTTGAGGACAGAACTACACAGACTGAGTGGACCTGTACAGTCAGTGCACGTATATGTCAGTAATCGTGCAGCTCAACTCAGTAAATAGTCCACATAGGCGGCAAGAGTTATTGTAGTAGTTTTTAGGGTTCCGTACCTCAAAAGAAAAAAAACGGAACCCTTATAGGATCACTCGTGTGTGTGTCTGTCTGTCTGGCTGGCTGGCTGGCTGGCTGTCCGTCTATCTATCTGTCTGTCTGGCAAATGAAAGGGCTTGTTGTGAAGGTCTCAAATTTGTTTTTATAATTTTCAAATAAATTGTTTTAAAGTTAAGAAAATGGATGAATATTGAGCATTCCCCTCTTATCTCCGAAACTACTGAGCTTAACATTTTGAAAAAGAAACAAAAATAGTTCTTTACTTATAGATTACAGGAAAACCTATATTAAGTCCTATATAAACCTATATATTAAATAATATTAAATATTATATATATTAAAATAACATGTTAAATCTGTCAATATTGTGCGTTCAAACTTAAATTTGCAGTTGGAATATATGAGAACATGTTTTTGAACTACAATGTTGAGTTTGTGCTTGGTAGATAACGTATTCATTGTACCGAACCCTCACCACGCGAGTTCAACTCGCGTTTGTCCGGTTTTTTTTTACCTTTCATTTGTTTTCGACATGGGTATTATTTTCATGGTTTTCGAGGTGGCTAACAAACGATTAAGGGATCTAACTCCAAATTCAAGATGGCGCCACCAAAAATTTGCATATTCATCCTATCGGGTGTCGATTTTATGGTTTTCCAGTGCGTAGTTTGTTATCACAGTTAAGCTGATGATAGCGGTTTTGCATGGATTATTACTAAGTTAATTTTACTTTGACATTTAACTCTAGGAATCTGGAATTTCAAATTGTAAATTACGAATATGACGTTGGTGGTCGGGATAATGTATTTCTGGCTTTTACCACTTTCATTTTAGTACCCATTGTTCAAATGGGAATCGTTTAAAATGGTGCAATTTTCTAAGGTCATACTTTCTTCAGACTAACAGAAGTTCCTGCATGGAAAATTAAACCCGTTTAAAATAAACGGATTTAATTTTCATACAGTCATCGAATTTGTTTAAGTGGGATCTGGGGGCTAAGCACTATATCCGTAGTTTCGGCCGAAGTTTCGGGTGTTTCCTACTCCGTATGACCTACGGACATAAGATTAATTCGGAGCCCGAACTGAGAATGAATGACAACACGATTTGACAGTTGTCCCTACTCGCAATGTGTTTGTGCCCGTTCGAAAAATTGAATTTGTCACTTGTTTTGACGGTTCAACTACTTTTGGACGGACTTAGAGAGTAGTCCCCCAGCTGTGATAAGCTACGTTCAAGATGATCATGATGACAAGAACTGGGAATGTACATAGCTGCCAAAATAATTTAAAATGATGTCTTTACATAATCAGCCTATAATGTTCCCACTGCTGGGACACAGGCCTCCTCTCTGTGAGAGGGAGTGGGCCGTTGGTAGATGTCACATGTCTTCCGAGTTTTTGGTTCTAGAACATGCCGGTTTCCTCACGATGTTTTCCATCACCGTTTTGAGAGCAGTGGTGATGAAATCCGCCTATTATGCGTATGCCAATGCATGGCTTAGCTACGGCGTAACTCTCTGGGGCAATAGTACAGATGCACCGACACTCTTCACCCTACAAAAAAAAATAGTTATTGTGTTTTAGAAAATTAGTTATTTTCTAAAACACAATATTCTAACCCTCCCCAGTATTTACATTTTAATTTGTCCATTTGTGTAAATTTGTCCGTAAGCATCAAGATTTCTACACAAAACGCGAAGACATCCAATCACAGTACACACTTAGGTACCGATCTAGGCTAAACATACCAAAATCCAAGCTAAAAATACATTCTACAAGTCCCTACGTAATGTCTATAAAAATATATAATAAACTGCCTGACGTAATAAAGAAAGAAGAAAAGTTAAATATATTTATAAATAAACTTAAAACATTACTGCTAAACAAATGTTATTACTCCTTAGACGAATATTTAAATGATAAACATAAATAATAGGAAAAAACATATTAATAATAATGTAATTTATATATTAAAGAAATTACTAATATAATAATAAATAATATACTTAATAAAAATAATCCATAACAACAATTAATGATAATCACGCAACTAGTAGGTATGTTTAAAATATACTAATATAACAGTAAATCATTATTAATAAATAATTTAATAATAATCATTAATTATTAATATAACAATAATAATAATGAAATTAAATAATTATTCAAAGAAAAACAATTTATACCAAAAAATAAACAGCATTATAATACATATGTACAGGTATATAAAATTAGTTTAAAATAGTTAAGTACTTTTTCAGATAAAATAATAAATAAATAGTAGATAGGCGAATTGTTAGTATCATATTTTAGCGATCTCCTGACTTTGAGTATATGAAAGTTTAAACTCTCTATATGAAAGTTAAATCTCCTAAAACGCGGCTTCCTCTCTCCTACCCTCTTGCTGTGCCCTACAGGGTCCATAATGATCTCAATTATATAGTTACCACCTAAGTACACATTATGGTAAAGCAATAAAGATTGAGTATTGAAATAATTTACACAAAGTAAAGCGCCTGCCTGGGTTCGAACCTACGACCTACAACTTGTAAGTCGCAGACGTTACCACTGGGCCACTACTGCTCAATGATGTCATTAATTTTTTTTAGTAGCCTATACCTAAACGGTATAATTCATGATAAATAAGAAACTGTACATAAAAAAAACAAATATAAGTAATTAATTAATGAGAGGATGAATGAAAAACGACTAACAAAAGGTATTTACAAGGCAGATGTGAGTGGAAATGCCGGGACGGGACGCCCCAGAAAGACATATAGTGCAATAAGCAAAAGGAGTATGTAAAGAGCGTAGCAGGTGGCGTTCTATAGTTTCTGCCTACCCCCATGGGAAGAAGGCGTGAGTTTATGTCTGTATGTATGTAATTAATTAATAAAAAAATAACTAAAACTATACACATACTAAAACAGGGCGTCGAAAAATTCATCCACATCGCTGTCGACTGGTAATGTACCCAAGAGACTGGCGGCATTGCCACGTTGTATGGCAATGCTTAGCCTCTGGTCAAGGTAAAAGCCAGCACTCGGGTCACGGGAAGTGTCAACCAGCCGTTTGGAGATTTCCATAAAAAGGCCGTGACCCCAAACGGCTCGAAAATATAATGACCAATAAGGTCATTATCCTTACGCCGTTTGAGGTTGTCTGCAGCCGCAGCAACAGCGCCAGCACAGCACGCCGAGCCAGGAAGATGGGATGGCGCAAGAGTATCACGCTTTAGATTGGTAGAAGATGTTATTTTTTTATATTTGATTCTAAAGTAGGTATCTAATAAACTATTAGTCTAAGATACAGCTGAGCTGTAATGCAGAATTTCAAGTAAAAGAGGTAGTGATTGCAGCCGAGCTTCCAGCAAGATAATAAGCTCCATTGTCCTTTTGTATCGCCTAGACAAATGCCTGTAAGCATAACAATAAACAATTTCCGTAGATCTTTTGTCGACGGTAAACAAGTCACTGATTGCTCCTTATTTTATTCCAACTCTATTTTCAACAAAAACAGTTACGTAATATTACAAAATAGAATATTGAAAGTAAAGGTAACGGAAACGAACCGAACAGAAATTTGAATAAAATTCTCGACGATGATTCGAAATTATTTGAACTTAAGGGACCTTTGATTTTTTTTCAGGTTTGCATAGACAAGTAGGTAGGTACCTACCTAATTTAGGAAATCCGTCCTCATCAAGAAAATAATCAATTGACGAGTGCCATGTAACTTCCTGAATAAAGATCATTTTATAAATTAAGAGTAACGTAGTTACGGAAACTGCAGGAGTCTACGTCTCTGGTCTTGGTATGCATACATATTGCATGTCTTTACCTAAACAACACACAGACTCCTGTGAGCCTAGCGCGACCGCGCAAAGTATCATCATCATTCATCATTTCAGCCGAAAGACGTCCACTGCTGGACATAGGCCTCCTCCAAGCACCGCCACTTCGACCGGTTTTGTGCTTCCCGCATCCAGGACCTTTCGGCCCCATCGGCCATTGGTTCTGCGAGCAATGTGCCCTGCCCACTGCCACTTAAATTTGGCAATTCTTCGGGCTATGTCGGTAACCTTGGTTCGCCTGCGGATCTCTTCATTTCTGATTCGATCACGTAGGGTAACTCCAAGCATAGCCCTCTCTACTGCACTTTGAGTGGCTTTTAGCCTTTTAATAAGGCCCGTGCAAAGTATATGTAACAAAAATTCGAACGATTTTAAGAGTCCCTAAAATACCTCAGCGTACCTTACTCTTTATCTCTTTCGTACATTACTGCTTGCGGTTAAGAGAGCAAGCCAGACAAAGCGGCAGGGAGAAGGCTCCAAAGTGCCGATAGTTTAGGTGGTTTCTTTTTACGGTGAAAATAATGGTAATTAAAAAAAAAGAACAGTATCTGCTTTATATAATAAATAATAAATAAATAAAAGTATATTTATTTTCTCTTCACAAATGTACAGAAGTAATGCTTAAAACTAGCTGTGGACAAGTTTACATTTATGAGAGACTGGTGCCTGAAATAGGCATTGCAAGCAACGCCTGTGGTACAAGTCACCAGGGCCCCACGACGCTTCATACGTACAAACTTACATTGGGTGATTTTAAAGACTAAAGAGAATAAAATTTAAGGAAATATACACAGGTAAAAAAAAAACAAGTCAATTAAAAATAATATAACGATAATGGAACATCATGAGTGAATTTAATTTCGACAGTGTGCTGCGTGCGTGTGTGAAAGTGAGGTGTATTGTGTAGGTGTAGCGTTTGTAGTGTTATGTGTGAAAATGTGAAAGTAAGACGTTCAAGTTAAAGGAATCAATAATTTTTCAGTTTCATCATACTCCATGGTTTTAAGCCATTTACTCACAGAGACCTTACAACCCCTTTTGGGCTTTTGGTAGATGGAAAGCGCCGTGTTTGCCTTGTTGTAGATAAATGAACCAAGGAAGCAATAGAATTTGTGAGAGAAGCTAGTTTTAAACAGGGGGTTATGGCATACCGTACCCTTCCTGCGTTTTCCTTTACATAGGTCCATATTGAAATTCAGCTGGGAGTGCTTTTTTAGAATTATTTTTAGTAAAAACGTCTGTCTGACTGTCAGGACATCCCATTTTTTGTAAAGTTGGGCGGTAGGGTATCGAAAAGGAAGTCCAGCTCCAACCTTGAGAATTATATGTATTTAGTTTAGTTATTATGCAAAGTTTCATGATCAAAAATTGTATTTTATTAATACCAGCGGTTTATTGTTCGGTTTGGAGGTAGGGCTCCCATCCGTCCGGGTTCCCCCGGATTTGTCCTAGTTTAGAGGGCGTCCGGGGAGCGTCCGGGCGGAGTTTCATTTGTAGTCTGGATTTTTATAGTTTTTGGTCGCTCCTGGGCGGCAGCGCGACTCGCGATGTTTTTGCTTAAGTTTTAAGAAGAATATATTTAGCTTAAGTTTCTTAGAGATATTTCATGTTTATAATATGGCTGCTGATGGAAACTTTAAGAAGGTATTTTTACTGTGTTATAAGAGTAAAAAAACATAACATTGAATACTGAAATCGCCATTTCAGTATTCAGTGTTATGTTTTTTTACTCTTTAAGTTTTTTTTTTGTTGACAGATAATGTTTTTATGTTTATCTAAAATAGCAATAATTTAAGATTGTCAAAGGTATACCTACTACTATTTTGAAAAGGTTTCTTAAAACTTTAAGAATATTCTGTAGTGTTCCTGATTACGATAAAAGATTACTTAATTTAGATAATAGTTTGTTTGAAAATAAATAAATAAACTATTTATGACTAGTTGAACTATTTTTATTATACTGACTAATTAAAAAAAAAAAAAAAACTATTGGCATGCCCGGGTTCTGAGCTCCAAAGTCTGGGGATTTTTTTACACTTTTTGTCCTGGTTGACAAATTTTAGAGATGAAAATCCTATTTGGAGGTGACTTTGTAATTTTTTCTGTCGAGATAATTTTATGGAATCTTGTTTTCGTCAAACATTAATCCTCATCTTTACACTTATTACACATTATATTTATTTCAAAATTAGTGCTGCAGTATTTCCGATAAAACGGAGCATTATGCTAAGCAATTTGAGGTATTATAGACTCTTAATTGAAAATACTCATTTTACACATAATTTTTACTTAGTTTTAACTTGAATCATATCTATCGGCGATACTTTGTATTACTGCCTTCTCTTTATATCTTAGAAAATATGTTGTATGTTCGCAGAAACTTATGTCTTTTCAAAGCAAGAAGTGATTTCCATAATATAAATACACGTAGTAAACATGAAATTGTGATACTCAAATTTAGATTAACAAAAACAAGCAAATCATTTGTTATCAACAGTATCCGCTTTTATAACAAGTTGCCAAAGTCAGTTACAGAACTTAGCGATGGAAACCCCACATCAAACGTGTCCTCATCAAAAACGCATATTATAAGATGAAAGACTACGTTGAAGACAAGGAAGTTTGGCAATAATTCCTTCTGCACATGCTTCCCTGCTACCTCACAAACGGCATAACTATTTAAATGTATATTAACTGCTCCCAAATTACGATGTTTATTATAATTTTTTTATAATTTTATAATTTATTTTTTTAAATTATGTTTGAAAAATATCTATTTGACATTCTCAGCAGGAGACGCCCTGAGCGTCGGGAATCCCGGGCGAATTTCCGGCCACCGTAGGCGCGGGCTTGCGGACGATGAACAATGGGTAGCTCGCCGTCCAATAAGGACCAGGCCCGAGTCGACGGCGCATTGTATTCCTCGCGCGTCTCAAAGAGCACAAGTGTAGGGGTCCACTAGGGCCGATGCCTGCCCGGGTCGCGTGATAATTCGAAAGGGCCGAGGCCCCTGGCAACACAGCGGAAGTAATACGGGTGGGTTTTAGTCGGTAAGAGTCTGACACACCACTCCACCCAAAGCGGGAGAAGTTATTTGATAATTTCCCTGCACAAAAAGAAAAAGAAACAAAAAAAAAAGTGTCATGTCATCAATTTCAAAACCCGATAAAAACATGTTTTCAGTTCACAAGACTTTCGGATGGAGACGTATCTCGTGATCTGCGATCTCAGAAGGATCAAGCGGTCGCGACTGTCACGATCCAGAACTTTTGTGAGGCCCAACAAGAAACGTTACATGATAAATTAGTTGTTACATCATTAATCTTTCAACGCGATTCTACGGAGCGATTCAGTTCTTACATTTCAGCGGTTTTATATTTGTTTCAAGAGGCGCTTTGGAAGGCATAGTAGGGACCGATTCTTGTATCGTATCTCGTGTAAAAAGAGTCCCTTGGTTCCCGTTAAAACAAATTGTTTCAGTTCTCCTGAAGTCCTATAAAACATGGCTTGCGATGGGCATTTTAGGTATTTAGCCTGTGGTGCACTGTAAATTAAGGAGCCTTATGTCTTTGGTTTGTCTTATTCTTGATAAGTAACGCCTACTATTCAATCAATGAATTTCTTAATGACAAAAATACTGGTGACTGTATCATTAGATAAGCTATCTTAACGCGTAATTCAATTTGTATGAAATCAATGAGTAATTTAAATCTGAATATGTGAATGAACAACTTATATTAATGCATGTTGAATTATGTACGTTGACTTAGGACGAATAATGATTTTAATGATAAACAATTATTAAACCGGCATGAAATATTGTACACCTTATAGGTATGTTACAGCGAAACCTTTATTATAATAACCATAAGAACTGACATTTCACCCGTGATAAACAATAAATGAATTTTAATTTGTTTGAATGCTGTTGAATGATATTATTATTGTCCACTACCTACTGAAGAATTAATTTCAGAATGCATCGTTAGTATCGCAATTGATCTACGAGTAAATAGCAATTTAACAGACCACGAAATTTTATTATTTTAAGAGAAAAAATAAGTAATTGCCAGCATTGAAAAAGGTCACAAAAGGTATTATAAAAAGGGTAAGGTCGTAAATAGGGTAGCCCTTGAAAGGATTACCTATTTCACACAGAATGTGATTAAAAACTTTTTGTGGCGAGTTGACGGAGAGCTTCTTATAAAGATTACATTTTTAGGCATAATATCGCGTAGTTACCGTAAAACTACTAAAAACAACTGTAAGATAGTCCACCAAGTACAGTAAAACAAATATATAATCGTTACCTATTTCTCGCAAAATGTAACTGTGGTAATCGTGAAAACCTCACGTAATTTTCCTTAAAATAAGTGTATCAATAATACATACAACTCAAAAAGTAATTGGTTAACGTTTTCTGACGGGGCAAATTGGACAGGCCTCTAAGTAGACAAGAAACATGTACACAGTCGCTCTTTATTTATTTTTGAAATGTAAAATATAAGCATAATATTGTAAAATATGTACCTTATAGTCAGGAGGGATGGGTAAAGAATAGCTGAGTGTCGGCAGTATCAGTCATCGTGTACCGGGCATTCGTAGCGATAACTGACATACATCAATCTCTTTGTTTTATAATATATTTTTTTATACCTTGTTCAGTTTTGTCCAAAGTTTTCAACCAAGAATTCAGAAGTGATTCGGAGTGGATTTTAGTAACAGTTAAAATAAGGAGATAGGTACTTACCATGTGTATATAAAGGCGAGACATGGAACTTAACAGCGGCCGAGCAAGCTATGGGTCCAGCGCCGCCGCCTAGCTGCAAGCCGTGAGACAGCACTTGCACGATAGTGCCCACCACGGTAATGGTCCATCCCCATCCGCCTTCGGGGTAGTACCGGCGCGCAAGTGTGAGAGCCGCGCGCGCCCGCAGCGCAGCAGCCGTCTCAGCACCCACTGTCGCGCCAGCACTCGCACACCTACCGCACCAAAACACTTTAGACACCATAAATAAAACCCATCTACCAGCAATCAACCAGTAGACCATTTACAAACTTCATCTCATACACACTGCACTAACCGACGAAACTGAGCCACTTCACGCGCCGCTTCATAACCTACACTTTTAGAACGACCCCGCTCCCGGTTTTGTTTGTACTTTTTCGGAAGTTTAAACCTATTGCCACTAACGCCACACGTGCACAACAAGTCCTCAGGACGTAATCTAGGAGCTGGCTGGTACTTTGGTGTAAATCTTTCACGACAATCACATTCTGGAGTCCTCCATGACAATAGACGCTGTAGCAATGATCGCCGTCGATGCGCCGAGTTCTTTCCGCACTCGATTGTACCTGTTTGGCCCGTATCCAGAAGGAATGACGTGCAGCGATTGCTTTCACGGGGACCAACTTCGACTTGCCGGTTTTCATAAGACATTCGCTTTTGTCCATCTCTACCATGGCATGAACTTTGTGATGCGCACTCGTTCTTATCTTCATAATGAGTTTGTTGATCGTTTGTGGGTGCGAATCCATTATTTATTTTCTTGACATCCGTGTGGAGGGATTTCCAAGTGGCGACAACTTCCTCACGCGCCGGCGTGTCACTGAAATTAGGGACGGTGTAAGAATCATGTATCTTTTCTCCCAGTCGGCCGCTGTCAGGATCTGACGGGACAGGCGCCACCCGGAGTCGCGTGGGCAAGCTGTCAGATCGGCGAAGCGTCATTGTCATTTAGACATGGAGGTCTCATTTTTAAAGCACAGCTATTCATGTATTGTTCACTTTCACTGTTTACACATTTGCAAAATTCGCGAAACGTTATCTGAAACAAGGTAAAAAAAAATGTTAGCAAACTAGGATAATGTGTCAGGAATGTTAGTTACGAGGGAGAAGTTTTTAGGATATCTCAACTCTAGCGACAGGACATGGGCTAAGATAACGACTTTGTAGTCTTATTTTGGAAGTAAATCATATTATGAATAGAAAAAATGGTAAGCATTTCCATCTAAATTTCATACAAGAGATTGCTTTAGTTAGTGCCCAAGGTAAAATAATGCTATGCTATTAATATTCTCATGAAATATTCATAAATTCACAAAATATTATGTAAATAAGGGGATTTAGGGAATTGAAGGCAATAGTCCGATAGCTGAAAGAGATTCGGTAATGTTAAACATTTGTGTATCCGATATAATCCTGGGATGATTTATGATGATTAACCTGGATTTGAATAAGGCAATTTAGAAGCAATTATTCCTAACGATGCAATTAATAAAGAGCCAAAATAAAACACTTGAGGACTGTAAATTCTGTCCAGCACTTAATGTAATGTGAAGGGTCAATGATGGGTTAGAACAAGATATGAATTCGGGACGTTTGCCAAACAATTAAAAGCAATAATTTGTTAGTGATACTGATCTCTTCAAGTCTCATTAAATCTTGAACTTTAAATTGCTGATTCGTCCTGATGTACAGTCACGGATTTATGGGCTAAGTTATGTCTCTTTGTGATACTAAATACTTCGATTATAATGCGAAATGTTCTTAAATAAAACAGAGGCAATTTATCGAAACATCAGACAACTTTTGTTTAAGAACCAGAAAGTTGTCCATGTTAAAAAGTGATACTGAAAATACAGCTTTTGTAGTGGTTTTTAAGTCCTCGACATTTTTAAAGTTTGACGAATTTCCAATAAATCGACAATGGTTGATGGTGGAAACTTTTGAAACCAAAGAGAAAATTTAGTTTCTTATAGATATTATAGTAATTTTTAATTTTCAAAAAAAAGGTTTGTTACAAATACTATCCTGCCCGTTATTTCTGATTTCTTACTTAGATACTCTGTGCAAACTCAAACAAAACATTAAAAACGTTGACGAGACAGTTTAAAAGAAACTTAAAAAAACCGGGCATATGCGTGTTGGACCACCCACAATGAAGGGTTCCGTAGTTGGGATGAATTTATCTCAAAAACAAACTTAACATTGTAGTTAAAAAAAAACAAAACCTGTTGTCCGATACATAGACATACGTCACGGTCAATTCTCCAACTGCAAATGTAAGTTGGTCGACTATTACTCGTTAAGAGAAGCCTATTTTGGTCAATTGAGTCTTGTCAGCGTCTTTACCATTTTTTTTTTCTCTCTGTCTGTCTGTTTGTCTCGGCTAATCTAAAAAATGGCTGGACCGATATCGACGGGACTTTCACTGGCAGATAGCTGATATTATAAAGAGTAACCTACGCTATTTTACTTTAGAAGAAGCCACGTGGGCGAAGCCGCGGTGAGCAGCTAATAATAAAAATATAAAACCCAAAGAACAAATACCTACCTCTCACACCAAACTATGCTGCCCGTGAGCATCCGTCTACTTCGAAATGTAAAGCTATTACCAGATCGATGCATATCACTTCTAAAAGCCCAGACACATTCCCATACACCAAACACTAGTTGAGCATTTGCTATAAAAGCCACCGATAGTCGACTGTCTAGGGATCATCTGAAGATACCAAAAAGATTTGAAATTCAATTGTCTGCCAAAGCGAGGGAAACAAAAGAATCCGCGCATGTAATTACCGACTGAATGAATGGCCAACAGAATGAAATGACGTCTGAAAAGTTATAACATTCAACCCCTCATTATAGTGTTAGTTCACATTCAATTTACGGACGTTTTTAGGGTTCCGCAGTAAACAAGGAACCCTTATAGTTTGGCCATGTCCGTCTGTCTGTCTGTCTGTCCCCGGCTTAGCTTAGAGACTCTTAGTATTATAAAGCTGTAATTTGGCATGGGTATAAATACTAAACACGCTGCCGACAAAGTGGTAAAATATATCTCGAAAAAAAATTGTATGATACCCTTACACGTCAAATGGGGATGGCATTTTTTTCTCGTCTATCCCAGACCGTTGAAAAATATTGCGCATCTGTGAAACCCATTTTTAGATTCCGAGATCCTTATACATAATAATTATTAAGTTTTAAAGTTCTAACTTTTGTTAGAGTCAAGTGTGGGGGACATTTCACTCTAATAAAAAAATGTAATTTTTACCTCTGCCAGCTAAAAGGAAATTAAAAGGAAAACTATCACAGCTAAGTAGGCTTTACACGTTAAGAAAAAAATTGCGAAATCTGTATAGTTTGTGGTAGCACAGTATTCTTGGGCTTAACTTTGGATGCTAAGCTTCAGTGGGGTCCACATATAGATAAATTGTCGAAAAAGCTAAGCTCCGCAGCATACCCTGTTAGAAAAATTCGTAATTTAACTGATATAGAGACAGCCCGTTTAGTGTACTTTAGCTATTTTCACAGTGTAATGTCGTACGGTATTCTGTTGTGGGGAAATGCCGCTGACAAGAGCTGTTCGGTCAATTTATAAATTAAGTCCGAGACACTCTCTCAGAGAGAAATTTAAGGAGATTAACGTAATGACTGTGCCCTCTCTGTATATTTTTGAAAATCTTTTATATGCCCAGAAAAATATAAAATTGTTTAAAAAATACAGTGATATCCATAATATAAATACTAGGAACAAACATAAATTTGTTGTACCTACAACAAGGCTTAAGAAAATAGGTGGCTCATTCAGATGTCAATGTATACGTTTTTATAATAAACTTCCAAGCCACGTTCAAGATCTAAGCCTTAATAAATTCAAATCATTTATTAAAAGTAAGTTGTGCCAGAAAGCCTTTTTACCATTAAAGATTATATTGAGGACAAAAAGGCTTGGGATTAAGCTGCTCCAATTATTGCATACTGAAACTTTTATTTTATTTATATACCATTTTGACATATTTACTTTGTGGAGTTCAATATACTGTTTGGAACTTAATATTTACTTGTAAAGTATTATATTGTTTTCAATTATTGTGAATGTGAAGCCTATGTGGGTCATTGTTGTTTTTTTTTTCTCATTTAGTATTAATCATGGTCTGGCAGTTTGAGTAATATATGCGGCCTACCCAAATGTTCTTTCTTTGGTATTGTTCGTCGAATCGTTGAGCTCCTTAAGTTCTGAGTTGAGCTGCACGATTACTGACAAATGCGTGCACTGACTGGACAGGTCCACTCAATATGTGTGGTTCTTTCCTCAAAAGGACCATTTCAGACACCAATCTACATGGCCTTCACATGAACTGACCAAGATTATGTCTGGACTTTAAAGGAGACTGTGACCTCTGAGTTTGTTTCGGCCTTTCTTCTCAGAGTAGTCAGATAGGAAACGCCGACCTCATCTAGCTTTATTTTAAAAATATGATTAACGTGTAAAAGTGTTTGTACAAACCTACTTACAGAAAATAAATCATTTATCATTTATGTGGCGGAAAAAATATATGTTAATTTTGAACATATTACCCAAAATATGGTTGTTACCAAAACAGGTTTTGAAAAAAAATCTCGATACAAACTAACGTTAAACTAACCTCTTACCTTGAGTTCTAATCCAAAATATCTGCATTAAATATCAACATACGTTACGTATTTAATTATTAACAAGTACGTCTTATTTGAATGCAATACTTGGTTGTTTTTTATTTTAGATTACTCAACTAAATTTTGAGTAAACAGATAATTGCTTCATATTTTGCAATAAATTACAAGGGTTGTGTTATCGCGCTTCTCTTTCTTTTCTATGCAATCAGACAGTGGCCGCAGTTTAGGTATTGTCAGCGTCTTAAGTACCGTATATACTTTCATATGCATTTAGTAAAAAGCTGTTATTTTGACATTACAAACAGACACTTCAATTTTATTTATTAAAGTGAAACATTTATTCGTAATTTTTTTTCGTCTATCTATCGCATGTTGCATTACAACCGGCCGCGGAGTATGGGTAAAGTGAAAGGCGCTTGGCAGAGCAGCCAAGGCCAATATGGCGGCGCCCATGGCTCGCACCAGCTAACCGTGTAGCATTTATATTCTCACTCATTCGTGCAAGTGCTCCGCGGTATTTGTGTGTTTTGATCAGTGTATTGATGTAATTGTTGTTATTCACTTGATCGTGATAGACAACGATACACCTAGTGAGTAAAAAAAACTGAGGAAAACCAAGAATAGTGCGAAAAAAAGTTTCACTTGCATCGTGATTTCGTAAAACCAAACAATGTTTTTTTTTATACAAAGATACTTGTTGTACTTGTATGGATCTGAAACATAATCAGGTTGTAGAGAGTGACACAGTGTACAGTCGCTAGCACACCAAGTTACCACAGACTGCCAAAATTCTCCAAATGATATTAAACCTTAAGACGCTGACAACACCTAAACCGCGGTCGCTGTCAGACTGCATAGAAAAGAAAGAGAAGCGCGATGACAAAACGCTTGAAATTTATTGCAAAATATGAAGCAATTACCTATTTACTCAAAATTGAGTTGAGTAATCGAAAATTGAGCAACCAAGTTTTGCAAACAAATAAGACGTTCTTGTTATTAATTAAATACATAACGTAGGTACGTTGATATTTAATACAGATATTTTGGATTGGAACTCAGGGTAAAAGGTTAGTTTACCGTTGATTTGTATCGAGATCGCGCCTTAAAATGTTGATGGTTAAGTTTAAAAATCGAATGGAAAAATTTGACAGTTTGTGGTAACTGGACGAGCTGGCGACTCTCAATTGGTGTACTTAAAAAGATAAATTGAGATTGTAATAAGTTACGTTAGTATACTGCTAAACGTTTTCTGCAAAACTTTTCAAAATAATTGTGCATTTTGTAAAGATTTAAAATACTTTATCTGAGTTAAAATACTTTATGAACATAGTTTCATAAGAGCTTAGACGCATTTAAGTCTGATGTTATCCAGTGAAAAACTTTTTAAATAAATATTGTTATGCCTGGTCTCATATCGAACAGATTCCCGAAATAAAATCAAATTACATGGCAAAGTTTGATCGTAGATGTGGGAAGTAAATTAACCTTAAATGTTGGTACTTAGTAACATTTCATAAATCCTTGATATTTTAAAGCTTAATTAATCCTTCGTTAATTTGTGTCGTTGACGCCATGTTTAACGACAGTTTGGTCCTCATAAAAGTTAACTGCTTCGACCAACGGGAGAAAGAGCCAGTTACTATATTTCATCAGCATTCCTTTTCAAAAAGAGTTCTAAATAAAATCATTAATTGTGTGTTCAGTGAAGGGAAAAGAGTGATAATAGTGAAATCGCAGCTAATTTCTTTTGGGAGAGATAGATATTTATTATATCAAAAAAACGCCCTGTTATGCACAGTGGTACCTACTCGTATTCTGACTTTGATTAATTCAGATATTCAAATATCAATTTGGGACAACTGCCGACCTCATCAACCATTCTTTTGTTGCTAGAGTTACGACTCCTTAAATTCGTTGTAAAAGTTAAATCATTTCTTTCCATAATGTAATTTTGGTTGGGTTTGGATAATATTCACGGTGAAACGAAAAACATATCGATGTGCATGATCAAAACTGTCAAGCTTTTATTGACTAAAAGCTTGATAGTTTAGAGCATGTACATCGTGAATTTTGAATTTTATGAATCTGCATAGTGCTTTTATTTTCAATTCAAGTGAAGTTCATCAAATACTGTCAATCAACAGCTGTGCGTATTTTTAGACACTTCCCATTTTCAGTTATGAATCGTATTACAATCACAAGGTATGTATTCTATTTTAGGCTCAACGATTGGTTGAAGTCGAGTTAAAATTGAATCTTCTCGGAAAGCTGTTCTGAATCAAACTGTATTGAATTGGTTCGACTTGCTGCAACGTGACTTCGGCCTGAAGGAATGGACAAGGCATCAATTTCGCAAGTTGATTGACTGAATTCTGTATGCAAACAAAATTGATGGAATTACGCGTTCAATTTTATTTACAGAAAAATGTTTTGATGGTTTTTTTCCACAAAATGATGACAGAGCTTCTAAAAGGCTATGTATATAGGGTGGCAGGGACATCCACGCGCAATCATGTTTACAGCCATCAGCAGCACAGAATCATGTGCCTCCTAGCGCAGAATTGTTTTCTCAGTTATCAAAACAACGAATCTGCTGTTTCATACAAAAGTGGGCTGTGAGGTCAACATGTATGGAACAGCAAATTTAAAAAAAAAAATCGACGTAAAATTTTAATGTAGGTGGTTCAGAACCATATTCTGAATCCATGGTAACAGGTTGCACGTTGATGTCCCCGCCACCCTGTATAAATTAATTGATTTTATGAAGGGCGGTAGCAAATAATTTAGAAATGGCTTCCCACTTCATAAAATTTATTAATTATTTGCTCACAATTTTACTAGGGTAAAGTTGACAAGTAAAGTTGTGGGTTACTTATCGATGAAGTCTGAAAGATATCTGTGTGGGTTCGGATAAGCGTCTCCTGGTAATCATTTTGAAGACAGCTCACCACCCACGCTTTCTGCAAATTCCTTAATTAGTAACTTTTAGAAGGCAAGAAATATTTAGATAACATCAGTAAATTATTAGATCTAAACATGTTGGAAGCTGTGTGATGTATTAAAACTAGAAAGAAAGCAATTTATAGGATGAACTGTCCAGCTGGGTAGTGGAGTATTAGTTAAAGTCGCGATGGAGGAAACTCGTTAATCAAATGGTTAGTTCGTTAATTAACGCTAGATTTGAGCGGAAATAGATTTGGAATTTTATCGGATACTGTGTCTTTGTTAGGAAAGCATTGAGTATGAATGTGGATGGCTATAACAGTAGGGGAAGACCAAAGAAACGATGGATAGACTGTGTGTAAGATGATATGGCTAAAAAGGGGGTGACTACCGAGATTTCGAATAATTGTGAAGTATGGAAGAAAGAGACATGTTGCGCCGACCCCAACTAAATTGAGATAAGGGCAGGAGAATGTGACGGTGTCTTTGTTACATCCAACACCGATGTTATACTGAGAACTATTATTATATCCGTTATCTTTAGTTCGTTCTTGCAAACTAACATCACTCTTTTTTTTGTGAGTTAATATATTGTCAACAAGATCCTCATTACTGCGGCTGAGTTCAAGGCTGGAGTGGGAGCCATTTATATCGGCTCTCGACTTGTATTATGTCTATAAATTACTGGAAAGTTAGCCAAAACTTAAATAAGTAATTTTATACTGATCGTTTGCAAAGGTTACACCAGTTCGTTCTTCCGAACTTCTGAATTTATTCCTTTGGGACATTGTGATATTTGTTATTTACTTCTTTATTAATATTACACCAGAATATGTGAATTATGATGTTGAAACTATGACATGAGAAGTTTTTTACCTAGGAAAGTTATAATGATATTCCGATCAATATAACTTTTCTAGGTAAAAAACTTACCTCGATACCATGCGGCATTATAGAACAACCACTATATTAAAGAAACGATTTTTTTAAATAAGTCCCTACATATATTATTTATTTTGATATTGCAGTGCGATTTCTTGAGTCACTAACCACTACGATAACTGAAAAATTGAACGCCTTATGTTATTTTTAATGAGCAAATGCGTAGGGTAAAACCGGGATAGATGACGCAGTGGGATAGATGCCTCATTTTCAAAAAACCTAACTTCTCAAACTCGCAACTATGAATTAATAGTATAAGTAGGAGCCGCAGTCACCCCGCACCTCGGTTGCCCCCTGTCTGTCGTACGGTGAGGATGCGTTTCACTCGTGTGTGCAATCATCTCCGCGGCGAACTTCACGAACACGTCAAAGATTTAAAGGGTAGTATTTGCCATTGTATAACTTTATAAGTAGTAATACTTTCCATTATATTTGTTATTACATCGATTTACTGGTTTATTAAGTGTTCATCTGGGTGTTAATAGTTGCACTTTTGTTTTTAATTTATTTAAAAAATACTTGGGCATCTATCCCTATCATAAAGGATAGTTGCCCTGATTTTTCGAGGTATAGGTGCCCTTAGGGGCATCTATCCCTCCATACACTATAATGGCGTCAGTGCATACTTTTAAAATATTTTTGTGTTCTGTTATATTTTTGTTTTTCCGTATTTTTTATATTTGGACTCTTTACTTGTAGCAGAACCATACCACGAAAATACAAAAGAAAGGAAGGAGTGCGAGCTCGAGTATGTTCTTGGACTGTAGAACAACTACATTCAGCTTTCGATGAAATGGACAAAAAAACCGTGGGGATGAATGAAATATCCCGACAATTTGGGATTCCATTGAGAACATTGCGAAGACGTTATGCTGCTAAAAATACAACGAAGTTGGCATTGGGTATATACCTATTAACGATCATGTAATTCAGGATATTACCTACAAGCTTTTATTTAATTTTAACTCCAATGGATTTATTAATAAACTATTTTTTCTTTAGGAATTCATATTTTTGTTAAAGAAATGTTTTTGAAATTTTATTATGCTTGGTTTTTGAAATTTTATTATGTTTGTTTGTGTCGTATTAGAATTATCTTATAACGATAACAAAAAAAACATTTTAAAAAATTGGCTTTTCATAATTCGACTTCATATTTGGTTGGGTTTTTCGTTTACACAGTATAAAGGGCATCTATCCCGCACTGCAGGCATCTATCCTTCTTAGTATTTTCATAGTGGGGCAACTATCCATACAGGTAGGCATCTATCCTCAAAAAAAGTGTTCCACGAAAAGCTAAATTCTACAAAATTTATTATTGATAGGTCAAAAAATAATAATTATAATTCAACATAAACGATTAAACTAACTACACTCATAGAAGTTATTCATATAAAATTAATATTTTTTAAATAAGGAGGCTATTTCAAAAAGTGGGGCATCTATCCCGGTTTTACCCTAGTGTTAAACGTTTCTTGAGTTCTTGTTACAACCGCAATGCAAGAACCGGGTTTCCGCACTAGCACTCACATTTCAGCTCGTTTCTTCTAGTCTAAACTGTAGAATCTTGTCAAGTCTCCCCTTCATAGAAGGAGCAGATCTAATTAACGTCAACCCACCGCGAATACGTACAATTTGCCTCAGAATAACTGTAATGGGTAATTATATGGTAATTATATTTTGCTCCTAATACAATCTTAGAGAAATCTATTGGATTTATAGGAAGTACAGAACAGCAGTCTGTTGAGAGCTTGTAGGAACTTCAGGTAAAACTGGACATTGTCTGGAAACTCCAGACAATGTCAAGTTTTTAGAAAAGTGATAGGTCGCGTCCTAACCGAAAGTGATCGTCGCGCTCTTTTATATGAATATACAAGGTGTCATTTTGCATCCACGTCAAATTCAAGGAGGTAACTATGCTAATGATTCTCGACACGAATCAATAATAAAATAAGGATGTTTTTTTTTTTTTGTTTTTATATTTCTCGGAAATCGGCATGTGTGGGACAGGCATGTTAAAACGCGGCCCTTGTGTCTATATTGTAACTGCCCTTTTACACACACACACTACCGCATACGCAACGGGGTGATTCTGTTCTGTGAAAGTGGTGTATTCTAAAATACTGTCTAACTTTAAAAACTAAAAATCAAGTATGTATTAATTATTGAACAGGTATCGTAATTTTATTTGATTATATGTGTCTTTCATAGCAGCCTACTGAAATTTGACGAGGATGCAAAACGACACCTTGTACCTACTCACGCGATCACTCAAGTCGCGTTTGTTCGTCATAATAAAAATCTACCTTATCTTTCCATATTTAGGTTCAAACATTGATTTGAACTAAGAACTACGTCTTCGTCTTCCCAGCTAGGCCATTCTAATATTCTTAATGATATTTGCAGAAGTTTTTAAAAAGAAAATAAACAAGAAATTCTCGGAGTCGTGTGGAACGATTCCAATGAAATTAATAAACCGGCACTCTAATTAGCAGACGTCGGGTTTAAACGCTAATACCCAGCTAGACGAGGCGTTTTCTACGATATTAAATGTTATACTTCATAATCGCTTTAAAATATTTAATTTCAGAAGGGACTGTGACAGTTACTGACTTCAAACGTTTTATTGAATTCCAACAAACTAATTATGAAAGTTATATACGAATTTAATCCTAGTAATATCTATATCTCCTAATAGTGTTGTTGTTTTTATTGAGAATATGATCAGAAATACCGATTGTTTACGGTAGACTGCATTCCGAACCATTTAATGGAATCGTTCAATAGCTATTTCTGTAAACAAGCTTTACAAAGATAATTTATGTTGCCGCACGAACTTTAAACGATACAAATAAATGACAAAACAATGAAACGACCAAAAAGGGAAAAGAGAGACATTTCTATTGTCTTTATTCAAGTAATTTTCGTGTGGATTAACAGAGTTATGCAGACCACTACAGACAGCGGTCGTGATGGGACAGCTGATAGTGCAGATACCCTCAGAGCATAATCAACCTATAATGTTCCCACTGCTGGGACACAAGCCACGCGGGCCCAGTGCGGGTTGGTGGATGTCAAATCTTCGAATTTTTAGTCCTAGGACATGCCGGTTTCCTCACGATATTTTCCTTCACCGTTGAGAGCAGTGGTGATAAAATTATTTACACAAAGTAAAGCGCTTGTCTGGGTTCGAACCTACGACCCTTTATTTTACCTACCCTACGGTACTCACGCTTAGAGATGAAAGTGTAACATCTTTTGCAACGCTCACGCAGTTATAGCAAACACAGGAGCAGATTATCAGGACAAAGTCTTTAACAGGAATACTAGAAGCTGGAATTAGGCATTTGAACTAGGAAATAACAATATTTCAAAAGGAAAATGTGTGCGGTATAACGGTAGGGCTTTGATTAATTGATAGGTGATAAGAGTTTTGTGATAATGGTAGTTTCTAAAGACAATCATTGTAGTATGTTACGCGGGAATACATATCAAAACACCAAACACATTGATCTTCCACAAACTTTTTACAAAAAAAAAAAACAACTGACTTCCAAAAAACAAAAGTCGGTGGCAAAATCGGAAATGTAAAACCAAAACACCGACTTATGATGAAAGTTATTTTTCACTTTGTAATGTTTTTTTTTGGAACTCGGTTTTTATTTTTACATTTTAGTTGTGGTACCTACCCTAAACTTATTCGTATACCACTACCTGCTATGTAAATAACAGTGACAGGAAGTTATTATAACATCATATACATAGAGAAGTGCGATAAATACGTAGTAATGAAGCTAACTCAAAAAAAACACAAGCGAAGTTAATAATTTATATGGGACCACCGCGCAAGCTTCCAAAGCAAGCTTCAAATGAAAAAATAATTTCCAAAATCGGTTCACAATTGACGAATAATCGATAAACATACATACAGACGAACATAAAACCTTTTTGAAGTCGGTTAAAAAGAGATTGTCAAACAAAGTCGATTTTTACCCGACTGCCTCAGGAGGGTAATGTTTTTCGAGAGTATGTATGTATGTATGTATGTATGTATGTATGTATGTATGTATGTATGTATGTCTATTTCTTTGGCACGCTCTGTAGCCTAAACGGCTTGATGGATTTTAACATAATTATGAGGTGTCCTTAGATTCGTGTTAATTGTGGGAGTGATATAGGCTATATAATATTTATAAATTGCATCTGAAAATACAAACAAAAAGGAGGGGAAGGGTTTTTTTTTTAATTAATTGCAACAATATTGGTATCAAATAAAAGCTAGTAATGAGTAATTTTCAAATATATTTGTTAATAAAACTAAAAAGCTTGAAATAAAATAAATTATTTAAAAAACAAAAACCCGACTGCAAAAACACATAACTGAAAAGGGAAAAACAAGCATTATAATCTATAGAATGTTGGTCTTGCAGGCGGGGACAATCAAAAGTTACACCATATTTCAGGTTATTCGACTGTCCCCGCCTGCAAGACCAACATTCTATAGATTATAATGCTTGTTTTTCCCTTTTCAGTTATGTGTTTTTGCAGTCGGGTTTTTGTTTTTTAAATAATTTATTTTTTAAAGTATTCTATACATGTGGCGATTAGGTTATCACATTAAATAGTACAGCGGTTATTACACTCTGAGAGTTTCGCAAAACATCAAAAAAATAATACTAAGTATAGATAAATATTTTTTTATTAAATCTTTTCAAAGTACTCTCCACTTTTAGTATATTATGCGCTGCCGAAGCAAGTACTGTGTCTGAGGCGGACTGGAAAAAGTGTTTCGAAAATTGTTTCAGACGCATGAAACTTTGTATAGAAGCCTCTATACAAAGTTTCATGCGTCTGAAACAATTTTGCTTGCTTGCTTCGGCAGCGCATAATATACTAAAACTGGAACGATACAGAGAAGATTAGCATGCAAAATTGTGAAGCGTTCCACATTTTTTGAGGTCCGTAGCTACTATGTAAGCCGGTGCTGACAAGGAACAGTTCTAACTCCTTATCATCAGATATGTTGAAGCGTATAAGCAATCATATAATGGTAAAATATAATGTCAAATATGTCAACACCTCGTTTACAGCCTGCTCGAACGCTGACAGCGTATCTTCCGGGGACGAAAATTGCATCCCTATGAGCTGTTTTTTTTATTTTCGGGAATAAAAAGAAGTCACACGTTTCTAGGTCAGGGCTGTAAGGAGTTTGACCGGCGTGCTGTCCAGGAAGTCCCTCGTTTTGAGCGCGGTGTGCGAAGGCGCGTTGTCGTGGTGGAGCAGTAGCCCGTTGAGCCCTGTGTTTGGTCGCTTGTTGCTCATAACAGAGAAAACTTCTGCCAAGTAATTGGTAGTATACCATTCAGCGTTGTTGCTTGTTTGGTTTCGTAAAGGAATTGACACCAAGTAGCCAGTCAAATTGAAAAAGCTCGCGATCAAAAGCTTCTAGATCGCTTCACTTTGGTAGGCGTTGATTCTTTTTGAAACACCGAAACCGTCGACTGGCGCTTCGTTTCTGGATCGTATTGATAAATCCAAGACTCATCACCTGCAATGATGTCGCAAACACGCCGAAACAAGCCTGCTTCAAATTTTTTTATCATATCACGGCTCCATTCCACCCGGGCCTGTTTCTGAGCATCAGTGAGGTTTTGCGGCACGCAGCGTGAAACTATCCTCCTCACGCGAAGATGCACGTGTAGAATTTCCTGATGGCTTCCCGATCCAACCTGTAGCATGTGCTGAATCTCTTGATACGTAATGGTCGGCTATTGTGATGGAATAAGTTTTTCACTGCTAGCACGTTTCCTTCCATAACAGCCGTCAAAGGGCGACCACTTCTTTCTTCATCCCCCAAAGTCAGTCTACCGCGCTGGAATTCGTTATACCAACGATACACGGTTGCCTTAGAAGGGCCTTCATCCATGAATGCCATTTGAAGTCTATCGTACAATTCGTCCCGTTTCAGGCGACACTTGAAATCGTAAAAAATCGTAGCGTGAAAATGTTCCCGGTGCAGATCCATGTTTTAATGAGACGATAATTTAAATTAGCTCGTATGTATGTAGCGGGAAATTTTGAAATTGGAATGTAGCGCGGGGCGATGCGGGTATCAACAATTCAACACTAACTTTATGGTACCTATTGTTACCAAATGATCACAAATTAAGTTTAAATGTTGTTAAATACTAAAACGAAAAAGGTCACACGGCAAGAATGTTAATTGTTTTTATTTTTTAATACGTAATGTAGGATACGTGGTTTAAATTAATGTAACACACACCTAATCGCCACACTGTACCTACATGTGCCATATTTATGACCTGGTGCATTACTAAGTTTCGTATCAGGTAATATATTATAGTCCTCCTCGTAAGCGATTTACAGTCGACCTCTCTCACCGATATTACTTTTTATGGTCATGTTTAACTTTGACAGCTGTACCAACAACTAAAACAACTTCTGCTATATCTCAAGTGGTTATATTAAATCTTCCACTACATTATAGTAAACTTCTAAGTTGCAATTAGAATACATATCTATAGATGTATAAATGAAATTGAAGTGTCTGTTTGTAATATCAAAATAACAGGTTTTTATTAAATGCATGTTATGAAAGTTGTTCGCAATGTCCGTCTGCCTGTCCCTGCTGTAGCTTAGAGACGCTTAGTACTAGAAAGCTGTAATTTGGCATAAGTATACATATTGATAACGCCGAGAAAGTCCTAAAAGAAAATCTTAAAAAAAAAAATCTGTGAAAAAAATATTACCTGCAAGGAGTCCCTTGCACGTAATGTGGGGATGATATTTTTTTTTCTCGTCTACCCCATGGTGTGGGGTATCGTTGGATAGGCCGTTCAAATATATTGTGGGTCTGTAAACACGACTATTCGATTCAAGGATTCGTTTGCGTTATAAAGTGCAAATTTTTGTTTAAGTCACGTGTGTCAGCCCCCCCCCCCCCCCCCTGCCAGCTAAATGGTTGTAGCAGTGGTTGTTGCCAGCTAAATGGTTGCCAGGCGAACATCAACCACTGCGCCTCCGCTCAGGATCTGTTGCTCCAGAGCATGGCGCAGTGGTCGATTATCATCGCCGTGGCCGCTGAGCCGTACTTTGACCCGCCCAGGGATGGCTGGGTGGAGGACCTGAGCGGCTCAGTGATCCTAATTTCGTCGGCCGCCACCGGTACTCCGTCCCTCGAGGCTGTCAAGACAAGAGACGCGCAAGGGTTGCGTCGCAGCACGGTTCGGGGAGATTGTCGTGGTAGGGGTATACTTCTCTCCAAACCGAACTCTTGCCGAGTTCCACAGCTCCCTTGCGGAGCTGAGAGTCGTCGTCTTCGGGTTTGGTTCCCTCCCCGTGTTCGTCCTCGGGGACTTCAATGCCAATAATTTGGCTTGGGGTTCACGGTATACGGATACACGAGGCAGGATGGTGGAGGACTGGGCTCTGGAGACAGACCTGGTCGTTGTAAACCGGGGTTATGTCCCCACGTGTGTGCGAATGTGGGATGAACCAGTGGTGGGTATCTCGTTCGCCGGCCCCGCTCTGTCACCGCGTGTAGTTGACTGGCGCGTCGTGGTGGGGGTGGAGATCTATTCCGATCACTGGTACATCCGGCTTGACGTCGCCGTTCAGACCTTGAGTGCGCTGGTCCGACGGGCCCCGAGTAGTTCGCGGTGGGCGCTGAAGCAGTTGGACCGGGAGCTCCTCCTGGAAGCCTCGATCATGCAGGCCTGGTTGTCATCACCAGACAGGGACCCGTGGGGACGCCCATACAAAGTGGTGCGGGATAAACTCCGCCCATGGGCTCTCCCGCTGATGCAGAGTCTCCGGCCCCAGCTTGTGGAGGACGTGGTGAACGCTCTGTTCCCTTTGCGAGTGATACACACCGCCCCGCCCATGGCTCCGTCTACTGCGGTGCGGACCACACCACCGACGACGACGACAACGATGCTCCGGAGGTGGCCGAGGTAGAGGTATGCAGGCTGAATGCCACAAATACCGCCCCAGGACCCGACGGCTTACCTGGGAAAGCCTGGGTCCTGGCCTTGGAGGCTCTCGACTAAGGGGCTCCTAAGCGCATGCCTTGAGAGGGGCCAGTTCTCGGCCCATCGTGCTACTCGACGAGGTGGGCAAGCTCTTTGAAAGAGTAATTGCAGACCGCCTCGTCAGGCGGCTGGTGCGAGTGGGGCCGGATTTGGCGGAGAGCCAGTTTGGTTTCCGCAGGGAGCGCTCTATGGTGGACGCAAGGAACGCAGGAGACGCTCTGGACGTCTCCTGCGTTACTCGTTTGCCACTTAATTTGGCTGCACAACTTTCCTTTACTAACGAACATTCAGCACCAGAATCGTAAACAAAACAATACAGCTCACCGTTGTGTTCTAACGTACCTAAGGGTGGTTAAACGACGCAAACATCCACTCACCGTTCACTGCTTACAACACGCAATATGTCCTGGTTTCCCACACTTGAAGCACACGAAGGGCTTCGCAGACGGCTGCGGGGCTGCTTGGCTCGATACTGAAGACGTCGTAGCTCTTTCTTCTCTGTCAATCGGCTTGCTTCTGTGCTCCTGTGACCGACGTCATCAGGTGATTCGCATAGGCAACAAGGATCTCCTTGTCACCAGGCTTGTCGCCATGTTGGTTGGTTGATGAGAGTACCCGCCAAGGTCTCCGTCGAAACAAATCTTGCCATGAACAGTACCACCGGTAAGTCCCCGTTTGTTTCCGAATAGGAGTCGCACTCCTTCGTCCCTTCAGTCCCCACTGACACCGAATAGCAGTTTTAGGCCACGCGGTTTGCAACTCTATTATAACGCAATAAGGTGCTCATCCGCGGAACGAGGTCGGGGCGGGAGGGATCTTGACTTCATGCGACAGCGGCGCGCAAGCGGTTAAAGTCGCTCCACGTCATACCTTGGTATGCTATTTGCGATAGCCACGTTGATGCTGCTCCTTTAAGTGCCTTACTGATTGTCATGATAAGTTTACCTCCTTGCAGTGAATTTTCAGCAAAACAAATCAGCTGTCGCGCACCATGATCGCGCATCCGTATCTACCTTGTCTGGGTCGAACTCAGGCAGATCCACACGATTGTTAGTTTCAGGCACTTGCAGAGCTTCAATCAGCGCTCGCATGTATGCATTTTGTTGTTCAAACATCATAACATGGCATGCCAACGGTCACTTTCAGAGTTTCCATTTTGCGCCTGAACCAACACGTAATCCCATTGCTAATGACGGAGAAGGTACGTCTCGCTCGTTATCATCAGCCATATTTTAACTACAATACAATGCGAAGCGTACAATGGGAAGTGTTGGTTATAGCACAATAGAAAAACCGTTTGCAGTTTAAATCAAATTATAATTTACGATCAAATAATCACACTAGCTATTCACACACTGTAGGTACACGACACAACTATCCGGAACACGCGACAGTTTCTAAACGTGTTCACTCCTAATTATGAAACACACCGCCCCACCACCGCGGGCCGTCCCGCTTAATAGGTACCGTCCTGCTTAATAGGTACTTTTTAATTCACACTGGCTGTTTGTACACTCACACGACTGCATTGTTTTATTATTTTAATAGATATTTTTCATAATGATGTAATTTTTTTCGTAGCCGACTACCTCACCAAGTTCTTCTTCTATCTTAGAGAGGGAAGCAATTACCATAGTAATTACTCTCTAGGGCGGGAATGAATTTTAAAAATGGAACCGAATTTGTTGAGTCTTTCCCGCCCAACAGTGGGGAGCAGCGTCTAGCACCTGCTACTCGGATCAAACAAACACTACTTTTCGAATATAAGAAATTAAAAAGAAATTTAAACATTTTGGTCTCTCTGTCTGTCTGTCTGTTTGTTCCGGCTAATCTCCGAAACTGCTGGACTGATTTTGACAGGACTTTCACTGCTTTTATTTCAGAAAGAGTCATGCAGGCGAAGCCGCGAGCAGCATGTAGTTTATAATAAAATAACTCGTCATAGGAAGTCGTTTGAAACTAGAGTAAATAGCGTTTTGTGGGCAATATGTGGGCAGAATGCCATTTAATTGCGTACAGTGCACCAGATATGGAGATCTTCACAATATTATGCTCAGAGTGAGTCACTACCAATTGCCACATTAATATAGATATCGTTTTTAATATGCTTATTATTTTGTTTGGTTTCCTGTCCTAGATATTAAGTATGGTTTGTTATCAGGGTATAAATTTTTATGATTGTACTGTATTCATAAAAAAAAAACTGTTATATGTCCTTACCTACTTATAAAAGTATATAAATTGTGCAACCAATTTTAGGTAAGTACTTGATCTATATCAACAATCTAATATTTCTGTGTTATTCATAACATTCGATTTGATGCATAGTCTCGAGCTATTTCCCTACCTACTATATACATTATGGTACGCAATAAAGAATTGAAAATTACACGTTATTGATAGAAAGACACGCCGAACGGGTTCATAGGTCACCCAATTCAAGCTTCATTAGAATTTCCGACATATGTTTGCTCTCTCTCTGTATATGCCCTATGGTTTCTGGGAAATATGGCTTGTTGAATGGCTCCTGAGGTTTTAGATACTTAAATGTAAAGCTGAAAGCGAGTAATTTCAGGAAATTAGTAATTCGAACAATTCAAATACCGAGTTTCTGTTGTTTATTGTGGAATGAAAAATGAAACACAAATTGAAGTAATGTCTGCTGAAATTTAATGACAGTGAAAACAAACCCTGTTCAGGTTACATTCTTATGCATTCACTCGCTAAAGCGAATTAGTAACACATTCATCTGTATTAAGACGGTTTCAACTTTATATCTCAACACTATTTCCAACAATTATTGTTTGAATGAAATTATTAAATTTTAATTGAAAAATCATTGACGAAAGTTGAGGTTATAAAATCATTGATTAAAGTTGAGGTTATAAAATTACTGACGAAAGTTGAGGTTATAAAATCATTGATTAAAGTTGAGGTTATACAATTATTGACGAAAGTTGAGGTTATAAAATCATTGATTAAAGTTGAGGTTATAAAATTATTGACGAAAGTTGAGGTTATAAAATTATTGACGAAAGTTGAGGTTATAAAATCATTGACGAAAGTTGAGGAATATCAACCTCAATTATCCAATGAAAATCATCTTTAAGTTGATTTAAAATTTGAATTTCGAGCTTAAGTATTCAAATAATAAAATTAAAAACACTCAATTTGTAAGTGAAATTACAAATTGGTATCCACAGGTACGTTTTCTGATCCATTTATTTTCATTTTCATCAAATACAGAACAGATCATAGCAATATTTTTTGCAGATCATATATCTACATAGTGGTTATCATGAATGTAGTCGCCAGTATTCACATTGCATTGCTATTGTGGGGAGAGCGGGCCACAAATTACATGCCTGGTCACTTGACTTGGACGCTTATGGAACTCGACGCGGTGGCAGCGGCGCGCCACTGAAAATTCCTCATATTAGTTATAGTTAGTTATAGAATGATCCGTTCCCACGTTACGGAAACCAACGTTGAAATTATTTTTCTCTGCACTGACCAGGACTTAAAAGAAAACCAGTGTTGTTTTGTTTTATAACAATGCGCTGAGGATATTTTTGGGGCTGCCTCGGTTTTGCAGTGCATCGGGCATGTTTGCGGAAGCGCGAATAGATGACTTTCATGCCATCATGCGCAAACGGTGTGCATCGATGTTGTGGCGATTCAGGGGTAGCCCTAACAGTATTTTAGCTACACTGGCGGACAAGGTTGATGAACCATTTATAAGGCTCTGGGCTGGCAGACATGTGCGAGCACATATAGCCAATTAAGATGTAATTATTGTATTTTTAAGTTATTGAGTTTACTAACATAGGCTAAGTTCATACTAACACTATATGGATCTATAATATGATCGGACACAAACATTTTGAATTTGAATTTGAAATTAGGTATTGTAAATACAAGTTGGTTTCATTTAGGTGATAATTAAAATGATAACTTTAGAGCAGTTAAATAATTAACCTCGATGTTGTCACGGAATTCTTTAGCACGCTAAAGAAAATAATCAAGATGTTGGTAGAAAATTTGCTTTTTAGTTTAGATTTTTTTCTTATTATAACGCTTGGAACGCTTCAAAGTTCTTAGATTATTCCTTTTCAGCTTAGACTGGAATCTAATTAAGTATACTTAATTTGATAGTTTAACCTCTTGTACAGATTATTGTTAGCACCCACAATTTTATTAAAAATGCTTATTGAATAACTTTTGTTTTTAAAGTTTCTACGTATTTAATGGCCGTGGCTTATGGAGTAATTTGTGTAATAATTATGGCTCTTTTTTTTTGGATGGGTCCAATAACTTCTCCCGCTCTGGGCGGAGCGGGAGGGTGTGTCAGACTCTTACTTACTAAAACCCACCCGTATTCCTTCCGTTGCCTGTGTTGCCAGGGGCCTCGGTGACCCTTTAGTACCTTCCCGCGAATAATTATGGCTGGATTGGGTACATAATCAGCCTATAATGTTCCCACTGCTCGGACGCAAGCCTCCTCTCTGTGAGAGGGAGTGGGCTGTAATCTACCACGCGGGCCCAGTGCGGGTTGGTAGATGTCACATGTCTTCGAATTTTTGGTTCTAGGACATGCCGGTTTCTTCACGATGTTTTCTTTCACCGATAAGAGAGCAGTGGTGATGAAATAATTTACACAAAGTAAAGCGTCTGTCTGGGTTCGAACCTACGACCTAGAACTCGTAAGTTGCGGCTGTTACCACTGGGCCACCACTGCCCTGGTTTGGGTATTTAATTTTAATTTATGGATTTGTCCTAGTAAGAGTTTAACGACCGGTATAAAAAATACATTCATGAATGTCAAAAACTAGAAAGTAGGACGTGTCATTTTAGAGTCACCTAATGAGAGTTCACAATGATTGAATTTATGAATATTCCTACAGTAATGTTCCTTTGTCTAGCAAAAACGTAGAAATGGGAACAAATAATACAATCTTACATAAACTGCTAATGGATTTAACGACGACATAAAAGAACAGTCGATAGTTGGTAAAGTCAATATACCTCCGACAAGTATCACAAGTAATTATGTAGAAGTAGGAAAAATCAGGGTAAAATACTAAGGGCGAATTTCACCATTAAGACGCTGACAACACCTAAACCGCGGTCATTGTCAGATTGCATAGAAAAGAAAGAGAAGCGCGATGACACAACGCTTGTAATTTATTGCAAAATATGAAGCAATTCTCTATTTACTCAAAATTGAGTAGAGTAATCGAAAATAAAAAACAACCAAGTTCTGCATTCAATGAGACGTTTTTGTTATTAATTAAATACGTAACGTATGTTGATATTTAATGCAGATATTTTGGATTAGAACTCAAGGTAAGAGGTTAGTTTAACGTTAGTTTGTTTCGAGATTATTTTCTTAAAACGTGTTTCGGTAACAACCAAGTTCTGGGAAATATGTTCAAAATTAACATATATTTTTTGCGCTACCACAGGCTATACAGATATTGCAAATTTGTTTCATAAGAGAAGCCTGTTTTGGTCAATTGGGTCTTGTCAGCGCCTTAAAACTAAACGCGTTAAACCATCGCTATCTAAACTACGTTCAAGAGCTTTTATTTATTTATTTATTTATTTGCATAATGTACACTCAGTTAAAGGCTAGGCTAAAACGTATGAGTACATGATCCTGTTAGGGTGCAGCTAGTATTATTACATTTAACTTATATCTAGGTTAAATATTTAGAAGTTAACATTACATTGCATACATAATCAGCCTATTATGTTCCCACTGCTGGGACACAGGCCTCCTCTCTGTGAGAGGGAGTGGGCTGTAATCCACCACGCGGGCCCAGTGCGGGTTGGTAGATGTCACATATCTTCAAATTTTTGGTTCTAGCATATGCCGGTTTCCTCTCGGTGTTTTCCTTCACCGTTTTGAGAGCAGTGGTGATCAAATAATTTACACAAAGTAAAGCGCCTGTCTGGGTTCGAACCTACGACTTACAACTCGTAAGTCGCGGCGTGCATTTACATTTTCAGTTACATTGCATACCTACTAGATATCAATATCACAACATTAATTATTATTACTAATATATAATCTCTTTCCGGGGCTTGTAGCTAAATTATAACAGCCGCTTGCCGCGGTTGGTCCGTGGATGGGTGACCTTCTTTACATACCAAGACCCCTCCGTGCCTCGGAAAGCACGTTAAGCCGTTGTTCCTGGCCGCCATTCCTAGATCTTTGACAGTCGTTACTGGTCATCAGAAGCCCAAAAGTCTGACAACCAGTCATACCAAGGGGTATCGTGTTACCCAGTAACTGGATTGTGAAGGTCAGATAGGCAGTCGCTCCATGTAAAATACTGGTATTCAGCTGCATCCGGTTAGGCTGGAAGCTGACCCCAACGTGATTGGGAAAAGGCTAGGCAGATGATGAATATGTAATCTCTTTCTAACATATTTCTGTGTTCTGGAGTATTGACAGTAACAGCTGTTGAACGCGGTTTAAAAGTGCTGATCGCGTTCAGTTTCATTGGTGGAACCGCACTAAGAAGATATACATAACTATAAAAGTTTTAATTACGATGCTTTGATATATAGATAGGTACAACGAACTTACTAGGTGGCTATGGGACCTTAGGGAGTAATCAACAACAAAGGCTTCTCATATCCTAAATCTTGTACATAGTTATACATCCATACATAAATAACATCACGCCTTGTTTTCCCGAAGGGTTGGGCAGAGGTGCACCCGTAGTACACCCACAGTTATGTTTTTCAGTCCCATGTAATAGGGGCGAGCCTATTGCCGTCCACTGGGCACAAATCCAGACTCCAGGCTGGTACTGAGAAATTCCAGATATAAAAATCCAATAACACTTTGCCCGACCCGGGAATCGAATCTAGGACCTCATGCTCAGCAGTGGCGCTTGCGACCACTAGAGCAACGAGGCAGTCACCTAGTTATATCTTGTACATATTCTACATATATATACAGGGTGGAATTTTGTAATGCCACCTGGAGGGAAAGTACTCTTAATACTGCAGATAGAAAGTTTTACTCAAAGGAAACATTCCTTTATTTTTTAATAGAAAGCAAACTGCATTCAAAGATTTTCGAAAATTCTCTTCTCCCACACCCGGGAATCGAATCTGAAAAAATTATACCCTGTACTTTTATTACATCGATCGTTAGGGTCAATTATAAGGATGAAATCTCTCTAACAAACATGATAAATTAAATGAAAGGAAAACCAGGAAATCTGAAGTTATAAATTCAATGAGTCAAGTTAAAGCTCTTTAACTAACATCCATCTTTTGTAATGCAGACTCCTTTGCGACATACTCGTAGCTGCGTGTATGAGGTAATTTAAATATGGAATGTTAGATTAAAATTTGAAAATTAGATTGTCATAGTTGTTATTCACATTTGATTGTTTTTACAACTCATTTCACATTTTGTCTCACGGTGAAAATGGCTTATCAAGAACAGTTTGATTTAATGGAAGCTTATTTTTTAAATAACAAAAACGTGAATCTAGCTCTGCGGTGGTATGGAGAGAGATATCAAGACCGACAGGCACCAACTCGGTTCGTATTGAAAATAATGGTAGAAAATTTAAAGAATACGGGTGGTTTCAAGAAGAGACGGTAAACTATTCAACAAAACTATTTCGATTTTGAACTAGATGTTTTAACATACTTTGAATCATTTCCAAAGGCTTCAAGTAGAGATGCTGCCGATGAATTAGGAACAACCCACACTCGCGTACTTAAAGTGCTGAAAAAGTATAAGTATAAATGATATCGTGAAGGTCGGTTGGTGCAAAAATTGCATATTGGGGATCGTGACAGACGATTACAATTTTGTGAAAACATGCTTGGAGAAATTGACCGAAACCCTAGTTTTTTGAGTAACATTGTATGGTCTGACGAAACCAACTTCAGCAATAATGGCATGTACAATCGCCGCAATAACCATTATTGGTCTCGAGTAAATCCTGTTCGTGTTGATGAAACTAACAATCAAGTAAGATTTTCTTTCAACGTTTGGTGCGGAATTATGAGAAATAATGTAGTGTTAGTCCGCGTGTACGAAGGTCATTTAAACACTGTCAAGTATATTGAAATACTGGATCTCTTAAGAAACGAGTTAAATGGTTTCCCCGAGGAAGAGCGAAACCAAATAATTCTACAGCAAGATGGTGCTCCAGCACATAACAGCAGAATCACTACTGCCTACATTAATAACCATTTTAATACCTGGATTGGTACAAACGGCACAATCAGATGGCCTGCGAGATCGCCAGATCTCACCCCATTAGATTTTTTTTTGTGGGGATATGTAAAAAATCAAATTTACGTGAAATCTTATGCGAATGACAACGAGTTGAGAGTTGAAGTTCAGAATACGATTTATAATATTCACCACAACACTTTATTAAAGGTTACTAGAAATGAATTCGTTAAAAGAATAAATTTGTGTATCCAAGAGAATGGAGCCCATTTCGAGCAACTAATTAGTTAGTTTACCATTTTTTGTAAATAATTAAATTAATTTAAGATTTACTGGTTTTCCTTTCATTTAATTTATGTTTGTTAGAGAGATTTCATCCTTATAATTGACCCTAACGATCGATGCAATAAAAGTACAGGGTATATTTTTTTCAGATTTTAGCCGGTTCGATTCCCGGGTGTGGGAGAAGAGAATTTTCGAAAATCTTTGAATGCAGTTTGCTTTCTATTCAAAAATAAAGGAATGTTTCCTTTGAGTAAAACTTTCTATTTGCAGTATTAAGAGTACTTTCCCTCCAGGTGGCATTACAAAATTCCACCCTGTATATGTCGAATAGCTATAAGTACATAGGATCGTTATCAGACATACTCTTAGTGACATAGGTACATAGTGTCAGATTTATTTTTTTCTTATACAAGGTGTTGTTTTGCATCCTCGTCAAATTTCAGGAGGCTGCTATGAAAGACATATATAATCAAATAAAATTACGATACCTACTCAATAATTAATACATACTTGTTTTTTTAGTTATTTAAGTTTGACAGTATTTTAGAATACACCACTTTCACAGAACAGAATCACCCTGTTGCGTATTCGGTAGTGTGTGTGTAAAAGGGCAGTCACAGCGTGGTATCACACAGGCCACGTTTTAACATGCGTGTCCCACACATTTCCGAAAACTAGAGAAAAAAAAATGGCCTGCTTATTTTATTATTGATTCGTGTCGAGAATCATTAGCATAGTTACCTCCTTGAATTGGACGAGGATGCAAAACGACACCTGGTATTTATTTATATTATTCAGATTTATTTATTCATAGTGTCAGAGTTTATTGTTACAGACTCAATTTCTAACACTACTGTGTTTGAAATTGAGTCTGTAACAATAAACTGTGTATGAGCTATTTCTCTCGTTTACCCGTATCCCAAATCAGTGCCCACAACTGTAAATCTGACACTTTGTATGTCACTTAGTATTAATTAGTGTTTTGTAACTGGTTTTCGCTAATCGTTACGCTAGATAAGATTTGTTCTATGCTGAATACACGTGTTTGACCAATACCAGTCAAGGCAACAACGTTATTAACTCGTTTGCCACTTAATTTGGCCTCACAACTTTCCTTTACTAACGAACATTCAGCACCAGAATCGTAAACAAAACAATACAGCTCACCGTTGTGTTCTAACGTACCTAAGCGTGGTTAAACGACGCAAACATCCACTCGCCGTTCACTGCTTACAACACGCAATATGTCCTGGTTTCCCACACTTGAAGCACACGAAGGGCTTCGCAGACGGCTGCGGGGCTGCTTGGCTCGATACTGAAGACGTCGTAGCTCTTTCTTCTCTGTCAATCGGCTTGCTTCTGTGCTCCTGTGACCGACGTCATCAGGTTATTCGCATAGGCAACAAGGATCTCCTTGTCACCAGGCTTGTCGCCATGTTGGTTGGTTGATGAGAGTACCCGCCAAGGTCTCCGTCGAAACAAATCTTGCCATGAACAGTACCACCGGTAAGTCGCCGTTTGTTTCCGAATAGGAGTCGCACTCCTTCTTCACTTCAGTCCCCATTGACACCGAATAGGAGTTTTAGGCCACGCGGTTTGCAACTCTATTATAACACAATAAGGTGCTCATCCGCGGAACGAGGTCGGGGCGGGAGGGATCTTGACTTCATGCGACAGCGGCGCGCAAGCGGTTAAAGTCGCTCCACGTCATACCTTGGTATGCTATTTGCGATAGCCACGTTGATGCTGCTCCTTTAAGTGCCTTACTGATTGTCATGATAAGTTTACCTCCTTGCAGTGAATTTTCAGCAAAACAAATCAGCTGTCGCGCACCATGATCGCGCATCCGTATCTACCTTGTCTGGGTCGAACTCAGGCAGATCCACACGATTGTTAGTTTCAGGCACTTGCAGAGCTTCAATCAGCGCTCGCATGTATGCATTTTGTTGTTCAAATATCATAACATGGAATGCCAACGGTCACTTTCAGAGTTTCCATTTTGCGCCTGAACCAACACGTAATCCCATTGCTAATGACGGAGAAGGTACGTCTCGCTCGTTATCATCAGCCATATTTTAACTACAATACAATGCGAAGCGTACAATGGGAAGTGTTGGTTATAGCACAATAGAAAAACCGTTTGCAGTTTAAATCAAATTATAATTTACGATCAAATAATCACACTAGCTATTCACACACTTTAGGTACACGACACAACTATCCGGAACACGCGACAGTTTCTAAACGTGTTCACTCCTTGAACGCCTCCGACAAATTGCACAGTTTCTTAACACCGGTCGACAATTATGTTGTAGACTCTGTCGAGCGCCGCTTGGTGGCGCTGGCGTCCCGATTAGTCAAACGAGTGACTAACGTATTTCCGACATATATGTATGGAATTGACTCATTACTAGCTTTTATTTGGTATCAATATTGTTTTAATTTATTAAAAAAAAAACCTTCCACCCCTTTTTTGTATTTGCAGATGCAATATATAAATATTATATGTATAGCCTATGTCACTCATACAATGAAGGCGAATCTAACGACACCTCTTATTTTGAAATCCATCAAACCGTTTAGGCTACACAGCGTGCCAAAGAAATAGACATACATACATACTCGTACATACTCTCGAAAAACTTCTAGGGCAGTCGGGTAAAATCATGAACTTTGTAGTACACACGGCTAATTTGCCAGTTTAAACTGATCTCGCAATATATAGGATTTCCGTATAGAGGTTAGCTTATACATGGAAATGTATAGCTTGATATGTAGCCGCGTATACGAGTACACGCTGATTCAGAATTCGCCAACCCCAATGTTTTGTCCCGAGTTGTACCTTGACAATTTAGGATAAGAGCCTAATTCCCCTCTAAAATTCCAAATCTCTTTTTTCAATATCTCTTTAAATTTGATGACGTTATAGTCCTACGCATTAAATAATTATAAATTTTAATCTTTGTAAATCAACGCTTTTACCTTGCGGCAAAAGCTACTGCTGAACATGAGGTTCTGGATTCGATTCCTAGAACGGGCAAAGTGTTATTGAGTTTTTCAATTAGGAAATTCTCAGTAACAGCCGAGAGTAAGGATGTGTGCCCGGTTGATGGCAATAGGTTTGCCCCCATTACATGGGACTTCAACATAACTGGCGACGGTTAGGCAGAGGTGTACCTAACACCTCTGCCTAACCCTTCGGGGATTACAGGCGTAATGTTATGTTATCTATGTTACCTACTTAATATTGTAAATGCGAAAGTTTGTAAGAATGGATGGATGGATGTTTGTTACTCTTTCAAGCAAAAAGTACTGAACGGATTTGGATGAAATTTCGCACACAGATAGTTTATAACCAGGAATAACACATAGGATACTTTTTATTCCGATATACCCACGGGGTCAAAACTCATGCGGGTGAAACCGCGGGGCGCATCTAGTATTAAATATAGGCAAGTAATGTAATATCTCTCTGAGAGGTGATTTTATTTTGTAGTCTGCTTATAAAAAAGCTGTTACCTATACCCGAAAATCCTTTTATCATTTTACAAATTCGCCTTATTATAATATTATATATTATATTCGTCGGGACCTTTTTCGCAATAACCTAAACAACTGGTTATAAAAATATTTTGTGCTACCAAGGTCTGGGCATGACGCCCATATTTTATTACACTTATGCCCATAATTTATTGCCCTTATTCCATACCCGGATAATTTCTAAATGAGCTGGTTTAAACAAAAGAAAACAAGAGTTTTAAAAATATTATTACAATTTTAAATACAAATGGTTAATAAACAAGTCTTTTTCAAAAGTTAGTTGTGGTTGGACATTTTCAGCAACCCTCCATTTAACTTGCCAAAAACATTTCGTATAACAATACAAACTGTTCAAAACGTTAACGCTGAACTACTCCATACAATTTTGTATTGTATCTAAATAACTTGGCAAAATATGACAGATGGCGCCACCGGGAGTTGCTAAAACTAACTTGTTTTATTTATTCCTTAATTACATATTTATGACACCTTAATATTTTAGCTGGTAGCCAAACTAATTGTTGTTTTATCAGATAAGCGTTAATGAATTCACAAACTCGTTACGTTTTTATTTTATGACAGATTTTTTACAGCCAGTGAGCCAGCCAGATTGTTTACCTAACTTTCCTAGTGCGTAGCACAACGACATTATAAGTTTTTTGATAAATAAAATACCAAAAATCCTGTTATAAAAACAGCAGTTTCGTCAACAACGTCTTCCCACGGGTGACGATCCCGACGATACGCAAGTACGAAGCGGTCCTATCAGCAGGCTTAGCATGACGCTTTCTATTTCTTCGAAGAATAGACACGGCTCTTTCTATACAAAGTGACATTTCGTTTCTTCTTTTTTGACATCGCACTGTAGAAATCCTTCTACATAAAAAAGGACCTAGACAAAGATCGTTAGAAACGAAAGACAAAATGACAGATTGTAGAAGGATTTCTACGGTGAGGTGTCAGAAATGGAGAAACGAAATGTCACTTTGTATAGAAAGAACCGTGTCTATTCTTCAAAGAAATAGAAAGCGTCATGCTAAGCTTCAGAAGGCTTATTGGGGCTATACGTAGAGATTTTAAAAGTAATGTTGTGGGCAGTTGGAAACCCTCCAATATTAATATTCAAATCAACAATAGAATCTTGAACTGATCACTGTTTTAACGTAGGTACTGTCGCCAGCATATCAAGTTACCACAAACGGATTTCAAATTTCTCCAAATGATTTTAAACCTTAAAATGTTGACGGTTAAGACGCTTACAACACATAAACCACGGTCACTGTCAGATTGCAAAGAAAAGAAAGAGAAGCGCGATGACACAACGCTTGTAATTTATTGCAAAATATGAAGCAATTCTCTATTTACTCAAAATTGAGTTGAGTAATCGAGAATAAAAAACAACCAAGTTCTGCATTCAAATAAGAAGTTTTTGTTATTAATTAAATACGTTACGTATGTTGATATTTAATGTAGATATTTTGGATTAGAACTCAAGGTAAGAGGTTAGTTTAACGTTAGTTTTTATCGAGATTTTTTTTCAAAACTTGTTTTGGTAACAACCAAGTTCTGGGAATTATGTTAAAAATTAACATATATTTTTTGCGCTACCACAAACTATACAGATTTGGCAATTTTTTTTCTTAAGAGAAGCCTATTTTGGTCAATTGGGTCTTGTCAGCGCAAAGAAAACGAATTTGACAGTTAGTGGTTTCTAGTGTAATTGAACACAGACTAAAAAATGCCCTGGGTATATTGTGTAACACACTATCAGTATCAATGTATTTAATTTTGACAGTTCAACGAGATTCATTGCGTTATTAACGTTATTGAGCAGACAATTTTTTCGAACATATGAAGCATTGGATTAGCAATATACTTCAAAATCTACCAGATTGTGATTGATAGCAGTTAGAGTGCTGGTTGCGAGACCTGAAGTTCCGTGTGGACTTTGTTACATTGTCAGTCTTAACACGCAGTAACTCTGTGCTCCAGTGATAACATTTTATTGTGCTCATAACTTTTTTTAGCGCAGCACTAGGTTTTAGAAGTGAAGCGAAAGCGAACGGAACTTTATACTGATACCTAGATACCGTTTGCATCCGCGAATTTTGTGGAACTTTTTCAACCACTAAAGTTTTATTTAGCAAGGAATCCAAAATGCTACTTTGATATTGTTCTATTTTGTTCAACAGTGTTTGGGTTTTCCATAACTTGCGGAGTTAACAAAAAAAAACCAGCCAAGTGTGTGACGAACCACGCACATTGAAGGGTTCCGTAATTGGGATTACTTGGGATGAGTTTATCCCAAAAACAACGTTAACATTGTAAGTAGTTGAAAAGCATGTTCTCCCATACGTCGATATAGTACGTCACGGTCAATTTTCCAACTGTAAATTTAAGTTGGTCTATTACATATACTCGTTATCTTGTAAAGCCTACTTAGCTGTGATAGTTTCCCTTTTAATTTCATTAAATAAACTACTGCCATGATTTTTTTTCACATCTCCATAAACAATACGTACCTACAAGGGTACCTCCCTTGTCCTCCCAAAAATACATATTTTCAAGATTTTATTTTACCACTTTGTCCGCGTGATTAATATGGCCTATGCCAAATTACAGCTTTCTAGTACAAAACTTCTCTGAGCTACAGCGGGGGGACAGACAGATAGACGTTGTTTACTGCGGAACCCTATAAACGCACTAAATTTATAGGCTGTAAATTTTACACCGGGACAGTACCTACCTTATGTCCACATACAGCGTCGACACTCGTTCAAGTTAATGGCGCTAACATTTAAACTCGCTGTTTGGATGTTTGCACATAAAAAGTATATTTTATTCTAACTTGTAAAAAAAATCATTCATATCCCTCGCATAACCCTTCTAATGCGTTCTCTCATTCGGAATGTAAAATAGAAATGTGTAGCAACTGCCCCACTTTTTACGGGCCCTTTAAAATATTCTGAACTTAAGTAAACCAGTAAAAATAACCCGACAATGAAGCGACCTTTTTTTATAAAAAAAAAAATAACAAATCAAGTTAAATTACGCCCAGTAATGAAATAATGACTTTAATATTATAAATAGAAATGTTTGCCTGTGCATACTAAGTAGGTGTGAATATATTATTCATACTAAAAGATCCGGAAATTATACATCAAAAGTGACGTGATAAGAAAATGGATGACATGTATCGGAAATGTAGCAGTTGGTGACGAACGACCCTGTCTCACTTGCGGTTTGAACAACTCCGGGGAGAACACAGAGTAGTCAATAAATGAAGTGGTACAAGTCTGTTGAATGTTGTGTAATTCTGATAATAATATAAGCAACTCCACCGCTCAAATGTATGATCCCCTATTTTTTTGGGTTGGAAATCATCAAATAACTTCTCCCACTCTGGGCGGAGCGGGAGGGTGTGTCAGACTCTTACTGACTAAAACCCACCCGTATTCCTTCCATTGCCTGTGTTGCCAGGGGCCTCGGTAACCCTTTAGTACCTTCCCGCGACCCGGCAGGCATCGGCCCTAGTGGACCCCTACACTTGTGCTGACGACATCTCTTTGAGGCGCGCGTTGAATACAACGCGTCGACCCGAGCCTGGTCCTTAATTGCTCGCTGTCCGGCTGTCCTGCGGCGGCTAGGGGCGAGAGGGCGCTAAATTTGCCTTTTCCTCAACCGTCCCGCCTGCTCCTTCGCGAGCATTACTGCTTTGCAGAAGGAGGTGACGGCTGCCCATGCCCTCTCGCTCCATACCATGGCTTGAACAAGGCCGGACGCGTGCGGTCTCTGCCATGTATGATCCCCTACAAGTATTAATCGGAAAGACAATTAATCTAAAACTAACGGTTCAATACGATTTCGATCCGAGACAGTGTCCCTAGCCCGTGTGAATGAATGTGGTTCTATTGAGGTACTAGCTCTGCCTGCGACTTTGTTCGCGTGGAAGTCGTAAGATATAACAATATAATTATTAAAATAACAGCCACATTTTTATTAAAAAAACTGGTCGTTGGTCTAGTGGTAGTTCAGCACGAGGTCCTGGTTTCGATTTCCGGGTCAGGCAAAATGTTGTTGGGTTTTGCAGGCATATCTCAGTAACAGTCCGAAGTCTGGATTTGTGCCCGGTTGAAGGCAAAACGCTTGCCTGCTATTATATGGGACCTAAACATTAGTAGCGAAATGTGGGTGTACTACGGGTACACCTCTACCTAACCCTTCAAAATCAAAATCAAAAGTCATTTATTCAAACTAGGGTCAGAAACAGCACTTTTCGAACGTCAACATTATATAAGACAGTCCTTCAAAAAAGCCTGCCCTTCTACACCACGTCCTAGTGCTTTAGCTGGGAAGAAGAAGTGGCACAACACTTCCCAGCAGTACAGCTGTCCGTTCAGTTAGAAAACTTGATTCGTAATTAATCAACATATCTCATTTCTGCTTGTCCTTTCGCGCAAATGTCCATTCGGGCTAAAGTCCATTTGCCGAAATGTTTTTTCGCGCAAGTGTCCCATCGCGGAAAAGTTTGTTCGCGCAAAAGTCCATTTGCAGAAATGTATTTTCGCGCAAGTGTCATTTGTGGAAATGTCTTACGCGCAAGTGTCCTGATACCACAACGATGGGTCCATAGTTGGGATGAATCTATCCCAAAAGCAAACTTACCATTGTAGTTGGAAAAATGTTCTCCCATACATCGATATCCAACTGAAAATGTAAGATTAAGCGCAAAAAATATATTTTATGTGATAGAACTACAAATTAACAATTTTCGGACTATTTCCTTTAAATGTGCTACCTTGCTTCTGGCTAAATTCTATAGGTTTTGAGTTAATTGCGATGAAAATGTGTCGCATTAAAGGCCGTATGTTTTTATTGCGTTGATTTCTTGCTTTCTTGCTTCAGCTTGATTTCTTAGAGTGCCAAGGAACCGTAGACCTGCGTATATGATATTAATTTCAACTTGATACTTCCACGCATTCCTGAGAAAAAGGATTTTGACAGACAGACGGACCGACGGATGGACAAGTAATCCTATGAGGGTTCCGTTTTGTCCTTTTGTGGTACGGAGGCCCAAAAAGTAAATTGGAGTCTCATTTCCCCCGAAATATATGGGAAAAGCTTTTTGCGATTTCCAGTACTTCTAGTACTCAAACCCCAGTTGGTCTTATAAAGTATTTAGATTCTCATAATAAACAGGACCTATCGACATAAAAAAAAGGTTTGAGAAAATTACCCATTTTCTTGCTGACTCTAATATTTTTTCAAAATCTGTGTATGCAGATTAAAAGGTCTCAAAAAGCTAAGAACAGTCTCTTAAGACTGATTTCATCTATCTACAACAGTTAAAGTACTTGCTTTTACTGCCCCTTCTCAAAAACCCATGCTGTATATGTCATGATCGTTGACTGCTTAGTTCCATAAAGATATAAAGTTATGAAAATCACATAAAAGGTTAAATCTGTAACTATCTGAAATGTTATAATCGTTTGGCTCGTTTTTTTTACAATTTGCTGTAAACTGTAGAGGAATACAAACCTAATGCAATATTGCTCATTCCCCATAACAAGTAGCGTGATAATATATAGCCTACCAACTGACCAGACTTATAGGGAATATCTATTCAAAATTTTATCAGAATCTATCCGATAGAATTTGCGTGATGCGAGAGACAAACAGACAAAAAATCTAAAAACGATATGTTCGGCATTAGAATCGATCCAAGACCTCGTAGCAATTACTTTTTTCTAAAACATTCAATGTACAATTTTGACTTTGCTACGATTTTATTATATGTATAGATGAATATACCTAATGCATATATATGAATACTCCATTTCTTACTACTCCATGGCAGAATTGCTTGTACCTTCCGGAATGCGGCCAGGAACTCTCCTCATTCCTCAAACTCGACTAACATCATAAAAAAATACTCACGCTGAGAATGCGGCTTCTACTCGTATTACGACCATTCTCGCGTAAGAAAAGTTGATTTCATACTATATGACCAAAATGTATGAAGGGTTTATTTTCGCACGTATTGTTATACTGAAAAGCTAAATCAATACGTGGACACTGACAGTCGAGCTGGCTCACAAATTCAAGGTCGCTCAGCGCGCTTTGGAGCGGGCTATGCTCGGAGTTTCTTTAAAGGATAAGATCAGAAATAAACTTATCTGGAAGTGGGCTGGCCATGTTTGTCGAAGGACTGATGTACAGTGAAGAGTCCTGGAGTGAAGACCGCGTATCGGCAAGCTTAGTGTGGGACGCCCCCCAGCTAGATGGACCGATGGCTTTATAAAGGTGGCTAGGACAGACTGGATGCGGATGGCGGAGGACAGGGTGTTGTGCGCAGCATGGGAGAGGCCTGTGTCCGGCAGTGGACTGCTATAGACTGAGTTGGTTGAAATGAATACTCCAGTTTCTACGATCGACAAGTAGTGTTACAGATTGTTGAAGCTACATTATACAGACTTTTAGAACAAGTTTCAGATATAATCAAATAAAAACTACTTTTTAGGGTTCCGTAGTACACAAGGCACGGCTAGTATATTTTAGTTACTTTCATAGTATTATGTCGTACGGTATTTTACTATGGGGACGGGCTGCAGACATCGAGTCTATTTTTATTCTGCAAAAAAGAGCCATCAGAGCCATATATGGCCTCCGCAGGTGCGACTCTCTAAGGGAACTGTTTAAAGAAATTAACATCATGACGGTACCTTGTCTATATATCTATGAAAACATCATGTACGTAAGGAAAAATCTACATCTTTTTAGTAAAAGAGGTGAAAGACACAATTATATATACACTAGAAATAGGGACCAATTAGTTCAACCAGGTTTCAGGCTGGCTAAAGTAGACTCATCTTTCATGGGGTACTGTTTAAAATGTTACAATAAAATACCTCCCCACATACTTCAACTGAAAGAGATGAAATTTAAATCTTGTATAAAACGCACGCTATTTAGCCAAGCATATTATAAATTGGGGGATTACATTGCTGATAAAAATGCTTGGCTCACCGCTGGTCCTGCTCCACAAGGGCGCAAAAACTAATTGATCAGGTATTGAAAATAGTGTTGGAGCTGCTGAAGATTTTAAAAACTCTTTGCATTGTATAAATTCAATCTCTTAGTATTGTATAGCTGCACAGCACATTGTTATGTGAGTACTATGTACTATAAAGCTGCCATTTACTGGATACGTCTTTCATTAACTTGAATGTGCCCTGGTGGCTGGGAGTATGTCGTGCTCACTCTAATGTCTCGCTGATGGTGGCGCGTGTGTTGGATCGTTTAGCTCCCTTCAAAATGGTTGAGCTGAATGGTGCTGATCCACGCGTCATGTTCGTGAACGGGCGCCGTCAGTAGAGACGGGTCATCTCTTAGCTGCCACGGCTTATTTTAACTTTAATTTTTGAATTGCTTTTGTTTTTGTTGTAATCTTTTTATTACGGACGCTTTTACGTTTTGCATCGTTCTCACATGTATAATTTCAAAATGAATGATGACAAACAATATTTTGTACCCATAATACGTTGATTTAAAAGAGTGTCCTTGGAGTTTCTTGCCCGTTCTTCTCCATAGGTACCTACTACGCTTTGGAATGGGCTTCATCTTTCTGACTGACTGACCGAACCCTTGACAATTCAAAAGTGCCTGTAATTGGTTTATTTGAAATAAATGCTTTGAGTTTGAGTTTGAGTTTGACAAGGAACCCTTATAGTTTCAACATGTCCGTCTGTCTGTCTGTATGTCTGTCCCCGCTGTAGCTCAGAGACGCTTAGTACTAGAAAACTGTAATTTGGCATAGGTTTAGGTATATTAATCACGCCGACAAAGTGTTAAAATAAATCTTTGACAAAAATACAGTACCTTCCTTGCACGTAATGTGGGGATGATATTTTTTTTTCTCTCGTCTATCCCATGATGTGGTATCGTTGGATAGGCCGTTCAAATATTGCGGGTCTGTAAACACCATTTTTCGATTCAAGGATCCGTTTACGTAAAATTAAGCTTTAAAGTGCAAATTTTTGCTAGAGTCAAGTGTCTCCCCCCGCCAGCTAAATGGTTGTTTATGGAGATGTGAAAAATTCATAGCAGTAGCGCATATAATTGAATTAAAAGGAAAACTATCACAGCTAAGTAGGCTTTACAAGTCGAGTAACAGTCGACCAACTTAAATTTGCAGTTGGAGAAATTGATCGTGACGTATATCGATGTATGAGAGAACATGTTTTTCAACTACAATGTTAAGTGTTTTTGGAATAAATTCATCCCAAGTAATCCCAACTGCGGAACCCTTCATTGTGCGTGGCCCGACACGCACTTGGCCAGTTTTTGTTACAGCTATCTTTTTTTATCAAGCCACGAAATATAATTTGGAAAATTTGTCTGTGCAAATAAAAGATAAAAAGATTTCAGAAAATTATTCTTCTTAATTCTGCTTAAGCTCTTTATAATGTAAGCGTCTAATATTGGCGTCTGCAGGCAAAAATACAGATCCAAAGTTTAATTAAAAACCTCGTTATAGCCTATTACAAACTTTGTATGAACTTGAGAAGTTTTACAAGCAGTTTTGCATTGCATTAGAATTACTAAATTAATTTAACACAGCGGTTTGTGCTTTTTTTTGGAAAATCTTATAGGATGAAATTTGTCTATCAATATATTAAAGGTAGAAAATAAATATATGCAAGTCTATTTGCTTGTTGTTTACTTAATTTTTTTTTGCTTTGTTTTATTTTTTCAGTTAATTTTGTCTTTCCCATGATCACTCTCAAGGTGATTTTATATTAAGGCGCTGACAAGACCCAATTGACCAAAATAGGCTTCTCTTAAGAAAGAAAATTGCCAAATCTGTACAGTTTGTGGTAGCGGAAAAAATATATGTTAATTTTGAACATATTTCCCAGAACTTGGTTGTCACCAAAACACGTTTTGAAAAAAAATCTCGATACAAACTAACGTTAAACTAACCTCTTACCTTGAGTTCTAATCCAAAATATCTGTATTAAATATCAACATAAATTACGTATTTAATTAATAACAAGTACGTCTTATTCTAATGCAGAACTTGGTTGTTTTTTATTTTCGATTACTCAACTCAATTCTGAGTAAATAGATAATTACTTCATATTTTGCAATAAATTACAAGCGTTTTGTCGTCGCGCTTCTCTTTCTTTTCTATGCAATCTGACAGTGACCGCGGTTTAGGTGTTGTCGGCGTCTTAACAGTGTAACAACTACTTAGTGACTTTGGTACCTATCTGGAAAAGATTAAGTATCACTTGTTCTTTTTTGTGTTTGTGTTCTTTCTTTGCGTGGAGTAATAACAGCCGCACCGGTCGATCGATCAGGTTAAGCTACGCTTGCCACGTTTGGTCTGTGAACCCTTCCGTGCCTCGGAAAGTACCTGGGACCAACGGCTTAGTTGGTCCCAGCCCATTTGTGGATCCCGAAAATCTGACAACCTGTCTTACCAAAGAGTATCGTATTACCCAGTAATTTGGTTGTGGAGATCACAAAGGCAGTCGCTCCATGTAAAATATTGGTATTCAGCTGTATAGGAAAAGGGAAAAGGAAAAGGCTACGCAGATGATGATGTTCTTTCTTTGCGTCATGTTTACCGCAATTATACATATTTTCTGTCTTTCTTTTCTTTCCTCACCATCCTACTTTTCACCCCAAGATCAAAGTTAGCAACACTTATGTTTTTGTGAATTATTTTTTATTTACTGTTGACATTTTTTGCTGAATTCACTTTGACATATTGATTTGAAATTAAATATCAGCGAGGAAATGCCGCCAGCATCCTCGGTACAATGCCCCGAAGGCCTTTTTTAGGCTTAACTTAGTTTTCATTAATTTAGTTAATGTTAATAATCATCTTGTAATTTGGTTATGTAAATAAATTTATAAGATGTCCCCAATTAATTATTAATAATCTTAACCATTTATATTTGAACGCCATAATATGTGGCAAACATGTCTGAACTTATTTTTTATTTGTGATCCTGCATGCATATTTTTATTATTGTATGTGTACACATGTTTTTGCAAATGAATATCTTATCTAATCTTATCTTATCGTAGTCAGATCCGTGAGCACAGCTAGTTATTTATATGAATATTAAATCGTCATCAATTTCGTGCCTCGTAAATGATTAAAAACAAAAGCTCTTTGCCAAGGTTATTGTTTCGTTAACAGAATCTATGCTTGATTGTTTTCGTAATGAAAATTTATTAAACGGAAAATTTTGTAAACTGTTTTCATGATGAGGTTAATAAAACGCTTCTGCTGTTCGTGGGTTTGTAAATTAATTTTGTTAAGATGAACTGAAAAGTTAGTTTATTTATCTAAAACAACATGTAAGTAGTTTACAAAATGTATTTTTAAATATGTAGATTAGTTGCCTCTGGATCACGTAAATTAATTTAGGAGGATATTTTGGGTTGATAACAATGAATGGATGTGTTTTTGATAGGCTGATATGAATTTAATGAGTCGGTCAAAAGTGCAGGTAGTGCCCGGAAAAAATATTTGGTGATGGGACGTCGGTAGAATGTAAACCGAAGAATGGTTCACTGAAATATTATTTCTGTAATGTTAAATTAATACAAACGGAAATTACGAATGCCTTTCGGTATTTGTACAATTAAAATGCCAATTAATGGGAACACTTTATTGGGATGACGATTTATTCATACCATGAACGGATGAATTTCCAATTAGGTAAATGCAACGCATTCAGTTCGTCAAAAGTATCTCGTTTCCCAATTGACTGTGCCTAAATACTTAGCTAAACTCTCACTGACAACCAAACCAAACTATTATTATTTACTTACCGTATTTAAAAACTTTTAACTCGCGATCGCGTTTACGTAAATTGCGTCACCGGAGAATCGCGGCGCGCCGTCCGCGCGTGTGTCCTATGCCGTAGTCGGCCTCGCACTGCCCGCTTCTGATAAAGAGCACTGATAGCATCCCACTGTGCACACCTACCTTTATCACTGTGCATATTATCATGGGAGTAAACCTTCGCGAGGTTTTGCTCTCTGTTATCTTCATTTTGCATTTTCATTTCAGGAAATTGGACTGCATTCAGTATTTGAATTTTATATTTTTAAAGATGGCACGTTGGTGTACAAATGTTTTTGTGATATTTGTTAAAGTTTTTATAATGAGTCAGTGAACACGCTTAGGAAAGTATTTCCTTTGTAGGTAACAGCATTCGAAAACCGATATTCAGTTGTTTGAGTAAAATAACTAAATAAGGCAATGCTTGATGTAGAGAGGATAAAATTTGGTTAATGAGCGTCGAGATATATTGCGTTTCATCTGATGATGAGGTTTTGCAGCCGGGCACCATTACATTACGATGTTTTCCTTTCATTTGTAACCTTTTTTTTTTGGGCGGGAAATTATCAAATAACTTCTCCCGCTCTGGGCGGAACGGGAGGGCAGTGTCAGACTCTTACTGACTAAAACCCACCCGTGTTCCTTCCGTTGCCAGTGTGTTGTCAGGGCCACGATATCCCTTTCGGAGTTTCCCACGACCCCGGCAGGCATCGGCCCTAGCGGACCCCTACACTTGTGCTGACATCTATTTGAGGCACGCGTGGAACACAACAGGCCGCCGAACTGGGCCTGGTCCTTATCGGACGGCGAGCTACCCATTACTTACCGTCCGCAAGCCCGCGCCTACTGTGGCCGGGAATAGGCCTGGGATTCCCGACGCCCAGGGCGTCTCCTGCAGCGGCAAGGGGCGTGAGGGCGCGAACTTTGCCTCTCCTTTTCATTTGTAACCTACGGTAGTGTTTTTGAAAACAACACGTTTCACCCTTGAAGTGTTTCTATTTTCATGCTATTTCAATTGGTGAGTATGCTTGACTGGTTACTCATTGCATAATTTATACTGCGGGTTATTTATCATGCATGACGCGCACAAATACAGGTGTAGAATGTTAAATGCAAATAGGTGTGTACCAACGAATAAATAAAAGGGCAAAGTTGAACCTAGGAGAAGTGATCTTTACCTAAACTATTTGAGATGTGGTTTATCAATTATCATTTTTCAAAGAACTAACGAGTCTTTTGGTGTCGATCATAATAAAAAATACTGTCTACTTATATAATTTGTACAAAATATCCGCATCAGCATTGTTTTGTACGAGGTATTTATAATACTTGTTTGGCCCAATCTCTTTCGTACTAAAGGTAATTTCAGCGAGTATTACGATGTGAAAAGGCAAAAACACTGATTTGGCAACATTTGATTGTTAATAAATCTCAAAGGTTTATGGAGAATATGGTAATTTTCAGCGTCCATATAAACATGACGCAATATGATCGGAATATGGCCCGTAAAAGTGTCCCTTGGGATGCTTCAACGAATATATTTTGCTGACATAATCACCGCGTTTGGCAGGTGAGATGTTTCAGGATTACGAACATCGCCCATGTTCGTCATAATATTGTAGTTTTGTTACTTTTTTAATCGTTTATAACCACACCAAAGAGGCACTGTAATTTCGGATACAGATTGGTACGGAACATATAATGTAGCCTTAACGTATGTTGAATCAAACTCTCCTAGTTGATGTGTTCATGGTTCATTGCATAAATTAGGACGGCTAATTTGTGTTGGGTACATTCAGGTTACGTTTCACCAATCTGTACCTTAGTGAGATTCCTGCAAAGCTCTCAACAATACGCAAAAACGTATTGAGATACCTTTTTTATATTGTTAATAGGTAAAAAAGGGCTGGTGGCCGCAACTCCATGTCAATGCGCGTATTTTGCGTACTTTTATATTGTTGCGAACGATTAGTTCTACGACACAGTTTTTAAACGTATCCTCTGTAATGTCATACCTTAGTAATTGCGACAGTGAATTTATCTGTCGGTCTATTTGATAAGTTTTAAAAACTAAACTTCAGAACTTTAACCTAACTGTACAAAAGAAAGTAAAAAATATATTTCCTGAAAACTTTAAACTTTTCACACAGGTGAAGCCACGGGTAATGCTAGTAAAAAGATACATGTCTATGGAAATAGTTCACTAACCAAACTTATCTTAGAAAAAAACGTACTTAGGTAAGTTAAAGAAATAAGTTACACAGACTTTGACGCTCAGACCGAGTTGACGCTCTATTGCCGCCGTAAAAGGGCTTAATTAGTTAGGGACAGGTTAGACAACCATTTCCAACAATTATGGCCACCCAGTATGGTAAGTATTTAGACGCCCAGGGTCTCTCCCGAATCAGCATAGAATTGGATGACGGTGTTCCAGATGTAGCTCTAATGTTACACTTTATTTATCTGATTGCGTTGGTTGGATTTAGTCCAGAGTTCCACTGTCGTGTTTGATGTAGAGGCGTCGTTAAACTGTTACCTTATGTTCTGTGTTTATGGGTATTTTGGTATCATCATCTTCTTGATCTTCTTCTATGTAAGTGTGAACCACATAAAAACTTGGAAAACATTATCGTTTTACTTAGATAAGCATTAGATGTTCTTCTGTTTTTGCGTTAAAGGAAATTCCAGTAGATACTTCGAACTCAAACTCAAAGTCAAAGCATTTATTTTAAATAAATCAATTACAGGAACTTTTGAATTGTCAAGGGGTCCATCAGTCAGAAAGAAGAAGCTAGTTGCCCATTCCAAAGCGTACTGGGTATCTATGGCGAAGAACGGGCAAGAAACTCCACGGACACTTCAGAATTTTAATGAACAAAAGAGGTTTACGTTACATTATAGCTTCATGAGTCAAGGTTTAATAACTTCAGAACTAATATGGTCAGTAAGTTACAGGAATAGATTGAGGGATTCGAATGAACATACATTATGTATACCCTACATACTTGCTGTGCAATCACCGTCGACCAATTAATTAACAAATGGACAGACACTGTCCCACTAGTATATTTTCTGTTAATATGTGTAGGTACACATCTACTATGTATTTAGTGAAGCAATGGTAATTTGATATGGTGATTGGTAGTTAAATTCAATATACATAAATACAGCTTGGAACATTTTTTGACCTCGGGAACTCGCGGTGTCTCAACTTCTCTTTTGTTTTTTTTTAGTGCAATTAATGCTATAGTCCTTATTATGTATTTTTTTTTGTAATGTGCGTTTTGTTTGTGCAGAATAAACAGTTTTTTCTTCTTTCTTTTTTCTTTTATTCTTTGCTGCAGGCTTAGCATGACGTTTTCTATTTCTTGGAAGAATAGACATGGCTCTTTCTATACAAAGTGACATTTCGTTTCTTCATTTTTGACATCGCACCGTAGAAATCCTTCTGCAATCTGTCATTTTGTCTTTCGTTTCTAACGATCTCTGTCTATGTCCTTTTTTATGTTGACTATTTCAGAAGAAATTTTCTATACCAAACTGTCAAAATCACACTGACAACTGACAGTTGTCTAAGGTAGTGAAGACAATTTGCATTTTTCTATTCGACGCCACAAGGTACCTACCTATATACGGTTATCTACAAAATCATGAAGGCTCGTGCAGACTAGCGCAATATCTAAATAGCTTTGATTTTACAGGAGAGCGTTTTGAACGCAAAACCTTGGTAATTAATAGGAGAACACGGCTATCTTCTCCTATTTTACATAATTTTGTTAACAGGGCATTACCAAGGAAATGGTGAAGGACGTTATTACTATTATATTTTTTATTCCAAAACAAGGTACTTCATCACTTTGAGAAAAAAAATGTAGTTGTCTTTATATACGTGACTTATCCGTAAAAATTTAGAATCAAACAGAAAAAAAATCGTATAACAAAACAAAGAATTCTGAGTCGAATTACGTAAAAGAGTGAATTTCGTAGTGCAGTTGACTCTTTCGATTTTGCTGTCGTCGTACTTTCTACACGGAACGTCATTTTTGTCTATTCTTCCGTAGACAAAACAGTGCTCGTGCTAAGCCTGCTGATACTATGAGTGTAGGCAATGTGACTTGTCTGAATTTTATAAATTACAGAGCTAACTGCTAACCAATGCGTTTATTAATCGTGGATGGCTTTATTTTATGGAGACTTATAAGTAAGGGCCGATTCACACCGAAACGGCAGCGGCCGGCCGACGCGACGCGGGGAGCCGCGGGCACTACCGCTGACAAGAAGCGCGTGGCCGCGCTACCATTTCGAGCTTTTCAAGCGATACTCTTCTTTAATTATGTAGATAAAGCTTAAAATTATTTCACAATGAAAGTGCTCGCTGCCGGCCGCTGCTTTCCCGGTGTGAATCGGCCCTAACTGTGCACTTATACGGACTGACTGAATCACAAACACAAATTTATTAATTTTACCTCCTAAACCACAAAACTAAAATGAGCTTGTTTAAAAATGATTGCCCGATCAATTACAGATTATACATTAACATTTTAAACAGAAAAGCTTTCCTAATTGAGTGAAAGTGATCGAATCAGTTGCCAGCACAAGAGGGTAGGTAATACCCCGTGAACAATACCGAACGATGCGATCTAATCGAATTTTTCATGAACCATTTACAATTTCGATCCTAATTCGAACGGGGTTAGCCCCAAGAAAAAAAAATATATTCATGAATAACCGATATTTATTCCAGATCACGTTTATTTCTATTTGATTAGAAGTGATCAAATAAGGCCTATAAATATCCCCGTTTAGGAAGGGGTGTATCTATGAATAAAGCCCGTTTTATATTTATCTAAGATTTATCGGAATGAACGTGATCTGTCACGTCACTGTCTGTCACTTTTTCACAGCTCATATTTATTTAAATTTACATATTTTACGTGGCCCTAGATGTCCAAATTTGATCTTTTTCTTGTTAATCAAGGCTTAACTGCTGTGCCAAAGTGTAGGCAGCTCCCAATTTTGAACAAATAATAAAATATATTTTTGTTTCAGACGTTGCGGTCCTCCTTGGCAACGTTATGGCGTGTCGTCCTGACGTCCGACGTCAACGCTTCTGAAAGACTTTAAAATAGTTATATTTTAGTGATAATTTCTATTTTGTGTTTAGTTGAGTGTTTTTCTCTATTCAAGTGTTGTTTTCTGGTAAGTGGATGCATACCGCAACCCAATCCGGTGATGGCACGTTAAATCAAAATTACATTTGTTTACATTGCGATAGATCTTTTCAATCAAAAAGGGGTCTTAACATTCATATTTCAAAAAAACATCGTCTTTGTATTAGCCAGAACGGCCCTGCTCTAAATTTAGACCCAGTTTCTTTACCGGCACCTGTTTCCGACAGTCCAAATTCTACCCCATTCCATTTGTACCTTAGTTACCTAAAAAATAATGTGCCTGTTATCAAACGAGTCCCGCGCGGCGCCAGGATCTCCGTCGCAAACCACCTTTCAGGCTTGATTAAAAAATGTGTGGAGAGCAACCAAATTGTAGACTGGCATAATCTCTTCCTTTTTTCGTATACCACTTTGCATGTCAAAAAAGATGAGGCTACTATTTCTCTAACCCAAAAAATCAAAAATAACTGTTTAACAAAAACATCTTCACCTTTTGATTCTCCCAAGAGGGGAACATTATCTAGAATTAAATTAATTGAAGGCAAAATTGCCGACGGGGATCTCAAAGGCGCCGCACGTCTTCTTTTTACTAACGACGTGTTGTCGCCTGATACTCCTGATACCCTTTCGGCTTTGCATTCGAAACATCCCCCGGCTCCCGTGATCCCGTATTTTTTCGACTCTCCTACAGCAGACCAGGCCTGCCTCGAAATCGAAGGCAAAGACGTTATTGACGCAATAATTTCTTTTAAAACCGGTTCAGCGGCCGGCCTGGACGGAATCTCACCCCAACATTTAAAAGATTTAACTTCTTATTCTGTGGGTGATGCAGGTGTGCAGCTTATTTGCTCTATTACAAAATTAATAAATTTTATGTTTTCAGGCAAAATCAACGCTGATATTGCCTCACTTTTATTTGGTGCTAATTTGATCGCCCTAACTAAAAAGGACGGAGGGGTGAGACCCATTGCTGTGGGGTCAACTTTAAGACGTTTGGCATCCAAAATTGCGGTGAGACATATCAAATCTAAATTACAGTCTGTTTTCGAACCTATACAATTAGGATTTGGCACGAAAGGTGGGTGTGAGGCAGCCGTCCATGCCTTAAGAACCTACCTTTCGTATGATGATTGCGAAATTGTAGTCAAAATTGACGTCAAAAATGCTTTCAATTCAGTAAACAGGGATGCCATGCTGACAGAAGTTAAGAACAAAATTCCGGAACTCTATCAATACCTGCTTACCTGCTACGCAGAACCTTCAAAATTAATTTACCGTTCCCATGAACTTTCTTCGGAGGTCGGCTGTCAGCAGGGCGATCCCCTCGGGCCAGCAATTTTTAGCTTGGCTATAAATCCGATTATTCAAAATTTAAAATCAAAATTTAACGTTTGGTATTTGGATGACGGAACCCTGGGAGGCGATGTGGACACTGTGCTATCTGACTTATCAGATATTAAAACAAATTTCGAAAATATTGGTTTAGAATTAAATTTTAGCAAATGTGAACTCTTCATTCAAAAAACTTCTTACGGTTTGGATAATTTAAAATCCAAATTAAATTTTCTGGCACCGAATATCAAAATAGTAGACAGAAAGTCACTTTGCCTCCTGGGTTCTCCCATCTTTGAAGAATCTTTTCCTGATTACATTACTAACACTATTTCTAAATTCCAAAGTCACGCAAATTGTTTACTCGAAATCAGTCCTCATTATGCTCTTATAATTCTAAAGTTTTGCCTTTTTGTCCCTAAATTTACTTATGTGCTTCGCTGTAGCCCTTTTTGGAAACATCCAAATTTGCTTTCACCAATAGACGATTTAGTCAAAACTAGTTTAGAAACGATTTTAAATATTCAGCTCAATGAACCATCTTGGTTACAAGCATCCCTCCCTATTCGGTTTGGCGGTTTAGGAATCCGCAAAATTTCGAGTGTTGCTTCCCCAGCCTTTTTGTCGTCCACCCATAGCACGTCACGTCTCATAGGTAATGTCCTAAGGGCTTTGCCCACAAACTATGAGACTGCGGGCTTGGAGGATGCCAAGAATGCTTTTCAAATTGCTTGCCCGGGTAAAGAATTTCCAGACAACCTAAAATCTCAGAGGAGCTGGGACGATATTTATTGCGATTTAACATACAAATCGATTCTGAGCCGCAGTTCAGGTCCGGATCGCGCAAGACTTTTGGCGGTCGGAACCAGAGAGGCCGGTCATTGGCTACATGCCCATCCTTCTCCATATACCGGTACCTTCCTGGATCCGACCTCGCTTCGTCTGGCGACTGGTCTGCGGCTTGGGGTCACGGTATGCACTCCACACACATGCCCTTGTGGCACGGACGTGGACCGACTGGGTCACCACGGACTTTGTTGTCAAAAAAGTGCAGGCCGCTTTTCAAGACATGCAACACTTAATGACATAATCCGCCGGTCTCTTGCCAGCATCAATGTGCCTGCTCTTCTTGAGCCGACTGGCATTGTCAGAGATGATGGCAAAAGACCTGATGGTGTGTCTTTGGTCCCGTGGAGTTTGGGACGGATGCTTGTGTGGGACGCTACCTGTGTAGACACACTGGCACCGTCCCACCTCCAACGGACTACTTCTAAAGCGGGTGCAGCGGCAGAAAATGCCGAAAATCTGAAAGTTATTAAATATGGAGGCCTTGGCAGAGAGTACAACTTTGTGCCCTTTGGCGTCGAGACCCTCGGTCCGTGGGGTCCCAGTGCGCATAAGTTATTTGCGGAAATCGCGAAACGTCTAGTTGATGTAACTGGTGACCGAAAAGCTGGCGGCTTTCTCGCGCAACGCATCAGCATTGCAATTCAGCGAGGAAATGCCGCCAGCATCCTCGGTACAATGCCCCGAGGGCCTTTTTTAAGCCTAACTTAGTTTTAATTTAATTTAGTTAATGTTAATAATCATCTTGTAATTTGGTTATGTAAATAAATGATATTATAGATTTATCAAATGTTATAAATTAAAGGTAAATAAATTAAAAAAAGGCTTGTTGGTTGGCTTGGAACATTATATAAATATAACTGCTCGATCACTGCCCACATACCGGGTTCCAGGAAAATCTACAATAATAGATAAATTAAGAATAATGGGGAACATAATCTGTCTACTAATTATATCATATTCCGATCCCAGTTGCCACTCAAGTGTGGTAATTATGAGCAATGGTAATATCTAAGAGCGCTCCATCGATCCCACTTCACCCTACTCGTGCTGAATAGAAGGATTAAGAATATCGTTACATAGCAACAATGTGGTTTCACGATAACTTTCAATAACAAAATAATATGTAAGTAATCTTCCATATTTTCTTTCTTTCATCATTTCAAAATACGAGAGAGAAAATTAAAGACAAAGAAATAAAGCAAAAGGCATAATATATTATTTTAATCCAGAGCTTTGACAGAATTTGTGTTTACTCCTTGCCGTTGTAACTTTACCTAGGATTAAATAATCGTCAACACATTAGCCTGTAAAGGTCTACTGAATTAAACATGCTCTCAGACCTAACTAGCACTAACTACTACCAAGAAAGGTCAAAGAAGAAATTGCCATAATCGCACGCCGCAGATTGATCACCGCAGTTAGTTCACTTACTCATTTAACAATAACGACAAGTTCAACTAAATTGTTTATTTATACAACGATTGCTTTTCAATATTTGTATTAGTCATTGGAGTGTCATAATCTATAGTTTATTATCAATCGTACAGCCTAAGAAAGCCAAAGCCATTAATAAAACCGTATGTTATGGTCTTTATCCCCCGTATCAAAGGAGTTTCCGTAAATGCGAATAAACAAATAAATAGATACTTAATGCTTATATAACTAAGACCTTATTTAGTGATTAAGATCTAGGTGACGAGAATCTAGATCCTTTTCAATATGTTATTGAATCAGATTCTAATATAACAACCCTAGGTAGGGTCAAGCAAAGCATAATGGATTTTGCTCGCAATAATATGGACATTGTGATTGAGTTGTGTGGAAACCCTGCAAGTAACAATACTAGAAATTTCCATTGTAGAGGAAGCGGAATAATTGTATCCCTTCCTCTACAATGGACATTATCTGAGGGAAAGCAAAACAAAGAGAGAAAGAAGACTCGCACTGAACAAGGATAAAGTAAATATTATGCAACATGAACTGAACGATACACCTGTGGATGTTGATAGTGATTAACCAAATGTGATGGATGAATTTGATAATAACGCTCTGAAAACAAAGGAATCAAAAACAAATCATAGTAAAAACATTAACTTTACGTTTAATGTCTAGTGCTTGTGTCGACCAATGTGTTGATAATATACATTTTCCAAGTAATAGAGCTATAATCTTCCTGCCAGACTGTACAATAAAGACGATCATTAATGTTGGCGTAAGCGGATGGCGTAGCAAGATTAATATTTATTGAATCACTGTATGTTAACAAGGTTGGTATTGTCCTTCACTAGCTATTTCCTTCATCCACAGTTGAATATGCTAAGGTTTTCTTAATAGAATAGACCTAGTAAAATTTTATGCATGTAGGCCTAAGATTTTGCAAGCAATATGGTAATAAATATCGAGTTGAGGGAAAGTACGGAAAAGTGAACGGAAGTTTTTGTTTTCTCCGAAAAAATATTCATATAGAAATAATGTTTTTCTATGTGCCAGAATACTTAAGTACCAGAGCCATTGTTCCACTGCATACAATTGCAGTTAGCTCGCTCGAAAATATGTTAATTTGTGATCCGAATCGTGGTTCGCCTTATGCAACGCTAAATGATGTAACCACCATGTACCATGTAATAAAATTTGTAGTTCCACGAACACTTCACTAATGTTTTTTATAAGGATGCTAGTCGTGTTGAAAGTGCTTTTTTATATTCTACACCATTATCGTACCTACTTACTCACAATTTATTACAATCGGGTCACACATCGTTTTCATTGTTATTTTACTTTCGTTCCGCAATTAACGGTTGGAGGTCAATCAACATATTGATATTCCGAGGATTATGGTTTATGTTCTGGATAACAACCGAAACAAATAATTATGATGTGCTTTTATTATTGTTATCGGATTTGAGTTTTAGTATAAATATAATGGGCTTGCGGACGGTGAGCAATGGGTAGCTCACCGTCCGGTAAGGACCCGGTCGTCGGCGCGTTGTATTCCACGCGCGCCTCAAAGAGATGTCGTCAGCAAAATGTAGGGGTCCACTAGGGCCGATGCCTGCCGGGGTCGCGGGAAGGTACTAATGGGTCACCGAGGCCCCTGGCAACACAGGCAACAGGAAGGAATACGGGTGGGTTTTAGTCAGTAAGAGTCTTTGACACACCCTCCCGCAGAGCGGGAGAATTTATTTGATGATTTCCCATACAAAAAATATGTATATATATAAATATAATTCACAGGGCACTAGGCACTATTATGTTTTGTGCGTATAAATGTAAATTATGTAACCTGCAAAAAAGTTATGGTTTATTTGACTGCACTAGTTTATCTTAACTATTGAAGTAGCCACTTATTTTCATATGTTTTTAAAAGTTTTTAAATTCAACTTCCTTTTTCAGTAGTAACTTTTCCGTCGTAAAATTGTTTTTAAGTTTAATAGAGCTTTAAAGTGGAGCCGCAGTGGTAACCCGTAAAATTCAAATTTTCTTACGTTTTCTGCAATTATGAGATTTGTCCCATTTTTCATAAGAGATTTGTTCTTTTTTTTTTGGATGGTAAATCATCAAATAACTTCTCCCGCTCTGGGCGAGGCGGGAGGGTGTGTCAGACTCTTACTGACTAAAACCCACCCGTATTCCTTCCTGTTGCCTGTGTTTCCAGGGGCCTCGGTGACCCTTTAGTACCTTCCCGCGACATGAGATTAGTTCTTGTTGAACAAATCTAACTAAGAGAGATGTTTAATGATTCTTATGATTATAATTCTGTAAATACATATGTGTTATGGTCAAGTATCATATTTTGATCAAGATACAACCTGACACTGACCTGCAAATTGCAAAAAATATAAGAAAATTTTAATTTCGCGGCTTACCTATGCGGATCCACCTTAATTGAATATTTGGAACTAAAATATTAGGTATGGGATATCAAATTGACATAAAACCATTTTATAATGACTTTTAAGCTTTGATTTTATCTTAAGATTGTTTGTTGTCATTTTTTAATTCCGATCACTTCAAAATTCGTAAACATACGATAAGTACGGAAAAGTAAATGCATAAATATCAAACTACTTAAATAAAGTTTTTGAAACACCGCCAGCTTAGAGAACGTCTGTTTGTTGCACAGATAGCGGATGATCGTCCTACACACAGTTAACTTAACCAATGTGTACGTTAAACCCTGAGTTAGGCAGGTGTATACACGTGTGCTAGGAGTATTGCCACTGAGTAATTATCAAATGGAGTGATTGTCGGGAAAAGTCCTCTCCTTTTTACCGCAAGTTTAGTTAACTAAACTTGCGGTAAAAAGGAGAGGTCCGAGTGAGAGTGACTATTAAATATTCTTAAGCTTCATCAAAGTGAAACCAAAATTTGATGGATTAACTAGAAATGGATTAATTGCTCCTCGAATGATGAAACGTTCATCAGAAACATTCCATAATGCGATGACTTGCAATTTAAATTATAGACGTTTCTCCCCCTTGCGCCACATTTGCTATCTTTCGGCGCCACAAAGGAGACCTGGCGGATAAATGTTAGATTGAGTACTTCATTTACTTACTACTCTTGTTGTATGCGTACTGCAACCTACACAAACGCTCGTTCATGCATATTACATTCAGTCACTCTATCCCGGATCAATAGTTTACTATGAAAACGATTTTGGCTCGAGTTCCGTACTCTGTACAAGCAAGACTGTTGTTCTTGGAGTAGGTACCCAATAATAAATGGGTTAATTTATCCCAAAGGAATTGTACGGAAATTGACTTTACAGAATGAATGGCTACGTGCGAATTTTCATCGAAACTCAAGTGCATTGTATTGCCCGGGCAATCTGTGTTGTGGGTAAAGTTGGATTGATTTATTACAGCAGAGTTGACAACGCCTGCACAATGCGAAACTTTACACTGCAAGGTAGAAACGCATTACCTAATGGCAGCGATTTATTACTTCATGTTATGAATGAGACCGATGTGCATCAATTTTGGCTTTTAATAAGCTTTTGTTTGGCAGGTACGAAGCATATTGAAAGTGATGTATACTTATCCACAGTGAACTGTGTACAAAGGGGCGTGGTTTGCGTACAACCTTTGACGAACAAAAATTACAAAAACATATTTATCAAAAACGAAAACTTCATTAACAAGTTTGGTGCGGCACCAGTCGGGGTGCCTGAAATAAAATAGTGTGTTTTGTTTCCAAGCAGTGAGTTTGCTCTTGTTCTTTTTGGCGCGTAGAAAACGTGAGAACATTTGATGTCAAAGGGTCAAGCACCGTCATGCTTTTTATTTGAAATTAAATTTATTATTATATGTTACTAGATGGAAATTTCTTCTATACAAAGTTTTGTAATGTTTCGTCATACATAGATATGCTTGCACAAAAGGATTTTCTTTTGAGGGAAACTTCAAAAGGTTCTTAGTGCCCGCCACCTACGCAGCAAGCGTAACCGACAGCCATTGGAGATCGAAAGAGTTTTAAGGTGCGACCGAATAAAGAACGACTAGACGGAATTCGCCCACTTGATTCATAACATTATTTTCCTTTACATAGATACAATAAGGACAAATTGTGATATACAGCGTTTTGAGGCACACATACACATAATCAGCCTATAATTTTCGCACTGCTGGGACATAGGCCTCCTCTCTGTGAGAGGGAGTGGACCGTAATCCACCACGCGGGCCCAGTGCGAGTTGGTATATGTCACATGTCTTCGAATTCTTGATTCTAGGATATGGCGGTTTCCTCTCGATGTTTTCTTTCACCGTTTTGAAAACAGTGGTGATGAAATAATTTACACAAAATAAAGCGCCTGACAGGGTTTGAACCCACAACTCGTAATAAGTCGCGGCCGTTACCACTGGGCCACCACTGTACTAGAATTTTCCGCGAAGTGGGCTCCTTTTTTTTTCTTTTTGGGTCTGAAATCATCAAATAACTTCTCCCGTTCTGGGCCGGAGCGGGAGTGTGTGTCAGACTCTTACTGACTAAAACCCACCCGTATTCCTTCAGTTGCCTGTGTTGCCAGGGGCCTCGGTAACCCTTTAGTACCTTCCCGCGACCCCAACAGGCATCGGCCCTAGTGGACCCCTACACTTGTGCTGACGACATCTCTTTGAGGCGCGCGTGGAATACAACGCGCCGTCGATCCGGGCCTGGTCCTTACCGGACGGTAGGGGGAAGTCTCCTAGTGGCGGACACTTAAGGTTTTTTAGAAATAAAATAAAAAATATTTTAAGGAATGTTTATTTATTTATGACTTACAATAGATAACTAAGTTAGAAATCAAATTAAACTAAAAAAAAAACACAACCTCTGCTTAAAAATAATTAACACCATTAATCAGACTTTGGTAACAAAAAATGTAATTTATAAAAGTGGCACCTAGTACCGGACGGATATTTGTGCCATACCAAAAGCACTGGACATCTCAGAATAGCTTGCATCGATCACATATGTAGCCATCTCCAGCCTCTGGGACGTCTGCACATGCTTCATGTGCCCACCCAAGACAGGATGAGCTCTGGATCCAGTCTTCCTCAGTGTCTTCTAAGCAAACCACGCAAATTGTTGTGTTTGTGTTAGATGTTTCAGTTAATGGTTCCACTTTATTTCCATATTTTTCTTTGGGCTCCACGTCTTTCGCTTCTTTTCCTTTGGGTTTAATTCCTTTGGTTTGCTTTCCTTTGCCTACAATTGCTGCTTTAAACTTAGATCCTAAATCCTTCTTTTTGTCTCTCATGTTCTTTTCATTTTCTTTTTCTTCTGCCACTTTTTTGTACGGCGTTTCTTCTTCTCCTCGATTTAGCGCCTTTATTTTGTCATATACAGTGCTTTTAGGAATATTGTATCGCATTGCAGCTTGTCTTACACTCAGTTCTTTGGAAAAAAAATATCGATAGCAGTTTGTAAGCTTTCCACCGTTTGTAAGCCCACCATCCTTTCTTTTTCTTCTCTTCCATTTCAATGCTATTCATTCTTCTATGTTCTAAAACAAAATTTAACAATTAGAATAAATTACGTTAATTCTCACGAGAAATATCAATATGTTTACTGTCCGGTGCTAAGGGATGACTTAGTGTCCGGTACTAAGGGACAGATGATTTCGTACATTAGGTGGTACCTACTATAATTAGTTAAAAAATCTAATAATATTCTATCAGTTTACGGGTAACAATTAAGTACTACTTTTATTTTTGAATACCATTAAAATGTAAATGCAGAAATGTGCCAGAATTACTTACATCGATTTTTACGTGACGCCGTGATTTCCCGCCAAAAGCAGCAAACGCCCGCTCCCGCCGTGGCCTTGCGCGTCACTCGCGAGCCACGGCGCGTGATCCTGTTGCTGTGTGCCCCCCGCGCCCCTTTCACTTGTACTTTGAATCGAATCGGCTTATACTTGCTTGAATAGTACGAGTGTCCGGCGGTAGGTGCCGTCCGGCGCTACGGGACTTCCCCCTAAGCTACCCATTACTCACCGTCCGCAAGCCCACGCCTACGGTGGCCGGAAATCCGCCCGGGATTCCCGGCGCCCAGGGCGTCTCCTGCGGCGGCTAGGGGCGAGAGGGCGCGAAATTTGCCTTTCCCTCAACCGTCCCGCCTCCTCCTTCGCGAGCATTACTACTTCGCAGAAGGAGGTGACGGTTGCCCATGCCCTCTCGCTCCGTACCATGGCCTGAACCAGGCCGGACGCGAGAGGTCTCTGCCACCGATCGCCTCCACGAGGACACGGCGGTGCTCTGCCCAAGCCGGGCAGAACTCCACCGTATCCTCCGGGCGATCCACACAGTGGTGACACCCGGGCGTTTCCTCCCGCCTTATCCGACACAGAAACCTCCCGAAGCTGCCGTGTCCGGTGAGGACCTGCGTCAGGCGGAAGGTGAGGATGCCGTGGCGCCTCTCTAGCCATTCTTCAAAGAGGGGACTTATCGCCGCAATTGTGGCGAGCCCAGAAGTGGGCTCCTAGTCTAAGAACTTAGATGAATAACAATATTTCACACTGCCGCTGCTATTTAATACGCCAACTTATTTACTGGGCTATACCAATATATATACAAAGGTCGTCCACCGCCGAAATATCGGTTTATTTTTATGATTCGGTTAGGATAGGTTAGCTCCCACGCGAAATCGCGGGTGAGAGTCCTGGCGGAGAAAGCGGTGTCCCGGGCCGAGATGATGTTGGCGGTGTCCTTGGACATCTCCAACGCCTTCAACACCCTGCCCCGGAGTTGTATTAGTAAGAGTAAGAGAAGTAAATAAGAGTGTGACAGACCCATCCGCCCACCCTAGGGCGGAAGACATTCATGAAGATTTTCCACCCAGGAACAAAAGAAAAGGATAGGTTAGCTCACCTCATCTTCGCGGCGCCTTCGCGGGCGTCGCAGCCGGGGATCGCGGAAATCGCACAAGATCCCATTATCCCCGGAGCAAGTGTGGGAAGGGAACACCGGAGTGGTTTTTAGTCAGTAAGTGTCTGGCAGACCCCTCCGCCCGCCCCAAGGCGGAGAGCATCCATCAGGATTTTTCACCCAGAACAAAAAAAAGGATGAGTTAGCTCTCTAAGGTATATAAGCGTGGTCCTCATATTAAGCACGGTCATTCATCAAACTGCCATATTTGGTATCCATTTAGCAACGGTTCGCTCGATTCATTCCTGCTAATCCCCACATGTGTGCATGCATTGAGTAGATTACCTACAATCGGGGCACAGAGTTGTATTTGAGCCAACTACTAATAGCCAATCAACGGCTTAAATTTTGTACTACCTACCTACAGCAGCCGAATATAAAATGTTAACACTGCTCTGATTCCTATTATTTTGTGTTACATTTTAGAGTAGCTACAGCCACGTTTTGCAAACGAGAAAACAATCCAATTTTCCGGGATAAAAATCATGAGTATGGTCTTTTTCCTACAAAACTATGTCTTTACGTAGAATTTCATCAAAATGAAGTCTGTGGTTTAGCCTTGTAAGCATGCCAAATCGGCATACATTTTCATATTTGCATTTGTATTGATAAGAATTTAACATCGATACTTTATTCTTCTTCATTGATGAATTACTTTTTAACTAGGCTCGTGGCCAAAATCGTAACTAAAGCCGCCATCATTTTTTCAATACATTTCACACAAAAATTGCACTAAATGACTACTAACAGCGCCACCCTGTCAACGTCATTCGAACGCCAAAAATTCTTGTAGCAGTATACACGAATGCTTATTAACAAATCGAGCGATGGACATTGTATAGTGACGTCATCCTTCATGTAATGACGTCACGAACATCGATAACTGGAAGTAACGTTTACTATCATGCCTACTCATATGAGAAAATGGATTTTATAGAGAATGGCGCCGATTCCCTTGTTCACAAACTAAATTAAATTTAAGTTCAGTGCATCTTTTTCTTTCTATTTCATTAAGAAAAGGACAGAAGATAAATTTTAGTTTAGTCCTGTCAAATTAATCAGCGCCTGTCATTACTCCATACAAGTTTAGACGTGACTAAAATCTTGTCTACTAAAATTACGTCAATTTACGTCTAGCGCTGATTAATTTGACAGGACTAAACTAAAATTTGTCTTCTGTCCTTTTCTTAATGAAATAGAAAGAAAAAGATGCACTGAACTTAAATTTAGTTTAGTTTGTGAACAAGGGAATCGGCACCAATGCCTTTACTAACTGCTTTCCCGATGCTACATGAGTACTTATAGCTTGAACTTGATCGCATTTAGCGATAAGACCGCCCATTGTGTCACCCCTTGTAAAATTTCAACATTTGTATCTGTAATTTTTATGGTGTACATAATAAAGAGTATTCTATTCTATTCTATAGTTATCGTAAGAGTCGATATTCAGGCTATTTTTTTAGTCGTGTCGAGGGGGTTGGGAATTAGATTAGTAGTTAGATATCATAAGAAATTAATTTATGGCGATGAAAATAATCTTAAATATTTCATGATCTATTGCAAAATTAAATAAATGTGCGTACTTTAAAATACAGAGGCAAGTACGGAACAAAAACATCAAATGGCTAAAAATATTTATAGTCTTGAATCGGGACTGAATTTGAATTTAGACCCTTCAAAATATGACTATTAAAATTTAATTAAAATATTTAAATCAGTTCACACTTTCAATGGTTTTGTAGATATTAAAAGAATCAATCGAAATACTTACGTTATTGGAAGGGTCAGACTTAAAAAGGATTTTAATTCTCCCCTTTGTCTAGATCGACGACAGATTCGTTCTCATGCAAACAATTCAATATTTTATTATAATTCGTTCAATGTCCCGACACATTGTGACTTGTTTCAATGTCTTCTCATTGGATTTTTATTGAATAATTCAAAAATAGTGAGACATTTCTTTTTATTGTGGAAGTCACGTCTCGTTAGTGTAGTGTATATTATACACTCATGACACATGTCACCAGACAGACAGCTGAACTTCAGACAACGAAAATTAGGAATTGTTTTTCAGTGCTATCTTTATTTGTTTTAAAGCAAAATCATGCATGTGTACAAGTAATTATCGTTAGTGCAAAATCTTCTATTTTGGACATCGAGGGGCGAGGGCAGTTGCAGTGAGCCGGTCTAAAATAGGTTTGTTACTCGATAGAGTAGGAAAAGACATCTGCCTTGCATTGGTAAAAAATTGGGAGGAAAATATAAATTCAAAATAATGTAAACTTATTAGGTAGGTTAGCCAAGACGAAATAATATTGAAATGTGACAAAAAATCCTCACCAAACCTGCACTGAATCGGGTCATCAAAAATCAAAAAACCAAATCAAAAGTAATTTATTCAAACAAGAATCTAGAAACACTTCGAACGTCAAAATCATCCTGTGGGAATATGTTCGGATTGCAGAGACCAATATGTAGGCTGTAGGAATTCAGAGCGAGAGGCTGCATACAGACGTTACCTAACCCCGTACTGAGAATTTTAATAATGGCTCCAATATGCACATCATAACACCGAGTAAGAATATCTATATAAAACGACAGAGTTAAATATTTTAATTTTTTTAAGTCACTTTTAATTAGCGGTTAGCTATTCTCGACTCGTACCTACTAAAAAGTTTCGCTATACACGAAATCACATTCGCGGGCAGTGATGAAGAAAACTGTTACTGTGTGTGTTAACCATTTAAAAAGTAAATTAAGAAAACCTAGTATGTAAATATTTTATTCTATTCTTGATCATCACATGTTGTCAAGACGACACCACATGGCTCGCACAGCCAAAAGTTATCAAAGCTCATGTAGAGCCAAGCTTCTAACTCTACACGCCCTAACTCTAAAAGCCGTTAGAGCTTGACTCTACATGAGCTTTGATAACTTTTTGGCTGTGCGAGTCATGTGGTGTCATCTTGGCAAGCTTCTAACTCTACACGCCCTAACTCTAAAAGCCGTTAGAGCTTGACTCTACATGAGCTTTGATAACTTTTTGGCTGTGCGAGTCATGTGGTGTCATCTTGGCAAGCTTCTAACTCTACACGCCCTAACTCTAAAAGCCCTAACGGCTTTTAGAGTTAGGGCGTGTAGAGTTAGAAGCTTGGCTCTACATGAGCTTTGATAACTTTTCGGCTGTGCGAACTTCACAAACTATACACCTTAGTCAAAATATGTGAAACTACTACTGACGTCCTATCCCGAGAATTTTGTTTATCTGGTATAATCCTAACCCAGGTTATGAGGGTTCAAAAAACGAGGAACCTCTTCGAGAAAAGGTAGGTAGTGCCCTTGTGCTTCGCTTGGCTCGTCTTGGCGGTGGGGGCACTACCGTGCCCCCAGATTTTCACTTACAGACGACGCTTACGCGTATACGAATAGCGCTATAAAAATTTTAACTTGATTTCAATCACTTCTCTTTCCAACTGTACCTTCCATTGTTTACGTAGAATCGAAGAATTTCGGGCATAGCGATACTTTTTAGTAAGCTTTTTCGAGTCGAGCATAGAGGGACTAGAGCATATGGGGACTAATCGTTAATTACAATTTCAAAACATGTTTAAGAGTCTTCAAGTTCAAATTTGGAGCTCGACTGATTTGACCAGATCAAATAATATACTGCAGAATAAGGGACTTGCTTTGTTTTCACGATGCTCGTAAATTTAATAGCGTTCGAAGAGGACTGACGTCTCACAAACTGAAATCATAAACTAAGCTATAGATTTTAAGGGGTCTTGCATGAGAAAGATAAGAATGGAAAGGTGAACCGTTCCATCAAAACCTTAAAGCATGCATTACTACTGTCTTCGAAGTTTGAAAACAAAATCGAACGAGTGCACGACCTGTGTCCTTAGGTACGCATTGTGCGTTTTTATAATTTCTAAAAGTACGATATTATCGTGAACGTCCACGTCCACGGCAGAGCACGATAACACAGAGAAGTAAAATGTATTGAAATATATGAAGACTCTTTTACATTTTCGTCCACGATAACGTTTTAACGTGCACGTATTTCCAAACATTTTATGGACATGGACATGGACATCACGATAATATCGTCATGTTAGAAATGACAAAAGCGCACATTCTCTCTTCTAAAAGTGTTTACTCAGAAAAAGTAATTCAAACAAACTAAAGTTCGCTTGGGTCGAGTATTAGACAATATTTGTTCTAGATCGATAGCGACGCTTCAACTTGTCTAAAGTTTGGCGAACTACAACGCGAAAGGATCAAACCTTGCAATTACGACGCTGAACGAATTTTGTTTTACAGCTGTAGAATTAAGCGTATGTCTGTGATAGCAAGACAAAAGTCTGTTTTGAAGATTCACAGCTTTGTCTAAACGAAAACATCAAGAGCATCCAGATGAACATATCGCTTTTATTACGACATACGCGTGTATCAGAACGGTGTATATCTAAAGGTCGAGTACGAATGGGTATTGAAGTTTAGTATGGGACAGTATTGTAACCTATTTTATATATCTTAAAAAAATACCTATAAAATGTACAAGTATAAAATAAAAATAACAAAAAGCGGAAGAGCTAATTGGGCATCAAACAATTCGTCCGCATCGCTGTCAATGGGAAAAGTGCCCAAAAGGCTGGCCTTTTTTTAGCCCAAAGAATCAGCATTGCCATCCAACGTGGCAATGCTGCTAGCCTTTTGGGCACTTTTCCCATTGACATCGATGGGACAGTTGATTTTTTTTCGCGATCACGATATTGGTCCTATGTTGAAAGTTGTTCAGTTTGATGGTTTGTACCACACGCTTAACACATTCGATACAGCAGCGCTCCAAGCCAACTGGCCTTCTCTGGGTTATGAGTCAAATACATCAATTACAATGTTAAAATCCCGTATCAAAATTTCCAGCTATGCGACACGAAATCTATTTTCCCGTTCCTGGTCCTGACTTCAAAGCTTCTTAGGGACATGGAAACTTATCGGATTCAGATTTTTTTTACTAACTGATAGGGGGGGACATTGTTGAGTGTACGTTGCTGCGGTAGCTCGGGATTCTGTTCGATATTTCAAGAGTTATAGGCATTTTTCAAAAACGGTAATTTTACGAGAAATAACTTTCCATGCCATATGGAACAAATATGGGAACAATTATGCTCGTGAAATAGATAATTTATTAGAAACGTACATAATCAACAAAAACAGTAGTATAAAAAGTTTAAAGTACACAATTATCTACTTCTATAAATACTTAATTTAGGTAATAAAAAAAATCCGTCATCCTTCCTTAATTATTATCTTATTATTGTTATTAGGAAACTGTAATAATAAGATAAGAATTTAAAAAAAAAATGACTTATCTTATATATAAAATTCTCGTGTCACAATGTTCGTTCCCGTACTCCTCCGAAACGGCTTGACCGATTCTCATGAAATTTTGTGAGCATATTGAGTAGGTCTGAGAATCGGCTAACATCTATTTTTCATACCCCTTTTTTATACCCATAAGGGTTGTCCACCCTTAACATTTATATTGAAAAACAACGTTTGCCGGGTCAGCTAGTTTATTATAAATAAATGTACAATAAAAAAAATGTAATATTATGAAATAAAAATAATCATTAAATAAAAATAGCCATCTTATAATAATCATTTGATGGCGAAAAGTAGCGCGACGCGACGTAGAAACGTGTGCACTTAGTAAGTTGGTACAGCCAAAGGCTAACTAAATCCCCGCGCGCGCGCATGTCCGTGTGGTTGTGATTACGACCAAATAGAGACAAAAAATATTGTTTTTTGTGCGTTACACAAAATCATTTCCCGTAATTTTTTTCTTCTAAATTTGAATACACTTGAAGCAAGAATGTCAGCAGTATATTTTTGTTATTTTTGTTAACGGAAACTTGGTTTATCGCCGCAACACCGGGTGCAAGACAAAGAAAACTAGCTGCCGCACACGGCGTAACTTAATTACGGCCTAATACTTCCCGTAACGCAGCGTATGTGTTAAATATGCCCAGACCTTCTGATACATTATGGAGATAACCGATTTTAGAACAACTTTTTCTCCACCTCCTATGTAAAAATTGCAATGAAACTAGTAAGTAAAATCAGAAGGCTTGCAACAAAACTTTAGAACTACATTAATACTGTCTTCAAACTATGACAGTTACAGTCCACGGTCGAATTGTGGACCTTTCTTGGCACTATCAAGCTAAACGATAAAATACAGAAAGATATGCTCTTCGAGTTTGCAACAAATTAATTAACAATTCTATGTATGGAAGAAGTGAGGACTTAATTCCAAGGTGAGACCGCAAAACCTTAATTACTTTGAGTACAACCTCGTTTTCTAAAGAAAGCTCGAGATTTCTAGGCAGTAAATTAATGGTAATTTACTAATCACAGATGCACCGTCCTCATTCCCCTAAGCATTGTGTTTCTATGCAATGGTCAATGTACTTTCAGGGCCGTCCATTCCCTAATTCATTCTTATGAACAAATGCATTTAATTAGTTTTGCTCTTGCATTTCATACCTCTCACTTTTAATGATACGTTGCAACAAGTATTTGCATCTTTTCTACATAACATCACGCTTTGTTTCGCCGAAGGGTTAGGCAGAGATGTACCCAAAAATAGTAGGAACATCCGCATTTCGCTAGTTATGTTTAAGTCCCACGTAATGGGGGCAAGCCTATTGCAATCAATCGGGCACAGATCCAGTCTCCGGGCTACTGAGAAATTCCTAATGGAAAAACCCAATAACACTTTGCCCGACGTGGGAATCAAACCCAGGACCTCATGCTCAGCAGTAGCGCTTGCGACCACTAGACTAACGAAGCAGTTGCAACTTTTCTATTCACAGAATTACGAAAATTCTTGATTCCTCTTTAATCAGTTACACAAAAACCTTATGAATCACATTTTAAGAACCAGCCACATCAAATGCCATAATTCCCGCCTGACGCAGGCTCTCACCGGACACGGCAGCTTCGGGAGGTTCCTGTGTTGGATAAGGCGTGAGGAAACGCCCGGGTGTCACCAGTGTGTGGATCGCCCGGAGGACACGATGGACCATACGGTGGAGGTCTGTCCGGCTTGGGCAGAGCACCGCCGTGTCCTCGTGGAGGCGATCGGCGGCAGAGATCTCTCGCGTCCGGCCCTGGTTCAGGCCATGGTACGGAGCGAGAGGGCATGGGCAGCCGTCACCTCCTTCTGCGAAGCAGTAATGCTCGCGAAGGAGGAGGCGGAACGGTTGAGGGAAAGTCAAATTTCGCACCCTCTCGCCCCTAGCCGCCGCAGAGGACGCACTGGGCGTCGGGAAACCGGGCGGATTTCCGGCCAGGGTAGGCGCGGGCTTGCGGACGGTGAGCAATGGGCAGCTCACCATCCGGTAAGGATCAGGCCCGGGTCGACGGCGCGTTGTATTCCACGCGTGCCTCAAAGAAATGTCGTCAGCACAAGTGTAGGGGTCCACTAGGGCCGATGCCTGCAGGGGTCGCGTGGCAGTCCAAAAGTGTTACCAAGACCCCTGGCAACATAGGCAACAGGAAGGAATACGGGTGGTTTTAGTCAGTAAGAGTCTGACACACCCTCCCGCTCTGCCCAGAGTGGGAGAAGTTATTTGATGATTTCCCACCCAAAAAAAAAAGCCATAATTCACTGAAACATACCCTTCATCATCGCTTAAACATAACTGGTGAAATGTGGGTGTACTATAGGTACACCTCTGCCTAACCTTTCGGGCAATATAGGCGACATGTTATGTATTATATCCAGAAATAAATTTATATAAACAGCTTAGGTGATTTATTTGTTGATCGGTGGGACCTCAGTGGAAGGTCAAAGACTTTATTTATGACCAAATTATTTCTATCTATCGTAGACAAGGATTTGCATGATCGTATAGTAAAGTGGATTATCCCTCATGATGCACTATTGATATTTGCAAGCTCCTCGTAAAGTTTATGCCTTCATCGAAAATCACGTCTCGGAACGTATCTTCGTATTCATGGCATGTATATCCAACTGCAGGAGAACAAGCCAATAGAAATAAAAACAACAGCTGCGATATTAAAAATGATTTTATTTTTATACACTCTGGCTGAAGAGGCTGCTAAAGTCTGGTGTGTAATAAAATTTAACTGAGAGTGATAAACTACTTTGCCTGAAGGTTACGACTTTGATAGTTTATGTATTTAGTGTTTGGCCCAAAGCGGTCATCTTTTGGCCACGTATTGTCATGCCACTTTACATGTGCTATGGGAATCCTGAAGTTATTTTAAAGTATTACTTTATTCGCATGATAGTAGGCATTCGTTCCTATTTCATAAAATTTTTCTCAAACATATTATTTAAATGGTTGTCATATACACTGAACGGTAGAATTATTACGAAAACTTTAATTAATACTACCGCAGTTTGAAATAAAGTGTTGTAGAGTGGTCCGCAGTGGATTGTGAGCGACTCGAGCACGCGAGCCCTGTTCGCTATATGAAATCCACTTACTGTCAGGATTGCAAGCGTCACACTGTCCACAGGAATGGAGAATATGGGTAATGTCTCTTAACGTCTACATCTTATCTATTTTTGGATGGTGTTGGCGGTGCTACTCACATGTTCCGGCCGGCTTTCGATTCGTCAGTATTTGCAAAACAACAAAGCCGACTCGAAGCCTTACTACGAACTTAACGAAAGAAGAATTACTACCACTCATTCGGCTTTCATTCGGCTCGTGCCGACCGGTAATCCTCATTTATGCATCTACCCTCGCTGAATCATGTTCGTGTCGGCTCTGCAAAATTTGAGCAAAGTCAAGCTACATATATTCGATTTTTCCGCCCGGCTGTGACGAACCATGACGAGCCGAACAAGTGTGTGTAGCACCTCTTATACAATGCCTCTCATAAGGGTTGCATATTAGAAAATCAAAACTTTCTCGAGCAAATTTCAAAAGAACAATAAACGAAATAACAAAATTTTAATGACCAAATGTTTTATTTAGAAAAAAATTAGAATCCCAATGTTTGTGACATCAAATGAACGACTGATCAAAAGTTGCTAGATGTAATTTTAAAATATCAATAATCTCTTTTTTCCATATTTTTTTCTATATAATCTATTCGTTTCGTAGGAGGTCACAGTTTTAACCTAACCTAACCAAACCATTATTTAAAATAATTAACCTACTCTAACTAGTTCCATATGTAACCATAAATTTGATTTGTTTCAGACAAATTCAAGCACATCTCATTCACACAACACATTCTCTAATGTTTATTGTCTGTAATCCATTTTGACCTTTAAACGATTTGGTCAATAATGTAATAAATAATTTAAACATTGATATTCCAGACTTTGGTCAGCTGAACTTTTGATCAAATGACCATCGTTATTTTAAACTTTGTTGATTTGTACGTTGTTCTTTTGAAATTTGCTCAGGAAAGTTTTGATTTTCTAATATGCAACCGTCATAAGTGTTGTAAGTATACAACTTGGTTGTCGTTGGCCCCGGCTGTCATTCGTGGATCTTTGACAGTCGTGACGGGTCGTCAGAAGCACGGTCTGACAACCAGTCTTACCAAGGGGTATCGTATTACCCAATAACTGGGTTGTGCAGGTCAGATAGGCAGTCGCTCCATATAAAATACTAGTATTCAGCTGCTTCCGGTTAGACTGGAAGCCGACCCCATCGTAGTTGGGAAAAGGCTAGGCAGATGGTGATAATGCTGAGCAGAATCCTGTGTGTTAACGAAAATTAACTCCAATTTATGTCTACAACATTTATAATTTTGACTGATCGTATCAACAAGTATCAATTCAGTGTTAATTTGAATTTGATGATTCACGTTTCACAAGTTTTTGTGCACATGTTTCAGTAGCTGTTTCTGATTAATTAAATTTTATACATTCTACCAATCACAATTTCAATGATTTTGAAGTTTAACGCTAATCCACCGCTTCATATGTTCGAAAAATTTGTCTGCTCAACTTGATGGCGTGTTACGTAATTACTCTGCTGTTTGAGGTGATAGTGTTATTTACGTATAGTATAAGTACTCGTATCTATCTGAGTAACTATTTAGGCAAACAATTCAGAATAACGTAAAAACGAGGCTAAGCTTCACTTAATCATCATCATTTCAGCCGAAAAACGACCACTGCTGGACTAAGTCCTCCCCCGCAAGCACCGCCACTTTGACCGGTTCTATGCTACCCACATTCAGCGGATTCCTGCAGCCTTCAGAAGGTCATCGGTCCACCTTGTAGGAGGCCTTCCAACGCTACATCTTCACTCCAGAACCCGTCGGCTCCATCGGCCATCTGTTCTGCGAGCAATATGCCCACTGAAACTTAAGTTTGGCAATTCTTCGGGCTAGCCTTGGTTCGCCTGCGGATCCCTTCATTTCAGATTCGATCACGTAGGGAAACTCCAAGCATAGCCAAGTTAGTTGTTAGTAGTAAGTTAAGCAAAGGGCAAAAGAGAGCCATTGCCCTTTGCTTAACTAAATATTTCTTTGATAAAATCAATCTTAGGGTCATTAATCAGTTAAAGAGGCACGCGGAATCATTGACCGCATGAAATGCCTCGTAATTACATGAATCAATAACCGGCCTTTAATAATTATGCTTTTCTTTGTTATTTATTTAATTTGTTACCTACGAGTCCTAGTCTATAAGTCTTATGTGTGTACTAACAATAATGGTTCCTATGGTGTTCCGAATAAAAACAATTTATTATTATTATTTAATAGGTTTTCTTTTGCCAGTTCACCCACGTTAATTGCTTTATTTACGTTGTAGACAAATTTTTCAAACCTATGAAGCAATGAGCAATGGATTAGAAATATCCTTCGAAACTGTCGGAGTGTGATTGAAAGTGTTTTACGCAATTGGGGTGCAGATCTGCTGTTCACTACTGTTGATGTGGCCTTCTATGTTATAACGAATGGTCAAAGCCATAATGCTCACGCTTGGTAAATCGCAGTTTCATGTTAAGGCGTTGACAAGACCCAATTGACCAAAATAGGCTTCTCTTAAGAAAAGAAAAAATGCCAAATCTGTATAGTTTGTGGTAGCGGAAAAAATATATGTTAATATTGAACATATTTCCTAGAACTTGCTTGTTACCAAAACACGTTTTGAAAATAAATCTCGATACAAACTAACGTTAAACTAACCTCTTACCTTGAGTTTTAATCCAAAATGTCTGCATTAAATATCAACATACGTTACGTATTTAATTAATATCAAGAACGTCTTATTTGAATACAGAACTTGGTTGTTTTTTTTTTATTTTCGATTACTGAACTCAATTTTGAGTAAATAGATAATTGCTTCATATTTTGCAATAAATTACAAGCTTTGTGTCATCGCGCTTCTCTTTCTTTTGTATGCAATCTGACAGTCACCGCAGTTTAGGTGTTGTCAGCGTCTTAACAGCAGGTAAAAGCAGGCATCATCAGCATTTCATCGTCGAAAAACGTCCTCTGCTAGACAGGCCAGCCGGCCAATAGTTGCCATATCGACTGGTCCTGCATTGCCTTCAGATCTACATATTATGATTCTTCTCATTTCTGCAGAAAAAGACGCCTTTCTTGCTTGCTAGACTAAAATTCCGTAAGTCCCATTTTGTTGTCAGTTGCAGAAATGGCTTAATTACGAAGATACCAATAGATGACCCGCGTGCTGGTAACGTGCTGTTGTGGGAGCCAGGGTTGGCTTAATGACGTCATTCAGAGAACTTGCCCCGTTAATACTACTGTGTTGATAGATAACTTTACAGAGTAAGCATTGAGTACAAAAATTTTGAATGTAGGGCAGTTTGTGTTTATCATGAATGGTCGCACTGGTCTGGTGGCACTTGGAAGGTACCACCAGATATTAATCAGATGCAAGTTAAGGTCAGCAATAGTGGCCCAGTGGTAACGGCCCCGACTTACGAGTCGCAGGTCGTTAGTTCGAACCAAGGCACAGGTGCTTTACTTTATTTGTATAAATAATTTCATCACCACTGCTCTCAAAAAGGTGAAGGAAACATTGTGAGTTTCCTCATGATGTTTTTTCGATGTTTTCACGGTATTGTGTTCTAAGACATTCCGGTTTTGGCATGTCCTGGAACCAAAATTTTGGAGACATGTGACATCTACCAACCCGCACTGGGCGAGCGTAGTAGATTACAGCCCACACCCTCTCGAAGACAGGAGGACTGTGTCTCAGCATTGGGAACATTATAGGCTGATTATGCTAAGTTAAGGTCTACATACACCACACACACGCTTACATTTGACGGTGCACAGTGGCCATGCTGGTATTTGTGACTATGTGAAACTAGACCGAACAGAAGACGCTTGCTCATAAACGGTTTCAAGAAGGCCTAATGAAAATATAGGCGATCCGCATGGTATAGATAAAAACAAGCAGTGATGTTGGCCTTTGGAAACATCAATTACCTAATTTGACAAATAAGGACACTGCAGGAACCCACATCTGCAACCTCCATTAGCCAATCCAACGGCGCTAAAAGGTGCGAAGGTACATTCCGAAGTATTTAACCCCGTAGCTGTCTAGCGCTATACCACTAATGGTACCTACGATAAATAGAGGAGTCGAGAATTGAATTATTGCGCTACTCAGCCACGTATGTACTTGTACCGATTAGCAGTAAGTGGCCGTTTGTTAAATGATAAATTATTTTTATTTCTGTAACTTTTACACGTCATATTTTAAAAACTAAATGAGGTCGGCGTTTTCTATCTGACTACTCTGAGAAGAAAGGCCATAGCAAACTCAGAGGTCACAGGTCTCTAAGTTCAGACATAATCTTATCATGTGAAGGCCATGTAGATTCGTGTCTGTAATGGTGTTTTGAGGAAAGAACCACACAGATTGAGTGTACCTCTCCAGTCAGTACACGCATTTATCAGGAATCGTGGAGCTCAACTCAGAACTTAAGGAGCTCAACGATGCGATGAACAATACCAAAGAAAGAACATTTGGGTGTTACTCTTGGGTCATCTATCATTTCATATTTTTTGCTGTGTAGGTAATTTAAATATGATTGGTAATGTGACAGGTCTATGGTGCTTTGGCCGTTTGGCTTTTGGCACGAATTTAGGGCTTCCTTTTTTGCAGGTAAATGTCGTGGAGGCGACTTTTTTTTTTTCGGAAAAACGTCTTTTGTTTGAGACGGACGATGATAAACTTTTGTCAAGGTGGTGATGGTTGAACCTAGTATGGATGTAACATTTAACATAACATAACATCACGCCTTGTTTCTCCGAAGGGGTTAGGCAGAGGTGTACTTATAGTGACACCCACATTTCGCCAGTAACATTTATAACAGCTAATCGTGATCAGCAACCAACAGAGGGCAATAATGAGGTAACTAAGAGATCTGATCTTTTTCAATCCTCAAAGCCGTCCATTTCAGAGCCTAGTGGTGAGATCTTTGTAGTAAATGTTTACAGGCTTCAGCGACCAAAGAAATGATTTATATTCATTGTGAAGTTAAAAATAAAAGTCATTATGTCACGAACATAAACCACCTGCTGCTTGCTGGCTGGTAACAGGAATGATTTTGTCTCCATTAAAAAGCTATTCAATTTTCTTTTCTTCCGGCTAAATGGCTCCATTATTATTTTTTAGGATAGGTATGAATAATAATTATATTTTTACTACCCTGGTCTACAGACTACTCGTTTTTTAAGGTCAAATTTCTTGCCTTTTACAAAGTATTTAGAAGCGGAAAGAATTTAGAAAGAAATAGAAGTGTGATGTGTGGGTGTGTGTGTGTGTATGTGTGAGTGGTTGGTTTTTATTTTTGGTATGAATATATTTCATAAAGGAACTACTTAACCTTGTTAATGAATAACTAGCTGATCCGACAGATGTTGTCCTGTCCAAATTTCAATACTTCACACAAAATTTCCATAGAAAATGCAATTTCAGTTTTCCTTTTCATTTTTTTATGTGTCCCATCTTTCCTCTCGCTCTCTGTGGGAGTGATTTCGAGAAAAGGGACGGAAGTGTGTAGACAGGAAGTGACAGCTTGAGCATGGAATAAGTAAGTACTTTTTAATAGCATGGAATTAATAAGTACTTTATAATAGCATGTAATTAGTGTACTCATGGAATTAGTAAGTACTATATAGAATGTAAATAGAGGGGTTCGAATTTAGACTAGTGGGCGACCACTAGTAATGAATAATTATTCGAATAAATATTTCAGTATTTAGCTTTTTTGTATTCTGAGGTTTATTTCTGTCGCTGCTCAGTTGCTTAGTACCAGGGTGGGATGTCAGATGTTACACATCATATGCGACTACTGTACGGCTCACTCGTTTTTTTTTCTTTTCCTTGTTCCCCGAACCTGATTCGGACAATTAAGAAAATTTTAAAACAAATATTTGCCAAATCGGTCCAGCCGTTCTAAAGTGATGCACTGACCAACGAACAGCATTTCATTTTTACGAGATAGATTCCATGAAGGTAAGTACCTCTATTGTTACAGAAATGATAAATAAAAAAATTCATAACCGCAGGACTGTTTCATAAGAATACTTAATATACCACTCAAAGTGAAAATAATTAACGGCTAAGAACTTAGTTTCTTAATATTATTTTAAGTTAAGTTTTTACATTTACTTATGTACTAACAAATTCCTGCCTTAATTCCAAAGCAGGATATAAAGGAGATAATATTTACTCAGATAGAAATATCTGGTATCTAATACCAGTCCCTCTCACAGAGAGGAGGCCTGTGTCCCAGCAGTGGGAACATTATAAGCTGATTATGTATCTCGATAAATTAAATTGAATGGTTCCACGCAAGATGCTCACTTAGTGGTCCTACGTGTCTTGACCATAACACAGAGTGTGCCATCCGAACGAAATTCTTGCCATTTCATGTTTCTTCTGAAACTAATGCTTACACTTAAAGGTTTTTTTTTTCAACTGAATATTTGGAACAATTTATTGAATGATGTCTGCTGTTATAATGAAGGTATGCTTATGTAGTTACCACCTGTAAACCAATTGTTTTCTCTCTTATTGGCCTTTTTATGGTTCCGTTGTCATCAAGGAAACCTTGTAGTTTCGCCACGTGCGTCTGTCTGTCTGTCTGTCCCCGGCTTAGCTCAGATATTCTTAGGACTAGAATCGTTGGGATAGGCCATTCAAAAATAAAACCAGGCGATTCAGGGATCAATTTGCGTAATATTAAGCTTCAAAGTGCAAATTTTTGTAGTAAAGTGTGCCCCTAGCTAAATGGTTGGTTTTGGGTGGCAGGCATGTGAAAAAATTCATGGCCGTAGTATAGGTATATAAATGAAGATAAAAGACAAACTATCACAGCTAAGTAGGATTTACAAGTTAACGAGTAATAGTCGATCAACTTACATTAATGCAGTTGGAGAATTGACCGTGACGTAAATCGATGTATGGGAGAACATATATTTCACTGACTGCCTCGTTGGTCTAGTGGTCGCAAGCGCTACTGCTGAGCATGAGGTCCTGGGTTCGATTCCCGGGTCGGGCGAAATGTTATTGGGTTTTTCTATCTGGAATTTCTCAGCAGCAGCTCGGAGTCTGGATTTGTGCCCGGTTGATGGCAATAGGCTCGCCCCCTATTACATGGGACTTAAACATAACTGGCGAAATGTGGATGTACTACAGGTACACCTCTGCCCAACCCTTCGGGGAAACAAGGCGTGATGTGATGTTATGTTATGTTAAGTTTGTTTTTGACATAAATTCATCCCAACTATGGAACCCTTCATTGTGCGTGGTCGGACGCGCACTTGCCCGGTTTTCCTTCTGAAACTTTGATATTTACATTTGAAGGAAAATTCTTTTCAAATGTATTTGGATCAATTTATTGAATGATGGCCGCTGTTATAATCAAGACATGTTTAAGCTACTGTTGTCTCCTAGTGCTATATGTATGAAGATCGCTAGACTTAGCACAAAATCGACAAGACACGAGAAAAACGACCAATAAGGAAAATTCTTTTCAAATGTATTTGGACCAATTTATTGAATGATGGCCGCTGTTATAATCAAGACATGTTTATGCTACTGTTGTCTCCTAGTGCTATACGTATGAAGATCGCTAGACTTAGCACAAAATGGACAAGACACGAGAAAAATGACCAATAAGAAAGAACAGAATTGGTTTACAGGTATAGGTGTGGTACCTATACCTGTAAACCAATTCTGTTCTTTCTTATTGGTCATTTTTCTCGTGTCTTGTCCATTTTGTGCTAAGTCTAGCGATCTTCATACGTATAGCACTAGGAGACAACAGTAGCATAAACATGTCTTGATTATAACAGCGGCCATCATTTAATAAATTGATCCAAATACATTTGAAAAGAATTTTCCTTATTGGTCGTTTTTCTCGTGTCTTGTCGATTTTGTGCTAAGTCTAGCGATCTTCCACTGCTTGCCCCTCAGTGTTTAGTTTTCCTCATCTTTGCCTATTATTTGTGTATTGCATGAGCTTTTTGGTTCCTGGTGTCCATTTTCCTAAGGTCCTGTGTGTTCCTGGTGACCTTGTCACATGCCATTCGATTACTATTAATTGTCCAAATGATTTTGAGGTCTTTAGTCATTCCATTCTATGTTTATCAACTGTTCCCTTACGCACAAACGCAATTTACCTGAAAATAAACAGTTTCTTTCATGATTTTGTATCAACAAATTGATTTTACGCAAAAAATACAAGACAGCGCTTGAAAAATACAAATATAAGTTAAGACGCGAACGTTCAAATACTTTCAGTCTGCCTGCCTTGTTTACACATCAAATAGAGCGTCTTTACTCTAGGTATCGCTTTCTGATTTCCTTAATAACATTTTGCGGCGAAATGGTGAATTTAATCTATATATATATATATACTCGTATATAAATGAATCCCTATTTCCCCTGGTCATGGCATCACGCTAAAACGTCCAAACGGATTTGGATAAAATTTGGCACATGGGTAGACCAGAGTTAGGACATAGGATACTTTTTATTATGTATGGAAGTGAATGATGGGTGTGGCAAAAGAAGCATGAAAGTAGAGTACTTGCTGTGGCAATGCGTTCCTTGAGAAGCATGTGTGGTGTGACTATAAATGATAGGCTGAAAAATTATGTGATAAGGCGTAATAGATGCGGTTTAAAGGAAGATGTAGTGACAAAAATTGAAAAGGGTATGCTTATAATGGTTTGTTTATGTTGAGGGGATGAATGAAAGGTGACTAACAAAAGGTTTACAAGGCAGATGTGAAAGGAAGTGCCGGGAGGGGACGCCCCAGAAAGACATATAGTGACCTCATTGCTGATGTTCTTCAAAAAGGTCAGGTGCGTAGTACTCGCAACCGGCGTGCGTGTATGACCAGATGTATGAACGTAAACGAAGCAAAAGGAGCATGTAAGGAGCGTAGCAGGTGGCATTTTATAGTTTCTGCCTACCCCCATAGGAAGAAGGCGTGACTTTATGTATGTATGTATGTATGTATGTATGTATGTATGTGTATACTTTTTATTCCGATATTCCCACCGGATCGAGACTTATGTGGGTGGAACCGCGGGCCGCAGCTATACAGGTTGAAATTGAAAACTTGCGACAAACTGAAATGGGACATTGTATACATCATTATTAACAACTTTTACTAAGGGACCAAAGCTGTAATCCCAAAAAAAAAATCTGCTTATCCTACATTTTGATGAGGTATTGCGAACATAAATGTAGGGGACAGCAGTTTTTTTTTTGGGATTGTAGCTTTGGTCCCTTAGTAAAAGTTGTTCATAATGATGAGTACAATCTCCCATTTCGATTTGTCGCATGTTTTCAATGTCACCCTGTATAGTATAAAATAAACAAGTTTAAAAGGTGTGCTGTAGTCGTAAATAAAGTTTATATCAAGTTTTAATTCACTAAACAGCTACGCATAGACGAATGAGCTAGAGTTGAAATAAATTAATTTCAGAATATGAAACATTAAACCAATAATTTTGGAGTTTAAACAGCTTGAATCGTTTTCACTTTGACTCCTCGTCCAAAATTAGTTTGAATTTACAGTTGTTTATTGCAATGTTCAGATTGTATTTAGCAATAGGTTCACTTATAAGCAGAAGTTTGGAAATCATGCTCGTAAACATTTTATTGGTTTTCATCGATCGCGCCATTGTAAATTTCCATTTGGTGTTTGTTTAGGATCAATACACGCGAACGACTTTTTGTAGCGTGCAACGAAATTAGCTAACAAAGTGAATAAACTAGTGTTTATTTAGGTTCTTACAGTCGTGATAATGCATATCTACGGCTGCATTTAATTGGATTTGCCTTTATGCCTTTTTATGCCTTTTCCGCAAATTACAATCATTGCATTTTAGAATGGTTTTATGGTTGGTTTATTTAGGAAGGTTTAAATGATTATTTCTGACTATTTTTCTAATTGTTACTACAATTTACTTTGCAAAATAAAACCATGGCTTGTCATTAGGGTTACCAACCTTACTATATAATATAGTATTCTGCTATATTAGAGGCCTAAATACTATTCCCCTTATCCATAAAACTTAGCATACCTATTTTAGTTCAAATAGGTTTTGTCACTTTCTAACAAACACAAATGTCAAAGTGACAGATAAGGACAAACGAACTTTAGCAGCATTTTAACTAAAATAAATTAGATGGACGTAAGAGCCTACATTTCTAAAGAAAAAATATAGTAGGCGAAACTACAATATTTATATTTCAATACAAAATGGCGAGATGATCGCAAACGAGCCGGTATTAATCTCATAGAAGCTGAATTAATGGTATTTGTAAATTGTAACCTTAATTTAGAATGTAAAAATAGCTATGACATAAAAAAAAACTCTTAAGGCGACATTAGGTGACGGCGACCTTGTGCGAATGGGAGGAGCCATGCGTCACCCCCCGCGACCCCGTAACTGTACAGTTCAGTACTAGACGCATGGCTCGTAATCGCACGTAGTTTCGGTTGTCTGTAAAAGATCGCTTTTAGCGATAAGACCGCCTATTGTGTCACCCCTTGTAAAATTTCAACATTTGTATCTGTAATTTTTATGGTGTAGGAGTGCGGAGTTTGGGCTCATTTTGATAATAATGATGAGACTTTACCTTCGGTCTTGATGGAGTGACCTTAGGGTGTACTTCGGTGTCTACTACTGGAACTCGTGGACCAGTAGAACTAGGGGTGCCGAGTTTGGGCTCTAACTAACAAAACGAGCCCAAACTCGGCACACCTAGTTCTAATGGTCGACGAGTTCCAGTAGCAGTAACTGAAGTACACTTCCAGGTTACTCCATCAAAACCGAAGGTAAGGTCTCATCATTACTATCAAAATGAGGCCAAACTCGGGACCCCTAGTTCTACTGGTCGACGGCTTCCAGTAGGAGTAACCGAAGTACACCTTCAGGTCACACCATCAAGTCCGGAGGTAAGGTCTCATCACAGCTATCAAAATGAGCCCAAACTCGGCACTCTTAGTTCTACTGGTCCACGAGTTCCAGTAGTAGACACCGAAGTACATCTTCAGGTCACTCCATCAAGTCCGTTGGTAAGGTCTCATCATAACTATCAAAACGAGCCCAAACTCGGCACCCCTAGTTCTACTGGTCCACGAGTTGCAGTAGCAGACACCGAAGTACACCTTCAGGTCACTCCATCAAGTCCGTTGGTAAGGTCTCATCATAACTATCAAAACGAGCCCAAACTCGGCACCCCTAGTTCTAATGGTCGACGAGTTCCAGTAGCAGTAACTGAAGTACACCTCCAGGTTACTCCATCAAAACCGAAGGTAAGGTCTCATCATTACTATCAAAATGAGGCCAAACTCGGGACCCCTAGTTCTACTGGTCGACGACTTCCAGTAGGAGTCACCGAAGTACACCTTCAGGTCACACCATCAAGTCCGGAGGTAAGGTTGAGACCTTACCTACCTTACCTTGATAGCTGTGATGAGTCACAGCTATCAAAATGAGCCCAAACTCGGCACTCTTAGTTCTACTGGTCCACGAGTTCCAGTAGCAGACACCGAAGTACACCCTAAGGTCACTCCATCAAGACCGAAAGTAAGGTCTCATCATAACTATCAAAACGAGCCCAAACCCCGCATCCCTAGTTCTACTGGTCCACGAGTTCCAGTAGCAGACACCGAAGTACACCTTAAGGTCACTCCATCAAGTCCGTTGGTAAGGTCTCATCATAACTATCAAAACGAGCCCAAACTCGGGACCCCTAGTTCTACTGGTCGACGACGCTAGTTCTACTGGTCCACGAGTTCCAGTAGCAGTCACTGAAGTACACCTTCAGGTCACTCCATCAAGTCCGAAGGTAATGTCTCATCATAACTATCGAAACGAGCCCAAACTCGGCACACCTAGTTCTATTCATCGAGGAGTTCCAGTAGCAGTCACCGAAGTACACCTTCAGGTCACACCATCAAGTCCGGAGGTAAGGTCTCATCACAACTATCAAAATGAGCCCAAACTCGGCACACCTAGTCCTACTCGTCCACCAGTTCCAGTACCAGTCACCGAAGTACACCTTCAGGTCACTCCATCAAGTCCGTTCGTAAGGTCTCATCATAACTATCAAAACGAGCTCAAACTCGGCACACCTAGTTCTACTGGTCGACGAGTTCCAGTAGCAGTCACCGAAGTACACCTTCAGGTCACACCATCAAGGCCGGAGGCAAGGTCTCATCACAGCTATCAAAATGAGCCCAAACTCGGCACACCTAGTCCTACTCGTCCACCAGTTCCAGTACCAGTCACCGAAGTACACCTTCAGGTCACTCCATCAAGTCCGTTCGTAAGGTCTCATCATAACTATCAAAACGAGCTCAAACTCGGCACACCTAGTTCTACTGGTCGACGAGTTCCAGTAGCAGTCACCGAAGTACACCTTCAGGTCACACCATCAAGGCCGGAGGCAAGGTCTCATCACAGCTATCAAAATGAGCCCAAACTCGGCACACCTAGTCCTACTCGTCGACCAGTTCCAGTACCAGTCACCGAAGTACACCTTCAGGTCACTTCGTCAAGACCGGAGGTAAGATCTCATCATAACTAATAAAACTTGCCCAAAGTCCACAGCCCACGTCTCTCTACTAGTTGAGGGCTTCCAGTGCCTAGGAGTCACTGAAATATTTGTATCTAAGAATTATTTAGTAAAATTATAAAGAGCAATACGAAATATTTTTTGTAAGTACCTACGAATTATAACGAAATAAGAAAAAAAATACTCAAAGGATCCAAATTAGTTCGCTTTACTACGAGTATTCCTGTAGCTACCCGTGCGTACTCTTGTATGTGTGACCCTTGTCAATGTAGTAGCTTATCTATAAATACAAATACGTCCTTAAAAACGAATAAAATCGTGTTATGGTGGCTCAGAGCGCCGACCGTTAGCGTCTACCCGTGACAGTGCTCAGCGATGCACTGCCGCCCGTCGCCCGCAAGAACCCCCGCTTCAACGCGCACCAAGTTTATTCGAAAAAACAACCCACCTTGATTAATTAAACACAAAACAAATAGACTACGTATACTAAAATTTGAGTAGTTAAATTGTCTTTTAGATGCTGAAAGTTTCATGAAAATACGCCCGTTATTTTTTGCGTAATAGTCGTGTTTTTGTCCGCGTTAGACATTACTTTACAAATTAAGTGCATTATATTATAAACATATTATTTCAAATATTTATATATCAAATTACGAAGACAATAGTCTAGTATAAAATATATTTTTATCAAAGTAATAAGACTAGTCATTTAGACGTGAAGTACAATTTAAAATCATTAAAAGTCGTCTAACTGCGCCTTAATAAAGGTTCATAGTAGCAAAACATGTGCATGTAAAGAATAAAACCGGCCAAGTGCGTGTCGGACCACGCACAATGAAGGGAACCCTTCATTGTGCGTGGTCCGTAGTTGGGATTACTTGGGACGAATTTATTCCAAAGACAAACTTAACATTGTAGTTGAAAAACCTGTTCTCCCATACATCGATATATGCCACGGTCAATTCTCCAACTGCAAATTTAAGTTGGTCGACTATAACTCGTTAACTTGTAAAGCCTACTTAGCAGTGATAGTTTTCCTTATAATATCATTATATGTACTACTGCCATGATTTTTCTCACATCTCCATAAACAACCATTTAGCTGGCAGCGAGTCAAGACGTGTCCCCCACGCTTGACTCGCTTGACTTATTACGCAAGTGGATCCTTAAATCGAAAATTGGTGTTCACAGACCTGCAATATTTTTGAACGGCCTATGTAACGATACCCCACACGATAGAAGGAAAAAAATATTTCATCCCCACATAACGTGTAAGGGAGGTACGCTAAAAAAAAATGTTCGAGGTTTTATTTTAGTATTTTGTCGACGTGATTAATATGTATACCTATGTGAAATTACAGCTTTCTAGTACTAAGCGTCTCTGAGCTACAGTGGGGTCAGACAGTCAGACAAACAGACGACAGGGTTCCTTGTTTACTACGGAACCCCAAAAATGTTTTTGAAACATACCTACTATACTTTTTATTTTTTCGCAATGTGCCAGCACATCAAGCTATCGCAAACTGTCAAATTTTCTCATTCGATTTTGATATTAACCATCAACATTTTAGGAATTATTTTAAAATGATTCGGAAAAAAATTACAGTTTCGTATAACCTGATGTGCTGTTTACTGTACTGTATTTTGCAGGCAATGGCTTCGAAAATACTATATGTGATATAAAAAAAGTTGGCAACCCTACACTTCTCATCGTTCTCCTGTGTATCAAACAAAAGCAAAACGCATTTTCTGAACCTGCGACTTTTCCTCCTTATCAAAGCAAGTTTGTCGTCGTCCTAAACACAAGCCACGTCTGTGATTCAATGATCAGCACTCTCGTGCATACCAACTAATCTGCACGAAATGTAGAACAATTGGATTCGGGGTTCAGTTAACTGGAACCACTATGCGTTTTTCCTTATAGATGTGTTATGGCGACCTAGTTTCCACTAAGTGCAAACCTTTTACACGTAGAGTTCACCTGTCAGAAGTTCGATGAAACGTTTGTAGTGGCTAAAGATAACTTTGCTGTTTGACAATACAATTTTCAGTAAAATATTTTTATTCATCTTTTACCTACTTTTCATTGTCAGTTACTGCTTCACCACAAACATGATTACATCATTAACAATAACCTATATATGACAATCAACGAGCTTCCTTTCTTTTATGATTTTGTATCAAAACAATAGAGTCTAATGACTCTCATATTGAGGTTTTTACAAAAATCTGAAAAGAAAATTAATAAAAAACAAATTATTGCTAAGCCAATTTTGCCATAAACTGAACGTACTAAGTTTTCTAACAATAGTCTTCAGAATATTAACTAAATATCGGCTTAGTACTACGTATATTCATATACGCAGTATTAAGCCGATATTTAGTTAATAAATTCCCTTTGTCCGCTTTAGTGAATTGCTCTCAATCTGAAGTGGATGGACGAACATTGTTCAAACTATGAGAGCTATTAAGCTGATTGGTAATTTTCATTATGGCTCCTGTCATTTTATAATTATACAATCGGGCTATTCCGACGTGAAATCTCGATGCATCGTGCTATTATAGTAGTTATATTAAAAATAAATTTTGATTTAAATAGGGTTTTTGAACATGAAATTGCTCTATCAAAACGATAAAAAGTTTGTATTTTAAATGTATATCGGTCGGGTATGAGATAAGAACAGAAAAAAATGGCTAATTATCTAGGTAGATATCTCAGATAGAGCACAGAAAATTCATATAAGTCACTGTTCAATCGTATTCAGGCCAGGCACACCTGTTATTATATTTGTATTGCTCCCAATCTTTTTTATACTTTAGTTCTGCAAAAAAACAGATTGGAAACTTCGTATTAGATCGCTGAAAGTTAAAAGAAGCTGAAAAAAGCAATGCTTTTTGTTCGTAAATCGGTTTTCGCGACATCGCTCCAGACCGAGACAGACGGCATCGAGATTAAAGTATGTCGTTTTGTGGAAAACCCGTCCTAAATATAGGCGCGGGATTATTTCTGAAGCAGCGTGTCGCGCGCCTGCGCCCGTCCGATACCAATCTAAACACATTACCGACACACCGCCCAAACTTTGAACGTTTATTACGACAACGTTTTAAAACACTGATTAACTATAAAGTTTAACGCAATTACAGTGTTAAGATGTAAATTGTAAACTCATTTACTTTTACAGTCTGTCAAGTTTGTGCAAACTCGGAAATGTGAGACGATGTCATTGTTGTGTTGTGATTTTTCGTGATTGTGTTTATTTTAAAACGATGTGGATGTGACATATATTTTTTACATGATTTTGTTTAGAATTATGTATGTGTTGGTTTCGTTTGTCTTGGTTTTGTTATCACAATGTATTTTGGGACAAGAGGAGAAAGAAGGACCTATCATCGGTTAGTTTGAAAGTTATTGTTCTATTAATTAGTTGTGGACATAACCTATTGAATTAGCTGGGTTAAAATTGTGTCAATTTTAGTTCTCTTCTAATTTCCAATTCTTTTAACATGGCTCGTTGCTCATAGCGGTCAAAAGACTACTTAATTATTTGAGAAACTCCTATTGTTCACGTAGGTATTTTTCTATACAAAAGTGAAATATTGAAATGTAGGTCATTTTTATGTTTCAGGAGGAATATTTTACAAAGACACTGATGACATGAGAGTGGCGCTGGAGGTGAGCGCGAAAAGCTTTAATTTCAGGACCTCTATAAAGGAAGTGTCTGTAAGAGGAGAAGTTCTGGAAATAAGCAAATATGTATGCGAACTGGCGGAGGTATGTAAAGACTACAATGTATTTGTTATTGACGGAAAACATACAGCTCTTTGATAGTCTTGTAATATTGAACTCAATAGAAGTGGACTAGAACAAAATAAAAAAGATTATAATAGCGAATGTGGCGGTGTCCACCATCTTGTGTAAAATAAAGTGTAATCTAAGTGTAAAATAAATGTATAATAATAAGTTTAAAAGTCTAGAATACAATAAATATGAACATTTTATTACACAGAGTGACAGCTAGCACGTGTCAGATTACACACATACAGTAAATTAATAATTCGACTTTAGGTATATAATTAGACCCACACAAAAGAAACCAGGTAGGTACATAAACGAAACGCAAAATGAGTCGAAAAGCAAAGTAAAATTAATTGCTATTAAAACTCATTGAAATAACTTCATCTGCTCGTTCAATTTGAAAGTACTCGCGTGGAAGAATAATATGATCCTGCGATTGATATGAATTTCTGTTTTAAATTTTCTTTTGCTTCTATCTTTCCAGTTTTGTTCATTGATCTGACTGTAAAACGCAACTTTTTTACGACTTTTTCCAATTGTTCTTTTCTTTTTCATTGCCCACCTATTTTACATGGTTAGAGATAATTCGGGTTGAGAACGCCAAACTTTCTTTGTGTTCATCTTAGATTCAAATTGAATTTCGTCTTTTAGTGAAAAATGAATGTTACAATTTCACGATGCCTAGGGAGAACTTTCTTTGGCTGGATTTTGTATTATTTAAAACAACTGAGTTAACGAGATACACGTATATTTCAATCAATTTACTATTTTGGATAACAGTGTCAAAAATACATGTTTGACATTGAAATCACATTATAATTATGTATGAAGTGTATGTTACATAATTATAATCCTGATTTAATTCTGAAAAAGACGCTCGAGTTTAATTATGGATTTCAATCCAGAATTAAACTCGAGCTTCTTTTTAACCTGCACATTGGAAGCGAAATCTGAAAGAATTATACTTATGATGTTAGCCTTAAGGCTTGTACAGACTAGCGCGATATCGCGGGTGCGACAGGTAGCAATATGCCTGTCGCGCCCGCGATATCGCCCCAGACTGCAAAAGCCTTTAGGCTATAATTAAAGCAGGCAAGAAACGTGTCTTTTTCTGATGTCGATTAGTCTGTTTTGTTTAGTTAAGCAAGCCGTAATGGTTGGTTTTTAGAATATAGAAAGAACCAGAATCCGCGTTCAACTGTCATTGCAAGCCGCACGCTGTGTCCAAAATCAAAACAAGCGTCCCGCGCCCGCCTCACTTCCCACCCGCGTAATCTTGCCAGCTCGGACATTATGAACCCGTTTTAGGGTAAACGTTAAGAGTATTGGTAAATCACAATTGGTCTTTTCATAGATACATAATTTCATACACCCGCCGCCTCTAGAAATTCTAATAGTCTAACATAGTACCTATTATGAATGTTATGCAATTCTAACAAAATCATATATACATAAGGGTTGCATTGATAACCTTTCTTTTTCAAGTCGGGGTTTTTTTTTTTTAAGTTGTTATTAATTTAACACTACAACGAATAAATGCCCTCAGTAGGTAATAAAAAGAAGGGAAAATCAAAACTCTTATACTGGCAACACTAACAAGATGGATGCATGATTCTCTATGACAACTACAAACTGAGCAATTTATTCAGTAATTAAATAAGACGATATTTGAATGCGCTATTTACACGTGAAATGTGATCCCATCCTGTTTATATTTTAGCCCCGACACACGACGGCATAATTAAATAAAATTGCACACCGGTAAAACACGTTACGCGATACGACGTTCACAGAGTAACTGATCGGCTGCGCGACAAACTACTCCTAAATAGAGATTTAGGAGTAGTTTTTGACGCTTCAGTATTAGGCGTGTATGCGGCTTCTGGTTCTTTCTATATTCTAAGGGTTGGTTATATGGTTCAACGGTATTTTTTACTAAACTACGAACTTAGATATTTCTGATTGCCGTAGTAGATCTTACAAAATAGAATCCTAAGCGTAGCGAGGAATTCAAAGTACGTCATTTGAGGTGAAATAATTTTGGTAACGTGTGGCACACTCTACTTTTCAACCCCCTCTACGAGAAAAATAAATAAGAGATGATTTTAGTAGTGACGAACATTTATATTAAACACATCCAAATTACAAATTTATATTAATATCAAAGTAAAATTGTCTGTAATATTTTGACAAAAAGTAATGGAGTAACGAATAAGAAATACCCGCGTATTTTTTTTTTTATTTGGTTAAGAGAGCAGAGTTGTGTTATGTTGATTTTGAATCCCGAGTAAGCGAAGGATTCAAAGTCACGAGATGCAAATAACTTTGTCTTCGTGTAACACACAAAACTTTTCACCTCAGCAGCGAGAACGTATTACCTAAAGGTAAAAAAATACAACAGATTAAAAATTAAACCATGTATGTTTGTAAAACAAATAATATCAAAAATTTAAAGTTAAAATATAATAACTATGTATATGTAAAACCTTAACAGGTGATTTGAATTTTACGGTTACGGTTATTGTGTATCCGAACGTTGTATTATTTTTTTCTCTTTTGGGTCTACTAGATATGGAATTTGAAAATCGAACTTCGAATCGACTTGTTTCTATCTCTCGCTTTTTTCGTATCGAAATGAAACTGACAGAACAAATTTAAGTTCAAATCTTTCGTATTTTGTGAGTGGTGCCAGCAGTGTTCTCGGCATTTCAAAAAATAATAATTCAAAGTTAGGTACTTTGTTTCACGCTCGCAGCAAAATCGAATTTTGCTCAGTCTAAACCTGCTTGTTTGAGGTGCTGAGGTGATTTTTTTTTTTCTTTACATATTCGAATAATAAATTATAAAAAAAATAAGTTCAGAAACTAAAACTATAATAATAACTATAATGTATTTAATATATATATTCATAGTGTTGTGCAGAGGATAGTTACGAGAGAACAGAGATGTACATACATACATATACCGGTCAAAATCATAACCCTCCTTTTTGCTTCGGGTAAAAATGGGCGGTAAAAGCAACGTTCTTTGAATGTCAAAACGTATGGCGGCAACTGATTTAGTAAAGTTTTCTTAGACAACATTTTTTTTTAAAACTCTTCTAAAATTTCTTTTTATACATTCTCCATAAAATGGATTCAAATTCCCTATCTAAATTCCAGCAAGGCGTGATCGGCATCATAGATGGGACAGGTGGACGAGCCAGCGAGAACATCCAGGCACTATGTGACATGCTGGAACTGCCCCATGTCAGTATACAGCACAACGACCTTTATAATGACGAATGGTCCGTCCTGAACATGTATCCCAGCCCTTCTGCTTATAATATGGTAAGGTTTTAGTATTTATTTTATGTCAGGTTAAAGTATTTATTTGAAACATCATAATAATATTTTCAAATCTGTAATACAACATGAATCCACAAAATGTTAAGTCTTATTTAAGAAATGTCGGTGCAGTAATTTTACATCTGCACCTTTACAAGGCTGAAACCATTTTCTGGATGTTACAAAAGTTGATAATATTTTATTTATTATTTGAATTCGACCTTTTTCCTGGATGTTAGTGTGCCCACTGGCCATTCAAATGTAGAAATCACGAGATGCTATTAATTTATTTTTTTATTTTTCTGCAAAACAAAAATGGCATTTAGTTTTAGTGACAAAGTCAGCTGTATTTTGAATAATATTGTAATGGAATCTTTTTACTTCGACAAGTAATATTTGAAGAATCACGTATGAAAACTGGCCATTTGTTTTTAAATTATTATGTAAAGCCATTAAATACTTTCTGTTTAATGTATGTAATTTCCCTACAAAAAAATATGTAGGTATTGTATCCTACATCTATATACATATTTTAAATTAAGTCGCATTTCGTGTCTGTCTGTGTGAGCGTTCTTCTCAACTACGGAATCGGACGGATTTTAATGCATTTTACAGCATCATTTAGAGATTTTCCGAAAAGTTAGTGTATAATTCATTAATATTAAAATTACATATAACAAAGAAATCTCGATGTTTCCTCAAATCGTAAAAAACCGTACGAAGCAGAAGCGGAACAAAAGCTAAAAAAAGATAAGTTTTTGTTCGAAAACCTCATCAACTCATTCTACGAGTATATGTTGCTATATTAATTCGCAAACCAGAAATGTTACGCCATTAAAATGGAATGTTTTTAAGCTCTTAAAGAAAAACAAAAGCACAATAAAAGTAAAATACGGTACAGTGCTGAATATTTAGGACTTTTATTCTGTAGGCGCGTTTTCGAAATAAGAGGCCGCTGCAGAGAATGTTTATAGCAAAACTCAAAGAGGTGCTTATATTGTCACTTTCCCGGTAAGTAAAGTTTGAGTATTGTAGTACTGTTGCAAATCATTATAAGTAACAGAGCCTCTAAGGGAAATATATATCTCAGTTTGGAGAACAATAACTAATGTATTCTTGTATCTCGCGTGAAATGATCACCAGCAGCCGTTTTATGTTGATATTCGCTTTTCTGTTCTTTCGAAATCATGACTTTGGGGAAGCTTTGCCTTTTAAAAATCGTGTGAAACTATTTGTTTATTGATTTTCATTTTACGCTAAAGTTTCAGAAGTTTGCATAGCATAATCAACCTATAATGTTCCCACTGCTGGGACACAGGCCTCTTTGAGAGCAGTTTACATGTTTAAGCAAAATTACTTGTCTCGAGATTGTTAAATACACTCCTTGCTCTTTTTTTCCATAACAGAAATTTAGAATTTTTGAAGTGAAAATTTCTGTAGGCGCATTGAGCGATTTTTGTTAGGGGAAAAGCTTATGATCTCGCATCATCGACATGCTAATGTTAGCAGTCTATCTGTAGCTATGAGTATGAGGTGTTGCGCTTGGCCAACAGTGAAGTAGTGGATAAGTAAATAAATAATTACAAAAATTATGAAATTTTAATTTCTGATAAAAAATATTCTTCGAAAATATAAAAAAAACACTGTTATTTCATAGTTTTAAGGTTTCAGCGGTCCCCATGACTGCCTATGTTTTTTTTTTACGTTAATGGACAGCGGTGTTCTTTTTTGTGCTAAGAAACCAAACAGCGCAGGAGTTAGCAATAGACATACCTAAATAGTAGGATTGATGATGAGATTATACACTTTAATAATTTCTCAGTTTGTGATCCTGTATGATATTTCAAAAGTTCAAAAGTTAATTGATAGACTGTGTGCTGAAGGGAGGCAGAAATAAGTCTCACTTGTTTCCTTAAATCTTCTACGTAGCTGCAGATAAGTTTCAAGCAATCAGTGGTACGGAAGCGGAACTTTGTTGGGTCAGTTCTTTGGTAATTTACTATAGGTATCTTTGTGTTTTGTGTTCTTGTTATAGTTTGATTATTAAGTTAAATTGTATTAGATAGTCGGCTGAAAATGGAAAAGAATGATAGCTCTAACAAAAAGGGAACTAACACTTTTGTCACCAGACATGGCTGTCCTCAAATTCTATTTCTCGATAAAAGTATTTCCTTATTCGTGTCATTTTGATATTCGTAATAACTCTAGAGATACCCTTCTATGCTTAGCCATAATTTGGATGATACTTTTATTTCCTTTTCAAATTACGTACATTTACATTATATTACAAAGGAGCGACCTTTAAATTCATGGATAACTGATAATGTCGGTAGCTATATTTACTGCGGTAGATATAGTCTAATTGAAAATTGTACGTCCTGCGCTAAAATTTATATACAAACATTTAAAATATGTATGCACCAAACAGTGGAAGTTTAAATTAGACTATCTCTACATGATTGACTGATGAAATGTGTGTGTACTATTAAGTGAGAACACTTCTACCTAACCCTTCGGGGATTACAAGCGTGATGTTAAGTTATGTTATGATTATATATATTATAATAATAATGGGATCCTGCCGTTTTGCCGAAAAGATTTTACCAAAATTTCACTGCCCAAACAAATTTTAGCAAACTTATTTTTTACCAATGCAATGTTTGGAATGATTTTAGTACGCACATTTTCATTTGCTCAAATTTTTACTTGGCAGAATATTATCAAGGATTCATTATATATTCATACCATTTAGGCATTTGGTCTTTAATTAAATGATTTATTACAGCAAACAATCTTTAGACAATAAACGTTAGAGAAGTTTATGTGCTTGAATTTGTCTGAAACAAGTCAAATTTATGTTTACTTATGGAACTAGTTAGAGTAGGTTAATTATTTCAAAAAATGGTTAGGTTAGGTTAGGATAAAACTGAGACCTCCTACGCACGAGCCGAGCGAGCTAAGCGTCGTGCCGCGGCAGCGTCCGGCAAGTGCCAGAAACGAATAGATTATATAGAAAAAAATATGGAAAAATGAGATTATTTTTAGCAAGCTATCTAGAACTTTTATTTTGCGTAAAATGAGTTATTCCAACTGCAATATTTGACTATTTGACGATACTAATATTTGACATAAAAATTGGCAAAAGTACTAGTTCGTAAACAAGTTATTGTTAAAACGTTCACTTGCCAAATATTAGGTTTGCGTTACAATTATTTGTGAAGAGATTTTTTCTAAGTAATAATTTGGCAAATGAAATTATGCGGAATATTGTTTGGGAAGTGATAATTTGGAAATTTCTTATCGATGAAACAAGGGAGACCCAATAATAATAATTTATTTAGTAAAAAACGTTTACAAAAAGTGTACATTTAGCCAACAGTAGTAAATATTCTATACAATAATAGTGCCTATTATTAAACTAAACTATTTTTAATTACAAGTGCAAGTAATGATGGTTTGGAATTAGACTGTTAGGTAGCGACCCGCCGAATCCGATTATAAATATGCATCTAAAGCATATACGCCACGGCTAGAGCGGTTTGTATAAAACTATAGAGCTCTGATGGCATTACGTAGATTTGGAGACGAGCAATGACAAGCATCTACCTAGGCTAACTGGATCCTGTTATTCTATAAAAGTTTCAAACTACATTAAAACGAATTGTACAGTTCTTTGACTAGTTTTCAGCAAAGACAGGAATAATATTGGGATCGGAAAGGTTACGTAAGAATAATCCTACCTACATAAACAGAATATGCTCAAAATATTGATATCTCATAATTTTCTAGGTTTTAGAAAAGTTGATACTGCACAAGGAATGGCGAAACTTCACGATACTGTACGTGAAGGGACACAGTCTCCTGCGCGAGAGTGAGTTGTTGCAGCTGGGCAACTACACTTACCAGTACGTTGTCACTTTGAGAGAACTCAGCGGCGATGATTACAGGTAACCTTTGCACGCAATTTTTTCGATGTTATGGATCATCTCTGGGCAATAGTGACCAGAATGACTGTCAGCTTGTTTCCCAACAAAACAGTCTAGGATTTTCTCCAGAAACAAAAAATACATCTTTTTTTTTCCACTTAACTTTCCATACGACACATCACGACTATATTGCACACGTCAATACGTGTGCAATATAGTCGTGATGTGTCGTATGGAAAGTACACACAAATACAAATATGTACGTTCACGTCTTACACGTACGTTCATATAAGTTTATGTTCAATTCAGACTTGGCTAGACAGTTTGCGTTTGATTTGAAAAACATAAAATAATCTCTCTCTCTCTTTGTATTCGTCAAGTGTGGGCGTCATTCTGCAAGCTGCGCCGTGTTACAGCGTTTATTTCTCTTAAATGGGCGTCGTTTAATACTCCTACTGAAACTACAAAGAGAGAACCGCAAACAACAGTCTGATCTCTTTAATTCTGGTATACTGGAGGATGTGTTTTCAAATGTTTAAGTAGGTACGTGAAATAGCTTTCGGGTATGAAGCATCTATGATTATTTATTTTTAGGGTTCTGTAGCTCAGAAGGAATAAGCGGAACCCTATAGGATCACTCGTGTCTGTCTGTACATCTGTCAGAGTCAATTTGCTCCGAATCTACTGTACCGATTAAGTTGAAATTTGGTACACGTATGAATTTCTGTGACCCAAACATGGAAGTGTAACGTACATAAATTAATTTTGAATATGGAGATCACTTTTGGAGGCAAATTAGAAAATTAAAAAAAAAAGTTTTGCAAACTGTACTGTGTGACATGTCAAATGAAAGGACTTGCTGTAAGGATTTCAGAAATATTTTTTTAACATTTTAAAATAAATACTTTTAAAGTTTTTTTTTTAGGAAAATATATGAAAATTGACTGTACCCCTCTTTCTCCGAAACTACTGAGCCAAAAATTATGAAAACAATACAGGAAATAGTTCTTTACTTCTACATTACAGGAAAACTATAAGAAGTCTATGGTCTTAAAACAACATAGTAAATCTCTTAATATTGTGCGTACAAACTTACATTTGCAGCTGTTGGAATGAGGAAACATGTTTTTCAACTACAATGTTAAGTTTGTTCTTGGGAAAAATTCATCCCAAGTACGGAATTCTTCATTGTGCGTGATCCGACACGCACTTGGCCGGTTTTTATATCTATGAAGGCTCAGGGGGGTAACCATCACCTCTTATAGCAGTATTATTATAATATTACGTCACAGTGGGAAAGTGATGGAGCTATACCGGACTTATAGCTCCATCTCTTTCTCACGCTGAAGTAATATTGAAATAATACTGCTCTAAGAGGTGATGGTTACCCCCCAGTACTACGTATTTGAACTATACGATCTGAACTAAAAAAAATAGAATGTAAAATGTAGAATGCCTTGTATATAGATGTAGGAATGAAGGCACACCGCCCATCTTCTGCCTAAACGTGTCTATGTAACTTATAATTTTAGCAGTGATAAATACTAGTTAAATATTTTTACACGTTTCAGGGAAGTCCTAATAGATGCTAAACACAAGGGCTACACAAACTTCGTGGTGGATTGTCCGTCTAGGAACTTGGAACAGATATTGCTCCACGCACAACAGGTGGGCATGATGGCCGAAGAGCATTCGTACATCTTCGTGTCGCCCGATCTCTTTACCCTGGACATGAGTCGGTACCAATACGGCGGGGTTAATATGACCGGTGAGTTTTATTGTGTGAGTATAACAACACAATTCGGATAGTTAAAAAATGTGGGGCCATAGTCCTTGGTAGTCACATTGCCATGGGCTTTTGTCCCATTTTTTTTTTACCTATTTTTTTACATTTCGATTTTACGTTGAAATATCCGTGTATTCCCGTTAGTCCCACTGCCGTCATCCCGTTGGTGGGACGAATGGGAATTTAATAAATAATATTAAATTTATTCCCGTTCGTCCCAATGATTTTCTTAGTGAGACGAACGGGAATAACTTAGTAATTTTATTTTTAAATCCCATTGGTCCCACTAAATAATTCGAGTATGGTTGTTCAATCCATTCTGCCGTTTAAGAGTGAAAGCAAACAAATAAACAAACAAACTCACTTTCGCATTTATAATATCTATTAATATATTAGTTAGGACAAATAAGAGTTTTTACTATTAAACAACAAGACTAACATTATTTAGTGTTAGTAGTTATTCCTATTTGTCCCACTAAATAATTCAGTGGGACGAACGGGAATAAACTAAATATTATTTATAAAATTCCCGTTCCTTCCACAAGTGGGACAAAGGCATGGAAATAACGGGAATACATAAGAATATCTATTAATGAGTTTGGTCGATGGAAATAATTTTACTTAGGACAGATTATTATTAAAAGTGAAACGAAAAGCGAGATCTGCTAAAAATCTCCAAAGAATTTTTCTAATCCTGAAAATACGACTTATTAATAGCCATCTTTTTCAGGATTTCGTATAGTAGAACTAGACAACAGAGACAATGAGAAGTTGTGGAACTTTACGGCGACGTTCAACCAAGAAACCGGGAAGACCCTAGAGGCGGAGCAACTTAAAACACAACTACTCCTCATACACGATGCAGTGGAAGTATTTGCCGCAGCCTACAAGATAGTAAACGTGACAGCTGAACCACTGAGCTGCGAATATTATAAGGCCTGGGATTACGGATCTACTCTCCTAAATTTTATGAAGACTGTATGTTATTACCTGTGCTTAGGCCCGGTTGCACCACAAATAATTAAATGCGTATACATATTTAAAACATTTAACACAGCATTGCCCCGGGCGGATTTCCGGCCACCGCAGGCGCGGACTTGCGGACGGTGAGCAATGGGTAGCTCACCGTCCGGTAAGGACCAGGCCCGGGTCGACGGCGCGTTGTATTCCACGCGCGCCTCAAAGAGATGTCGTCAGCACAAGCGTAGGGGTCCACTAGGGCCGATGCCTGCCGGGGTCGCAGGAAGGTACCAAAGGGTTACCGAGGCCCCAGGCAACACAGGCAACGGAAGGAATACGGGTGGGTTTTAGTCAGTAAGAGTCTGACACACCCTCCCGCTGCGCCTAGAGCGAGAGAAGTTATTTGATGATTTCCCACCCAAAAAAAAAACACAGCATTTTGTGTCTGTCACTTTCAATGGATCGACAGAAACAGAGCGATGTTTTACATAAATACATTTAGCGGTAAACTTATTTAGCGATTGGTGGTGCAAGCGGGTCCTACTACCTACGAGTATGTATGTTGCCTTCTTTTTATATTAGAATTATATCTAAGATGACTACGCAAATGGTACTTTTAGTGACAATGCTGGTATCCAAGGGACTACGACACAGTCAGTACAGCTGTTTAATTCTGTCAAAGGATGCTTCTGAGACGGTTGTGTTCTTAAAACATTTTTTTTTTACTTGTTACAGAACAAGGTGTATGGAATTACAAGATCATTGATATTTGACGGGTTAGGACAGCGTACGGATGTCACTTTCGATATACTAGAATTAACTTCTGCTGGCAATCAATCAGTAAGTACATTGACTGGCATCCCAATTTTATCGCAGTACCTATATTATGTAGCTCTGTGATTATTCATTCAACATTATATCGATTGAAGGAATGATTTCTTTAATTTTGTAAACAAAAACTTAATTTAGTTAAATAAAAGTTCAAACTGATACACTGCTTTACCACAAATGTCATAAAATCATTATTTTCATTTAGATAGGATATTGGAAAAACAACAAATTAAAAATAGTAAGGCCGTTTGTCGCTGATGCAGAAATGACACAAGAATCAGCAATGAGGAACAAAACGTTGAGAGTACTCATAGCAACGGTAAGTCATATTAATAATTTTGGTTTGGGGTACTTATATATTAAATTTTCTGCTCTTATATTGGTCCTTGCAGCACCTTAGTGCCCGTTTTATTTCTTCGTTCTTAGATTCATTGCATTCCATTTTAACTTGGCTTTAATTTGAATATGTTTCCCAGCTAAAGCACTAGAAAGTGATAAAGGGCCTACTATCAAACCTCTTCACCACTTTTGTTTGACTGATAGAGAATGCCTAAGGCATTAAGTCCGTCTCTGTACCGTTTTGTGTATAAAAAGTTTTAATTAATAAATAAGGGCGGGGCGTTTTTATAGGGCTGTCTTATCTAATTTTGACGTTCTTAAAGTGATGATTCTAAGCCGAATTTTTATTTTTATTTTTCCACAGTCTCCACCATATGGTTACCTAAGAGAATCACACATAAAACTAGAAGGTAACGATCGATATGAAGGGTTCACGATTGATATAATTGATAGACTGAGTGAAATCTTAGGATTCAGTTACGTATTCGCTGTTGAGAGTAATTATGGTGGTCCTTCCGACAAAGGCTGGACTGGAATGACTAAAGAACTGATTGAAGAGGTACGTAATAAACTAAATTATAATATACTAGCTGCGCTCCGCGGTTTCACCCGCATAAGTCCCTATCCCGTGGGAATATCGGGATAAAATATATCCTTTATTCTAATCCAGGTAACTGCATTGGTGGAGCACATCTCCCGCTGGCCTCAGCGGCCGCTAGGCGTAGCGTCAGGTGTGTGACTACCGCACTAATGGTTTTAATTTTAAATTTGTAAATTTGTAAATTTCATCCAAATCCGTTTTAGAGTGAAAGCGTAACAAACAAACTCACTGTCGCATTTGTAATATTAGGAAGGATAAGGATTATGCTTCAAAATAGTTCACAGCTTACTATGTAACAAGTTGGTATACACCACTTTGTCATAGTTTTGTACTGATATTAATAAAATACATTTTCTAAAACATTTTCCGTTTGTCTTTGGATTAGCACGGGCTTTTCAACTTTGCCAGACACTAGCTATTTCTCCTGTATTAGGTATTATGGGAAAAAATAAATCTTACAAAGCCTAACAGCTAGAACTATATGCCAAATATTTGTTCTGCGCGGAAGGTCCGTGCGTGAACCTTAATGCACAAAACTGATCAATCTAAGCCATAAATTATGCAATAAATCATTTTATCATTTTTAAATGATTTTATTACTGTGAATATGTTTGTATAAACACTTTTACACGTCCATCAGATTTTAAAATGACGTTTCCTATCTGACTACTCTGAAAAGAAAGGCCGAAACAAACTCAGAGCGATCAGTCGCAAAATGCACCTTTCGCAAAACGTACCTTTTTTCTACATTACCTCTTTTACAGTGCTACAGGTAACGAAAAGGCAAATTAGGGATTGATAATTGTATTTATAATCAAATTATAATTTAAAATATTACAAATTCGAACTAAAGCATACCTAGAGTAGTAACTCTTTAACAGCATTACAGATAATGAAAAACCAAAAATAAGTGTTAAGTACTTGTATCGCCATCTATTGATTATTTAAAAAAAATGTGGGTACTTTGGAAAAGAAGTGGATCCACATTAAGGCACTGACAAGACCCAATTGACCAAAATTTGGTTTCTCTTAAGAAAAAAGATAGCTAAATCTGTATAGTTTGTGGTAGCGGAAAAAATATATGTTAATTTTGAACATATTACCAAAACACGTTTTGAAAAAAAAAACTCGATACAAACTGACGTTAAACTAACCCCTTACCTTGAGTTCTAATCCAAAATATCTGTATTAAATATCAACATACGTTACATATTTAATTATTAAAAAGAACGCCTTATTTGAATGCAGAACTTGGTTGTTTTTTATTTTCGATTACTCAACTCAATTTTGAGTAAATAGATAATTACTTCATAATTTGCAATAAATTACAAGCGTTGTGTCATCGCGCTTCTCTGTCTTTTCTATGCAATCTGACAGTGACCGCGGTTTAGGTGTTGTCAGCGTCTTAAGCAGAAGTTGTGTGGAGCGGAAAAGATAATTTTATTGTGTTACGTGTGTGCTGTTTTGCTTAGATAAATTACAAAGTTGATAAGTATATGCTAATTAAGGTTAAAACCTCATAGGTTTTATAACCTCTTTTTTAACCGACTTCAAAAAAGGAGGTTTCTCAATTCGACCGTATATATATATTTTTTAATGTTTTTGCTGATTTCTACGTCAATTGTGGACCGATTTAAAAAAATGTACGTTTTGCGAAAGGTGCATTATGAGAAAGGTGCATTTTGAGAATGGTACGTTTTGCGTATGGGGTGCATTTTGCGAAAGGTACATTCTGCGACTGAACCACTCAGAGGTCTCTTTTAAAGTCTAGACATAATCTTGATCAGATTTTGTGAAGTCCATGTGTCTGAAATGGTCTTTTGAGGAAAAAACTTCACAGATTGAGTGGACCTGTCCAGTCAGTGCCCGCATTTGTCAGTAATCGTGCAGCTCAGCACTGAACTTAACTTAACATAAAAAAAACAAGTCCCGTATTTTTAAGAACGTTTGCATTTTAATCTCAGTTTCAATCTGTGATAATTACCTCTAATTTTCATGCATTTTTGACACATTTCTGACACTGATTGCTGATGAGAAGAGATTGCGACGAGATTTTTAACGTTTTTAATTACGGGAATTGAATTGGCGTTCTGGTATCATCTCGTATTAAAAAACAATGTAACACTTATTTCACTATGTTGTAGACAGCCGACCTAGCCATATGCGACTTCACGATGACGTCGGTGCGACAGACCGGCATCGATTTCTCCACGCCATTCATGACTCTCGGTATCGGTATCCTTTACAAGCAGCCCAGTAAGCAGCCACCTGAGATGTTCTCCTTCATGGCTGTCTTCTCTAAAGAGGTATTTTATATTAACTATATTTACATTCTATTTCTGCATTGTTTTATCACCATAGATACTTATAGAACCAGTCTTACCAAGGGGTATCGTATTACCTAGTAACTTATATTTGCCATGGAAAGGATTAGCCAATCGACAGAAATTGATTGCCCAGGGTGCGCCAGACGCAACGGAAGGTCGGAGGGTGCGTTTTTCGGGAGCCTTCTTTCATGCACCCCAAGCGTGGGTCCAGCTAATGGCAACGTCTCTACAGCAAGACGTGACGTGCTTAAACCTCTGACAGTTTTATTGAGCCATCTGAGAGCCTTCCACCTGGGCTCACGTTACAGTGGCCGACTTGGAAATCCCTAAATAGTCTACAAGACCAAGGTGGCCGTAACAAAGAGAATCTCCACAGACGGGGATTTATGAACGACTTAGACCTCAAGTGTATAAACGGCATCTCTCCGAAGACAATGGCCGACCTTCCATCTTGCGCCGCATACCCTGTCACTTGTGTACTTCAGAATCTTATGACTGCATCAGTAAATGGAGTTCACATGGCATAATGTTGGGCTAAACATAATATTTGAATTTTCACAACCTTATTTGCCATCGTTGCGACCTAGTAACGGGGCTGTGGATTCTGGAGGTCAGATAGGCAGTCGCTCCATGTAAAGATGGGTATTCAGCTGCATCCGGTTAGACTGGAAGCTGACTCCAATATATCTAAATTATTAGTTATATTATATTTAATTAGTTCTATCTATCTGTCTAAATTATCTTATCACGAATATTGAGAACAATGATTAATTCATTGTTCTCAATATTCGTGATAAGATAATTTAAAGCAGCTTATTTATTTATTGTCTAGATAATTTTCTTTACCCTTCTGTGTGATAAGTTCATTAACTATTTTAGGATAACTTTCTTGTTTTTAACTGTGTGTAGCGGTCTGAATATCAATGTATTTATCCAAGTCATCTGACATTAAAGTTTAACACAATGTTGAAATAACGGATCCTTCAGATTTTCATAATCAACAACATCATCATGTTGATGATGACTCATAAAAACTTGACCTTATTCTTCCTCACCATTCCTTGTTTAAGAAATGCTTTTCTTTGGGGTTCTCATTTAATTCAGATATCCAATTATATGGGTAAAGAATTACTTTAATTCCGACTAAGCTTAATATGCTTGTCCTATTGAGATCAGCAAAACAACTCGCAGGACTGAACTCACGATCTTTCTTTCCCTAGCCCGTGAACGAAAGATCATTCTAAACAGGAACGTTTTCATCTTCTTTCTTAAAAGATTGCACCTATTATGTATTTTATATTTGAAGCTATGCATCTAATTTAAAAACTTTTTATCTAATGTTTCCTTCCGCGGTTTTTTGTTCCTAGTCTATAGCTGCATAATTCTTAATTCAATGTAAACAGGTGTGGTATTACATGGTGCTAATCCAATTCGCTCTGGGTCTGACGATGATCTTTGTTGGCCGTATATCTAACAAGGAATGGCAAAATCCAGTGCCCTGTATTGAGTCTCCTGAGGAACTTAACAATCAGTTCAGTTTCGCCAACTCAGTGTGGCTGATTATTGGTTCTGTTATGCAGCAAGGTTCGGAAATTGCGCCAATGTAAGTAAATATATAATATATGTAGTATTGTGAAAGGTTATTTATTTTATTATGTATGTGCACACAGAAAAATACATAGTGATACGATATATTATTAGTCAATTTTCAATTACTTTTGAGTCAAAATAATATAGACATCAGATTTGATAAGTTATACAATTTAGGGCCGGTTTTTCAATCGCCAGATAACTTTTATCTGAAGAATATATTTGACGTTTTGACAGCTTTTGTATAGAAAATATGTCGAACCGCCATATTTATTCCTCAGATAGAAGTTAACTGATGATTGAAAAATCGACCCTTATTGTTTATTTAAATAAACAATAAGGGTCGATTTTATGTGCAGTATACTTTTCTTGGTTAATATGTTTTTTTCTTTGTACACCTTTGCTTAACCCGTCGGGTAATAGTGGTGTGATGATAAGAGTTTATATTTTTTTTTTCTTTCTGTATACTTAAATAAATTCTACTACAATGAAAAAACGTGATGCAAAGTAATTGTTTACAGTGCCTTAGCTCCGCGCATGATCACTAGTGTGTGGTGGTTCTTCACCATGGTGATGGTAGCATCGTACGTGGGTACACTGGTCGCCTTCCTTATTGTCGAGAAAAATGTCTTGCCTTTCAATACGGTTGAAGAGCTCTATAAACACAAGGCAATTGCATATGGAGCCCAGGCGCAGGGATCCACCAAACAGTTTTTTGAGGTTTTTATTTTTCAATAATAGAGAATATGCATGTAATTGTTTTTATTCTTTTAATCAATAAAGGACAGTAATATAAACCGAAGAAAAGTATTAAAAATGATAATGACGGCCATGATGTGACATCATTATCAACGATATTGCTTTGTTTATATCATCGCTCTTTCAGCCTCAAATCATTTAAATTAAATATTTTTTGTGATTTATTCAAGCAGAAATCTTACTTAATTATTCAGTGAAAATTCAAGCTAAGAATAGATGTTAATTCACATGGCTTTTAACGTCACATCTGAGGTTTACGAAGACGACGCGTTTCGAGTTTGCGTTCCGTTCCACCAAATGTGTTAGGTTTGTGTGCTATATTAAAAAAAAAACATATTGTAAAATAAGTAATGCATTAAGTGTAAAAAATAGCAATTTACGTACATAAAAATACTTAACTTTACTTTACTTATTTCTTTACTTATATATAAATAATGAAAAGTTAAATATAGAATTACATGCATGTTCCCTATTGTAGATACTTACTTAACGTCATCATCAAGGCTACCATCAGTTATGTGATAAAAAAATAATCTAAACTAAATAACATATCTTACAGTTTTCCACGAATCCAACATATCAAGCAATGTATAAGAAAATGGTGCAACACAATTGGCTCGTCGGAAAGAACGACATAGGAGTCGCAATGTAAGTTCCTATATATATTATAAGCAGTCGCTTTTCGTGTCTGTATGTGCCCGCGTTGTTCTTCTAAACTACGCAATAGATTTTGATGTGGTTTTTAGAGAATCATAAGATAAGATAATCATAGAGAATCATATTTTAGAGAATTTATTCCGGAAGGTTTCTGTGTTTAATACATTAATATTAAACTTAGGTACATATACTAAAGAAATCTCGATATTTTGTCAAGTCGTGAAAACCGTGCGAAGCAGGAGCTGGTTACACAAAATCGAATGATCATTTAAAATTCAATTTACTCGATTTATGCAAAATCCAAATATTTAAATAGCTTCAAAGTTTTTCATAAAAAATCATAGAATGTTCACTATTTTCAGGGCTGAAAACCAGCAGTATGCCTTTTTCATGGAATCGGCGTCCCTTGAATATTATGTAGAAAGACATTGTGACCTACTGCAAGTCGGCGGGTTGCTCGACTCCAAGAGTTATGGCATCGGAATGAAGAAGAGTATAAATGCTTTACATTTTTTTTAATATAACTAAGTACTCAATTTTTACTCATCATTATTCTCTTGCCCTTACATAATCAGCCTATAATGTTCCCCCTGCTGGGACACAGGCCTCCTCTCTTTGAGTGGTAGTGTGCCGTAATGCATCACGCGGGGATATCACGTCTTCGAATTTTTGGTTCTAGGACATGCCGGTTTCCTCACACTGTTTTCCTTCACCGTTTTAAGAGCAGTGGTGATGAAATAAATTACACAAAGTAAAGCACCTGTCTGGGTTCGAACCTACAACTCGTATGTCGCGGCCGTTACCACTGGGCCACCACTGCTCTCCTGCTCTTGTCCCAATTCATTTGTGGTCGGTCAACACGTCTTTTTCTTCCATACTTCTCTATTCGTTATCATCTCGGTAGTCACCCCCTTTCTAGCCACATCATCATCCTTCACACAGTCCATCCATCGATTATTTGGTTAATACTATTAATATTTCCATGTTTGTATTTGTAGAATCGCCATACAAGAAATATATAGATGACGCATTGCTACACATGAAGGAAAATGGGGAAATTGAAAAAATGAGAAATTTGTGGTGGAAGGAGAAAAGAGGCGGTGGAAAGTGCGGGGTAACATAAGTCTTGATTATTATTTTCGAACTAGAAGATGTAAAACAGACATACGCAAACAGACATGCAGGCACATTTCATATTTCGGACATTACAAAAACAAAAAACTTTACGCATGGGGATTTCTGCTATTTTTGCGTCAAGCCCTTAAGTAGTAGAAAAAAACACACAACACGGACATTAGGTATAGATAAAGAATATGATAATTTAATAAACAAACATGATTATAATAGGAGAAACGTGACGAGGAACAGAAACAGTTGAGTATGAAGAACATGCTGGGTGCGTTTGTGGTGCTCGGCGTCGGCTGCCTCATAGGAATATTCGTGTCCATCATAGATATGCTGTGGGGGGTGTTTAAGAGATCCGTCAAATATAGCGTGAGTATACTGACTACCTAATGATAATACTAAGTCCTTATGAACAACTTTTACTACGGGACCAAACACGAAGTCGCGAAAAAAAGAATCGGCATTTATGTTCGCTTAACTCGTTAAAATATAAGGAACTGCTGATTTTTTTTTTCGCGATTTCTGGTTTAGTCCGCTAGTAAAAGTTGTACATAATGATGAGTACAATGACCCCTTAAGAGGAAGCCCATGAATTTAATTTCATCCTGTATAAATTGCCATTACTTTTTTTAAGGCTTGCTTTTTAGGGATCATATATTTTAATACGTACTTTAGTATCCGTTCAATATTTTTCACAATACGTAATAGTATCTACTTATCTATATGTCCACATCTATTCTCCAGACCTACTGAGAGTTATTTTCCCTACTTAAGCTGAATTTTGTGGGTTCTATTTTTATCGTGGCTAACAACCTCGTTATACATAGTTAAAAAGTTACGGAATCTTGAATTCTTGATTATTTCCGACTTCCAAGTCGTGGAAAGAATAATTAGTTATGCAGCAAGAAAAAATCACTAATATCCTGAAGTTTTCGTTTTCAGCCAGAAATAAAAATGGAAATTGGAATTAAGTCAAACTTTTTGCTGTACTATCAACGAAAACAAATCCTGTTGAAGAAAATATTTACATCGTGATGCATAATATAAGAACCCCGAATGAGTTACTTACTGATAAAACGGTCGACAGACAGGTGTAATAAATGGAACATAGACTTAAATTACGCTTAAAATCACCAGAGAAAGAAATAAAGAAAAATTATTTATTGGGACTCGCACAAGAGATCACAAATTAAACTAAAAACACTCATAGAAACACAAAAAAACAAAAACAAAGTAAAATTCAAATAAAAACAAAAAGTCCTGTACGAGGCCAAAAGGCTCCTATCTCAGCTTTATTCTGCGGTAGATAAAAAATAAATGTCGCGGCGCTGGTATTCTGATAGGGCCCACTGTGATGTCATGGATAGATACAGAAATAAATAAAAAATAAATAAATAATTTTTACTTTCGTTTACTTCGATCTCTAATTTATTTTTCCTCACATTATTCCCAAATAATGTGAAGAAATGATCATGAGATCAAAGTGTCAGCTGAGATTTAACTCCAAAATTCAGAAAACAACATTTTGTTACTACCATCGTTATATGTACCTACAGTGACGACAATATTAAGTTCACAAGTGTGTTCACAGTGCTTGATTAAGCTAGAGTGTCTTCTACAAAACAGGAGTAGGTACTCTTGACACACTGGGTTAATTGTTGTATGTATTGTCGCAAATTGCTGCGAAACGGTTTCATGTTGCCAGAATATTATGACTTATTGCATGCATTAGCATAAGTAACTATATTAACTTCATTTAAATATTCAAAACAAGCAAGAAAGAACTCAGTCTAAAAATCTCTAAGGCGACAATGGTTTACATAATCACCCGATAATGTTCCCACTACTGGGACGTAGGCCTCCTCTCTGTGAGAGGAGTTGATGACAATGGTTTAATATTATATAATCTGACAGATCAGAATATGTGGCTATAGTTAGGGTAGACAGGTATTTCACCGTTCATTATTGCGAAAAATTATTTATCAGTCGTTCAGATTACTGAACGACGAAAATTTAGCCAATGTATTAACATTGGCTACTTTTTAAGGTTCAAGCGACTGTGAATTCCGATGACGGAAAGTCGTCTGCCACCACTGACATAACGATTAAACTAAAATCTGACTTCCATTTCTTACAGACAACCTTCAGATACGAATTAGTAGAAGAACTCAAATTCGCTATAAAGTTCAGTGGCAACATTAAACCAGTCAAGCGACCGCAGAAGAACGCCGTGGAAGGTAGCTTCGAAGAGCTGGCCAATGCTGAAGGGAAAGACGACATACGTTCTCTTCACTCGATCCGTTCTACTGAAACGCATCGGACACATCATTCGCATAGCTCCAGACATTCTTCGCGCAGTCTCAGTGTGGCGTTTGCTAAACGACGATCTTATAGCTAAATTGATGCTTAGTGTCAAGGACTCGGCAGTTCTTTAGATTGTATGTGGAATAGATGGGTATTCATTGCCTTTTCAGAACTAACTTTGCTGTGATCTGCATCCAGTCTCTCAGTAAACTCTTGAATAGAACTCAATACAGTCATATTCTTAATCAGAAGGACTGTAGAGCTCGTGGAAGTTGAAGTTTAGTTAAGTAGTAGATACGAGGGCGGGTCAATAAGTCCGTGACTTTTGGAATAAAACACAGATTTTTTGATAAAAAAATAATTTTATTTTTCAACGTAGTCTCCCTTGAGCTCTATACACTTTGCCCAACGCTTCTCCAATTTTTTTATCCCTTCCAAAAAAAATGATTTGTCGAGGTCCTCAAAATAGGCCTTTGTTTGCGAGATGACTTCATCATTGGAGTCAAATCTTTTTCCACCAAGCCATTTCTTCAGGTTTGGGAACAAGAAGTAGTCGCTCGGAGCCAAATCTGGAGAATAGGGCGGATGAGGGAGCAATTCATAGCCCAATTCATGGATTTTTGCCATGGCAACTGCACATGTGTGCACCCTTGCATTGTCTTGGTGGAAAAGAACTTTTTTCTTGGCCAAATGAGGTCGGTTTTTTTTCAAATCGTCATTGAATCGGTCCAATAAATTGGCATAATATTCCCCATTGATTGTTCTTCCCTTTTGAAGGTAGTCAATGTGGATTATCCCGCGTGCATCCCAAAAAACAGTCGCCATAACTTTATTGGCTGACAAACCCACCTTGGCCTTCTTCGGCGCCGATTCACCCTTAGAAACCCACTGTTTTGACTGTTGTTTGGTCTCTGGTGTGTTGTGATGGATCCATGTTTCGTCCACGGTTACAAAACGGCGCAAAAACTCCTCCATATTGCGATTAAACAACGCCAAACCTTCCTGTGAAGTTGTTACACGATTGCGTTTGTGGTCGACTGTGAGCAAACGCGGCACCCATCTTGCGGAAAGGTTTCTCATGCCCAAGTGATCATTCAAAATTGAAACCACTGAGCCATGCGAGATCCCTACGGCTTCCACAATCTCTCGCACTTTCAATCTTCGGTCGGCCAACACCATATCGTGATTTTTTTCGATTGTTTCGGGTGTAGAGACCTCAACTGGGCGTCCAGGACGTTCGGCATCTTCAGTGCTTGTACGGCCACAACGAAATTCAGTAAACCACTTTTTTACCATTGAAATCGATGGTGCAGAGTCCCCATAGTATTTATCAAGCTTAGCCTTGGTCTCGGTAATGGTTTTTTTTCGCAAGAAATAATGCTTAATAAGCACACGAAATTCACTTTTTTCCATTTTCTCCTCAAATTAGTGAGTAGTCTGATAAAAATAGCTGTCAAACACAAACTAACTGACGCAGCAAGTTTAAATTTTGACAGGAGTCAACTGACAGATGCCTGTTGACAGGAGCAGTGTTGCTGTTTCAGTAAAGAGGTCAGAAATTCAAAAAGTCACGGACTTATTGACCCGCCCTCGTATTTTAACACAGAACATACCTTTTGTTTGTTGACAGATGAAATCATTTATTATTTTATTATTAACAAAGTATGTAATTGTTGTTAAAGGTTAATAAATGTTGATTAAAAATGTTCCACTTCGTTTTATTCTTGGCTTGGTAAAATTTGTTTCTGAAACAGAATCTTTTCCGGCAGCTACTTAACGACCTGTTTTCCCCACATATTATGTCATCGCCCTATGGATTTATGACTATTGTCAAGCAGGATAAAAAATAGGTCTCGCGTAATGCGTCCATTAAGTCTGAGGGCAACATCCAGTGATCTTGACATTAAATGACAACTCTTTATAAATGAGCTTAATGATCAAGTTAATACGAATCCCATTGTTACTCTTGTAGTGGGGGTATTTTTGTGACTAAATAAGTGGAGAGAATAACTAAACTTTAGGGTGCATACATGTATACTACAACAACCCCTTTTGTAGCATATATGCCTATAAATGGTTTAATTGAAATGAATGCTTTGAGTTTGAGTTTCCGTTTGAGAGCTTGTTCTCTATTTACTTAAAACTGCAATGAGATACTTTGTCCCCATAAAGTAGGTATAGTGACGGTTGCTATTGCAATAATGATTTGATTTTAATCTCAATTATTCGAGATTTTTTTCTCTAAGACTGTTTTCAGGAGACAAACCAATAAAAAAACAAGTATCGAATTGCAGTTTTAAGTAAATAGAGAACAAGCTCTCAAACAGAAACTGAAATTCAACAGGCATTTTTGAATTGTCAAGGAGTCAGAAATATGAAGCTAGTTGTCCAATCCAAAGCGTAGTAGGTACTATCGCCCAAACTTCCGCATGTTCACCTTTGTTTTTTTTTTTTGGGTGGGAAATCATCAAATAACTTCTCCCGCTCTGGGCGGAGCGGGAGGGTGTGTCAGACTCTTACTGACTAAAACCCACCCGTATTCCTTCTTGTTGCCTGTGTTGCGGGGGCCTCGGTGACCCATAAGTACCTTCCCGCGACCCCGGCAGGCATCGGCCCTAGTGGACCCCTACTATGTGCTGACGACATCTCTTTGAGGCGCGCGTGGAATACAACGCGCCGTCGACCCGGGCCTGGTCCTTACCGGACGGTGAGCTACCCATTGCTCACCGTCCGCAAGCCCGCGCCTACGGTGGCCGGAAATCCGCCCGGGATTCCCGACGCCCTGGGCGTCTCCTGCGGCGGCTAGGGGTGAGAGGGCGCGAAACTTGCCTTTCTCTCAACCGTCCCGCCTCCTCCTTCGCGAGCATTACTGCTTCGCAGAAGGAGGTGACGGCTGCCCATGCCCTCTCGCTCCGTACCATGGCCTGAACCAGGGCCGGACGCGAGAGGTCTCTGCCGCCGATCGCCTCCACGAGGACAAGGCGGTGCTCTGCCCAAGCCGGGCAGACCTCCACCGTATGCTCCACCGTGTCCTCCGGGCGATCCACACAGTGGTGACACCCGGTAGTTTCCTCCCGCCTTATCTGACACAGGAACCTCCCGAAGCTGCCGTGTCCGGTGAGGACCTGCGTCAGGCGGAAGGTGAGGACGCCGTGGCGCCTCTCCAGCCACTCCTCAAAGAGGGGACTTATCGCCGCAATCGTGGCGTGCCCAGCACTGGGTTGCGACAACCGTACTTTCCATGACGCCATGAGATCCCGCCGGAGCTCCGTCCGCTGTGCCGCGATTTCTCGCGGCAGCGGACTAACGCCCCGGCGTTTCGCCTCCTCGCGCCCCTCCCATACGTGCGCGAGAACTTTTGCCTCCAGATCCCATGGCGGCAATCCGGCAAGGAGGCTCGCTGCCTCACAGGAGACCGTGCGGTATCCCCGGACCATCCGGATGGCCATGACCCTTTGGGCCGCGCTCAACCGGCGGGCTGGCCGCAGCGCCAGAGAGCGCGCCCATACAGGAGCCCCGTAGAGGGCCATGGACCGCACGACCCCCGCGTAGAGCCTCCGGCAGGAGGCGTTTGGACCCCCTAGATTGGGCAGGAGCCGCTTCAATGCAGCGCCCGCCCGCTCCAGTTTGGGAGCCAAACGTCGGAAATGCTCCACGAAGTTCCACCGGCTGTCGAGGACGAGTCCCAAGTACTTCATCGTCGACTCGACGCCGATAGAAACCCCTCCTACCGTTATTTGGGACCCCAACGGTGGCGCGTTCCGAGGACCATGAAAACACATGGCCTCGGACTTGTGCAGGGCCACCTCGAGTCCCAATTGCCGGATCCTTTCGACGATTGTCACAACCCCGCGTGACCAACGTGTCGTCAGCGTAGCACACTACGCTGACGCCGCTAGGGAGGTCGGCGCGCAGCACCCAGTCGTATCCGATGTCCCACAGATGCGGCCCCAGGACCGATCCCTGTGGGACACCGCACGACATCTCTTGCCGGTTCCACCCTCCCTGGTGACCGGGGTAGATGACGGCCCTGTCCGTCAAATAGGCCTCGACCACACGACAGAGGTAGGAACTGGCCCCTCTCCATGCATGCGCTTAGGAGCCCCCTAAGTCGAGGCCCGAGAGCCTCCAAGGCCAGGACCCAGGACTTCCCAGGTAAGCCGTCGGGTCCTGGGGCGGTATTTTTGGCATTGAGCCTGCGTACCGCCGCTCTCATTTCTACCTCGGTCACCTCCGGAGCATCGTCGTCGTCGTCGTCGTTGGCGGTGTGGTCCGCATCGGGCACCGCAGTAGGCGGAGCCATAGGCGGGGAGGTGTGTTCCCCTCGGGAAGGGAACAGAGCGCTCACCACGTCCTCCACAAGCTGGGGCCGGAGACTCTGCGTCAGCGGGGGAGCCCATGGGCGGAGTTTATCCCGCACCACCTTGTACGGGCGTCCCCACGGGTCCCTGTCCAGAGTCCCCAGCGACTCCTCGCGGGCCAACCCCCTGGCCCGCGATCTCCGCTTGGAGGGCGGTCTTCGCCGCTCTGTACCCCTCGTACAGCTCCGCCTGAATGGCTTCCGTATCCGGAGGTTTGATACAGAGCCTGCGGTGCCTGGTGTACCGGCGTCGCGCAGCCACGCACGCAGTGCGCAGAGCCGTCAGCTCCTGCGACCACCAGTACACCTGGCGCGAGGCACGTCCAGGCTGGACCCGGGGCATTGCCACGTCACAAATGTCGGACATGGCCTCCCGGAACCACTCCGCCTCGTCGTTGATGTCGGCAGGCCTGTCCGGTGGTGACACCCAGGCCTGCACGATCGAGGCTTCCAGGAGGAGCTCCCGGTCCAGCTGCTTCAGCGCCCACCGCGGACCACTCGGGGCCCGTCGGACCGGCGCGTCCGAGGTCTGGGCGGAGACGTCGAACCGGATATACCGGTGATCGGAATAGGTCTCCACCCCCTCCATGACACGCCAGTCAACTACACGCGGCGACAGAGCGGGGCTGGCGAACGAGATGTCCACCACTGATTCACCCCGCATCCGCACACACGTGGGGACAGAACCCCGGTTTAGAACGACCAGGCCTGTCTCCAGAGCCCAGTCCTCCACCATCCTGCCCCGTGTGTCCGTTAACCGGGAACCCCAAGCCAAATTCTTGGCATTGAAGTCCCCGAGGACGAACACGGGGAGGGAACCAAACCCCTTGTTGTTCTTGTTGTTCACCTTTAAGGCGATAAACGCATAGCTCATGGTTCGATCGCCCGATGCGTGCGTTTTGACCAATAGGATGCACGAAGCGTATTTCGGGAATAAAAAGAAGTCACACGTTGCTAGGTCAGGGCTGTAAGGTCTGACGCAGGTCCTCACGGGACACGGCAGCTTCGAGAGGTTCCTGTGTCGGATAAGGCGGGAGAAAACGCCCGGGTGTCACCACTGTGTGGATCGCCCGGAGGACACGGTGGAGCATACGGTGGAGGTCTGCCCGGCATGGGTAGAGTACCGCCGTGTCCTCGTGGAGGCGATTGGTGGCAGATACCTCTCGCACCCGGCCCTGGTTCAGGCCATGGTACGGAGCGAGAGGGCATGGGCAGCTGACACCTCCTTCTGCGAAGCAGTAATGCTCGCGAAGGAGGAGGCGGGACGGTTGAGGGAAAAGCAAACTTCACGCCCTTTCGCCCGTAGCCGCCGCAGGAGATGCCCAGGGCGTCGGGAATCCCGGGCGGATTTCCAGCCACCGTAGGCGCGGGCTTGCGGATGGTGAGCAAAGGGTAGCTCGCCGCCCGGTAAGGACCAGGCCCGGGTCGATAGCGCGTTGTATTCCACGCGCGCCTCAAAGAGATGTCGTCAGCGCAAGTGTAGGGTTCCACTAGGGTCTATGCCTGCCGGGGTCGCGGGAAGGTACTAAAGGGTTACCGAGGCCCCTAGCAACACAAGTAACGGAAGGAATACGGGTGGGTTTTAGTCAGTAAGATTCTGACACACCCTCCCACTCCGCCCAGACCGGGAGAAGTTATTTGATGATTTCCCACCCCAAAAAAAAAGGCGGGTGCAGATATGCTCACATGTTTGTGAGGTGATTTTTTAATGCGCACGGCCAGCGCGATCTCTTTATGAATTATTAAACTTGTCGAGAAATAATTTCGTGCTCATATCTTCTCTTTGTTTTAGAAAATATATTATTGGTATAATAATTTAGAATAAGAAATGTCAAACAATAATTTATATCCTCTAATATTTTTCTCTCCGGCATGGCTATGCTCTGTCGGGTCCTATACATTTAGTTATTTATTAACATTTTCACAACCTCCGCAATTTTCACGATGGCCTATGTGATGCCGCCATATAAATCGCAGCGAACGCGCTAGGCGCGTTGAGTGGCACTTCATAAAGGTATAAAATGTTCATATTGGTTTTTTCTTGTTTTTATACTTGTTCAGTGCTATGCAAAAGCAAATTCCTACATTTCAATGTGTTTAAACTTAAGAATATGTCAAAAAAGAAGCAAATTACGTCATTTTGTTTACAACATTTGGTATATTTTTCTTTTTCTGCTCTATGTTTTGATTGAAATAGCACTTAGTAGTATTTGAACCAATACTTGGCGCAGTTCATACAATGTTATCAAAGCTTTTTGTTTAGGTACCTATTGCTGTCGCTACTTTTGCAACTGCAATAAAATACCGTTGTTATTTTGTGGGAATGTCTGAAAATCCGGTTAAACAATAGGACGGGGATATGATAGAAGGGCCATGAAGAACGTTTGCGAAAAAATGACAAAATATTTTTTATGTTTGTTGTTATTTTTTGTTACACGCCCTGTACTCACACAAATGTATATTGTCTCTAATTGGGCGCAACTAGGAAGGAGTGTGGTCTATCACTAGCTGCGCTCGCCGCAGAAATATTTTCTAAACTGAGCATGCTTAAGTTTTGTCGATTGTACCTATGGAGAAGAACGGGCAAGAAACTCCATTCTTTTAAATATTATGTTAGGAATGAACAACGAACCAAAAGTATGATGTTCAATCAAGTCTCCATAAGGATAATCTGTGGGGTAATCGCGTAACATACATAAAATTACGCAATAATTGCAAACAACTGTCATTTTCATTTTTTAAATGAATGGAATTATTCCTTTCATTTCAACAGTTCAACCACGTTCATTGCGTTATTTACGTTATTGAGCAGACGATTATTTCGAACCTATGAAGCAATGGATTAGGAGTTTCCTTAAAAATCCATTGATTATAATTGCAAGTGTGTTACGCAGGAATCCCGGGCGGATTTCCGGCCACCGTAGACGCGGGCATGCGGACGGTGAGCAATGGGTAGCTCACCGTCCGGTAAGGACCAGGCCCACGTCGACGGCGCGTTGTATTCCACGAGCGCTTCAAGAAATGTCGTCAGCACAAATGTAGGGGTACACTAGGGCCGATGCCAGCCGAGGTCGCGGGAAGGTACTAAAGGGTCACCGAGACCCCCGCGACACACCCTCCCGCTCCGCCCAGAGCGGGAGAAGTTATTTGATGATATCCCAGCCAAAATAAAAATAAAAAATTGTCTTACGCAGTTAGGGTGCCGTTCCCGAAATAATCCAACAATGAGAGTTGTCTCAGCGGCTTAGTGTTTTCCTTAAACAATAAAACAAGGTGTTATTGCTTTGAGATCCGGTAATGGACTTTTTTTAGCACGGTATTTTACCCGTTCGATTTCAGAGTTTCCCGTAGACTGCTACAATCACGATTGGTGAAAGGAACAATAATCGCAGTTAATCAATGTTTTACACAAGGGAAAATGGACGAAACAGTCGTCTTTATGACACGAGTTAAGAAAATATCGTCAATGGTCCGTTTAAAGAGCCTTAACGACCTAATACACAGTTAGCTAATCTTTTGGCAGTAGCTGTTCTCCATTGCCGCTATGAAAGAAGTCGTAGTCTAGTTGACAAGAATTTTCAAAAATATTTTCTTCGTAGCAATAAGTCGTCCTCTAAGTATATAGTTTTGATACATAACGCCATTATTTCAGTGTCCAGCGTGAAATGGAGACCGACCTCTGTGAGCACCATCTTTCACCGCGGTTCCATTAGCCTAACAAATGGCCCGACACCAACTTATAAGTTTACACATAGTTACTGCGGTCTATGTAAGCAAATTATTATGAGGGAAACATGATCTTGGATTTAATTTACAATTTGTTAGCGAATGGATCCTTATAAATGACATGTGATCATCGTTATACAGTCGAGTATCGTGCCGACCTCAAATAAATTGGAATAAGGGTAGGAGAATGATGAGACGAATATCGTACAGTCGTAAGGATTGTCTTGGACTTAAGTTTAGTAGGATTTAGGTATATTTGGATAAACTGTTATCTTAAAAACACGGTACAATAATATTAAAAGAAAAACTAGTAACAGTTTACATAGGAGCCTTAGGTGCTAGATTTTACAAATTCCCTGGAACCCACACTAGGATTCCCTGTATTGTGGGGTCAGTCTCTTCCCAAGTAAGGCAAACATTTTTTATATATTTAGGAGAAGTAATTAATTTGAAAAACAAAAGAAAAATAATCATTAAAAATATATTTTGTTCAAACCAAGCGACCCTCACTGGGCTCGCGTGGTGGATTACGGCCCACGCCGTCTCACCGAGAGGAGGCCAGCAGTGGGAACATTATAAGCTCATTATGCTTATGCTATATTTTGTCCATACATACACCTCACACTTTTAGAGAATGTTATCATCAAAAGTAGTATCTAATCAAAAAAAGAGAAAGACTGAAGACACGAAATTCTTACGCCGTCTAATAAGGACATAAAACGTCAGAAATAAACCAAAAAGTAGGTATTTAATCTCCGACTTCTTTCTCGTTGTCAACAGTCCTGAAATATAAGGAATGACCCCAAGGAGTGGCGGGTCCTCAATCAAGGTCTTTCATTACCGCACCCTCCTCACGCTCGACACATTACAAGGACGGACAGCACCACATTTCTCAAACCATGTACTAATTAACAACTTGACGTACTATGAACTACATAGTTTGAGGATAAGGAATTTGAGACACTAATAAGAAAAAGGAGAATATTAATTCTACAGTATTAATACTCTCATGATAGCTGATCTATTCGAAACCTCTCTAGGTATAGACCTAACTGACTTTGGTACCTAGCTCCTCAGATCAAAACCCTTAAAAGTAAGTCAAGTAGAGTTTGTTGTAAATCATCATCTAGCCTTTTCCCAACTACGTTGGGGTCGTTGGGGTCCAGTCTAACTGGATGTAGCAGAATACCAGTATTTTACGTCGAGCAAATGCCTATCTAAGCTACACAACCCAGTTACTGGGTAATACAATACCTCTTGGTAAGACTGGTTGTCAGACTTTTGCGCTTCTGACGACTCGTAACGGCTGTCAAAGAGCCACGAATGACAGCCGTGACCAACGGCTTAACGTGCTTTCCGAGGTACGGATGGATTTTGGTATGTAAAGATGGTCACCCACCTACGGACCAACCGCGGCAAGCGTAGCTTAACCTGATCGATTTACCCGAGCGGCTGTTATTATTTAGCCACAAGCCCCTCATATTTATTTTTTTTTGTAAATATGAAGTTAAAAGAAACTTAAATCCTTTGATAAAGATGCAAGTTATATCATTCAAAAATACTCAGCAGCACGTAGGTACCTAAGCATCTACACAAAAATAAAACTGCTTAGTTTTTCTTGTCGCATTTATTCGGGTGTGAAATTATACAATGAACTCTACACAGAATAAATACATAAATTGCATAATAATTACCTATTCGGGCGTGACCGTATTAATTAACATTTGAGCTTGACGCGTGGTAATTAGATCACGGTTGAATTATTATCCCTAGCGGATAGTCCACATTGAATAAATATGTAAAGGCAATCATCATTTTCCTGCCCTTATTTGTGGTCGGCGCAACATGTCCCATTCATCCATACTTCCCCATTAGTCGTCATCTCGGTAGTCACCTCCTTTCTAGCCATATCATATTTCACACAGTCTATCCATCGTTTCTTTGGTCTTCCCCTACCTTTTAGCCATCCACATTCATACTCAAGACTTTCATTTTCCTCATTCCTCCGCATCACATCAAATTTGCATAGGCTATAAACGGATATATTGAATTCTGTCAAAGGATTTTCCATTGAACTAGATAACAGTCAATTAAAGAGGTCAACAAAAGTTTTATTTTGAATATACACCAATAAACAGTATCTAGGTATCCAGGAAGATAGACCAGAAAACCGTAGCTTTCTAACCGAATACGCTGCTTTACATTCTATAAAGCACTTTTTAAACTATATTTTCTCATTTTAGCCATTTGCACCGCATTGCTTTGTCTTCTGCTCAACTGCAAAGTATGACGAGAATGGTTTGACCTTTCGGAGCGTGGGGTTGGTGATGGTTCAGGTCTATCGTCATCACCTGCGCATTCCAGATCTCCTTCATTATTTTCGTCACCTTCCTTTGATTCACCTGAACCACTGCCAGTAGATTCTCTATGGCGAACCGGCTTGGTATCTCCGCTGAAGCTTAGTATGAATTTCAATTCAGCTATCAATTCTTCTCTGAATGATACCTGTAATTTATTTCAGCGACTTAGAATTCACGAGACCAAGTTGTTAGGATACTGGGTAGGTTAGTAGAAAAAAGAATTTACAAAACTGATGAACAAGGCCCGGACTACACCAAAGCGGAAATGTGCGAAGAAGTCCAAAGCGGAGACGAGAAGAGATGTTTTTCAGTGCGAATAACGAAATTCTATTGTTTGTTTAAAAGACATCTCTCCGCTCGTCTCGTCTCCGCTTTGGTGGTGTCCGGGCCTAAGATACGAGAAGAGGCTAACTTATCTTCGTTTTGGTAAACCACTAGATGGCAGTTTGGAAGGTTTATTGGGCTAGTGTAGGTTTGGTATAATACTTACCAATGGTAAACATAAGAACTACGGAGAATGACACGAAGCGACTACATTTTGGTGAGGGGTCACACTGGAACATGCAATTCTGGTAAAAACAAAAACACAAATTCAAAATAAAAATGTCCATATTTACAAAATAATGACGTAATCGCACTCAAAAGTTATTTTTTTTCAATGGATGACCACGTAGAAAAAAAATAATTAAAATCAGGTTGACGTAGGAGGAATAAAAAGCCACTCTCGGCTGTTTTTCTTTTTCTGATATTTTATTGAGGTGTATAAGCCTCACCAATAAGAATCTAATATAATTCGATTCTTATTGGAGAAACTAATATAAAGAATTTGGGCAAAAAGAACTGGCCCTAAAATCCACAAACTTTGTGAAACTTCGGTGTGCTTAATATTTCCCTCACCAAACGATCATTTATCTCACTGAGTTGTAAAGAGCAAGCTAGCACGTAAAACCATCAAAGAGTCACAATGTAATGAATATTAATGGCATGTAGTACCTTCATCTTCCGGGATATCATCCATATGTCGAAGATCATCTCAACAAAGGCGCAGACGACGGCCATGCCCGAACCGGCCGCTAGCACAATGAACACGCCACCCACGTTCGCGAGAACTAAGGGCTGAGCCTCACCACCGCCTGCGTCGTCATCCTGATCGATACAACTTTGTTAATGGTTCAGGGGATTGCTAGCGATAATATCTTTAACATCAAAGGATTTGAGTAACGTGTATATCTATCATTTTGTAAATGTTAAACTGTAATAATTGAAAGTTTAATGAACATACGAATGTTTGTGAAGCAATATGATATAGTAATCCCAATAAAATGCTTGAAAGACTTGTAACTTGGCAAAAAAAGGATATGATTCATCATTAAAAAGATAGCACGCCCTACTTGTAACTTCTCAGTTTCTTGTAACTTTTCAGCTTCAAGCACTACTTGTAACTTCTCAGTTAAAATTATAGCTAGGGCGTACCGCACACGCACCGCCTCCCCTTTTTTCTTTCCACCATTTATCTTTCATTCTGGTTAGTTTTCCTTCTTCTTGCAGTTGTAGTATGGACTCACTCATCGGCTGCCGATAGGGTGAATCTGGAAAAAAGTTGTTTCTATATTGGTGATAAACTGCTTCAATAAAGCCATCAACATTGGATGTTTAGTTCGGCAATTTTCGAAATCTTTATTTTTACTTTTCATTAGTATACAAATTATTCACAATTAAGTAAATATCTCAAGAATCAGACGATTATGGGAGAATCAGGGGTTTCAATATTTGTTTATCTGCCCTTTGTTGTGTCTTGTTGTCTCTTCTACAAAGATTTATATTACCCTGACAAACATTGTTCAAAACTATAAAGTTTTGCACGATATAAATCGTGTACATTCCCGGTGAATCCGATGATCCAGTGACCTTAAAGAATAAGCAAGTCAGCATGAGGAGCAGAATGTCTTACTTTTCTTCATAGCGATTCCATATCCCTTACTGTCCAATAGCCCACCGACTTGCGCAACATCGCAATTTCTTTCCACCATGTACTCGATTGATGTCGATTCCATTAAAAATGCATAGTTTTCGTCATCGGATTTCACCCTAAAAGAAATGAAAAAGATTTCTTGGTAGGTATAAAGGCCGCAAACTAGTTCTTCGACTTTCTTAGTTTCTTACCAACCTCTCTAATCCTTCATCATTGGAAGATGTTTGATATTCTGGGTGATCTTCCATATAATGATACATTTTCTGATAAAGTAAATTATCCGATTCCTAAACACAAAATAAGAAACAAAGTGAATTATTTTTTTATTAAAATAGCTGGAAATCTCTATTATTCGAGGATATTTCTCTCGATACTCAACTTATTATTCATAGAGCATTTCCATTACCTTAAAGAAACTGAAGGTAGCACCTCCATTCTTAGCTCCGTAAGTCATTCCATACGGGTTATTTGCAAGATCGTTTACACTTTTAATAGCATAAAACTTGGATTCAACTGTGAGAAAGGCAGCAAGGTTAGCGGTGTAAGATGATACCATGATTAAAGTGAAGAACCACCACATACTTCCAGCCATTCGGGTAGATACGGCACTAAAACATGAAAATTCATTTTGATATTGAACTACGTCTATACATATAATAAAATAGTAACGAAGTCTAAACTACGTATACATTGAATATTTTAAATAATTAGCCTATAATGTTCCCACTGCTGGGACACAGGTCTCCTCTTTGTGAGAGGGAGTGGGCCGTAATCCACCACGCGGGCCCAGTGCGGGTTGGTAGATGTCACATGTCATCGAATTTTTGGCTCCAGTTCCTTCAGCGTCTTGAATATTTTGCAAAAAAATAATTGCTGCGTGGGAATGTGTCTGCCGAAAATATAGTTTTTAGAATGTTTGTCTATTTCTCTGTATCTATGATGATTGGCGCATAAACGGCTGAATGGACGCAATTTTGCACACAGATAGTTTATAATCTGGATTAACATACAGAGTACTTTAATCCCAGTAATATGTTCACAGCGTTCAAAGCTAGTTTAAATAAAACAAACTAGACACTGACATAGGAGCAATTTCTGATCCTTGGGTTAGCACACTTCCCAAAGTAAACCAAAATGAATTCGCCAAGGTAAATTGATTATCCAAAGTTTCCGGTTCTTCAATACATGGGTAAGGATTCTGCCATTCTTCTGGTGCTAGTCGTCCTAGTATAAATAAAAGACCAGACACGCCAACGAACGCTCCTGCTAGCCATCCCCAAACCTACAATGGCAAAACAAAGAAATAATAAAATAATATAAGCACAATGTTTTCAACCAGTCTGACAAAATACTTACTCCCATTGAAAATGGTGATATGAAAGAGAAGAGATTTGGTGGTTCTTTGGTCGGTTTTTTATACAATATAGTTATACCTAAGTTCATAAAAGGGCTGGTGAAATCAACTGCTTTTTGTCGAGCTGCTGTTATGGTCAAATCCGTTATAGCGAAATCTGCTCTCTGTAACATAGAAGTTAAACAACACACATCAATAAAGTTATAAACTATTCAGACTTTTATAAACTCAACTATTTAATACCAGATAAAAACATGTCACATATTTCGTGAAATTGTTCCAAAATAAGGTAAATGATAGTTACACCGTCCATTATTTTCTCAGTCATGCCATTCCATTTCTTAGTCTTCGAATTGTATGAGCCATATACACCATCATCTTGTATGTCGAATGTATAATTAAATTCATTCATTTTTGCTAAGTCTTCAATAAGTTCTATACCGAAGCCTTCATATCGATCATTGCCTTCAAGTTTTTTTGAAGATTCTTTCAGCATACCATAAGGGGCACTCTACAAAAAATAAACATAGCTTTGTTCTCTTGCCATTATTTTATTATATTTATTTACTGAAGGGTCGCTAATAGGGTATTTTACTATATACGATAAAAAATCTATAAATATATTATTGAGATAGTTTAGGCAAAAAGGAGTCGGAAAATGTTAGTTTTAGGTCATACAGTAACAAAATAAATTTTAAAATTCAATTCAACGTTTTCAGTTTTTCTAATCTGTTAAAAAACACAATGAAATAGTAGCCGCCATGTTATTACGTCGGCTATGTTAACAAAAACGTGTCAATTATCATACAAACATCAGCGCATTTGATTTCATAGCCCAGTGACGTCATGACCACAGAGCAACATGGCGTCCACTGCGTCCAGCGTTTTCGTCAACCTACGCGCGAAATTTGAAAATGTAAAATTTTAAATGCATTTTTATGGCACTTATCGATTGAATAAAATTTTGTGATTTTTTTTTTTGCATATTAGCACTATAGAATTTAATTAAGACACTTTTCAAAAATGGGTGTAAGACCCTATTCTTACCAAAGCTGTAAGAACGATGAAATGTTTGCCCTTCATTGATTCAGATCCTTCTTGTTCTGCTGGTGATATTTCATCTTTAGTTTCAACAAAACCATCTTCTAATGTCCATGTCCCCACCTAATTTGCAACCAGAAAAACAGAATTTAATTTTTGCATGACAATTATTCAATTTCAAGTATAAAGTCCATAATAATTCAATTGTATACCTTATCTAAGCCGTAGGTCATGACTTCAAGTACGTCTATTTCTACTTCCGAACGGAAGCCATCTTCATCGAATTTTATAATTCCTGTCAAGCCATCAACTTCCATCTACAATGAAGAGCACACTTGCATTAGTCGAAGCTAAAACCAATTTAAGTTTCAACATAAATATTTTGGAAAATTACTCACAGTTCTAACATAATTCACGATGCTGGAACCAAAAGCCCAGCTTTCTTCAGCATCACAAGTCACATTAGAACCCTCTTCTAGTTCCATAGTATTTAAAGTTGCAACAAATAAAGTAACAGCATCGTATACCAAAGCTAAATCTAGAGTCAGACCATTTTCTGCTATTGCATTTTCTATATTGTTGTCAGATAGTTCAGCTACTTTCTCATTTAAAGATGTGATAAAGTTTTGAATGGGCTCTAAGGTTGGATCGAACATACGAATTCCTGAACATGAAAAACAATGCCATTTTTGAAACAAGTCAACATGTTTACGTCTCTCAAAATTGTGATATGACTAAGAGAATGAGACATCATTTATTTGCAATTTTAAATACTATAATGGAATATATTACCTGTTATACTAGAGCCACCATGTGTGTATGGGTCTATATCGATTGTTTGGAAATCTGGATTCATTATCAAATAGCTGTGATCATCAGACATTATTCCCACTTGTTGTGCCTGTTCTAATACTTTTGGCAATGTTTCTCTGCGACAGTTTAAAACGTAGTTCAAGGACCCCGACTTTTTTATGAACTTTAGCTGAGACCTAAGAAATAAATCAGAAAAAAAACACGTACATTAAATCATCTTACTATGTTACACTGAAATTAAATTAAATTGGAAGTTGAACCTGCCTAAAATCGTCACCATCAGGTAGTTGAACAATATTAATTAGAATTTTCTGACCAGTATCTAAATCTTGCATTGACAAGATATTGTCAAAAAAGGGTAAAAGTTCAGCCCCTTCATAAATTATAGTAAAATCTGTCCACCCTTTCAATTCTATAAGGTCGGCGAACATCTGAAAAAAATACCACAATATTGTTAGTAGGTTTGAATAAAAAAAATTGAATTAATAAAACATTTCAAATACCTGTGAATAAGCCAAGTGATGTGGAAACAAATTAACAACAGACCAGTTACGATTTTGTGTTTCTATGGGATCTGTGATAACGTGAGGTATCTCAAGGAAATCTGCTATAGACTGAATATGCTGCAGTGAGCCTTTTCTAGTTGGCCCGACTACTCCGAATACATTACTCTGTAACAGAATGTTGATAAAATTATCTTTTCCATTGAAGAATTTCAATTTACTAAGATGTTTTTGAAACATGAACGTTACCTCTAAAAGCGTGCACATCGCATTTTCCGCTTCTAATATGTCTCCAGGAGATGTTCGTATGACACTTGCTACAAATGGATTTTCTTGGTCTTCGGATGCCACGGTAAGTGCAATGTTGAAAGCGGCTTCTAATAAAAATGTTCCGTCATCGAAAATAGCACCTAGGACGGTAATAGAAAATTTTATGTTCTTAAGTGCAGACAAAATAAATTGAGTTAAATAAAAAAGTATGAAGACTGATAACAAAAGTTGGACAACAAAACCGATATAGGAAACCACAGGGCTAAGTTAACATAGTAATAATAGGTTACAAAACATACCAATAGTTTTATCTCCAAGAGCGTGAAGTAAACAAAATGTTGTTGTAAGCCATTTTAGCAATAACTTGGACATTTGCATGATTAATCACAAACCAACACAACATCAAAACTTCATGTTATTCTCTTGAAGAAACCCAACTGAAAGATCTAGTGAATCTCCACTAGAAACGAAACCAATTGACCTAAATGTCCATGCGGGATCGGATGCCCTAACTATAATTGTTTCGAATACTATTCTACTGGCTCTAACACCTAACTGCAATGCTAAAATTAGCGCTGCTCCCGATTTGCATGTACCTATAACACGTTATAATCTGCAAATAACATTGTAGTATGAAAACTACAAGACAGAGTAGATTAGTTTAAGAAATTGTTATCCAATATGTAACTGTGCAAATTCATTTAAAGTTAAATCAAAACGTGTTACGAGAGAGTTTCCATGCAAATTCATTAATGTATTTAAAATTATCGTTAGCGACTAGGGCTACAGTGTGTAAATCTAAACCAAAGCATAATATTGTTTTAAACATTGATGGCGTCCTCTTTCCTCAGTTTTAAACATCTCGCAGTATTCCTTTTACTGTTGTAGTTTTGTGAACGCTGAACGTTACTAAAACCAAATTGTTACACAGGACCGTTCTTTGCAACTTCTAGGTTGCAACACTAGATGGCGCTGGCTAAGAGTTCCTACGATATAAAATATTTCCTAAACCTTTAAAAAAATCCAATAACGTCTTTTTACACAATTTTTATCTGCCCGAAAACTTTTTTTATTCGCCACTGCTAGATGGCGCTCCGGTACAGCTTGATGTTTGTCTTGGGTTGTTGAATGAGTTTAAATCACCTAGTATTGAAAATTCAATGTTGTAAAAACAAAGACTGAAAAACATAACAATATGATAAACATTGTTTAGAAGATATGAATGCAAACAAATCGCAGGTTAAGGACATTCTACTTCAATATGCGTTATAGACATTGAATAATTCGACATAGATACCATAGTTGTGTGGTAGGTAGATTGACTCAATATAATATTGAGTCAATCTACCTACCTATAACGCAACCATTTCCTACACGGGCATACCAAAAAATAATTAGGAAAGTGTCACAGTATTTCAAGGGAACTGAAAGCAATGGCGCTGGCGGATTGGGATCACATCGTAAACTTGGAGATTGTTCGGGTTTTGTCGCTAACCGCCTAACCGCTTCCACGCTAAGCCTCAAATTGGCAAATACAGGGTGAATTCCAGGTGGAATGTTAGGTTATTTTACAAAATTACTAAAAAAAACTTTGTTTTCTTTTAGTCATAACATAACTAGTGGCCGATACAGTTTGATTGCTTACGGCAGCTCTACTTAAATAATTATATCGTCTTCTTTCATCAAATGGAAGTTTTATTCATACGCGAACTACCTATACCTACGTAATTATTATTTGAGTTGGAGAACCATTAGACACACTACCTACACTTGAGTAATTCAAATAACAGTGCCACTGAGGGTCGATCGCAGTTAGCTATTGTTTTCTTGTTTCAGGATTATTATTGAATATATTATATAGATAAGTTTAATATGTATGTATGAATATCTCCTTTCCCCACCTAATCCATCCAAAGGTTGTCTTTAAAAGATCCCTTTTAGCGATAAGACCGCCCATTGTGTCACCCTATGTAAAATTTCTACATTTATATGTGTAATTTTTATGGTGTACATAATAAAGAGTGTTTAATTTAATTCTTATATTTTCTATTCTGGACCCATTTTAAATAATCCTAATTTAATTTCAACACAGGATGTATAAAAGGCAGCAACAGCATAAAGCTTCCCTTTACCGCGAAAGCTAGACTCTGATACTATTGTGGAAACATGTTCCATCTGCATGATATTAAAAACACAGCCTCCAATCTATTAGAAGTTTTATAATTAACTTGTAATTTAAGAAAGGAATATAATCCTTGTAATCCTGGCATAAGGATTGTTTTAAACTCAGGATATCTTGAAATTCAGGAAGAAACGAAGGACTTTTAAATTAGTTTTATTTTTGTAGAACATCTACAAATTACTTTACCGCAATGACGCAAATATTAGAATACCTATGTTCTAACAATTAGGTACTGAATTCTGGGATAAACTCATTTGATTAACAAATTACAAACTATTTTTCTTTTATGAGCTTTTAGCAATTCGGATTAGAAGGTTCAGTTCATGGTCATGTACCTTTTAAGCAAAATGTTTGGACGGGTCGATGTAGAGATTATATGAGCTAGCCAGGAACCTAAGGCTAGAGGTAGTTCCAGTGAATATCTTTTGAATGAACCAATGATGATGGATGATATTTCAAGAAAACATACAATAGATAGAGCCCACCATTTTGAGCAAAAACGTTTTGATGAAATCATCTAAATACTCTGTGTCATTCGTCATGCCTCATACACTCATGGGTTTTTTTCAGCGATTTTGTACTAAACTGGTTCAATGCTGAAATTCCAGGTTACATAGCTCTCTGGAATCTTGATAGTGTCGACCGACCACGTTACACGATTGGCCGATTTTGGGAGCTTCTATCTCGTTTAGATTTCTATTCACTATTCAAATAACTTACAAAACGAAGTTATTGTAGGTATGTATCGATTTTGAATTCACGTTGGTTTATTAAATATTCTTTAATATTTAATCAATGGTTTAAGAAAAAAAGTAACTATACAATATTGATGCTACTAACTATTTACACTAGGTAGACACTAAATTAAATTACTAACTATATATACAAATTAATACAAAAAACAAAAGGACACTTAGGCGTCAAAGTATTCGTCCGCATCGCTGTCATCCGGAAACGTGCCCAGAAGACTGGCAGCATTGCCACGTTGAATGGCAATGCTAATTCTTTGGCCAAAGAACGAGCCAGCCCCCTTGCATTAAATATCAAAAGGCAGCTCTTAACTTTACTAGATAATACTATGATTATAATAACATGAATTTTTATATTCAAAGCCCTGTAAAACTGTTTATCACAGACATTAATTAAAGGGGTTTTCTAATAAATCTGTTCAAGAGTATTTAACATTTTTTAAAACATTGAAATATTGGTAATACCTAGTTATTTTAGCAAACCTGCTATGCTAAGGTAGACATTAATTATCTTTTCATAACACATCGGTAAAGTGAAAGTTAGTAAAGATTTGTTAATAAAGTTGCATTATATATATTCTTAAAAGTTATTTTAATACCCTGTTGAAAATTAATTTTGAGTTGCTCAAGAACGCCCAAAGTGTTACAATATTGTTCTTTATAAAGTAGGAGGATCAAGGAAACAACGTTAAATTCATTCATGAAAGGTGCGACGTGCCCCACTTGTTTACATTTTCGCACGTACCTTCTGAACAAAGAAAGATTTTCCACCAAATGATCATACAAGAGCTCTAGAGATTTGCTTTGGAGAAATTCTTAGGAGTTTTGGAAACGAACAAATATTTTGGAAGGACGAGCGAGAAATTTCCGAGAACAGATGTGTATAGGGCCTTGCGAAGTTTCCAATGAAACCATGAAACTAATACAAAACATTTATGTATAAATCAAAAGGGTAAGAAAGGTCAACTGAAAGTCACGACAGATGTTGTCCTGGTTTACATACAAATGCCTCTGGGCGGATCGTTTGAACCCAAATATATCGGATGTTTAGCATAAATTGTGACGGAAATAAAAACAACAGGCTTCAACAGATGTGAACCAGCCACATGTAGAGTGATTCCATTTCAACTGGGTACAACTGTTCTCAATATCCATTAAGGTTGTACACACACGAAATACTGTACAGTAAGTTCCTACATTTGTTTTCGAGCCTACATTTATCTTGCAGACACCGAACCTCCCAGGGTCAATACCAGAGCTCCGTTTGGCTATGCTTATTCGTTCAACTGTAGAAATAATGCAGCCTCATGACATGCCAAGTTCGGTTGCGCTATTAATTCGTTTAGGATAGCCGGGTATTTACTTATTTAGCTTACATGATGTTGGGCAATTTTTTGTAAATCGTATGATCTGTTATAAAATATGTAGGTACATAGCTCGGGACCATGGGGTCCCGGTTCTTCGGACGGCGTACGAGATACCGAAGCAAAATCGTGGAAGCCCCTTGGACAGTTTTATTGTTATTGATAGGTATAGAAGTTGTAATTTGTATTTAGAGATCACACCTTGCTTGCTTTAGTAATTATGCGGTTTTCGTCGCCATTTTACATTTGGACACGCAAGTAAGTACGTAAGTAAGTGACGTAGCTTATGCTACGCCACTTACTTAGGTACTTACTTGCACTCATACGTATCATTTATTCGAGTTAACTTATCTTTTTTTATTTGCACGTGTTTATGTGCAAATAAAACATTTTTTGTTTCGTTCTTTCAAGTTGATAATTAAACTTGAATCGTTTATTTTCTTAACACAAGCCAGTGTATTATCCCTCCAATAGAAAGCAAACAATGCTTATACGCAGAACAGCACTGGCATACCACCATTAATCGATATTCCAATCAAGGAGGCTGTATCGGTGGCTGTAAAGCCGCTGGTCAACATATTGTGACCACGACACTGTTGTCGCACTCGTAACTCCCGATCAACAAGCAGATTACTCAGAACACCGTGTACACGATTAGAGCTTTGATTTACTGGTCGATTGTAGAACTAGTCGCAAATAATGTAAAAGCTGATGGTTTGATTTGTGATTCAGGGGACACGAAAATATTAAGATACAAACTTAAATGTTACTCTAAAAATGGGGATGCATCTTATAGGTCGTTTATGAGGAGCTTTACCTTAATGTTACTGTTAGCAAGGTGGTTAACCTGGTCCAAGGTCCATCCGTGGAGGCTCTTCTAATCTGTTAAAACAACGCAATTATTACATGGACAAAATTGTAATAAAACAAGAATATAAATGTAATATTTATAAATAGTCATTTCTTCTCCAGCTAATGTGTTATTGTGAAGATCATGAGAATATCTATACGTTTCATCCATTCCCAAAACTATTTCACCACCTTGTACTTATGGCGAAACAAAAGTATCTGAATACATAAAGGATAAAATATTTAATGCTAAGACAACGTATATATATCTCTTCCACTATCCTCGAGGTGGCCATTAAAATGAATTATTCGAATACGTGTCGGAGTTATGCCTATGTAACTTGTTCAAATGTACGATGCACCAGTTTACGTCTTGTACTGTTCTTGTATTGTTATAAGCGCATAACGATCAAATTAATTGTATTTTTAATGTATAATATATTTCCTCTCGCATTCTGTGGGAAAGATTTCGTGAAAAGAAACGGAAGTGTGTAGACAGGAAGTGACAGCTTGAGCATGGATTAACTAAGTACTTTTGAATAGTATGGAATCAGTGTAGGTACTCATGGAATTAATAAGTACTTTAAAGATTGTAAATAGAGGATGTCGAATGGAATGTAAATATAGGGTTCCGTAGCTTTTGCTACGCCATGCCATTAAACAAGGAACCCTTATAGTTTCGCCATGTCCGTCTGTCTGTATGTCTGTCTGTCTGTATATCTGTCTGTCTGCTTGTCTGTCTGACCCCACTGTAGCTCAGAGACGCTTAGTACTAGAAAGCTGTAACGCCGACAAAGTGCTAAAATAAAATCTTGAAAAACATTTTTTTTACCGTACCTCCCTTGCGCGTAATGTGGGGATGTTATTTTTTTCCCGTCTACCCCATGTTGTGTGGGTATCGTTGGATAGGCCGCTCAAAAATATCGCAGGTCTATGAACACCTCTTTTCGATTTAAGGATCCACAGTGCTAATTTTTGTTAGAGTCAAGTGTAATAATAATAATAAATTTATTTTAGACTTCAGTCCATAGTTTTGTTAGTATTTTAAGTAACAATAGTGCTTAAATAAATAGGTTAGTATTGTTAGTTTTTTACATTTTATTTATTTTCAGGTTTAATACTGTTCCCACCCAGTGTCTCTGAAAGTGGCAGTCTGGTCTGGCAGCAATAATTTTCAAAAGTAATGCCAGCTAAATGGTTTTTTATGGAGATGTGAAAAAATCATGGCAGTACCTAGTACATATAATGAAATTAAAAAGAAAAGTATCACATCTAAGTAGGCTTTACAGGTTAACGAGTTATAGTTGACCAACTTAAATTTGCAGTTGGAGTATTGACCGTGGCATATATCGATCTATGGAAGAACAGGTTTTTCAACTACAATGTTCAGTTTGTTTTTGGAATAAATTCGTCCCAAGTAATCCCAACTACGGAACCCTTCATTGTGCATGGTGCGACACGCACTTGGCCGGTTTTTTTTAAATTCTGAGGTTACTTTCTGTCGCTGCTCAGTTGCTTATTACCAAGGTGAGATGTCAGATGTTACACATCATAATATCGTTCATTTGCGAGAAGCTTGACATAATTCAAAAAGAGTAGTTTCTGGGTATGATGAATTCAAAGTTTTAAAGCAGCGGTAAGAATGCGACGACGTGTAAAGTCACACCTCTCTAGCTCCCTCATTTTTAGTCATCTTATATACACCAACGGTAGAGGCAACTGAAGCCGTCGACTCGTCGACGGCAGAGGTCACTGCAGCCAACTAAAAATTGCTGATTTTGTGTTATGTCACGCTTCTTGCCAATGAGCGATATGCGACTAGTGCTCGCTCATTTTTTTCTTTGAGATTATTACTATCACCTATGACCTTCATCCACTGCTGGGCATAAGCCTCTTTGAGTGTGCCAATTTTCACGGTCCTGTGCCAGTCTCAACAATAATTATCTACAATACTGTTTTTGTGCATCTATGTTCTATCTATCTGTCTGGAGGGACTTGCGGCAAAGTAATAACAGCCGCACGAGTCAATCGATCAGGTTAAGCTACGCTTGCCGCGGTTGGTCCGTGGATGGGTACCATCTTTACATCGTCAGAAGCTCGAAACTCTGACAACCAGTCTTACCAAGGGTTATCGTGTTACCCAGTAACTGGGTTGTGGAAGTCAGATAGGCAGTCGCTCCATGTAAAATAGTAAACGGTAAGACTGGAGAAGCCGACCCCAACATAATTGGGAAAAGCCTAGGCAGACTAGGTAGGCTAGTCTTACCGTTTACTATTTTACATAGAGCAACTGCCTATCTGACCTCCACAACCCAGTTACTGGGTAACACGATACCCCTTGGTAAGACTGGTTGTCAGACTTTCGAGCTTCTGACGACCCGTAACGACTGTCAAAGATCTACAAATGACAGCCAGGACCAACGGCTGAGCGTCCTTTCCGAGGCACGGAGGGGTCTTGGTATGTAAAGATGGTCACCCATCCACGGACCAACCACGGCAAGCTTAGCTTAACCTGATCGTTCGACCCGTGCGGCTGTTATTACTTTGGCACAAGCCCCTCTACCTCAATTACTAAGCAGATAGTTCTATCTATCTGTCTAAATTCTCATCGCATTCTCATCACGAACTTTTGAGAACAATGAATTAATCAAAACAGCTTATTTATGTATTGTCCAGATACTTTTATTTATCGTTCTGTCTGATAAGTTCACCAACTTATTTTAGGATAACTTTCTTATTTTTAATTGTGTTATTCATCGTAGTGTAGCGGTGCGAATATCAATTTATTTATCTAAGTTCATTCGACATTAAAGTTGAGTTAACACAATGTTGAGATAATGGATCCCTCAGATTTTCTTTTGATATCTGACACTTTTATTCTCTGTGTCTTGTTGATAATATATGATAATGCTGGGTTTCTATATCTCTACTATGCCAGTGCCAGATGTGGATCCAGTGGGGTCGGAACCGGTTGTCGCATAGTTCGCGATGGGTCGGAACTGTCTGCGCTGGGTTGAGTGCTGACTACTGGCGTCGACCAGGAAAGGGATGTAGGGCTCTTCTTGTGGACCGGCCGAATGTGCAGATTGGCACAGGCCAAGGTTGCTGATGACCTGAGGGTGATGACCAGGTATGCGCGGTCGCTGCATGCTAGTGGTCAGGAAACCCGTTGAAGCCGCCCGCCGTGAGTCGCCGCTCAAGAGCTTGAGGAAGCGATGATGATGACGTCACGCTAAAGTAGTTGCACGAAGGCTGCGCTGACGTTCATATTCAGGGTCACCAGTATGGTGGCATGAGGAACAGGATGTAAAGTTCACTCATCCTCCATAGAATAGGGAGGATCCTCCGACTAGATGGGTGTCGAGTCTGGTAGGAAACTGCCCAACGGTTGCGCTATTCTAGTTGCGCGGTAAACTCTGCTTGCGCGATGCAGGATTTTGCGTGACGTCAGTGGGTTGCGTAGTTCGCATGTGGCTATGATCTACATAGCCACATGCGAACTAAAAGTATGACTGTTATTTGCATTTACAAACTTAATTTTATGATAATTTAAAAAAAATGACTTCATAATGAAAAACATTTTAATTTAATAAGTCTTAAAAAATATATGTTAAATAAAATATAAATAATACCTACCATAACTCTTTATTTTCAAGTATATTTTCGAATTGTCAAAATAAAGGTCTTTACAGAATAATTAGAAATTTAGAAAGAAAAGAAAGAAAGAAAATATGTTTATTTGCGGTAAACGTGACGCAAAGAAGGAACACAAATACAAAAAAGAAACAATTTGGGGAAAAATATACGTCACATCCACGCAAAACGGCCACCGCTCAGCATAATGCTGCGACCCCATGCGTGACAGAGCCCCGGCCCTGGTTTTCAGCGATAGACGGTTGATGTGATGACGTCGCCCGGTGCAGCACACAGTGCAAACAAAATAAAAAAAATAATAAAAATAAATACAAATAAGTATTTAAAATGGCAACATTCCGCACCGATGGCAACGACGTACGCGCCGCCGGCCTAAAGTAATCTGTGCGCGCAACTGTCAGAAACCTATTTGGCGTGTGTTACATTAATTGCTACATAATTCTAATTATCTAACATGGATGGCGCATTATGTAAAACCGGCCAAGTGCGAGTCGGACGCGCGCACCATTATCTATAAAAACGGCAAAAAAAAAATCATGTCTGTTGAATGGGAGCCCCCTTAAATATTTATTTTATTCTGTTTTTTTAGTATTTGTTGTTATGGCGGCAACAGAAATACATCATCTGTGAAAATTTCAACTGTCTAACTAATACGGTTCATGAGATACAGCCTGGTGACAGACGGACAGACAGACAGACGGATATCGGAGTTTTAGTAATAGGGTCCCGTTTCACCCTTTGGGTACGGAACCCTAAAAATTATTTGATGGAAAAACAAAAGTACTAAGCACTCTCTCACATAAACTTTAGGCTTTACAAATTTCACTTGTGTTACCTTCATTCACGAATGTTATTGTATAATTTTTGGCGACAATACTCTTTTACTGTTTTAAGTATTGTATTTGTGTTGATGAGTTTGAGATTTGTTATACGAAGGCGAGTACGGACAAACAAAAGTTCGCATTTCTTTAAAAAAAAAAGAACAAAGCATGTGATATAATAAACAGGTGCAGCAAAATTAAGGTACCTAAGTGAAACTCTTTGAACAAATTAATTATCTGTATATTTATTCTAAGTTCTTTGTGTGCCGCGAAACTTAAAGTAACAAAGTTCAAAGACATACTACGAAATTAACTTTTATGAAGAAGAAAATTATTTTTCTTTTTTAATTTCATAGGAGCTCTAAACCCTCTGAGTTTTTTTTATGAACCCATTATTTTTGTCATTTTTAAGCCACAGATCTCTAAATGCTTTTGCAAGTGCATTTTAATACGAACTATTCTGTATTTCTGATCCAATTCCAACCATAACTCTTAAGACTAAAAATTAAACATTTTCTGCAAGCTATAAATTAAAAGTCTTTTGTTTCCATTTGTGTTAAGAATTCTTCCTGTTGTTCTAGTTAAAGTATTTAAATTTTCCGGGTAGTTCCTTGGGGAACTATTGCACAAACATCCGGGGAGGCAGCTGTTCCGGGGCCTAAGTACAATTGCAAGTTCCGTTACTTGCAGGGAAGGTACGTGACTTGCGGGGTGTTTCTTGCTTCCAAGAAATAAAATTAATCGTTTAGATAACCTTTACTTGATGTTGGAACAGAGCTTCTAATTTGTTGTTTTCAAACCATTTGTACATTCATTTATTCCTGGAAACTTCTACAAAATTAATACAACAAATTCCGCTGAATCAATAGAGGAATTTCTTCAATTTATTTTAAGAAAGTTAATGTTGATGCTATCAATGCTTCGTTTTCCATTTCAAACTCAAAAAAAAAATTGATCAGACACAAACTTTTATCTACTGAAGAAGGTCGGACTTACTTGATGGCTTTTCGCCGGAAAGTAAAAATGAGTTCAGAAAATCAGTAAAGGAGTAACGAGAAAACTTTGCCATTATTAATCAGGTTGAGACACATAACAAAGTAATTCTTGTAGCTAAGTACTTATCTCGGAGCTTTAAAACATTGAAAGACCATTAAAAAGACGAGTCATAAAACGTCCGTTTCATCTTACTTTGTACGCGATAATGGATTGTTAAAAGGCAAAGTTCTTTTTATCTTTTAAATACAATTAAGACACCATCTACCAGCTTACCTTTGGATAGGAGTAATTTTTGTCGTGCAGAGATGGCTGCGGTAAATTAAAAGGCTTTGGCTTTTAACTTAACGTTGCCTATCGAGTAAATAGTGCTTAAGAGCGCGCGTTAAATTTAGCGCAAGTCAAAATCTGCGCGATCTATCAAATGGCACACACTGCAACACACTACAATGGTTTCTCTGTGTGCGTGAGCGCTTAACCGTTTGCACGAATCATTTTGATAGATACTTTTATTTATTTATGATTTAATATTTTTTTCTAATTGTTGAAATAAATGTTAACAAGCGAAGTTTAAAGTATTTAATTTTAAAATCGCACATATCTGATTGGCATTGAGCGACTTTTTCTTGGGTCGATCATCTCTGGCAACCAAGGGTGGATCCAGGATTTATTTCTGCCCCTGTGCCCCACAAGGGGCAGACGGGCAATAATAATCATATCTGTTAAAAACAAACTTATAGTATTTATATAAAGATTTATTAAAATATGAAAACAATAAAAAAATACATGATTAATACAGGTAGTTTTATTTTGTTTTCTGCTAAAGATGTCCAGCACTTCATTAGCGTTTTCTTCTTGCTTCATTTTCATTTTTGTCGCAGTCTTGATGGATATGCATTAAAGCCACTCCATTCAAATGCTTTTCTGTCATCCTGCTGCGAAGATATGTCTTGAATCGGCGTAAGGTGGAGAAAGATTACTCGGCAGTGCTAGTAGTCATAGGATAGCATATACGTGCAGAGCAATTGACAAAGAGTTCTAATATTCGGCAGCACTGATGCCGTCTGTTGCAATTTTTAGCTCTCCCTTTAAAGCTAAAAAACAAAGAAGGTCTTGATTATATACTTCAGCGCCTAGCTAAACATCCTCAATATCTTCAAACATTTTTTAATATTAAAAATAAATTTGATTTTATCTGAAAAAAATAAATGCCAAAATTAAAATCTACCTAATAAGCCCATGCTTATTAGGTAGATTTTAATTTTGGCATTTATTTTTTATAATTTAGGTTTATTAATTATCATCATTTTCATCTAAATCTCTTATAACTACGTCATCCAGAAATTCTGCTGGAGCAGAGATATTTTCTTGATACCTAGCCCTTCCAAGGTACCACACCACCCAAGGTACCACGCAACATCCTATGGTCCGTCAACCGACCAAACAATCGCAGAACTGTCAAATGTCAAAAAAAACGTCGTTTAACTCGTGCGAACACAAATACATACTGCATGATTAATTTATTTAATTATTTTGATGTTATTAATTAATATTTATTATACACAGACGAATAAAAAATTACTTGCTGATTAAATAAAATGTAAAATAATGTATAAAACTCAGAAATAGAGTTGAAAAAAGTCAAGTAGCAGTATGTAAAATGGAACGTCGTAAAAAATGGGTAGTTGATATGCGTTCAGGGTAATTGAGATGCGTTCAAAACATGGTAAAAGTTTACCCTTGACGTAGTAGAGTAAGCATTAAGAAAAATTAAAAAATATTTTTTTCCTGCGTTTCTTTTAACATTGTGATAAGCGTAATTAAATTAGCAGAATTTTAAGATTTATTTCATTTCTATACATAGTCAGGTGAAAAATGGTCATTCTTCTTTGTTACTATTAAAATAATGCCGTTCATCAAAAAAATATAGGCCAGAAATAACCATGAAAACGATACCCATGATGAAAAATTTGAACATTGTCGCAGCCGTCATCTTAAATTTACATTTTGAACTCACTATCGGCTTTAGCACCTTCGAAAACTATGAAAACGAAACCCATGACGAAAAATGTGAATATTTTCGCTGCCGCCATCTTGGATTTTCATTTTGAACTCACTATCGGCTTTAACACTTTCGAAAACTATGAAAACGATACCCATAACGAATAATGTGAATATTTTCGCAGCCGCCATCTTGGATTTTCATTTTGACCAAATTAAATGACAATAAAATCAAATTTTCCAAATTAAAACTTCAATTAATGCTACGACACCATGTCGGCAGGGCATGTCGGTGACATGAACCCATAAGTTATTCCCCTACCAAAAATTGCTCATCGCGCCTAAAGAAGTTTTCACTTCCGAAAATACTTACCAGAGTACTTGCGATCACACTATAAAATATTATCGGTCATCAAAAATAAAATATTTTACTTTTTGGAAAGTATTAAGATTTGACGATCACACTATAAGCACTATCCTTGTATACGCACGGCAAAGGTCAACAAGGGTCAGGCAGAGCGCTCAGCGGCGTGTCCACTCTCTGGAAGAGCTCGCGGCCGACTGATTTGAATCCATTCGCACGCAGAGTTTTATAGTAGTTTTAAAATATTTATAGAAAAATAATAGAGATAATTTAGTTAAAATTTTAAAGTGTATATTATAAAGACGAAGTTCTTCTATTATAGTAAATATTAATTATATTCAATTAAGTAAGATACGTTGGTAAAAATAATCATTTTCTAGACTGTAATTTCAGAAAAAAATCGCATTGTTTGGATTTGAATTTCATAAGTATGTAGTCGAAAACAAAAAATCTGTTTAACTAACTATTTTCCTAAGGATCTTTTCAGTTAGATAAAAATATTTTTTTGCGAAATTTGTCAGGAATTTCAGAGATTTTTAGCTTCGAAATTGACACTGAAAGTGAAATCAAGAAAACCCCTGTTCAGTTATCTTGATGGCATTCCCAAACACTTTATTAATCGAAAAAAGTGTCTAACTAACAAACTAGACCACAATATTTCCTAAAATTACCAGTAACTGGTATGTTTGTAAGATAAGTAGTCGTTGGACAATCTGGTTTGAAAAATCACGTTTTTGAGCCAAACAGCGCTCGGACCGCGTGTACGCTCTTAAGTCAATGTCAAAGTCAAATCATTTATTTTAAATAGGCACATAAAAGGAACTTTGAATGTCAACATTTACGGAAAATAGAAGTGATTCTAGTTGCCCCTTCCAAAAGGTAGTTTCGTATGGAGAAGAATGGGCAATAACTTCCACCGTTACTCGTTTAAAATGTTTTACAATATTTTGTAAAACATTTTAATTTTTTATTTTTTGTATATAATTATATTTATTTGAAGACGATGTACCTACAATAAAATTGCTAGATAAAAACGAAAAACCCATTTGGTAGGCACACTAAGAGCCAATAGAAAGTACTTGCCGAAGGAAGTAATACAGGCTAAATGGAAGAAAGGAACAATGGCAGCAAAGCAAATCAGAGAAGGAATAGTAGTGCTAAAAAATGGCGTGATAAGAGAGATGTGAGGATGCTTACCACCAAAACATCAGCTCTTGAAATGGCCCCTAACAATAATAGAAGGGCTAATGCCCTGCCCACGAAATCAAAGTGTATTGCAGATTTAAAAAAAAAAAGGAAAATCTTCCATAGATATTAGTGACCAGATGGCAACCTACGGATCTGCCTTACGCCGTTGTACGAAATGGTACCGAAAACTGGCATTTGAAATCATATGGGGCACAAACCTAGTAAACGCACATTTATTGTATAACAAGTACTCTACTAAAAAGAAATTGACAATAACCGAGTTTCGTGAACAAGTAATTAAAGATTTATTGGAGAGAAATTCTTCAACAGATAATGCCAGCCTTCAAGCTTCCACATCAAGACAAATAGATAATAAACATCATTTGATTAAAAAAATTGTAGTTGGAAAGAAGGTTCGTGGACGTTGCACCGAATGTTATAAAATTTACGGGAGAAAGAGTACAACAGTAGCGGGAAAAAATAAAAAGGCACCTCAAATCTATACCATATGTTCAACCTGTACGACTTTCTTGTGTCGCAAGTGTTTCAACAACACACATTGACGTCTGTTCTTTTCTTTTTTGAATACTTACTATAGTAAAATGTCATAAGAAGTAGCTATTTGTTTTATTTTTAGTTGCATTTAGACTCAAAGGCTTATATTTTCTAAAGCATAAGTCGTACCCCAAACCCAAATACACCAAAAGATTCGTCCAGGCCAGCGTTTGATTTTTCCTTAAAGAAATGTATGAAAAACGTGTGCATTAGTGATACACAACGCCTTGAACGCGATTGGCCAGGTGTATCATTTTTGATACACATTGTATTAACAAGCGTGTGCAAAAATGTTACACTGGCGCCGAAGGTGTTAATGTTTTCTGATCGACGTCTTCGATTTATATAGGAATCTCATAAATGTTTAAAAAGAAAGCTTGTTTCTAAATACAATATACTTAGAAACAGACAAGATGAATCTGAAAGCCGGAAGAAAATCGAAATTCTACGATGACAAAGGTGTTTTCTAAACACTACCACTTGCCATCGTCATTGTCATAAAAATAATGCTGTAGTTATTCATACAATTAAAAATTGCTGGAAGCCGTGAACGTGTCGTGAATGGCCCTTGTCGTCGGTCGGTGACGGTCGAGCGCGCGCCGCCCGGGCGGACGCGATGCCCCGGGCAATTGACGGCAGCACCGCCATCGAGTGTCACACCTATTGAAACAGCTCGATACGTGATACACCGCGCTTAACCGCTCGCAAATTTAATTATCCTTTCACTCTGTCACCACTTCCGATTTCCCTCTTTTATCTCGCCAACCAATAATAACATTACCGAATGGAGAATTGTATGAAGCGCGGTACTTGATGCCAATTAAACAACAGCAAAAGCATTGTATATTTAGCCTTTTTCAGTAAAAAAATAAAGTTTGAATTGCCACAAAACATGGGTATGTATTACATACAGTGTGCTTTATTTACATTTGTACAATTCAAAGAAAAAAGGGCTATTTATGCAGGCTCGTGGGAGATCGAGCGAGTGTAGACATACTGTGTGTTATTTATTCATTAGCGCAGAGCCGACGCACCGTTGTTTCCGCCCCGTACGTTCTGAAATCTCATATTAACTTGTCTACTTTCAGAGGCTCTACGAATTTATGTAGCAAGGAAAATTGTCGTGGCGCTCTCTTGACGTACGACTTTACGACGTTTCGTATGCATAAACTTTGTTTACAGATACTGAGTGGAGCTCATCAGCTCATACGCTTTGACATAAATATTCATAATCGAGTTGCTCTGTATTTTAACATTCGTAATCATAATAAGTATACTGAACTTTGTAAAGAATTGAAGCAGGAGGCTTTGTAATGAATTGAGAAGGGGAATTAGGGGATTACTACTTTGATTTTACTTCTAAACAAGATTTACATTCTCATATGTTAGCTTGGGCTAAGCTTTAATATTTTACACAAAGGATGGATAACTTTCCTCGCTCAATGGGAATATTTTATTATGACCTTTTAACAATTATTAGCTACAACTACTACTAACATTTAGTAGCTGTATTCCTAAGCATTTTGATACTGAAAGGCGGCTTATCCGTTGAGCTCTAAATATAATGTTATCCAAATAGGTACTAAGTTACTGCTAACTGATATATAATATAATAATAATATTTATTTACTCAAAAACAGTAGGTAGGTACAGTACATTCTAACAAATATTAGGCTTACAGTTTAATTATAAATAAGAGAATGAGCATCCGCAGCTGAACTAGGCGTGAGCCTGTATCTCAGCTAACAGCGCCGTTTTCCCTCAGAAACAATACACTAGGTAACCTAAATTAGCAAGAAACAAGTGTTTAGGACCATTACAAATCAAAGAGAAATAAGTAATTAAGGTAAACTAAACTTAAATTACTAACAATTTTTGTGTGTGTATGAGGATTTGTGTGTGAGGATGAGAGGGTGAGTGTTTGTATGTGTGTGTGTGTGGGGGTGTCTGTCTGTGTGTGTAAGTGTAAGTGTATACATATGTCTACATGATAAATGCACAGGAGTAGAGTGAATATACTCGTACATATATATATATATACAAACAAAAATATTAACTGATTATTTGAATAAATTTTTCAGTGTCTTCGTATGATAGTTTCATTAAAAATTCATATGCCCTCTTTTTGCAATGGAATTTGTTAAGAGAAAAAATATTTATGGATGGAAGACGAAGAATCTCTTTATGAAAGAGGTTTTAGGTTTATGTATGCGGACCACAACGTCATGTTTTCTGCGTTTCCTTGTGAGATCAGTATCATATATAAGTTCACAATATAAAAACACAATGAAAATATTTCATCCCTACGTACATAACGGTCTCTTAAATACAGGCAGAGAAAGTTAGACGGGGGTCAAGCCTCCATTAATTAAACAGAAGCGTGGATGCCTAATACCCTCATCTTGCGGACCACCGGGTGACCTCACCGGAACTTTCAAAAGGTCAACACTACGCTCCGCCATCGAACCTTATACATTATTGATCTTGTTGCCTCACTTAATAACCCTAAAGTACCTTCCAAGTAGGATTCCAGGGATCCAGGCCATCTTAGATCAGACCTTCTGCCCGTTGACGTCTTCATGGTAACCGGTTTATATATTCCCGAGCCAATGTTATTCATATCGGTACCCTAAAGTTAGCCAAGCGATATTTTACAAAGTTGCCAATTTTTGGGGCGAATACATTTTATATAGGACAGGGAATGTCGGTTTTATATTATGTATGATACTTAAATCTTTTAAATGCGCATCGCCGAGATGTACCTGTTTTATATTCAGTACCCCTGCAACTGCTTGGCAAAATAAATTAGGTCATTATTTTACTGACATTGCTCCTTCTTTAAAACACAAGCTCCTTTGATGCTTTGAATATATTTCGCTGTTATGATTCCTTAGGAATTTTATTTTAGTCACAGGAGAAATGGTTTGTCACATTAAAATGGTGAAAAACGATAATGGATTACCTATCTAAAGTAAGAATATCATTAATTTTAAATTATGTTTTATTGGATACAAAAAAAATTACCTAAAGCATTGTTAATAAAATGCACCATTATTTTTTTTATTTTGATTTTTCACTTTTAGTTATGGTATCTAACCCATAAATTTGAATACCACTAGTTTTCAACATCATCCACATAGACAAAGTAGGAAAAATACGTATTACTGAAGCTAGCTCAAAAACTACACAAGCAAAGTTAATACAATTTACGAGATGGGACCACCGCGCAAGGTTCTTCTACCAAATAAAAAAACGGCCAAGTACGTGTCGGGCCATGCACAATGTTGGGTTCCGTAATTCGGACTGTTGGGATGAATTTATCCCAAAAACAAACTTAACATTGTGGTAACTTAACTAAAAATATGTTCGCCCATACATCGATACACGTCACACAGACAGACAGACAGACAGACATACATACAAACAGTCAGACAGACGGACATGGCGAAACTATAAGAGTTCCTTGTTTACTACGGAACCCTAAAAAGAATTTCCAAAATCGGTCCACAATTGATGAAAGTAACGATGAACATACATATTTAAAACATCTCCTCCTTTTTTGAAGTCGGTTAAAAAATCTATTAAGTAGGTAGTTATTTTGAGATAGATACAGTTAAGTTCCTACCTACCTTTAAAATAAATCATTAACTTAAAAGTACAAAGCGAACGGGCACGGCAATCAAATGCAATTACAACAGGTAAGTACTCTGAGCGGAGAGCTTTCTGATCAAATATTGAGCTATCAGTTAATGGTGGCAGAAATTGTGGGCATTATTGAAGGCACTTAAAAGCTTGTACTAACAGCGGCGTAGATACTCGGCAATGATAGGCTTTCGAATTTAGATGATTATTGAATAAGGAAATCGAAGAAGCCATTTTAAAGGTGGCAAATATTTAAAAACCACAAATCACAAATTCAAGATAAGATCAGAAATGAAGTTATCCGAAAGAGAACCAGAGTTACCGACATAGTCTGCAGAGTAAGCAAGCTGAAGTGGCAGTGGGCTGGCCATGTTTGTCGAAGGACCAACATGGTCTTTATGGCCGGTGGAGCAAACGAGTCCTGGAGTGGAGACCGCGTGTCGGCAAGCGTAGCGTGGGACGGCCCCCAGCTAGATGGACTGACGACCATAAAAAGGTGGCTGGGACAGACTGGATGCGGAAAGCGGAGGACAGAGTGTTGTGGCGCAGCCTGGGAGAGGCCTGTGTCCAGCAGTGGACTGCGATAGGCTGAGTTGATTTTTTGGTCGACTGAAATATTTAAAATATCAAGATTTTGGAAATGAGCGAGAGTTCTTGTTGGTTTTTAAACATTATTTACAGCTCATAGCCACACTTTCTGAGTGCGGCTCTAAGACTGCTGTAGGCAAAATATATTATATTTTTAATAAAAGAAAAACTAGTAAAGCAATGTGCCAGTAAGCAAGTCTTGCAATCATAACTTGTACTTATGTATTACTACGTAGGAACTTCTACCCCTGCACAACTTCTACCTAAAATCTGTTCCAAAAGTATCTGATGACAGTATCAACAAACCCTGTTCAGGTTAAATTCTTGCGCGATAACTCACTAAAGGGAATAAGTAACACATTCATACAGATGAATGTGTTACTTATTCCCTTTAGTGAATGTAAGACTTAGTGGTGTTAAATTGGCTTGAAGGAAAGAAAGCAAATTTGTTTATTCTGCACAAACAAACCGCACATTAAACAAAAAAAAAACAAAATAGACACACACAAAGTAACCAAAAGCCGCGTTTTCAAGCAAAAAAAGTTTGATAATCTTGTCCATTGCTTGATGAATGATCATCCATCTTCAGACCCAGAGACCAAAGACAATTTAGATTGTCAATAACTACTGTTTGAATAACAATAATAAATTGTAATTGAAAAATCAACGACTTAAATTAAGGTCGTAAAACTAACCACAGTTGTCAATGAAAAGTATTTTTAAGGTGATTTGAAATTACAATCTCGTGTTTTAGTATTCAAATAATCAAATCCATGTAAGTCAATTTGTGAGTGGTACTACAGCTTGCCTTGTTTACATTTTAATCACAATTTTTGGAACAGGTCATAGACACGTATGCATAATTGCAACATGCGACCACGGCAGTCGCACCCACATCTGTGAGGGGTCAAAATCACCATATTCATGAACGGAGATATCGCCCGTTCGGCCTTGCAGTCAACGGTAACAAAAAGTAAGGAGTTCATCAACACATTTCTTTCCCTGGGTGTTGTAAGAAATGTTATATTTTGTTACAAATTGACTTCGCGGTGAAGAAATCTAGAAGCCTGGAAAAGGACAAGACTGAGGAGAAGGAATTTAGAGAAAGAGGATTTCAAGTCGGATGTTATATTTTATGACGTCACGGTGAGAAAATTTAGGAGGCTGAAGGTTTCGGTGATCAAATTCAATCGAGTCGATCTAATGTAAAGTACACATATGAAGTAAAGTGATTTTCCTGAACTTTTAGTGAAACCTAGATCCTAAAAAGTAAATGGACAGTGAAATAAGATTTATTTCTGTAATTGTGTTAGTCTATCTTCAAAAGTCCAATGACGGCGATGATTCACGGCGATGATTGTGTTTCTGTTATGTTTATGCCTAATAAACATAACAGAAACACAATCATCGCCGTGATTAGGTTTACAATAGGTAGCCTGAGAGAAAATTAAGACTTTTTTTTTGTGGAAGATTATCAAATAACTTCTCCCGCTCTGGGCGGAGCGGGAGGGTGTGTCAGACTCTTACTGACTAAAATCCACCCGAGTTCCTTCCGTTGCCTGTGTTTCCAGGGGCCTCGGTAACTCTTTCGTACCTTCCCGCGACCCCGGCAGGCATCGGCCCTAGTGGACCCCTACACTTGTGCTGACATCTGTTTGAGGCGCGCGTAGAACACAGCGCGCCGTCGACCCAGGCCTGGTCCTTATCGGACGGCGAGCTACCCATTGCTCACCGTCCGCAAACCCGCGCCCACGGTGGCCGGAAATCCGCCCGGGATTCCCGACGCCCAGGGCGTCTCCTGCGGCGGCTAGTGGCGAGGGGGCGCGAAATTTGCCTTTCCCTCAACCGTCCCGGCTCCTCCTTCGCGAGCATTACTGCTTCGCAGAAGGAGGTGACGGCTGCCCATCACTCTCGCTCCGTACCATGGCCTGGACCAGGGCCTGACGCGAGAGATCTCCGCCGCCGATCGCCTCCACGAGGACACGGCTGTGCTCTGCCCAAGCCGGGCAGACCTCCACCGTGTCCTCCGGGCGATCCACACAGTGGTGACACCCGGGCGTTAGAATAATAAGCCTGCAACGCTTCCAGGATATGAACAATATCGGTTTCAGCAATTATGTATAGATAGTAAGTGGTGGCCCAGTAAGAACAGTGGTGGCCCAGTAAAAACGGTTGCGACTTAGGAGTTGTACTTTGTGTAAATTATTTTATCACTACTGCTCTCACAACGTAGAAGGAAAACATCGTGTAAAAACCGTGACATGTTTTAGAACTTAAAATTCGAGGACATGTGACATCTACCAATCCGCGCTGGACCCGCGTGGTGGATTACGGCTCACTTCCTCTCACAGACAGGAGGCCCGTGTCCCAGCAGTGGGAACATTATAAGCTGATTATCCTAATGCAATCATTTAAAAAACAAAAAACAAACCGACCATTCAAATAATAATGCTGAATAAATTCCCAATAAGCTTCAAAACACAAACGTTTTTCATCAATATTACAATTTAATAATACTTCAAAGCTTGTTGCTGTTGAAACCTAATAACATTAAGTATACCTACTTACATTATAATGAAAAACCTTGTTTTGAACCTGATTCATTATTAATTGGCAACATTTTTGACTTTGTAAGTATTTGTTTAAATAAATATTAATGATTTGCTGACCTCATTAGCGATTCATTACCAGTTTTAACGTTTACATACAATTTTTGATTCAAAGGGAAGCTTATGAAAAATATAATTAGAAAATCTATACATTCGTGATGAAAAGATTAAAAAAACCGGCCAAGTGCGTGTCGGACCACGCACAATGAAGGGTTCCGTAGTTGGGATTACTTGGGATAAATTTACCCCAAAAACAAACTTAACATTGTAGTTGAAAAACATGTTCTCCCATACATCGATATATGCCACAGACAGTTCTCTAACTGCAAACTTAAATTGGTCGACTATTACACGTTAACTTGTAAAGCCCACTTACGAGTAGCTGTGACAGTTTTTCTTTTAATTTCATTATATAAAAATATATTTCATTAATAAAATTCATATCTCCATAAACTGAATTTTATCACATCTCCTTATACAACCACTTAGCTGGCAGGGCACACTTGACTCTAACAAAAATTAGCACTTTCATGCTAAATATTACGCACGCGCATCCTTGAATCGAAAAGTGGTGTTCACAGACCCGCAATATTTTTGAACGATATCCCACTCCGTGCGGTAGACGAGAAAAAATATACCATCCCCACATAATACACATATGTATTATGTGGGGATGGTATATTTTTTCTTTTTTTTATATTTTTTAATATTTTATTATGTTTATTTTTTTATATTTTATTTTCCCCACATATATATTTTCAAAATAGATTTTCATCCGTAAACGAAAACGAAAATGAAGCTTCGGCTTTAGTTTTTCTTCGGCCAAAACGAAAATGAAAATGATTTAGACATTAAAAAATATTAAGATTTCTGCTGTACATTGAAATCTTGTTTGTTTTTAGGGTTCCGTACCTTAAAAGGAAAAAAAGGAACCCCTATAGGATCACTCGTGTGTCTGTCTGTCTGTCCGTCTGTCACAGCCGATTTGCTCCGAATCGACTAGTCCGATTTCGTTGAAATTTGGTACACATATGAATTTCTGTGACCTACATAAGGACGTGTAACGTAAATAAATTAATTTTGAATACGAGCGTCGCTTTTGGGGGCAAATGAGAAAATTTATAAAAATAGGGGTCTCCCTTGTTTCATCGAAAAGAAATTACCAAATTATCACTTCCCAAACAATATTCCGCATAATTTCATTTGCCAAATTATTACTTAGCAAAAAATCTCTTCACAAATAATTGTAACGCAAACCTAGTCAATTATTCATAAAACTTAGCATGCCTATTTTAGTTAAAATAGGTTTTGTCACTTTCTAACAAACACAAATTTCAAAGTGACAGATAAGGACAAACGAACGTTAGCAGCATTTTAACTAAAATATATTTGATGGATGTTTATGAATAAGAGCCCTAATGTTTGGCAAGTGAACGTTTAAACAATAACTTGTTTACGAACTAGTACTTTTGCCAATTTTCATGTGGTCAAATATGTCAGTTGGATTAAACTCATTACGCAAAATAAAATTTCTACCTCGTCTAAGTAGTTCGGTTCTCGATAGCTTGCTAAAAATAATCTCTTTTTTCCATATTTTTTTCTATATAATCTATTTGTTTCTGGCACTCGCCGGAGATACGCGTAGGAGGTCTCAGTTTTAACCTAACCTAACCTAACCATTTTTTGAAATAATTAACCTACTCTAACTTGTTCCATAAGTAAACATAAATTTGACTTGTTTCAGACAAATTCAAGCACATAAACTTCTCTAACGTTTATTGTCTAAAGATTGTTTGCTGTAATAAATCATTTGATTAAAGACCAAATGCCTAAATGACATTATCCTTGATAATATTCTGCCAAGTAAAAAATTAACCAAATGAAAATGTGCGTACTAAAATCAATCCAAACATTGCATTGGTAAAAAAAAGTTTGCTAAAATTTGTTTGGGTAGAAAAATTTTGGCAAAATCTTTTCGGCAAAACGACAGGATCCTTAAAAAAAAGTTTTGCATACTATCGTGTGACATATTATTATCAAATGAAAGGGCTTATTGTGAGGGTCTCAGATATATTTTTATGATAAAAAAAAATATATATAGGCTCGAATATTTAGGCTCAGTAGTTTCGGAGATAAAGGGGTGATCTCCAAAACTACTAAACCTAAATATTTGAAAAAAAAAATACATAAAATAGTTCTATACTTACCTTATAGATTACAGGAAAACCGATAAAGGCTCGTGCAGACTGGGGCGATATCGCAAGCGCGACAGGCTACAGGGAGGTAAATTAATAAAAAAAAACATTATACACTACCATGCGTTTGATACACACACATAGTACCAGGGCCTCATGACTTGAAAATAGATAGGTGACAGCAGTGACAGGTTGAGCATGGATTTAGGAAGTACTATATAGATTGTGAGAGCAGTGGTGGCCCATTGGTAACGGCCGCGATTTACGAGTTGTAGGTCGTAGGTTCAAACCCAGACAGGCGCTTTACTTTGTGTAAATTATTTCATCACCACTGCTCTCAAAACGGTGAAAGAAACATCGTGAGGAAACCGGCATGTCCTAGAACCAAAAACCCGCACTGGGCCCGCGTGGTGGATTACGCCCCACTCCCTCTCACAGAGAGGAGGCCTGTGTCCCAGCAGTGGGAACATTATAGGCTGATTATGTATATAGATTGTAAGTAGAGGGGGTCGAATTTCGGACTAGAGGGCGACCACTAGTTACCTTAAATACGTGATCAACAGGGTTCTACATAACGATGATAGTATAGTATTTAAGATCTAACATTGAACCTTCTTCCATCCAATATTGTCGATATCATGGAGATGTATTAACATAACCATTACGTAATAGAATTTCTGGCCGAGAAACAGCATCCCTCCTAATGGTTCATTTCAATTTTAGATGCCAATAACAGTTCTCACGAATGCCTCCCAACGCTACGGCGCAACACATTGGAGAAACTAGGGTAGTTGTACTATCTCTAATAGAGAGAGAATGTCTCTCATCTCATGCGATAAACGGAACCTCCTAACCGTGAGGTGTGTGGTGATAAAATAGAGGGGGCACAGCATGTGTTGGTGGAAAGTGTCCGATAAACTAACAAAAGAAACGCACTTCTCAATTCGTTGAAATTGTCGGTAATGGATGTTGAAATTTTAGCTAAAGCAGCAAAAATATTATATACTTTTTTGGTTAAGAAATTGGATTAAGTTTAGGAGTAAGTTGTTATTTGTAAATGCACGATGGGATTGTTGATATCGTCGTATAAGTGTACAAAAATCCCTGAAACAATAAAGATTAAAAAAGAAATTGTCTGTCTGAAGACAAAACATAATAGGTACCTAGGTGTAATTTTATTGGAAAATTAGCACTTTTCATTGGAGTAGGTACCGGGAACTGTAGTTGATGGTAAATCGTTATTTGTTTTTCTTGCTGATAATTTAATATATAAAGTCGACATAGTGTTGATACTATACTATTCAGCTAGTTTAATATTTATACCAAACAGCTTAAAGTCAGAAATTCACCCTAAACATAAAAGCCGGAAAGAATCAAATTCGTGCCGGAAGGATAACTCACTACCACAATGTGTGGGGTCATAAATAAACTATCTGTGTGCCGAGTTCAACCTAGATTTAGTATTGTATAGGACCGCTAATCTTACCCACCATGAGGTAAAAATAAAAGCAAGTTCGGAAACAAAGGGGCCTGCGCATTGCGCGATCGTAACTTTGGCCGCCGAGACAATGCAAACCACAGTGCAGAGTTACCACGTTATTAGATATGCTCCACTGAGATAAACTCTGAAAATTAACTATATGTGCTGTTTTCCACACAGTATTAAATTAATTTAATGCCAAGTGCATACAATTATAACTTTAACGCGATATAACTTGCCTGCATACTCGTACTTGTAACTACAAACTCAAAACTCAAACTCAAACTCAAAGCATTTATTTCAATTAAACCATTTACAGGCACTTTTGAATTGTCAAGGAGTCGGTCAGTTAGAAATATGAAGCTAGTTGCGTACTTAGTTATATCCTACTAATATTATAAATGCGAAAGTTTGTAAGGATGGATGGATGTTTGTTACTCTTTCACGCAAAAAGTACTGAAGGGATTTGGATGAAATTTGGCACATAGATAGTTTATAACCAGGAATAACACAAAGAATATTTTTTATCCCGATATACCCACGGGGTCAAAACTTATGCGGGTGAAACCGTGGGGCGCATCTAGCATTATATATACCTAGCTGCGCCCCGTGGTTTCACCCGCATAGCTCTATTCCGTGGGAATATCGGGATAAAAAGTATCCTTTGTTCTAATCCAGGTCATGGTTTACCAATGTGCCAAATTCCATCTGAATCCGTTCAGCCGTTTTAGGGTGAAAGCGTAACAAACAAACTGACTTTCGAAATTAGAACATTAGTTAGGATTAATTTATTTCAGACAAAGTCCATTTTATTACATTACATAAGATTAACAACATATAAAAAAAAAGTTATACATGATATAGAAGTTTTAAAAAAGTGCTCATATAGAAGTCGTCCCCGGCGAGTTTGAAAACTGTCTTAAGAACTGCAACCTAAGAGAGCTATCGTTATATTATAAAATAAACTAGCGGCTTCACCCGCGTGTATGTCGGAAAATATCCCACGGGAACGTACTACCGAGATAAAAAGTACTCTATGTGTTAATCTAGGCTATACACTATATGTGTGCCAAATTTCATCAAATCCGTTCCGCCATTTTCGTACCAATCCGGAACATACATCCAGACAAATAGACAAACGTACAAAAATTATAAAAAACTATGTTTTTGTCATCAGACTCGTTCCCCGCACCTCGTAGCAATTACTTTCTTTCAAAAATATTTAATGTACGGTTTTGACTTGGTGGAACCCCAAAAAAGGAACTTGTAGTCAACAGACAGACGGAAATGGCGAAACTATAAGGGTTCCTCCCTTATAGTTTCACCATTTCCGTCTGTCTGTCTGTCCGCGGCTTAGGTCAGAGACTAGAAAGCTATAATTTGGGATGGGTATACATATTAATCACGACAACAAAGTGGTGAATAACAAAATCTTGAAAAATAATATTGTAGGGTAAATTGCCTCCCTTGCACGTAAACTGGGAATGATATTTTTTTTCTCCTCTATCCCATGGTGTGGGATGTCGTTGAATAGGCCGTTCAAAACTTGCGGGTCTGTTAGAATTATTTTTCGATTCAGGGATCCGTTTGCGTATCTACCCCCCTGCCACCTAAATGGTTGTTTTTGGATATGTGAAAAAATTCACGGCTGTAGTCTATATAACGAAGTTCAAAGGAAAACTATCCCAGCTAAGTAGGCTTTACAAGTTAATGCGAGTGAGAGTGAACTTACATTGGCAGTTGGAATGTATGGGAGAACATGTTTTTCAACTACAATGTTAAGTTTGTTTTTGGGATGATTTCATCCCAACTACTGAACCCTTCATTGTGCGTGGTCCGACACGCACTTGGCCAGTATTTATTACTAACTTCTGCCCGTGACTTCGCGCGGAAGTCGTAAGACACCACAACATACTACTTACATAAAATAACACCCATATTTTTATAAAACTTCCCTGTATACTCTACTACTTACCTTTTTTTTAAGATAAGATAAGATATATTTTATTTGCATAAAACATGGTACACAAGGTGGTATTTAAAATATTAAATCGAATATATTTTGCTTAAAATAAAGCATACAAACTTACTTACTAAAAATACATTATGGATGTCATTGAAATATAATTACATTGAAATTCATAAAATTAAAAAATCTTTAATACTATAGAAATTATTATTATTGAGCCATTTATATAATTGGATTTTAAATCATTTACAATTATTTAATGTCTTAAACATATTTGGTTTTTGGGTGGGAAATTATCGCGACAGTGTAGCCGTAGCATTAGTTAAGCGCGGAGATATTCTGACAGCCATCTGTTCTAACCCTACGGCTACACTGTTGCGATAACGCGAACTACATTTCGCGCGCTCTCTGTTGTACAGCGAGACGTCGACCTGTGTGCGAGAGAGAACGCGCGAAGTGTAGTTCGCGATATCGCTACAATGTAGCCGTAGCATAACTACATAGTCCAAGAGATTCCCTTCGAGAAAAATTCAAAGAAATAGATATTCTGACTGTAGCCTCTCAATATATATTTGATAATCTTATGTATGTACACAAAAATATATCAAATTTTAAGAAAATGTCCGATATCCACAGTTTAAATACCAGGAATAAACATAATCTTGCTGTACTTCACACTCGCCTCCACAGAGTAGGCAACTCGTTCATGGGTCAATGTATACGCTTTTACAACAAACTTCCTATTGCTATTCGAAATTTACCCATTAAACGATTTAAAAGCTGTATTAAAACCAAAGGTACTATAAAATTTCAGATTATTTAGAAGACAAAAAAGCTTGGGATTGAGCTGCTCGCTCTGATAAGCTTTGTGCTAAAACCATAAAATTTGATATTTAAATTATGCAAAATCATCATTATATACAACTTATAGTTGTACATATTGTACATATTGACATTGATGAATATTATAAGCAAAATTAAGTGAATATTTATGTACCTTGAAAAGTATTATATTACTTTAATTATTGTGAATGTGAGCACTATGTGGGTCATTTTTATTTATTTCTTGTTGTTTTTTTTTTCTCTTAGTTTTAATGATGGTCTGGCATTTTGAGTTCTTTATGCGGCCAACCCAATTGTCCTTTCTTTGGTATTGTTCGTCGAGTCGTTGAGCTCCTTAAGTTTTGAGTTGAGCTACACGATGTCGATTACTGACAAATGCTTGCACTGACTGGACAGGTCCACTCAAATTTGTGTGGTTCTTTCCTCAAAAGACCCATTTCAGACATAGATCTACATGGTCCTCACATGATCTGACCAAGATTATGTCTGGACTTTAAAAGAGACTTTGACCCTTGAGTTTGTTTCGCCATTTCTTCTCAGGGGTAGTCAGATAGGAAATGTCGACTCCATCTAGCTTATTTTTTAATATGACGTGTAAAAGTGATTCTCATATCCTATTTACAGAATAAACAATTTCATTTCATTTCATTTCATTTCATTTCATTACATCACGTAGGCGTCGTAAATGGCTACAGGATGGTAAGCAGTGCGGTCTCCTTCTGCTAATAAAAATAACCTGCGATGAGGAAACTATCTTCCAAGCTTTTTTTGGGTGCAATTATTAAATAACTTCTCCCGCTCTGGGCGGAGCGGGAGGGTGTGTCAGACTCTTACTGACTAAAACCCACCCGTGTTCCTTCTGTTGCCTGTGTGTTGCCAGAGGCCTAGGTAACCTTCCCCTCCCTTTCGGACTTTCCCGCATACTGTACTACCTGATGGCACAACACTGATACACTGACTGATGCATTCTTACAGATTATTCCTGAAGAACGGCCATCACTAAAATAATATAACAGTAGATTGTAAACACACGGGCTTTCTCATTAACAGTCACCTAACCATAAATATATTTATTTTTATTATAACCATAGAGAGGAAGAAGCCAAAGAAGAAGAAGAGGCCTAAACTTCGTGTTTGTCTGAGTACGTTCTACGAACTATCATATAAATTATAATAGTATCAAAATGTAAAACATAATCACAGAAATGATCAATAATCGGGATTCGAACTTACAAATACAGTTGCGAAGCAGTCGTCGACCCGCTTAGCTAATTGCTTTGTTCAAAGTAGACTAAAATAGTCGTTCTTATTATATGTCATGATGACTGCTTACCTGCTTATAAATGTATAACGCGATAATCATTTAAAGGGTTAAATTTATAACTATCTGCAATATTCTAACCTTTTGGATTGTATTCATACAGTTTTACCAACCCGCACTGGGCCCACGTAGTGGATTACGGCCCACTCCCTCTCACACAGAGGAGGTCTGTGTCCCAGCAGTGGGAACATTATAGGCAGATTATGTTTTTTCAGTTTGCCGTAAACTGTAGAAGAACACGAACATAATGCTCATCCCCTATAGCAAATAGCATGATAGTTTATAGCCTTCAGACCGACCAGACTTATGGGAATATCTATGCAAAATTTGAACTAAATCTATCCCGTAGAATTTGCGTGATGCTGGAACATACATTCAACATTAGATCGGTCCCAGACCTCGTAGCAATGACTTTATTCTAAAATATTTAATGTTCAGTTTAGACCTCGCTACGATTTTATCATATAAATTATATATTTGCAGATCAGAATCAGAACTTTATTTGCTATGAATGCAGGTACAGGTATAAGATGTTGTACTTAAATTAATGAGATCGGCTACCAGTCTACCACCTTACGGCGTGCAAATTATTACATAAATTAAAAAAAAACAAAACAATGTCAACAAAACAATGTCAACAAAACAAAATAGAAATTAAAGTGAAGTCAATTAATAATATTATAGTCAATTACACAGTCTTAAATGGTCAAATTACAATTAATTATAACAATCACAATCTGGATAAACTCATATCATTTATAAAGTCTTTGACTGAGTAATAACATTTTCCTAAAAGTAGTTTACAGAACAATCCTTAAAACAATGAGGTATTTCATTATAAATGACAGGTCCCATAAACATAGATAGACCCATAGATATGTATAGACTTGTCGGATAAATAGAAACGCTGAAAATAGACATGTGCTTACCTTTCTTTTTTTCTTAATTATCTAAATTTCTCCCGCTGTGGGCGGAGCGGGAGGGTGTATCAGACTGTTACTGACTAAAACCCACACATGTTCCTTCCGCTGCCTGTGTAACCTGGGCCACGGTATCCCTTTCGGACTTTCCCGCGACCGGCAGGCAGACATACTTACCTATGTGTCCAATTTTTTTTGACAACCAGTTTCACCAAGGGGTATCATATTACCCAGTAACTGGGTTGTGGAGGTCAGATAGGTAGTCACTCCATGTAAAATACTGGTATTCCGGTTAGACTGGAAGCTGACCCCAACATAGTCGGGAAAAGGCTAATTGAATCGTCGCTGAAAACCCAGTGTTAACTTTACGTAATGTGCCATAGACGTAAGTAGTCTATTGATAACGTAGTTTTTTTTTTTTGGTTGGGAAATCATCAAATAACTTCTCCCGCTCTGGGCGGAGCGGGAGGGTGTGTCAGACTCTTACTGACGAAAACCCACCCGTATACCTTCCGTTGCCTGTGTTGCCAGGGGCCTCGGTAACTCTTTAAACCTTCCCTTCCCGGCAGGCATCGGCCCTAGTGGACCCCTACGCTTGTGCTGACGACATCTCTTTGAGGCGCGCGTGGAACACAACGCGCCGTCGACCAGGGCCAGGTCCTTACCGAACGGTGAGCTACCCATTGCTCACCGTAACGTAGTTTATAAGTCTATTACACCCAGAGAAAAAGTTCCAACTATTATATGTTTTTATGTGACGGCTCATTGATATCTTTCTAAAATAGACATCCTAACTGGCTTCTGTATCGAAATAAACAGATAAATTGCCATTATACAACAATAGAGCAAAGGATATCGTATAAAAGCCTTCGAGAACTTTGTCAATTACAAAGTAAATGTCAATATACCCTAATATAGCAGTAAACATCAAATAATGCTAAGAAACTAGCCATTTACTGAATCGTAACATAAAAGCAGAAAACGCAACATTCACGTATCTTTCTCGGTCGTTCTCTTTGAAAAACAGTCACTGCTTGTTAGTGTGCCTCTCGAAATATAACTCCTACACTTTCCTGCTCTCTTTGTACTGTTTAAAGGCTCGAAACTTTTGCTACATTCAAACTTCAGTTATATGAAAGAAAAATAAACAAATCTAGAACTTCCGCGTCGCAGGACCGAGTTGCAGAAGGATTTGAATTGTTATTTATGTACAAAATCTACCTCCGGGGAGCGTTCCAATTCAAAACAAATATTATTATTTGATTCAACTATAATACCTATAACTAGTCTTTAGTTTATTTTGTTCAAGTAGTTTCTTATCTGTTGCTACTGGCCAGTACCGGAAAAGCACAGCTTAAATAGTGAACGAAACAAAGGAATCCAAAAAAAATCCGCCCAGGCACAGAGTAATTTCGCACGAATGATCAATATCAAACGTGGGCAGGAAATTGATAAAATGCTATGCAGTGTACGTTTGCGGCGGTTGACTTGACTTTTATCTCTTGGACAAGCGCCAGAGTTGGACTGGTACTCAAGTTGTCGGGCAAGTTTAGTACCCTCGCGGTGCTATTGAAAAGTCCCACTAAAAGCATACTTTTATCGGCTACTTACTGAAAAGATATCCATATTAGATACCTACGTAGGCCTCTTTTTTTTTGGATGGGAAATCGTCAAATAACTTCTCCCGCTCTGGGCGGAGCGGGAGGGTGTGTCAGACTCTTACTGACTTAAACCCACCCGTATTCCTTCCTGTTGCCTGTGTTGCCAGGGGCGTCGGTGACCCTTTAGTACCTTAAAGCGACCCCGGCAGGAGGTATGTAGGCTAAGACAAACTTTTAACTTGTCAGATATGTCATGATCATCATCAGTCTCCTGCCCTTATCCCGATATATTTGGGGTCGGCGTATTAGTCGTCATCGCGGTAGTCACTCCCTTTCTAGCCATATCATCTTTCAAACAGTCCATCCATCGTTTCTTTGGTTTTCCCGCACTCGTATAGCCATCCACATTCATTCTCAAAACTTTCCTGACGTCATTTCCCTCATTACTCCGCATCACATGTTGACAACACAACGTTTTAGTCACCGGTGTCACTTTCAGACTTCCTTTTATATAGGTACTCATTTCTTATTCTATCCATTCGCGTAACACCACACATCTCTCTTGGCATTCTCATCAGCTGCCTGCCATACATTTTTCGTTTTTGCGGCCCAACAGTGTGATCCACAGACAGCAGGTCTAACCACTGTTTTATAAATCATCCCCTTAAGTTTAAGAGGAATGCGGGAGTCGCAGATTGCACTATCTTTCCACTTTGCCATAGTTGCATATTATGTATTTATTATTTTATACTATTAATTATAAGTATATAAGTATTTTAGTGATATTTATTTTAGAAGTATGTATTTATGTAAGTATATTCTCTTATTGTATAATTAAATTAGTGAATAGTTTTATTTTGATTTTATGTATTTTGTTTTCTCTTTTACCTTACACACGGTGTCTACATCTCTATGTCTACTGTCCTATTGCAGGTATGCTGGAAGAGATTTCATTAGAAATAAGCATCACCTTTGTACGTATTTTTCTGTTCCTTTCTTCTTGTCTGTTTATATGTGTGTACATAAACTGTTAAATAAATAAATAAATAAATAAATAAATAAATAAATTGTTCCCGTGACCTGCCGCCATTTCATCCATCCAGTGTTAATTCTGTGCTTAAAGATTAATTGAATATTCAAAGCTACTTGAAAATTTAATTAATACTCGTATTGAATTAATCTACCAAATATTTGCTATCTACCTATTGAGATTCGTTACTGTTTTTTTTTGTTGCAGAATAATCTGCGCATAAATATGATTTTAGTGACTTAAATCTATTATTACACTTTCATATAATGCAAGTAAGTTATGCAAAAAATGTATGTTAAACTAAGTAGAACGCATACGCATCAAATTATTTATTTTTAAATTATTTATGCGAATATTGTAGTAAAATGGTTTATGAAATAAATTCAGGAAGTAATGTCTACCAAAAGCATAAAAAACGATATTACTTAAGATATTTTCATGATTTTTGTTTGTATGAACAGACTGTTATTATCTATAATTATATCTGTGATTTTTAAATAAATAAATATTATATGAAACCGAACGGTGGCACAGCGATAGCGCGAACCGGATTTGTATGGCCAAGGTCAACGGTGGTTACCCGACCCTTAAGATCTGTAAACATTTTGATCTCAAGAAATATTATGAAAAGCGATTATCAGCCCCCGGAAAGGCAACGTTCTTACTCGATTATTTTCTGCCTTCGCAACTTATCGCCCTTTTTCTTAATAAAAAATCTAACACGATAGCACCGTCAAGTTTTCGGCTTTACCAGGAAACCTAATAATAAAACCTTTATAAATTGGTCACGTCGTAACGGTGTAATCTAATTTTGTCTCCTAATAATATCTGAACTTTGGAAGCTTGGTCCACTTTTGGATTTTTTTATATTTATCATTTTAGTGGAAACGTCGCTAGGGTGGTTCGGCATTGGCGTGGCTCCAACATGGAAATGACAGCGACACGACCTGTGTCCATCGCATTTTATAAAACCTAGTGTTTTGCTTCCACATAAATCTATCTCTAAAAGCCCAATATTGATAGGTTAATCCAAATAATATTCTAGCTGACGTAGAGAGATTGAATCCTAACAAACAACTACTTGTACAATCTCAGCACTTTATCAAAGTTTGTTCTAGGAAATTGGTTGTAACCGTGAACTCAACGAGCGAAGCTCGAGTAGCTGATACATCAACCGTTAACCTCGCTCGTTATCAACGTTACAACCTCCTCTATTTTTTGCTATAAATTACTGACAAAGGGGGCAAAGACTTATTGAAATTAAAAATTTAATCGAGCAATCTGATTGGATTTTTGAACCGAACATTAACGTGAACGAAAATTGAGATCACTTAATGACATTTTACATCTCATTTAATATTTATTTTTCATGTTTTATTTACCTAATAGTACAAAAACGGTTTATTCCGACTAAATATAAGTAATAAAAATCCGAGGATTTTTGTCAATATTATTAACAAAATTATTTAATGAAGCCGCGACTGAAATAAGTATCCGCTACCGAACAGTTAATTTATTATTTACCTTTAAAATAATCCCAGAATTCATATTTGGGTTATTGATTTAAGGCTCGTGCAGACTGTTGCGAAATCGCAGGCGCGACAGGCAGCGCGACACTTTCAATTGTACTACTAGTGTCGCGTCGCGTCTGTCTACGAGAGCCTTTATTGGTTATTAGGTATAACGAAGCTAGCCATGTCAAATGTTCCTTAAAACAGACGTATTCATTTATTAATATGAAACAATAAAATAAACACACAGAAAAAACACAGTGAAACAGTGAAACGCACAGACCGTATTTTTTCTGTCTCACTCATTTCTATACAGAGGGATTTTTGAGGTCTCCATGATAGAACCGCTTTCATTCTTGTGCACAAAGTTTTATTGTCTACTGTCAAAGGGCGAAATAATCGCGGTGTGAATAATGAAAAGACAATTTGCGTTGACGATGCGAATCCTCGACGCAAGTTCAACGGACGTTAGCGGGATGCGTGCACGGCAGGCGGACTAGCGGCCGGGAACTACCATCTAGTGTGTTTTATTGAAATTTAAATTTCGAATCTGAATCTAAACTAGGAAATCTCTTTTCAATTTTTGTTGTTATAATTATTGTCTTCAGAAAAGTTGAAGATCCTTTGTTTAAAACAAAAGGAAAAGCTTCTATTTCAGTGAGAAATAATTGGCACAAAAACATAGGTACCTACCTTCTTTTACAAATTTATGACGATACAAATCCGTAGTGATATCTATTCTATTCTATTTTTCTCTATGGCAATGGTGCCGATGTCGACAATTCTGCCAATGTCAATGTGTTAAGAAAACGTGCAGATAAAAAAAAGGAATATCTGTTAATTTGTTGATAAAATAATTATTTATTGGATTTAGTGTGAAACTTGTTGACGAGTATTAGTACACTGAAACAAACAGATAAAAATAAATGAACACAAACCACACAAAAATCATGATAATTTGAGGTCAATGACGCGGATAAAAAACATCAAAGCCCCGAAGAGCTTTGGGGAAGAGTATGTTAGTAGGAATGGAAAATTCACATTAACCGTTCATAAGTCATGCATTTAAAATGATTTTGATTTAGTAGGCAATCCTAGTGGATGGGCGACCATCAGCAGGGTGTCGGCACGCAGGCGCGTTGAGGCTCCTGCGCCCCGCGCCCGGCAGCTCGACGACGCCACGGGCGCGGGCGGACGCCGCACGCTCAACCGGCCTTCATACACACATGACTCGATTCTCTCTCGAATACAAATCGATACGTATCCGATTAATCAAGACGAATAACGTGCCAAACGAATCCTATGCTCAAAACGTAACAATTGACAGTTTTCGACCACATTAACGGTACTGCAGCGCTAATTACAATGTAAAAATGTTATCTGTGATTGGTGTTATTGAATGGTTGGTGTGTATTCGTGTAGTAAATTAATTGGTGACGATGTGTACACAACACAGGTGCTTCGTGTGAGAGTGACATTAAATAGTTTTACAGGTATGTATTGTAGTTTTATTTACATTAACTTAAGCATGATAAAATGTTAAATAACGGATCAGAATTGCCAATAAGAAACGTCATTTTCCAACGCGTTATTAAGCTAGTTCAAGAGAAAACTATTATTTCTGAGGTTATAAATATTAGCTCCTAATTCATAGGACCTACCTTCTATTTCTGAGGCCGTTGCTCCATAACAGAAAGTCTAACAAAAATAGAACGTATTCGCCTTTATTCATAACAAAGCATGTCGCAATTTCAGTTTCCTTTCGTAGGTATATGTTTTCACAAAACGTAAAATCAAATCTTTCTTAGTAGGTATTATTATATTATTAATTGGTCAAGGACAGCTAATGAGACACAATTGATTTTCTATTGTTTGACAACGACTCGGAGTCGCGCGGGGCTTTACAGGTTAAAATAAGGTGCTTATTTCTCGTCTGAAACTGACACATGTATTATGATGTCAGATACATACGAGCACATTATAAAATGTGCCCTAAATAACCTGAAACCTGATAAAGCCTGTTTTCGTGTCATGGTGTGACATGTCTGACGTCTTGCATTAGCGAATCATACCGTAAGAAGAAATTGAAGACAAAATATAAGTACAAAGCGTTCCTTTGTGTCTGAATTTTCTTTATGTAATAGGTACATTGTCTCATAAAACCTTTTCATTCACAAGACCTTGCATGGAAATACAAAGATGCTCTCTACATTTACATACATCTATATTTTGTCGTTAAAAAGTGCCCTTTATGTGCCTATTTGAAATAAATAATTTGACTTTGACTTTGACATACTTTATTACATTATAATTTTATTCTGTTACTAATTCACCCCAGTTCGTTTTATAGAGATTTTTTCTTGTGTTGTAATGCTACGGCTACATTGCCGCGATAACGCGAACTATACTTCGTGCGATCTCTCTCACACACCGGTCGACCTTTCGCTGTAAAACAGAGAGCGCGCTAAGTGTAGTTCGCGTTATTGCGACAGTGTGCCCGTAGCATTAGCCAAGCGCGGGCATATTCTGGCAGCCATTTGTTCTAACCCTACGGCTACACTGTTGCGATACCGCGAACTACATTTCGCGCGCTCTCTGTTGTACAGCGAGACGTCGACCTGTGTGTGAGAGAGAGCGCGCGAAGTGTAGTTCGCGTTATCGCTACAATGTAGCCGTAGCATAACAGTCTTTAAGAGGACGATAAATGCCAGCGACCTTGAGCGAGTGGGAGGAGCTTGCGTCACCCCCCGCGACCCCGCAACCGTTCGCACGTAACGTAGGGTAACCATACGTTTCAGATTGTGTGGACTGACCTGCCTGATTTTTTTATCACAATCCCTTTTTTTTTTATGTAGTGTTCACAAATAAGGTAATATTCTGGTAATAAAATAAGATTGTAATATATTATATTATTTTAATAGTTTGCATTGAATAAGTTGGTCTAAACAGGGTGTAATTTTAAACACCATCAACCTATCTCGTCATTGTACTCATCATTATAAACAAACGGAACATACGCGGCAAGAATAGCTTAACCTAATTGATCGGCCCGTGCGGCTGTGATGCGACTAACGAGCTCTTTAGCTATGGAAACAATATAAAGTGAAATAAAAAGCCAAAAATCTAAATAAATAAATTTAATTCCAAAATAAAACAATTAATTTCTTTAGTGACAGATGAGAAAATATGAGATGTGCAGGCAAGATTTAGAGAGGGAATGGGCTGTATGGATCAGGGGGCCGATTCTACTAATTTGCAAAGTTATACGCTCTGTACCGTCTCATCAATGGTTCGGTTTCGTTCGGCTCTCGTTCGTCCCCCATAAATCTATTCTACAATTTTTATGACAATAACTGAAACTGTAACTGACTGTAACCAAGTCGAAACCCAACTCAATCACTACGGGAATGAATGGCAATGAGTGTTACCTATAGTTCAATTAGTAAGTTTATAATATTACTATAACAAAAATGGTTAAATAACAAATAAATTTTATACGAATAATAAACCCATTAAAACTTATTTTCCGTTATATTTACCACGAAAAGTAAATGATATTTTCCATATATTTTAATAATTGTAAATTAGCTGATTTTCTTAAAGGAAACAGTCTGGGCGGTTCGAATTGCCATTTTAGAACAATGTTGTTAGTAGAATCGCCCCCCAGAGTAAGTTAGTATATTTGGGGAGTCAGTTTACAAGGGATGGAAAGATTGATGAAGATGTGGAAAGGAGAGTAAATGCGGGAAATAAAGTGAATGGTACTATACATGCGACTGTAACCAACTAGTCGATGCCTAAAAAGGCTCGACTGGCTGTTCATAATGGTGTGCTGGTGTCTAAGCTTATGCATGGAAGTGAATGAATTTTGGGTGTGGCAAAAGAAGCATAAAAGTAGAAAAAGGGCCGATTTTTCAATCGCCAGATAACTTTTATGTGAAGAATATGTTTGACATTTTGACAGCTTTTGTATAGAAAATATGTCAAAGCGCCATATTTATTCCTCAGATAGAAATTAACTGATGATTGAAAAATCGGCCCTAAATGCTGTGGAAATGCCTCCTTGCGAAGCATGTGTGACGTGACTATAAATGATAGGCTGAAAAATTATGTGATAAGGCAACGGTGCGGTTTAAAAGAAGCGTGCAGCTGGCCTTCTATAGTTTTTGCCTTCCCCTTGGGAAGAAGGCGTGAATTTGTTTGTACTAATTATTTTTTTTACATTTCGTAGAAATGTAGTCATTTTTCGAAATATTCCTCTTGTCGAGTGTCTTGATCTTCCTGTTTCTCTGTCTCTTCTTTGTCTGTATTTTGCCTTCAACCAAAATCATTGATTCCATTCCAGTTGATGGTCCTGGAAATATAAAAAAAAACCTGTGAATCTACATTGTATATAATAAAAAACGAACCATTGTCAGTTCTTTCACTATTTTCGTCATTATTTATTTCCGTCGGGTCGCAAAAACCAAAATATTAAAACATAATCTTATTAATGAGCTACACCTGTTTATTTAAACTAGACAAGTTTCTAACCTAATATAACGGGATTGTCCCCATAAAACCATAATAAATGGTATGCCTAGAATCTACAATTTATTTAATACTCACTTTGTCTCTGCATTTTCATGTTGGTGATCATTGTCAGTTCTTTCATTATTTTTATCATTATTTATTTCCGTCGGGTAGCAACAACTAAAATATTAAAACATAATCTTATTAATGAGCTGCACCTGTTTATTTAAACTAGACAAGTTTCTAACCTACTATAACGGGATTGTCCCCATAAAACCATAATAAATGGTATGCCTAGAATCTACAATTTATTTAATACTCACTTTGTCTCCGCATTTTCATGTTGGAATCATTGTCAGTTCTTTCATTATTTTTATCATTATTTATTTCCGTCGGGTCGCAACAACTAAAATATTTAAACATAATCTTAATCTTAATGAGCTGCACCTGTTTATTTAAACTAGACAAGTTTCTAACCTACTATAACGGGATTGTCCCCATAAAACCATAATAAATGGTATGCCTAGAATCTACAATTTAATACTCCGCTTTTTCATGTTGGGAATCATTGTCAGTTCTTTCATTATTTTTATCATTATTTACTTCCGTCGGGTCGCAACAACTAAAATAGTAAAACATAATCTTATTATGTACTACACCTGTTTTTTTTTAAGCTAGGTAAGTTTCAAACCTGCTGTAACGGGATTTGTCCTCAAAAAACCATAATAAATGGTAGTCTACAATTTATTAGGTAGGTACTTACTTGCTCTCCGCATTTTCGTTTCGGGAATCTGTATTATATTTTTAGCCTACTAAAAAAAAAAAAAATTAGATACGGATCTAAAGTTATGTTTGAACTTACTCGTAAATAATGGATATACTCGCGCACAAATTATTATCAAAATAACATTTAGCTAACCTCATTATATTATAATAATATATGAGAAACTTACCTCAGTATCCTGTTTCTTTCATGTCTACGTCATTTCTCTTTCAGAACTTTAGTTGTTCTACCCATATTGTCGAAAAAATACGTAAGTACAGCGGTCGCGCAAAGTGTCAGCGTCTACCCGTGACAGTGGTCAGCGGTACACTGCCGCCCGTCGCCCGCGCAGAGCGCCGCATGCCGTTCCGTTCGATTTTATAGGGAATATTTATTTTTAGTAATAAAAGTATGAATATTTGAAAAAATTCACAGATAGAATTATAGATAACAAAATAGTCTATTCATACAAAAAAAAACCATGAAAATATCTTTAGTAGTTTGGAAGTAATTTCGATTTTTATATTTGGGTAGACCTTACTTCGTGAATTTATTTCATAAAGTATTTTACTACAATACTAAAATATTCACAGATACAATTGATGTGTATGCGGTCTAGTTTAACATACATTTTTTGCGTAACTTACTTGCATTAATTGAAGGAGTAATAACAGATTTAAAAGTCACTAAAATCATATATCTGCACCTTAAGCCACCTTTATACATCACGTAGGCGTCGTAAATGGCTACAGGATGGCAAGCAGTGCGGTCCCTTCAGCTAATAAAAATAACCTGGGATGAGCAAGCCATCTTCCAAGCTTTTTTTTTTGGGTGGGAAATTATCAAATAACTTCTCCCGCTCTGGGCAGAGCGGGAGTGTGTTAGACTCTTACTGACTAAAACCCACCCGTGTTCCTTCCGTTGCCTGTGTTGCCAGGGGCCTCGGTATCCCTTTCGGACTTTCCCGCGACCCGGGCAGGATCTTCCAGGCTGGTGATTACAGCGTTATAGAGATATGCCTGTTCATTAGAAGATATATTCTCATTAGTGAACGTTTCAGGATTAATAAAACAAAGACAAAAGATACAGGCTGAAGGCATAAAATTATTAGATAGTTAGTTCGCAAATCCTAGAGACGACTTAGAGCTCTTAGTCAAGTGTTAATTCTCGTAACAAAAGGATAATTCCTCCGTTGTTGTAATATCGTAGTGTCTCGTGAAAGCGTCTTAGAGGTCTCGTATAATAAGGTCTGAAGGGTGAAGATTATGAGCACTAAGGGCTAAGGGTGCTTGGGTTCTTCATGTAATTTGGTTGCTCTTTACAAAAATAGTAAAATAACAGGCACATACGACTCTTAACATTGTGAATAGGCGCCGGTAACCACTTTCCATCATATGATAGGCGTTTTTGCCAATAGGTTCAAGTAGGTAATAACAATAAGATAACATGTAAATATACCAAAGTTACCTTGAATTTCAAGCTACATACGAAAATTGTGTTTGCTTGTCACACAGACTTTACGTAGGCAAGGGACAAGACATCATTTTTATCTTTGGGGAATCAATAGTAATGACAATAATTATTGTTTAAAAATAACACCCGAGATCCCAGAGACGAGAAGTCAATGCAATACAAATATAGCAATACAGTGCTCTCTACAATTTGCTTATTTACTTATTCCTGGGTTATGTACTCGTAGTTTCATGGGCTACTAGTTGCTAGAAAGTCATGCACAACGAAATAAATATATGGGACAAAACAATATCCTGTAAACTTGCAATTAAGGAAGCGTTTAATATAAATGAGAATGACTAAATAGTGGTTTGTTCAAAAATTACTAGAAAAGCTTTCTATAATAGAGACAATTCCTGCCTACGTTTAGAATGAAAGAAAGAAAAGAAAGAAAACGTATTTATTGGGACTCGCACAGGAGATCACAAAACAAACTAAAAAACACTCAAAGAAACATAAAACAAAAACAAAAACAAAGTAAACTAATATAAAAATAAAAAGTCCTGTACGATGCCAAAAGGCTTTTTTTTATCGTTTTTTTTGCTTTTTTATCTACAGAGTATAGCCATCAACAACACGAAAACTATAATGCGATTGATTGTGATTATGGGCGTTTTCTCATTAATAGTTCATTGTGTCCGTTTTTAGAAAACCCTATTTTCAATTATTCAGTAGTGGAGGACAAATGGCTAAAATGTTGTAATTTGGGAATTGAACCAAACCATAAATGGGGGTAGTGCTACTATTTCTAAATAAACAGCAGTGCTAAACCAGTCCAATTCTAAATCGAAACCGACATAGATGTTATAAACAGGAAACTACACAAAATGGTACACAAAATGGTCCCAGCTGTATTGTGAATATCTGTAACAGTCGGCAAGCGAGACGCCCGAAATCTGACAACTATCTTACAGTATCAGTTGTTGGTACAGCTCCATCATTAAGACGCTGACAACACCTAAACCGCGGTCACTGTCAGATTGCATAGAAAAGAAAGAGAAGCGCGACGACAAAACGCTTGTAATTTATTGCAAAATATGAAGTAATTATCTATTTACTCAGAATTGAGTTGAGTAATCGAAAATAAAAAACAACCAAGTTCTGCATTAGAATAAGACGTACTTGTTATTAATTAAATACGTAATGTATGTTGATATTTAATACAGATATTTTGGTTTAGAACTCAAGGTAAGAGGTTAGTTTAACGTTAGTTTGTATCGAGATTTTTTTTTCAAAACGTGTTTTGGTGACAACCTAGTTCTGGGAAATATGTTCAAAATTAACATATATTTTTTCAGCTACCACAAACTATACAGATTTGGCAATTTTCTTTCTTAAGAGAAGCCTATTTTGGTCAATTGGGTCTTGTCAGCGCCTTAAGCAAAACGCGACGTTCAAATAGCTCGGCTGCATGCAAAATAGGTAAGAATAAAAAATATTGTTACAAAGATGACCTTACAACTATAACAGTCTTATTTATATGTAATTATCTTAACAATCAGTTTGTTTTGATAGAGGTCCCTAAACCAGGTAGTTACCTAAAGAGTCGTTTTGAAGACTTCATATATATAAAAAGGTAATAAAAGGTTTTGGGCAATGTAAAGACATACAATGATACTGATCAGCTCTTCTGTACACGGTGTGACTGGGTTTTTAATACCAAATTTTGTTTTGCAAGTCATCAAATGAAAGGAGCTCACGAAAGGAATAAAAATTAGTCTGGGTCGCTGACGCCGGACATGGTGAAGTTTTTAATATATAGTTCAGTGGTTTAGGTTAAGTAGTTACATATACTCGTACTCGTATACCAATAGTAACCTAAACCGCTGAACTAAAAGCCGATACTTCGGAAGAACCTGGGAAGATAATCACGGATTACCAAACATTATTGAGTGACATTTTCAAAGTAACTCGGACCGTTTGATGTCAATGTAACTTCTATCTCTTGGATTACAAACAGAAGTTCTAAGGTGTCACTCGAGCTTTGAACTAAACTAGAAACAATTGCTACCGTGTTTAAAACAAGTCATTGGTTTTACTTACCAACATCGTAGTAGCTCGGATGTTTACTGACCCACTTCTTAAGCATGATGTTAAAGAGGGTAAAACATACCGATTGGACTTTTAACCAAATACTAGCAAACCCAGACGTTGTCCTTTGGAAATTCCAGGAATCCTTTCCAATTTTTCTGGCCCTTTAAACGAGTGTGATCGTGACTTAGAAAAGTGTAACACCGACTATCACGTCCCCGTAAGTTTACGAATACGAATCACTTAACAACGAATGCACGCTACCACGACAAACTTAACGCCGTAGCAATGCGATCTCGAATAACTAAATCTCTAATTCACCTATTCGAAACACTTAACAAAGAATGCACGCTACCACTAAAAACTGGACACCGTAGCCATGTGATCTCGAATAACTAAACCTCTAAAAGTCATCGTAAAAAGTCTTTATTCATATAACAATCAACCAAATCAAACATTTGTGAAAATGTCATGTTATGTGTCAATCAACCAAATCAATCGTTTTTCCATGACAAATCGAACATTAAAAAAATCAGTTAACGTTTAAAATAGCACAAGTATGCAAGACCATCTAAAAATGTGGTTAAGTCCATTGTTTCATTGTTCATTGTCCATTTTTGTTTAATTTAACCTTATTCGAACAGTAAAATAAAGAATTAAAAAAACGGTCCAGCCTTGATGCCCTTACCAACAAACAGCATTTCTTTTTCTAGGGTTCTCTAGTAAACAAGGACCCCTTATAGTTTCGCCATGTCCTTCTGTCTGTCTGCCTGTCCCCGCTGTAGCTCAAAGATGGTCAGTAATATAAAGCTGTCATCTGGCATAGGTATACATATTAATCACGCCGACAAAGTGGTAAAACAAAATCTTGAAAAAAAAAAATTTTTAGGTTACTCCCTTGCACATGAATGTGGAGATGATCTTTTTTTCTCGTCTATCCCATGGTGTGGGATATCGTTTGATAGGCCGTTTAAAAATATTGCGGGTCTGTGAACACGATTTTTCGATACAACGATCCATTTACGTAATATTAAGCTTTAAAGTGCTAATTTTTGTTTGAGTCAAGTGTCCGCCCCCTACCAACTGAATGGTGGTTTATGGAGATGTGAAAAAAATCATGGCAGTACATATAATTAAATTAAAAAGAAAACTATCACAGCTTTACTTAGCTGTGATAGTTTTCCTTTTAATTTACAAGTTAACGAGTAATAGTCGACCAACTTAAATTTTCAGTTGTCGAATTGACCGTGACGTATATCGATGTACGTTTGTTTTTCGGATAAATTCATCCCAACGTTGCCAACTACAGAACCCATCATTGTGCGTGGTCCGACACGCACTTCGCCGGTTTATTTATGTAGATGTAACTACCTTCTTTCTTAAGCCAGTGACTCTCTTGCTACTTGACCACCGAGTGGTAGGTAGCATGATAAATTCCGTCGTGCAGTTGAGCACTTTCAAGGCATTCATTAACTGTTCTCGAATTCTCAAGCAGACAAAGACTCGTCCAATGGACCTTTATGTATAAATGGCAATTACTAACTAGTGTTATTGAATTACTGTGAGTGTTACAGAGACTCTTCTTCATTTCTCTCTTTCTCTAATCTATGGTAGTCGCAATTAGATGGTGATTGTTGGTTGGATGGTAAGAACTAATTGTATGATACCTACTCGTATATGGTATAACTTTCTGAGCCACGACAGGTTTTAGCTTTGTAAAACAGTTACCCATCCAGCCAAATGTTTAATCATACGATACTCATTAAAAGTTTCAGTTGTTTTACTTTGTGATAGCATCTACAACGCCACATGCGAAATACGCAACAAAAACCTGACGTCACACAAATCCTGCATCGCGCAAGCAAAGTTTACCGCGTGACTGGCATATATACAACATCCCGTTGTAAACCGCCGGGCAGTTGCCCACCAGACACAACACCCATCAGCAGGCTTAGCATGACACTCTCTATTTCTTAGAAGAATAGACACGGCTCTTTCCATACAAAGTGACATTTCGTTTCTCCTTTTTTGACATCCCACCGTAGAAATCATTCTACATAAAAAAGGACCTAGACAAAGATCGTTAGAAACGAAAGACAAGATGACAGATTGTAGAAGGATTTCTACGGTGAGATGTCAAAAACTGAGAAACGAAATGTCACTTTGTATAGAAAGAGCCGTGTCTATTCTTCGAAGAAATAGAGTGTCATGCTAAGCCTGGTGGTAGGAGGATCCTCCGTTTTCAATGGAGGATGAGTGAACTTTACACCCTGTTCCTCATACCTTTATACTGGTGACCCCGAACATGGACATTGGCGCAGCCTTCGAGCAGCCAGTTCAGCGTGCCGTCGTCACCACTTCCTCAAATGACGAGTGACGAGTCACAAAGCCAGCCAGCACCCAAAGGCTTCAAAGGGTATCACTCAAGTAACTAAAATTACATTCTAGTATAAGTATTAGAAATAATATTAACATTTTCAATAACACGATACATTTATAAACCACTAATAAACACTTTCTAAAGTCTCATCAGCAACACTAATTAAAATAACGTGGAGCTAATTAGCAGTTCGTTCAGCTGCAGCGTGTATGGAGCTTCAACAACAACTTCGCTACATTCCTAGACGTGACTCCACTTACACCTATTACTAACTTCGCAAACAGCTATGACCTTTGCACGTTAACGTTGTAATTACTTTTAAGGTTGGCAAGTCAAGTCAGGGAAAATTATTGTTATGCAAATTGAATATCGTCTTTAATCGTCCGTATATTCAAATCACAACTATTATTCATACAACTGTCAAAGCACAGTTGTATGAAATGGCTATAACACGGCAAATTGACGTAGGCTGTGAATTTGCTTAGCAATTAATTTCTCGACTGCCTCGTTGGTCTAATGGTCGCACGCACTACTGATGAGCATGAGGTCCTGGGTTTGATTCCCGGGTCGGGAAAAGTGTTATTGTATTTTCTATCTGGATTTTCTCAGTGGCAGCCCGGAGTGCAGATTTGTGCCCGATTAATGGCATATTAGGCTCGCCCCCTATTATATGGGACATAAATATAACTGGCGAAATGTGGGTGTACTACAGTATACCTCTGCCCAACCCTTATGAGTTTATTGGCGACAGACAGTCCCTGTTATTATTAGCTTTATTTCGTTCTCTTGATCTGTCATGTTTATTGTATATTTTACGTCTTTTCTTGAACGGCTGTGGACGTTATGGATGAGGAATAATTTGGGTTTTCTTTAGAACCTTTTTGTACTTACTTCATGAGGCACCGTCAACCTTAGATACTTTATTTGTTTAGGGACTTAGCGAAATATAAACTAGCTATTAATCTTATTAATTGGGCTCCTTTGTTTGGGGCTGATAGCGACTTAAATAATTGCAAATTGAAAATTAGCAATTAATTATTTAGGTAGCAGTGTGTTGACATTTACTTTAAAATAAATAACTTGGAACAAAAGCTAGTAATTACAACTTTTGTTAAGTGAATCTGTGATACTATACTATCTTGCTATAATAGATTGTTGTCCAACTTATTTTATGTCAGATATTATTTTCTACGATCATCATCTCTAATCCACAATTTATTTTGGGTCAAAGCTGTACTTACATCTTCATCTTCCATAGTTCCATATATCTCTATGGGCCGCCACCTCAGTGTTCCCCATTTCTGACTATATCATAACAGTTTCAATCCATCGTTTCTTTGATTTCGTTTTACCCCTATAGCCATCTACAGACATACTCAAACCATTCCTCACGACATGTCCCTCATTCCACCGCATGTGGAGCCCAAAAATAAACAAAAGAAAATCATTTGTCATTTGATTGTATTCTTGCGAGATGAATGGGAGAAAACAAGGAAACATTACGGTACCATAATTTATTAGTTTGATATACAAACAATACAGCGTTTACATACTTTTTACGGGATATTTTCTGTAGTTCCTATGTAGTTCTAAGAATAATGATGTTATTGCAACATAACGCTAGACTCGGACAATATCTGCCAACCTTTTCCCAACCAAATTGTGGACGGCTTCCATCCTAGCCAGATGCCGCTGAATACCAGTATTTTAAATGGAGCGACTGCCCATCTGTCCTCCACAACCCAGATACTCATGGGTAACACGATACACCTTAGTTAGACTCTTCGGCTTCTGACTACCCGTAACGACTGTCAAAGATCTAAGAATGACAGCCGGGACTAAGGGCTTGACGTCCTTTCCAAGGCAGAGGGATCTAGATATATACTAGATGATCACCCATCCACGAACCGATTTCGGCAGGCATAGCTTAACCTTCGATCGTCCCGTGCGGCTATAATTATATATGAAACGGTATGAAGTAGATAAAGACGCCATCTTTCTATCACAAAAGTCACAGATGGTTGAGAATCAATCAAAAAACTTTTCTTCATTTTCTCTGTAGGTAATTGAAATGTATTGTCCTTTTCACAGACGCTCTATGAAAAGTATCCAGATACCCGAAAATAAAACCATGGCATAGAAACCATAACCAGCTCGTCAGGTTTCCATCGTCAACCTTATAAGAATTCTACTTTTCAGAGAATCCTTTGTGTATTATTTACAATCTTTTTCTTTGATGGTACTATATTTATGTGGTTTATTTATAACCATGTTAGGTTCCTATGCTCCCCAGGAGCAGGCTCAATAATGACAGTCGCACGGGTCGATCGAAGTTTAAGCTACGCTTGCCTCTATCGGTTCGTGGATGGGTCCATTACATTATCGAGAACCCTCCGTGCCTCGGAAACCTCACGGCTATCATTCGTAGCTCTTTGACAGTCGCTACGGGTAGTTAGAAGCCCTACAAGTCTGACAACCAGTCTTACCAACGGGTATCGTGTTTCCCAGTAACTGGGTTGTGGAGGTCAGATAGGCAGTCGTTCCATGTAAAATACCACGTCGGCGTCGGAAAGGCAATCGCTCCATTTAAGGGAACTACAGGACCTAAAGGCAATTTATTTAAGTTTTATAATGCCTAAAAGTATATGTTCGACTGCAGTAAACAAAATCAGAAAAATATATGATATTCTTCAGGATATATGCTAGGTAGATAGTGTTTTGAAATCATGTTACAACTAATTTGTTACGATAGAAAAAAATCACGAAGATACCTCTAAAAATTTCTTTTAACGATTAAAACCATACTGATATACATGCAATCATTCTGACTTTTTGTCAGATTATTCTCACACAACAAAACCACACACAACACACATCATCACATAAGACACACACATCACATCACACAAGTGCGCTCCTTCCTTTTGTATTTCCTTTTTGCTTTGTCTTTTTGTTTTATTTAAAGTAGATTATTTTTATTTTTGTTATTCTTGGCTCAGTTTATCAATTGCATATTTATGACAGTGGAAGAGCGGAGTTCACCTAACACAAGCATCTTCTTGCTTAAAAGGTGATCTCCAACTCATTGTGTGTTTTAATTGTATGTAATTGCAATAAACATTTTTGTTTTTGTTTTGTTTTGTTTGTATTCTACAAGCAACATATTAGCATAATAGCGTTTTAATTTTTTTATCCAATCAATCGATTTTTTGTAAATAGATAATTTCTTCATATTTTGCAATAAATTACCAGCGTTGTGTCATCGCGCTTCTCTTTCTTTTCTATGCAGTCAGACAGTGACCGCGCTTTAGCTGTTGTCAGCCTCTTAAAGTACTGGTATTCAGCTACATCCGGTTAGACTGGAAGCTGACTCCAACATAGTTGGGAAAAGGCTAGACAGATTGATGTTTATGTACCTACGTATAATTTTAATACGAACAACACAATTCTAAAAATCCATGGTAAACTAAACTCTATTTCTAGATAAACAAATCACACATTGTTGACATTTTCCGCGTGTCGTACGTTAAGAAAAACATTTTCTTATTGTTCCACTAACAAATAAAGTAGCATAGGTACACCCGTTAGGGATTTCGTTAGGAACACGTGTAAGATTTAAAAATAAGTCTCTTTAGATTGGATAAAAGTGGTACATGAAATAAGCAAGGTTTTTGAGATGTAGGAACAAGGACAATGTTAGGAAACGATCGTTGAAAGTGATGATGAGGTGGTGAGGAAGATGTTTGTTGCCAATTGTGTTGTGTGTGCTACTTTGAATGTGCAGAAAACACAATAAATACAAAACTACCTTTTGTATGTATCCAGATAAACTCCACAGCGTAACGCAGGTATTTAAACAAATTCAACGAAACTAAATGAGTATGTAAAGTCAAATGATTAATAATTCACTGAAGTAATCTGACATTTGCTAGCTGTCACTTTGTGTAACAAAATGGTCATATTTATTATATTTACTATTTTCTAGACCAGGGATTCCCAAACTATTTTGGGCAAGAGACCCCTTTTCCAAAATGTTTTTCCATATAGCCATTTTTTTTCATCTTGTATGAACTTGGCACGCTTATCGACTTGTTGAGTTTTTTTAAAGTACAACAATGATACTTCCTACTAAAATATTAGTCATTCTTATAACAAGTTGGTACACGTAACACAAGATATACAGTATCTTGAAAGTATCAAATAAGAACTTGTGTTAATTAATAGGGGTCTATTTTTAGACCTCGTCGACCCCAAAAATCAGTTTTCGTTTATGTCGACCCCTGGGAAACCGATTTCGACCCCAAGGGGTCGGTCCTGGGGTCGCATCTGTGGGACATCGGATACGACTGGGTGCTGCGCGCCGACCTCCCTAGCGGCGTCAGCGTAGTGTGCTACGCTGACGACACGTTGGTCCTGGCGCAGGGGAGGTCGCACCAGGCGGCGGCCGAATTAGCGGCACGCGGGGTTGCGACAATCGTCGAAAGGATCCGGCAATTGGGACTCGAGGTGGCCCTGCACAAGTCCGAGGCCATGTGTTTTCATGGTCCTCGGAACGCGCCACCGTTGGGGTCCCAAATAACGGTAGGAGGGGTTTCTATCGGCGTCGAGTTGACGATGAAGTACCTGGGACTCGTCCTCGACAGCCGGTGGAACTTCGTGGAGCATTTCCGACGTTTGGCTCCCAAACTGGAGTGGGCGGGTGCTGCATTGAAGCGGCTCCTGCCCAATCTAGAGGGTCCAAACGCCTCCTGCCGGAGGCTCTACGCGGGGGTCGTGCGGTCCATGGCCCTCTACGGGGCTCTTGTATGGGCGCGCTCTCTGGCGTTGCGGCCAGCCCGCCGGTTGAGCGTGGCCCAAAGGGTCATGGCCATCCGGATGGTCCGAGGATACCGCACGGTCTCCTGTGAGGCAGCGAGCCTCCTTGCCGGATTGCCGCCATGGGATCTGGAGGCAAAAGTCCTCGCGCACGTATGGGAGTGGCGCGGGGAGGCGAAACGCCGGGGCGTAAGTCCGCTGCCGCGAGAAATCGCGGCACAGCGGACGGAGCTCCGGCGGGATCACATGGCGTCATAGAAAGTACGGTTGTCGCAACCCAGTGCTGGGCACGCCACGATTGCGGCGATAAGTCCCCTCTTTGAGGAGTGGCTGGAGAAGCACCACGGCGTCCTCACCTTCCGCCTGACGCAGGTCCTCACCGGACACGGCAGCTTCGGGAGGTTCCTGTGTCGGATAAGGCGGGAGGAAACGTCCGGGTGTCACCACTGTGTGGATCGCCCGGAGGACACGGTGGAGCATACGGTGGAGGTCTGCCCGGCTTGGGCAGAGCACCGCCGTGTCCTCGTGGAGGCGATCGGCGGCAGAGACCTCTCGCGTCCGGCCCTGGTTCAGGCCATGGTACGGAGCGAGAGGGCATGGGCAGCCGTCACCTCCTTCTGCGAAGCAGTAATGCTCGCGAAGGAGGAGGCGGGACGGTTGAGGGAAAGGCACGTTTCGCGCCCTCTCGCCCCTAGCCGCCGCAGGAGACGCCCAGGGCGTCGGGAATCCCGGGCGGATTTCCGGCCACCGTAGGCGCGGGCTTGCGGACGGTGAGCAATGGGTAGCTCACCGTCCGGTAAGGACCAGGCCCGGGTCGACGGCGCGTCGTATTCCACGCGCGCCTCAAAGAGATGTTGTCAGCACAAAGTAGGGGTCCACTAGGGCCGATGCCTGCCGGGGTCGCGGGAAGGTACTTATGGGTCACCGAGGCCCCCGCAACACAGGCAACAGGAAGGAATACGGGTGGGTTTTAGTCAGTAAGAGTCTGACACACCCTCCCGCTCCGCCCAGAGCGGGAGAAGTTATTTGATGATTTCCCACCCAAAAAAAAAAAGGGGTCGATATTGACCACTTTGGGAATCCCTGTTCTAGACTTTTACACTTATACATTTATTTTACACGTAAATAAATTGATTAAACTAAACAATCAGCATTACAATAAATATTACCATTTTATTACACAAACTGACAGCTAGCAAATCTCAAATTACTCCAGTGGATTAATAATTTGACTTTAAGGATCGTAGCAGGCGGCGTTCTCGAGTTTCAGCCTACCCCCATGGGAATAAGGCGTGAGCGTATGTATGTACGTGCCAACTAAAATAGACCAAATATGATATACATTGTTAAAAGGGATAATGCTAATAAACAAAGCGACGAAACACCAAACATATTCCACATAATAGGAAAACAAATTTTCAAGTCATCAACTTGAATAAACGTGATTGGTCATTCTGTAATCAGATCTATCTTTACATCTTCTATAGTCCGTAAAAATGACGTCATCTTTCTTTGTTTCAGGATGAGAGGCGCGAAAGCAATATTCCTCATTTTATTCTTCGGCCATCTCTCTGCCCTGCCCGACACCATCCGAATAGGTAAGGATTACATTACTGAGTTAATTATAATAATGAATTAATTATAACGAAATCTGAATTTAACGTTGATTTATGTGTAATCGTGGAAGCTATTTCAAAAATCTATATTAAAGCAATGATCTGAATATAATTGGATCTTAGAAATAGAGCCTTGGGGCGATGAAATTTTCATTAAGGTAGGTAATAATTATTTTAGGTTGTATTTTGTGCTTAATTTGCTGTGTAGTTTTGTTTTATATTTTAGGCTTGTTCAAATACATACCTACTGTTGAAGTAAATGATAATTGTAATTGAAAACATAAGTGTTTGTTACCCACTTATTCAGTCATGTACTAGTTTCTGGACGCGACTTCATTCGCGTGGAAGTCGTAAGACACCACAATATATTAAAAAAAACGTACCACATTTTTGTAATAAACTGCCTCGATGGTCTAGTTGTCGCAAGCGCTACTGTTGAGTACGAGGTCCTGGGTTCGATTTCCGGGTCAGGCAAAGTGTTATTAGGTTTTTCTTTTAGAATTTCTTAGTAACATTCTGAAGTCTGGATTTGTGCCCGGTTAATGGCAATAGGTTCGTTTATTTATTTATATATATAACAATTGCTTGCTACACAAGACTTACAGTAAACAACAAAGCATGCAACAAGCCAGCAACATAACATTTAACTAAAAAACTTCATGCAAACAATAAACAGATTTACTATACATAAATATGTCAATATCCGGCTCCTGAGCAATCAGGGCGTTCTGTAGATTGATCGTCTGGGTTGTGGAAGCATATCGAGCAGTATGGGTACTTATTTAATAATAACCCTGCGTACATTTTGCCAACCAATACTTACGTAACGGAATAATACAAAACGTATACTTAGGTAGGGATGTCAAAAGTTACAGATAATATTGTATTTGTGAACAAGAACGAAGTTAATATTGTTCTAACCTTCTGGGCATGAAAACCCGGCTCATCTAACTGTTTAACATCCCGCCGATGTTATTGAAGTTGACGTAAGTTCTCTTACAAGCTACTAGACTGTAATAATTATTCATAAAAATCCAAAATCTAAATACCATTAATGTTGAATGTTGTGATTCTGTGGAAACTACTTGTTTATGGTTTTTAACACACCATAGTACCTACTGGGGAGTAGGTTGCTACTATTTAAGGCTCTTACAGACTGGGGCGACATCGCGGGCGCGACAGGCATATTTCTGCCTATCGCACACGCGATATCGCCCTAATCTGTAAGAGCCTTTATGATGTGTTAAAAGTCAGACCATCTAGGCCTTTGATTAAAACGACTAATAAATAGGAAATGGATTGGAAACTAGGAGAGCAGTGTCTCTCTGCGTGCTGATTATAACCCCATATGTTAATCACTAGTCCAAAAATCAAACGAAGCTACGAGCCCATTCAAAATAAAAGCATCACACCTCGAATTTGCTACATCGCTCTATCGTGTCTTAAAATCAAGGTAGCTGTCCATTAGAAGACCAGTGTAGCTATTCACAATCCTGCCGTGGTCCCGGGAAGGTACAAAAGGGTTATCGAGGCCCCTGGCAACACAGGCAACGGAAGGAATACGGGTGGGTTTTAGTCAGTAAGAGTCTGACACACCTTCCCGCTCCACCCAGAGCGGAAGAAGTTATTAGATGATTTCCCACCCAAAAAAAAAGCTATTCACAATCATTCGACAAGCTGTCGTGTCGAAACTGACACACATTCGATTACCTGCAGCGTTTTTTTTTTTGGGTGGGAAATTATCTAATAACTTCTCCCGCTCTTTGTGTCAGACTCTTACTGACTAAAACAAAACCCACCCGTGTTCTTTCCGTTGCTTGTGTTGCCAGGGGCCTCGGTAACCCTTTCGGACATTCCCTCGACACCGGCAGACCGGCACCCTTATTGCGTAACCATTGCTTCATATGTTCGAAAAATTTGTTTGCCCAACAACGTAAATAAAAAAAAAAATAAAAAAAAAAATCAAAAGTCATTTATTCAAACTAGGCTGAGGATCAGCACTTTTCGAACGTCAAAATTACATAAGACAGTCCCCCAAAACGCCCAACCTTCGCCACTTCCTAGTGCTTTAGCTGGGAAGAAGAAGTGGCCAACAAACTCCCCAGCAGCACAGCTGTCTGTTCAGTTAGAGAAAATAATGGATTCAAAATAACGCAATGAATGTTGTTGAACTGTCAAAATAAAACGCATTGCTACTGATAGTGTGTAACGCAACTACCCCGTTGATTTGCTATGCCCCGACAGCAAATAGCTGTCAGAAGAATAGCGGTTGTCTGTTTGATTTAAACTAACAACGTTTTCGGGTTTCGGATTTGTAAACAGCATTTAGGGACTCTTTCGATAACATTGATTGATGTTCGATACGGCACGGAAACATATCGAATGGTTGCAGTATTCATCTAGAGACTGGGTGACAAGACAAGGTGTCATATTGCATCCTCGTCAAATTTCAGGAGGCTGCTATGAAAGACATATATAATCAAATAAAATTACGATACCTGCTCAATAATTAATACATACTTGTTTTTTTAGTTGTTTAAGTTTGACAGTATTTTAGAATACACCACTTTCACATTACATAATCACCCCGTTGCGTATGCGGTAGTATGTGTGTAAAAAGGGCAGTTACAGTGTAGTATCACGCGGCCGCGTTTTATCATGTATGTCCCCACACATGCCAATTTCCGAAAACTAGAAAAAAAAAGAAAAAGAAGATCTACTTATTTTATTATTGATTCGTGTCGGAAATCATTGGCATAGTTACCTCCTTGAATTTGACGAGGATACAAAACGACACCTTGTATAAGCTGATATTACCATCATGAGGATATGAATACCATTGTGTTTCATCACAGGTGGTCTCTTCCACCCGGAGGATGAAAAACAAGAAGTAGCATTTCGCTACGCAGTGGAGCGAGTGAACGCGGACAGGGCAGTGCTACCGAGAGCCAAGTTACTGGCGCAAGTGGAGACTATCTCGCCGCAGGATAGCTTCCATGCATCTAAACGAGGTTTGTATCTGTGATAAATAAATTAGGCTGGAACCCTAGGCGATGGCGGGATCTTCTGGACCTAAAAAAAGACTAGGTCTTTGTAGCTTTAAATAGAAAAAAGTGGATAGACAGTAAAGAGGCATTTGCGTAGTAGGAGCGCGATACAGAAATAACAATATAAAGGCTGGAGGCCAGGCTCAAAATAGCCTCGAAAAGGTTAATAGTGTAAGTAAAAGGCACAAAACACTAAACCCTCGTATTGAGTTAGACAAAAAATGTCCAGACGACACCTGTGACACGCGGGAGTATTTTCGCCCACGAACATGTCGACCAAGGTACACCAGAGGTATTATTTACCTAGCGAGCTTTATCTTAAACGACCTCATATCTTTCAAGGGATACCTACCGACCGTAACATAAGTAATCAAGACTATAATGCATTCAATTTATTTGATCCCTTTTGACTAAAATTGGCACAATAACTTCTACATGACTTCAAAGTTCAAACTTATAACCGTAAGTTTCCCCACCAATCTTGGCAGGCAGTTGTAGGGAAGGCAAATTTCAAAGTAGGGTACCGGCAAACCGAGGACGTTATCGCCCCGTCACCGTCGGCGACACTTCAAAGCCATAATCTTTCCGCCGTAATATATCACCCGACGTTTCTTTATGTCTCCGTCTCACCCTTTATTTAATGAAGATAGATGGATATTCGTCTGTATAGCACTTGACTGACGAGGGAGGAAACTGACCATACACTATTGTGACTTGACGTGTGTAATTGTCTGTTTGATTGTTGTTTTCTGGTTTCAAGGATTCTGGAGCAATTACAGGAACACTTAACGTATCATCAAATATGCATTATACGTGCATTACGTGCAGATGTCTAACTGGCGATAAAAACTATTCGCCGGTAGCCTACGCAAGGCTGTGCATGATAAAGGATAAATGATTTTATTTCTGTAAATAGGTTTTTACAAACACTTTTACAGGTCAAACATATTTTTTTAAACTACATGAGGTCGGCGTTTCCTATCTGACTACTCTGAGAAGAAAGACCGAAACAAACTCAGAGGTCACAGTCTCTTTTAAAGTCCAGACATAATCTTGGTCAGATCATGTGAAGACCAAGTCGATTGGTGTCTGAAATGGTCTTTTGATGAAAGAACCACACAGATTGCGTGCACTGACTGGACCTGTCCAGTCAGTGCACGCATTTGTCATGGCAGCCTTTGACACAAAAAAAAAACAGTTAAACAAACAAGTTAAATATTATTAGACGAGTTCAACAATAGACTCCTCAATTTTATTGACAGACTCCTAGGTACCGTAATGAGACAAATCTAGATAGAACATCAGTCTTTCATTTCCACTGCGACAACAAATAAATTCAAAAACAAGTTGTCTAAGTATTTTATTCTAGTCTCTGGTATTATTATTATTATTAAAACATTTAATATTGAAATGCCTTCTTGATAAAAAAAGGCTGAGGCCTGTCAAATAAACCATTCGTAATCAATCTTACAGAAAAACCACAAAAAATATACCTTTTATTCGGTTCAAAGCTGGGTGAGAACGAATGTCCTCGTTATAATAAGGCCCGTAGTTGTGCCCGTGTTATGTAACCGTGCGGGTGCCGGGGTCCGGTCGTCGGATCCCGCACGGATACAATCAGTTTGGAGCGGGATGTGAGACGTAATAGTTTTCCCCCTGCGATCACGTACGGCATAGTGCCGTGACAACGTGACCATGCCGTACGTGATACTTTTCTTTCTATTACTCGTGTATTTTTTTAAGATGTTACTACACTGTTAATTCTCGTTAATGGTTCGTTTATACTGTTGAAGATACCGCAAAAACCTTTGATTATTTAGATTTTAGTAACGTTTGGTTACTTATCATCTGCCTAGCCTTTTCCTAACTATGTTGGGGTTGGCTACCAGTATAACCGGATGCAGCTGACTACCACTATTTTATATGGAGCGACTGCCTATCTGACCTCCACAACCACGTAACTGGGTAATACGATACCCCTTGGAAAGACTAGTTGTCAGACTTTCGACCTGGCATTTTGAGTTCTTTGTGCGGCCAACCCAATTGTCCTTTCCTTGGTATTGTTCGTCGAGTCTTCGAGCTCCTTAAGTTTTGAGTTGAGCTACACGATTACTGACAAATGCTTGCACTGACTGGACAGGTCCACTCAAATTTGTGTGGTTCTTTCCTCAAAAGACCATTTCAGACATGGATCTACATGGTACTCACATGATCTGACCAAGATTATGTCTGGATTTTAAAAGAGACTTTGACCCTTGAGTTTGTTTCGCCATTTCTTCTCAGGGGTAGTCAGATAGGAAATGTCGACTCCATCTAGCTTATTTTTTAATATGACGTGTAAAAGTTATTCTCATATCCTATTTACAGAATAAACAATTTCATTTCATTTCATTTCTTCTGACGACCCGTAACGACTATCAAAGATCTACGAATGACAGCCGCAACCAACGGCTTAACGTACTTTCCGAGGCACGGAGGAGTTTCCGTATGTAAAGATGGTCACCCATCCACGGACCGACCGCGGCAAGCGTAGTTTAACCTGATCAATCGACCCGTGCGGCCGTTATTACTTAGCCACAAGCCCCCTCATCGTTATAAAATAATAACCGTCGACCAAATATTTTTTTTTTTGTATGTACGTTTGTATTCGCAGCAACCACTGTAATTATTAAGTCATTTCCTCTAACTATTACACCTAGCAGCATTCCGTTTTTCCTCAAATCCACATCCAGTTTAACAAACTACAAGAAAACTAATATTTCCACTAACATTTTTCTCCGCGCAGTATGTCACCTCCTACGAAGCGGCGTGGCGGCCATCTTTGGTCCCCAATCCGCCCCAGCTGCGGCCCACGTTCAGTCAATATGTGACACGATGGAACTGCCGCATTTGGAGACCAGGTGGGACTACAGGACCCGAAGGGAATCCTGCCTTGTCAACCTTTATCCACATCCAGCCGCGTTAAGCCGAGTGAGTGTTTCAACAATTTTATTAAGTATTGACAAAAGGTTCTTTTTTATATTTGTTCGAATACGGATTTCAGCTAACGACCGGTAAGCTTTATAAAGCCTGTAATATTTTTAATTGAATATTTTGTTCTGAACACGTTGAAAGCAATTTTTATTGCTCCAATAATAAACTTTGGTTGACTATTGGCTGTTCAATATCAGTAATAAAATGCACAGAAAATTTAACTGTAGGTACAATGTATGGGTAAACTCTCCCGGCGTTATTACAAAACAAGAATTACTTTTGGACATGGTTTAATCCATCGAGCCAGTTTTTGTAATAAGTACGTTACTATGGTTGAAATACAGTTCTTTATACAAAACTGACTACTTAGTCCGGTACTAATTTGACAGTTTTGCATTAAGAACTTTAACGTAGACGGAATAAAGTTCAAAATTCAAAAATGGCTCATATATTTAAACCTGGATCTGAAGATAATCCTTGTTTTGTAATAAGACGGTAAATGTCTAATATAGGTAACATCTAATATAACTTCTAACCGTTATGGTTTCGACACCTTATCAAAGGAACGATAGGCACTTACCTACAGAATGTATGCGGAAGTCTCACAAGGGATATAAATATAATGATCGATGGCAATAAGAGCCCTCTAATTTCTGCCCACCCCCAAACGCGTTGTACCCATAACTAGATAATGCTGTTAGCGTTACACATTACATTACATTATATTATATTATAATTAGTTACAATTAGTCATATTACAACTAATGTGTAGGATTGCGTATAATTCGAATAACGTCTAGGTAATAATTATCGAATTGTTTACCGGAGTTTTACCTGGATTAGAAATCATGTGCTGTGAACTAATTAGGCATCGCTAGAACCACTCAATGAATGTACACACCACTACATATGAAGATATACATTAGCATAAGCTGGAAATGTATAGCTTGATATGTAGCCGTGTGTACATATAGGTATCTAAGTAGACTGACTTATTGACTATTGACTGTACTAGAACACTGCACAGATTTGAAACACGATTTAAGGTGGATCCACAATGGTAGCCCGATAAATTCAAATTTCCTTTGTGTTTACAGAATTATAATAACAACAATTATTAATACATCTCTCTTAGTAAGATTTGTTCCATATGAACAAGTCTCTTATGGAAATGTTCATATGGAACAAATCTAACTTAGAGAGATGTGTAAATGTTTTTATGATTAAAATTCTGTAAATACATATTTGTTATGTTTGCAAATCATATTTTGATCAAGATAAGAAAAATAACCTGACACTGACTTGCTAATTGCAAAAAACGTGAAAAAAAAATTAATTTCGCGGGCTACCACAGCGGATCCACCTTAAAATAAGATATTTTATAGAAAAGTTTTAAAATTCGTCGACGTACAATAATAGAAACTATTTGCATTAGTGATTTACTTTCGATAAGAAATCTTGTCAAAACTGGTAAACCATTTTCTTGGCCGACCGTTTTACACCACAACTCAAATACAATTTTAGACGACAACTACATAGATCTTTTAAGTAGATCTTAGGTCTAAAGTTAGATTTAAGACTTAGGAATGTAATCGAATAAAACTCAGGAGCACTAAAAGTTTCTGCGGTAAACATTGACCACTCGGCAAGTAATGAAAGCCTACATTGTGTGGCTTAGAAACTGTCGCAGAAAACTTTGTTAATTAATTATCTTAATTGCGGGAAGTGGCGTCGGTATGCGGGACTTAGTCGACCCCATCGCGGGAATGGCGTACACATTGAAAATGGAGACGACAATTCTTCCCAAAGGCATGGCCCTGTTCGTGTAAGCGACGATATTGAGGAACAAGGAAATATAAATATACACGGCAATATATGTGTACCTAGGTCCAGAAAAAAATGAATACAGATTGTCTTTTGTACCTACCACACTCAGGTTTTTGCTCATGACTCATCATAGTCACATGCTCGTGACTAGGTATACCTAGTCACGAGCATGTGACTATGACGATTTATGTGACTAACACTTTCATCTTTAAAACATTGCCATCGTCATACCATGAATTGTTGAACTTAGCGTTCCCATTTTCCGTTTCCAACGCCTCACCACTTCTCAGTTGCGAATTCTTCAAATGAAGATTAAAAATTAATTAAATCCCAGCACTTAGATCTTAAAGGCTTAGAACAACTCATTGTTTTACAAAACGTTGTCCATAATTAAAGTTGACTCTTTCTTATAAGTTCATTGTTACGCAGTCCAAAATTTATTAATTCTGCCTTTTGTAAGCGTGATTGAAATAAACAAAAGGTGTTCATGTTCATGGGCTTGCCAGAAAGGAAACTTAGTAATAATTTGTATTCTAATAGAAATTCTTTGTAATAACTTAATCATTTTCTATATTTTACCGTCACTATTCAGCTTTGTCCCCATTTTCACATTCATATCAACCGCCATCTTTCTAAAACGCAATATAATACATAAAATTGAATACTAAAACGATACGGCCATTAAACGCACGTGTGGCTGCGGCTCCGTCGTTGGTAAAAATGAAATTGCCCACCCACCCGGAAGATTGGACATCCGCAATTAGGTCGATCGCTCATTTGTATAGAATGGACACACACAATACAAAAGCATTCAAACGTTGCAAGCAAGAAACATAATGAAACAAACGCCAATTTTCAAACATACGATTTCAATATGAATATCAAATAAATTATGATACGTATAATGTGTTCGAAATTAGTGTTGTATTGGAACATTGGATTTAATTTAATAACTAAACATCTCCTAAACATATCGATTATAATACTAATCTGAAACACAGTAATGAAATTAACGCCAATTAGCTAATTATTTCAACACTGTGGCTATCGATATTCCAGAGTTGGTCACATAGTGTTGTATTGGGACATTGGATTTAATTTAATAACTAAACAATTCGGTAATAATAATAATTTGAAACACAATAATGAAATTAACGCCATTTAGCTAATTATTTCAACTCTGCGGCTGACGATATTTCAAAGTTGGTCACATAATATTGAACAAAAATGCCTGTAACAAATATTACATTTATTTTAGGCTTATGTGGATTTAGTGAGAGCATGGGGATGGAGATCATTCACAATAGTTTACGAAAACAGCGATGGTTTAGTCCGCCTGCAAGAGTTGCTCAAAGCTCACGGACCGTCCGAACTGCCTGTTGCTGTGAGACAACTGCCAGATTCTCATGATTACAGGTACGTCTTGATCCATAAACTACTTTAAAACTTAACTGCCTGTACTAAAGTTAAATATCCTTTGCAGGCCACTATTGAAGCAAATAAAGAATTCAGCCGAGTCACATATTGTATTGGACTGTGCTACTGAAAGGATAAGGGATGTGCTTCAACAAGCACAGCAAATAGGAATGATGTCTGACTACCACAGTTATTTAATCACTTCTTTGGTAAGTCTTTACAAAAAGTAAGGCAATAAAGCTATAAATATTTCTGGTATCGAAAATCTGAATTATCAACAGGACCTTCACAGCGTAGATTTAGAAGAATTCAAATATGGCGGCACAAATATTACAGCTTTAAGATTACTTGACCCTGAACGTACTGATGTCCAAAGAGTCGTAAGGGATTGGGTTTACGACGAAGCCCGAAAAGGACGCAAACTCCAACTGGGACACACTACGGCTAAGGTAATCACCCATCTGTATGTAGGCCAATGATAAAGTTATTTGTAAGAGTAAACATAAACAGGGCTTATTAAAATGAATTGTTTGTTTACAGGAGAACATGACCTTTATTAAGGTAAGAACAATTTAATTATTCACTTAAATTATACATTTAAAAAGTGTTACATACATTTCTTAAACTAGACAGGCCTCCTTACAATTTTTGTTCCTTTACCTTTTCCCTCGACTCCTGACTCCTTAGAAATAGATACCCTAACATTTCCCTTGTTACTGGAAAGTTTTTATTTAACTTTCTCTGAGAGGAATTCTTTTTCGGTATATACAGACGGAAACGGCCCTGATGTATGATGCAGTACATCTGTTCGCTAAGGCGTTACATGATCTTGATACGTCACAGCAAATAGACGTGAAACCTCTCTCCTGCGAAGCTGAAGACACTTGGCCCCATGGGTACAGCCTCATCAATTACATGAAAATCGTAAGTTCAATCTGCATACATGTTTAATTCATCGCATAAATCTTTCGTTAAAAATAGCCTGTTGTTTTGATAGATCTTTTCGAATTTAACGGATGATTGATGACTTAACTATGTATATATCCATATTATCAGCGTACTACATTTACCAGTTTTATAACACATTCCACACCAACAGTTAAAGCCAAAACAATAATTGTTCAGTTAAAATCTATCTACAAACGTTCTCCGATTTTCGTTTAAAGCGTACTGAAGTCTCGCAATAAAAAGAGAAGTTTAGTGGTCATTGAACAAAGCTGCGACCAACATAGTGGGATTAAGTGCTGGAACGTGAGACTTGACGGATTAACTGCTCCAGCAATGTTCAGTTTAAGCACCCGGGATTTCGCTTTTTATGTCAATCTGTGCCGCTCTTGTTGTACTAACCGTTAACTTAGGTGTGCTCCTACGAGCACTTTGTTTTGTAATTAGCTGAAGGCACTGGTTGAAAGTAAATATCAACATGTACCTTCGTAGATGTATGTTCAAATCAAACACAAGGAGCACGCCGTGCCTAATAATGAGATATCAAATTGAAAGGATCAATATTGTTGATTCAAAGCGGTAATTAACTTAACCCCGTCATTGTCATAAGCTCACGAACGATAGAATGGATCAAAACAGAACCGAAATATGGTTTCACTGTCATGAGAGCGTGTTTATGTAATTGAACCAGTTTTCAATTAACAATAATCAATCAGTTATTCTAAACTAATTAGAGGACCAAAACTGTAACGTACATTAGATCCAAAAGTTTTGTACGTAAACTTAATTATTATAGATCTCAAAACTTGATAACCAAAATAACTTCCACAATACTCAACTCGTTAATTCAATGAACAGGTCGAAATGAAAGGCTTAACCGGAGTGATAAAGTTTGACCACCAAGGATTCAGAAGCGATTTCACTCTAGATATAATTGAATTAACAAGGGACGGACTGCAAAAAGCTGGAATTTGGAACTCTTCAGAAGGCGTTAATTACACCCGGTCTTACGGCGAGAACCAAAAGCAGATAGTGGAAATACTGCAAAATAAGACGCTCATCGTAACAACCATTTTGGTAAGCTATAAATAACATTCAACTTATAGGCATTAATCTACCGGAAACATTTTACTGTTCTCTCGTGGCTCACAAAAGTAAAATTAGCGTATCGCACATATAAATATATGAGTGTTCTCTCGAGAAGCGAAAAGGGGATTTATGTAGAGTGGCATACGCTAAAAATATATTCCCTGAGAGAAAAAAATCATGCGAGACATAGCCTTATTCATGGCTTGATACATACAAAGCCCTAAACAGAAACACAGAAGACAGACAAACCTGTATTTAAATAAAAAATCACTCGAGCATTTCTCCAAGCTCGCTGTTTACGAATTCATTTCACATGTATTCCCCAAGTATGTAAACTCCGTTTACTCATGAAGTAATTCTTTTTTAACGCATTTACATACGTAATCTGTTCTGTTAATCCCTAGAGCTCGCCGTATTGTATGAGGAGAGAGGCCAGCGAGAAGCTAACAGGCAACGCACAGTTCGAGGGTTACGCCATTGATCTAATTCACGAGATATCTAAAATTCTGGGCTTCAATTATACATTCAAGCTGGCGCCTGACGGTCGATACGGGTCCAACAACCGTGAGACCAAAGAGTGGGACGGCATGATAAGGGAATTGTTGGAACAACGAGCCGACCTCGCCATCGCTGATCTCACCATTACGTACGACAGGTACATGCAAATATGTAATAATAAGTTCTTTTATTTCTCTATTTGAGAAAAATCTTTTCGCCATTTTTGGAAGTGGAAAAACAATTGCACTTATAGTGTTGTTTGTATCTCGCTTACCATTCGACCGGCAACCTTTTGTGGCGCGTTGAAGCTCATTGTATTTACCCTCTTCATTGTATTATTTTCGTTTGTGCAGAGAGCAAGTGGTTGACTTCACAATGCCGTTCATGAATCTCGGCATTTCCGTGCTTTACCGCAAGCCCATTAAGCAACCACCGAACTTGTTCTCCTTCCTATCGCCGCTCTCGCTCGATGTCTGGATTTATATGGCCACCGCGTATCTCGGCGTGTCCGTACTGCTCTTCATACTGGCAAGGTACGTAAGCGTAGACACACTGTGTATATATCACCTACCTGACGTGGAAACAGATACACGGAAAGCTTCACTTTAATTTCTTCTCTTTATCCATATTGGCAAATTACTCTAATTGGCAATGTGTGCACACCATTCAGCATATAACATACCGTATATTTTACGGTATATGGATTCAATTCGGTGATGGCGCCAACTAAAGCAAGACGATCTTTCAGTTGGAACATCGTCTTCCTCGGTTGGAAGAGTGCCGACTGTAATTAGGTTGCTAAATGTGTTTGTCCGATAGGTTTACTCCATACGAATGGCACCCAACGCATACTCCTGATGGTGAGAAAATGGAAAATATTTTCTCTCTAGCAAACTGTTTATGGTTTGCCATCGGATCTCTTATGCAGCAAAGCTGTGATTTTTTGCCCAAGTAAGATAATTTAGAAAGACCCCTAATATTAACTTTTATTAGTACCAGAGTGCCAACGAGCAGCTCCTTGCCGGAAATGAAATTAAGCATGTTTTCGCTTTAAATTTTGTCAAAGAGAGGAAACTAATAAAAACTTGGTTCGCATTCTAAACACGCGTTTCATTTCTGGTGATAAAATAGTGAACGCAGCGAAGTCCACAAGATGAACATAAAAGTGGGGTTGTTCAATCATTCGCCAGCTTACTCGCAAGTGAATTTCAATTCCGAAAGCGTTTTATTGAAACGCATAACTTTTTCCTTTTATATTATTAATTACATACACATCGAGAACGTACTACATAAAACAATTAAATTAAGTTCAATCACAACGAATAAAAACACTGGGGCAATACGGAGATGTGTTTTATTGAAACACAAGAAAGCTTAAAAACGATTACCCCATCATTTTAATTTTAAAATATGCGTGAACCATTTGAGTTCTTTGCATAAAAATATTTTTGGCCAAACTGAAATGTTTGTGCGACGCTGCACTTGGTAAAATTATTCTGAGTGTTGAAATTTAACTAAAAGTAACTTGGCGCGCGACCATGAGATACACTGTAAATGAATGACGGGCAGTATTTGGGCGCAGGTTCAGCCCGTACGAGTGGGACTCCCCCAGGAACTGCCTAGACGAGCCGCCGGTGCTGGAGAATCAGTTCACTCTCTTGAACTCGCTGTGGTTCACTATCGGCTCCTTGATGCAGCAAGGTTCGGATATCGCGCCGAAGTAAGTCCCTTATGCCTCTGATGGCTACAATTCCGAAACACTCCACAAACGGCAAGTTGACTCACAAATCATACTGTTTAAAATTGGAGTAACGTCGTCACTGGTTAACGCAATCAGGATTAATAAGAATGGGTAAAATAGTGAAAGAGTAATCTCGCGGTAATTACAATTACGGAAATGTAGCCTTTAGTTGCAAAGCTTGGATGAAGAACTCCCTTTTAATAATTAGTTTCAAAGCGACCACATCCCTTTGTGAATTTCAAACATCGGTAGTCGCCTAGAGCGTCCAATTTAAATAGAGACGTGTCGGCTATTTCGAGTAGCCTTGTTTCCATTTCACAGTACTTAGCTAAATACTTACAGTTGATTTAGTAGCTAAATAAACAACTAGTTTCGACAACCTAACTGATATCGCACCAGAGACTTGCTTGTGCAGTATCCACAGCTTGCTGCATCAAAGTTTGTTAGATACTTATGAGACTGAGATATTGATTGCACATTGATATTGTGATGTCCTGGTGCAACACCAGTTTCAATGTGAAATTAATGTCTTGTTTGATTTAGACAATACACTTTTATTTACTGCATTTTACACCTTTAAATACTCAATTTTATAGAAATTGGAATTGCACTGAAATCATAATCGTACTCATGTCACTCATTCTTTTTACATACTTGAATTGCCACAGACTTTTCAGTGCAGGTCCCACGGTAACATAGTTATATTAACAATGCTCGTTAGTATTACCTCTTGTACTGAAGTTGTTGTTATTAATACACTGTTGTTTGCACCAGAGCGGTATCGACCCGCATGGTAGCGGGGATGTGGTGGTTCTTCACCCTGATCATGATATCCTCGTACACGGCCAACCTAGCGGCATTTCTGACTGTGGAGAGAATGGACTCGCCCATTGAGAGTGCTGAAGACCTCGCCAAACAGACCAAGATTAAGTATGGCGCGCTGAAGGGTGGTTCCACTGCTGCGTTTTTCAGGGTGAGTACTCTCTCGTAGGTGCTAAATTGCCAAAATAATATGTAAGAGGCAACTAGGCATTAGTTGCCTGTTGGCACCAACATTTCGGTTGTTTATTTACTCTGAAATATCACGCGAGATATTTAAGACGATTATAAAATAAATTACACTTCAGTTACAATTTCAGGCAATTTGTTTCACCAAAATGTAATCCACTCCATTACTCTCTTCGATTTCAATCAGACGGTGGTGACAGCTTAATAAAACGAAATCTAATTCCCGTAATTTGCGTTCGGTAGATTTGCAAACCTCAAATTCACCGAAACATGCTTCATACTTTTAATTTAAACCGGCTTTTAAACATAACACTTGTCTTGAGAAAGTATTGTGAAATAAGATGACGGTTTTACGCTAAATATGACGTATTTTTGTCTCAAGAATAAATGTTTTGTATTAGAGTCTAACCTTATGAATTTAGGCTCGACTCAAGTACCTCATAAATATGAAACGTTCCTGTATTCTGTTCTTAAGCATGACGTCAAGGATTTATGGTGTATTATCGTGTACTGGGTTATACTAGACAAAGTTGACATATTGAGTTTATAAAAATTACGTTACATAGGTCTATTCAAGTCCTTTTGATAGTTACAGATATTGCAACTACTAATAACTATATTTTTATAAAAAACGTTGGAGCCATGGGTACTTTTTTTTTACCTTTCCTAGCGATGGCGAAATCTCTTTTTTTTTCTTCTAATTTCGTTTTCAAAAGTTAACCATATTCAGAAACTAATTCTCATTAGGTTTTATTTTGAATCCTAGTATTATTATCTTTTAAACAGGACTCAAACTTCTCCACGTACCAACGCATGTGGTCTTTCATGGAATCTGCCAGGCCATCAGTATTTGCGACGAGTAACAAGGAGGGAGAAGAGAGAGTGGTCCGAGGGAAAGGCGCATATGCCTACCTCATGGAGTCTACCACCATCGAGTATGTGGTGGAGAGGAACTGCGACCTTACCCAAGTGGGAGGAATGCTTGACTCTAAAGGATACGGGATTGCTATGCCTCCTAGTAAGCTCCATACAATGTTATTTCGTTTTACTTTGTTCGTTTATTTTCTTTTGAGAAGAAGCATTTTTATGAAAGTTCAATTATTTTGTGCTATTAAAACAATCTTAATGAATTTCTCCCAATGTACCTAAATGGAAAAGTTATAATGCCATTCATTTGTGCAAAACTAGTATAAACGGTCAAAACTACAGTTCAAACAATTCCTACTTATGCTTGGAATAATGAGAAAAGTTTTATAACTGTATCGGCAAAAACGTACTCGTAGTTTTATACCAATATCAATTTTTGTGAACGAGGTTCTTGGACGTGCGCAGAAGTATTTTTGTATAGGTTCGGTAGTATAATGTTAGAGCAATAATCAAAAGTTACGTACGTTGAAAAGCGGTGTCACACAGTATGAATGACAAAGAAGTCTCTCTACAAAGCCAAACTTTTTCTTAATCTCGATGCGCATATTTAAAGACGATTACATACCTTCGGGTCTAAATTACCTGAATGTTCGAATTGCTTTTAGACTCGCCATACCGTACGGCCATAAGCGGAGCCGTTCTCAAGCTGCAAGAGGAAGGAAAATTGCACATTCTGAAAACAAAATGGTGGAAAGAGAAACGTGGCGGAGGGTCTTGTAGGGTAAGTTAAGGGAAAATGGCGTCGTTAGCCAGTCGTGTAGCCGTAGTTTTGCTGTGCGGTATTTAACGGCTAGACGACGATTCTGAATTCTTGTTCTTTTTGGTTTTACAAAATTACACAAAAGAAGATTACACGGAAGAAAACGCTATGTTTAAATAACACACTACGAGTAAATGTACGACGAGCTTATTTAATTAATTAGAAGCTTCCTTTATTCTAGCTTAATTCTCCACTAAGCATATTGAAAATACTGAAAGCAGCCTCAAAGGAAGAATTTTCATTAAACACCCATCTTTTATCCTTTTACAGCACCTAAGAACTCGAATAATCCTTGTATCTCGCATTTTTGTTCGGACAACGTCAGGAGCCGTCACTAAACGTTTATGGGGCATTATAGATATAAAAGCGTAGGGATGTGTCATGTATATCCAACAATTTTTCAATCATGACGAAATAAAATAAAGCCCCCGACCTCTATTCGCGTTACAGGTCAAAACTACTTCACGATTTGTAATAAAACTGATATAAAACAATGTTTGGGAAACCAACATATTGGTAAATAGCCAAGGGCATAAATTCATTCTTACTGTCGCTCGAAGGGAACCAATCAACACTACATATAATGGAACATAGTGTCCCGGATTTTATCCCTTATCCCCGAATATCGTCGAAAACTGTATTTTCGAGACAATTCCCAATATTTGTAAGGTGTGTTTTATTTCGTATTAACTAATACCATGGTTCTGATACCACAGGACGAAACATCAAAGTCGTCATCGACAGCAAATGAGCTAGGACTGGCGAACGTCGGCGGTGTGTTCGTGGTTCTAATGGGTGGAATGGGCGTTGCGTGCGTCATCGCCGTCTGTGAGTTTGTCTGGAAGTCGCGCAAAGTCGCCGTAGACGAGCGGGTGAGTAACATTATGATTTCTTTAATATTATTTGGCATTGGACCTTTTCTACCTACATAGACAGATCAATCTGAACAGACGAATCGCCAAATCCCTCTAAATGGATGCGTGCACATGTAACATGAAAAGCTCAGACTATTTAGTTTTAATGAGTCGTTTCTACTATAAATTTTCTCGCCCGTCCATGGAAAGCAATTGATTTAGAAACCAGACATTCAAATTTTTGTCAGATCAGATGGATCTGAAGGTAGCACTGACACTGTGTGCAATATTGCCTCTACAAATATTTGTGGCCAACCGACCTTTTTGTTGGTGATTTTGCCCTTTGTTGGAACTGGATGTTCAACGCTTCCACGCAAATAATTTTCATCTCCGGAAAATTGTCAGAAGCTCATATTTTTCCGGTCAGCAATATAGTTCGACGGGTGACATTAATTAACATTATGTTCGACATAATTTATTTACAATTTCTGATGAATGTCAATTTTCGTTACCGTTGAATGTACCTATTTCTTTTTTCTGTTGTAAAGATTAATTATGCTTTTGTTTTGTTCTAGGTTTATTTTTAAAATAAAGTAGGTAACATTTTTTGCAGTGAGTCTTATTACATCAGTTTGGTAGACGCTAGGGAGACAGTAATTAGTAAACAAATATACTCGTATGTTGATTTCTTTGTGTTTGTTTTCTTAGCTCGGGCACTTTTAATTAGGTATGAAGTTAATTAAGTACATACTTGATATTTATTTTTCATTGAGTTTCAAAGTTATTAATTGATTCTCAGAATGTGCTATGCCTTCTTTTGACATTACTACAGTACTAACTCGCTCGATCTTAACTCGCTATAATTCTGTATTTTCATTGCTGCCTGGATCGCAGAAGGAAGAGGTACGTGTTTTGTTAATAATTTAGGTATTCCTATGTACCAGCCATATTAGTTATAGAAACGACGACCGTTGGGAGGTATTTTTGATTGAGACAGCTAACCGACAAACTTAAGTTGGCATACCCTCAGACTACGTGGACGGTCTTCACAGGTAGCAGCTGGGTGCAACGAAGTTAAATGACGTGCGATTAGAGAAGCCTATGTCTAGAGTAGACTGCTATAGTGCTATAATGGCTTTTGTTATGTGGGGCACCTTTTAAAGTATTTTTTCTTGCGCAGGCGTCGCTGTGTTCGGAAATGGCTTCAGAGCTGCGGTCTGCACTAAAGTGCCCGGGTGGCGGCGCAGGCGGCGGAGCGGGCGGGCCAGGCGGCGCGCGCGATGGTGCCGGCTCGCCCTACCTGCACTACGGGTTCAGCACCAAGAGCCAGCTGCACTAGCGGCCGGAGCCCGCCGCCTCGCCCCCCAGCGACGTGTAGGCAAGTGCGGCGGACGCTCCCATAACCCCTCGCTGCAACCAGGCAGTGGCTGGCGCAAGTCGCCACATCAGTGGCCCCAACCTGCTGTGAATGTTCAAACTAGCTGAAGGTTCGTTTGTCGACTCGAGTAGCGTAGATGTTTACGATATATTATTGTAAATACATTCATATCTAATTTGTATAGGCTAAGTGCTGTTGTAATGTAAGCGAACCGATGTTACGAAATTTTGATATTATTTTCAACGAATTCTTTTATAATGAATCATGATTTGTAGCGTCGTCCTTGCCAAAGATACATGTGCCAAATTTTACGATTTACTATAAGACATACGAACGTGTAATCTACACACTTGGCGCGTCTGAAATAATTTTCTAATCTATGATTTTAGTCTTGTATACCTTTATAAATCGATTTGATGAATGCGTTATAAAATCAGTAGTTATATCGATGTTTTATATCTATGAATCGATTAGAATAAATTGACATTTCATTAAAAATAGAATAAGAGAATGTTAATATTTCCCGTTAAAAATAATCTGTAAATAAATCGATACAATGGTACTGCCAAAGTAGATTTAATAATTAGGAAAATTTACAACGGAATAAATAAGTTTAATAATTTAATTTTCGCTATAATGATGGATCAAAGTTAATTGACTTATGGAAAATTTTAATAATAATTAAAGATATTTACGTTATAGTTAATTGGGTGTAAACTTAGTGTAAATTGGAATACCGATGAAACTTAACGAACCGATCATTACGTGAGAGTATTATCATTTTGCTACATGATACTCTATGTACCTAATATAGTACCTTCTTGTAATTAGTATCGGAATCGTTTCGACGGCTCAACATGTGCCAAATATCCTGTTCACTATCTGTAATATATTTTGTAAGTTTACATTGCCGAGTTTAAATAAATAAATTGTTTTATTAACATCCATGACTTGTTATTTAATATCCGTGTTATTAAAGAATGTTTACACACGTGTACACTGTCGTGTTAATGTGGCGCCAGGTACCCGTGAACCAAATATTAACGAGGAGTTACACATAATATAAACAGTTGAAACGGAACGTTCTGACGATTTTCACGTAGTTATTAAAAGTAAATCCTAGAGAAACATGTTTCGTTCTGTTATGCATCAATACAAGTGCCAATTAAATAATTCATAACAAAGGTCCCTAAACGATTAATTATATTGCACAATATCACGAATATAGTCTACTTTCAGCTTTGAGAAGGACTTGTGACGCGTGTAAAAATGGCATCGCTGGTTTCCATAATTATTAAGGAAAGGCATTGTGGAGAAAAAGCACAGTAAAAAATTAAATCTTCGAGAGTGTTTCCGGTCGCTAGATGTCCTAATATTTGATTTTTTTTCTCAATCAATGGTGTTACCTAGTTGAATAACTCTAGAAATTTTGGCAAATCAAATCTTACAAAAAAAATTAAGTCCTTTTCTTCAGTTAACGCCAAGTCTTTTAAAAGATGTTCGTGAGTATGTGGCGGCATCTACATCGTCACATGCGAACTACGCAACACACTGAGGTCACTCAAAATCCTGCATCTCACAAGCAGAGTTTACCGCGCAACTAGCGTGTATACAACGTCCTGACAGCAATCGTCGGGCAGTTGCCCACCAGACTACATAGTATCTTGTCGGAGGATCCGTCCTTTTCTATGGACGATGTGTAAAATTTACACCCTGTTCTCATACCACTATAAGTATATTTCAACCTTTTCTTTTACCAATCTTTCAACCAGCGATGTTTTCTTTTTTTACGTTTAGTCACAAGTAGCAGTACGATAGCTGCAGCCAAATCTTGATCTGACATGCTCAGGGAAAAGTAGGCAAGTCTTGCTCTCGCGCAAACATTGAGCCCTCAATGTTATTGCGTCAATATTATTGATAGTTTGAGTGTAAGGGGTGATTCAATATTATTGCACAATGTTATTGTGGGCGTAGAACCCGCAAGAAGATACTGTCACATAACATGTCACGTTAAACTTGTCATGATAGGCGTAACATGACAAGTTTATCATGACATGTTGTGTCTTATAAATTGTAGGTTTATACAGAGTTACAAATATCGTCTTCATATATTTATTATCAAAACAAGATAATGAGTGATTCAGGAGCAGAACGTAAAACTAGAAATAAAATAAATTGATAGGGGGCAGGTAAATGAGTTAGAGTTAGTTCACGACCGTTTTACAACTTTTATACGAGCCGGCGCCGCTGAGCAACGTACTGCGTCGGTTATTATACGAGCCGTCGTCGCCACGTTGGTAGTAAACCAGAACACCTATCAAAATATTGCTTTCTCACCGGCGTAAAATGTTCTTTTTTTAATTTTATTACACACAAAATAACATATTATTGTATTTCGTATTGCAATATTTGCTTAGAATATTTGTGACGGAGGCCGTAGTTGTTTTTATATTGTTTTTATATACATCTAATTTTTCTCTCCTATGTTTTTACACAGGGTGGAAGGGACATCGACGCGCAACCTGTTACCGTGGATTCAGTGCAATAAAATATTTGCTGTTCCATGCATTTGAACCGCGTAGGTAGGGAACACTTTTGTAGAAAACAGCAGATATTTGAAGTGAAAATTCGTGTAGCCGCGTTGAGCGAGTTTTGGTAGGGGAAAAACTTATGGGTTCGCGTCACCGACATGCTAACCGCATCACGTAACGTGTTGCGCCAGACTGGCGACGCACAGCGGCATGTGTACATGTATACGCATATATGTTATTCAAAGTTTTAAGTTTTCACTTTTGTCGGCAAGGAGTGCCCAATGACGGGTTATTCCACTAATCCCCATTGACAATCCCCATCAATGGGGAATAACCCCGAACTATGACTGCCTATATATATATTTTTTTTTTTTGTATTTACAAGGCAGATGTGAGTGGAAATGCCGGGAGGGGACGCCCTAGAAAGACATATAGTGACCTCATTAATGATGTTCTTCAGAAAGGTCAGGTGCGTACTACTCGCAACCGGCGTGCGTGTATGACCAGATAGCGTATGAACGTAAACGAAGCAAAAGGAGTATGTAAGGAGCGTAGCAGATGGCGTTACCCCCATGGGAAGAAGGCGTGAGTTTATGTATGTATGTATGTGTATTTTTTTTATAACGTACGTAAAATTTCAACGCCAGGTCAGGGGGCCCAGAATCCTGCCGGGGTCGCGGGAAGGTACTTTTGGGTCCCCGAGGCAACAGGAAGGAATACGGGTGGGTTTTAGTCAGTAAGAGTCTGACACACCCTCCCGCTCCGCCCAGAGCGGGAGAAGTTATTTGATGATTTGACATCCACAAAAAAAAAAAGGGCCCAGAATCATTTACTGACAAGTTGTGCGTCGATATCTCTGCCACCCTGTATAGGTCTCATTTTGTATCATAAAACCAACCTGCTACGTTCTTGTTATAGGTCACCATCTGCCTAGCTTTTTCCCAACTATGTTGGGGTCGGCTTCCAGTCTAACCGGATGCAGCTGAATACCAGTAGGTACATGGAGCGACTGCCTATCTGACCTCCACAACCCAGTTACTGGGTAACACGGTACCCCTCGGTAAGACTGGTTGTCAGACTTTCGGGCTTCTGACTACCCGTAACAACTGTTATAGGTACGTGTGATACCTAAATTAGATCAACTTACTTAATTTCGCTAAAATTAAAATAAAGAAATGAAGTTGGCAAACCATGAAGTATAACTGTAGGAGTCTAGGCAGAAAAGAAAAAGTTTAAAGTTCTACGAAGTATGATAAAATCGAAACTTAGTTCGAAATCCAATATCTGTGAGACCAATTTGTAAACTAATTAGGAATTGCAACTTTTGCTGAACGAGCCCTAGTTATTTTTACAAAAAGCCTGATTCGTTCGATACTTTCGAACAAAAGAAGAGTTAGAGAAGTAAAAAAAGAAATAAGTAGGGAAGGCAAAAACCTAACATTGAAAATAGTTTTTTTTGCTACGAAGGTCGCACAAACATTTTTTTCTTACATAATAGGCCATTTATTTCAGCTTACGGCAAAATGTTCGCAATTTTTTACCATGTGGCGGCTGCTCTATTACATAAATACATACCTATAGGTAATGCGGTCATTTCTACCCCCAAAAGGGCAATGAAGAAATTGTGTAACTGCGCGTGTGACCCCAAACTCCCTCGACGTTCAATGTGTTAAGTGTTACTTATATTGTCGATGAACTTGGTGGCACTTTAGAAGTAAATGATATGACGTCAAGCCTTTACTGCGGAGGGGGAAAAGCCAGTATTATTGTACAGTCAATGTGAGAGATAAATATACCTACAGGCAGCTAATTTGCTACGACTTTAACCAATGATCCGAATGTGCTAAATAGTCATGTCACATCACTGACTACGTCTGTTTTAATTAAGATGTGAAAAAGTTATTACCTACGCTCACAATAAATTTGAATATATCTTATAGAGTAATGAATAGATAGATAGATAGATAGAATACTCTTTATTATGTACACCATAAAAATTACAGATACAAACGTTGAAATTTTACAAGGGGTGACACAATGGGCGGTCTTATCGCTAAAAGCGATCTTTTACAGACAACCTTTGGATGGATTAAAGGGGGAGGAGAGACAATACTGCAGGTAGTCAGTGGTGTACCAGTTACATATACAATAAATACATAAAGCATATACTATACATAACATATATCATACATACATACATACATACATACATATATATATATATATATGCCATAAACATGAAACAAAATCAAGAACTATATAACTATAAGTAATGATGATATTTAGGGAGAGAGAAAGTGTTTTTTTACCTGAATTTTAAAAGTGGACAAAGTTTGTGCACGCCTTATCGACACGGGTAAGGCATTCCATGACCGTACTGCTTGAACTGTAAAAGATTTGTCATAAAAGCTGGTGGAATGCATCGGCATCTCTAGTTTTAAGTTTTCCGATGACCTCAGGTATCTATTATGTGTGTCATGAAGGAACTTGAAACGTTCTTTAAGATAAGAGGGGGTTGTAGGATTGAACAGAATACTGTATAGCTGAAATAAGATATGAGCATTCCGGCGAAGACGTATGGGAAGCCACTTGAGTTTTGTACGATAATGAATATATTAGATGAATATTTTGCCTGTATAGCCTTTCGTTTACTGTATAGCTATGCTAGTTACCCTAACATTTTGTTCCAGTTTATAGGGACGAGCCTATTGCCAAGGTGATATTTACAGTTTCCTTAAAGAAAATCGCTTATATAATAAAATTAAACTGTGCTCCATCTCTTGGAATTTAACGCTGGACCGTGAAATCGTCTGTCGCATTTGTGAGCGCTACACTAGAGTGTGTGGTTGTCTTAAAAGACTTATTACTGTAAAAGGAATGATTTACAGCGTCGTATATCAAGCTAAGATTTTTTATACGAAGAATAAAAGTAATATTACTGTGATCACGTTTTGTGGTAAAAGGGAAAAATGTTTCACTCTCCCACTTAAATTTGTTATAGCGCGAATCTTGCAGAGGTTTGCTAAATAATACATGTACTGCTAAATAACACATTTCAGCACTTACAGGTGTCACTTTTCAGGCTACATTTAGGCTAAGGCCCGTATTTTTAGTGCTACCTTGAAACAAACTATGTATTATATGTAGTGCAGGCAGCGACTAACTTGATTTTCACAGAATTAACTTTGTAAAATTTACCCCTTCATTTAGCATACAAAGAACAACGAGTTGATTTTTGCTGAATGTTCCGACGAACATTGTGTTAGATATGGTAATCTGTCAGATATAGCAATGAGAGCCTAGTGGTATGACCGTCGGACTGCCAAGTCATAGGTCTCGAGTTCGAACCCAAGGCACGCACCTCTGCCTTTTCAGATTCATGTTCGTATTGTAGAAATATCACTTGGTTAAAAAACGGTGAAGAAAAACATTTGAGGGAATGCCTGAGAGACATTTCTCAATGGCATATGAAGCCAGAGAAGTGTGAAGTCATTAACCACACGAAAAAGAAGACTGTTAGATACTCTTCTGTCCATAAACATTAACCTCCTGCAGTGCAGCGCAGTAGGTAAAACTTTAAGTGTACACCCTACGATAAAACAGAATAATTAAGTTCATTTGAACTTTTTACTCATACCCTATTCTCTCTCTCTTTTTTCTCTTCGCTGCCGTATTTAAAGACTTTAAACTGATCAGTTTCAAATCAAATATTCGTGACAACCTTATTGCTTATTTCACAGTCACCACAACCATAATAATCTTTCACTATCGTCCAACCACAAACACCCAAAAAAAACCTAACCCAAAAATTCTGCCAACAATATTAATTTAACCCCTAGCTAGACATTTTGTACAGCACATAGGTACATTAACGAGGTCCCCGGGGGAGTGTGACAATCCTACGTTAATTAGCCGAAACAAAATGGCGCGACGTGGCGCGGGCGAGACGGGAGCGAAGCGAGGGCGATATGGGAGCGAAGCGAGCGCGAGACGAGAGGAAAGCGAGAGCAAGGCGTGCATGCCGCGGATAACTTGTGTGTTTACGTTGTTTACTCTTTGTAACGGCCGGCCACGCTGCTCCGTGTTAACAAAATGCCAGTTATATTAACATTTTTTATTCATGCCCCGGGCTGAATGTGGACTTGTTTTTTTTTTTGTTTTATACCTAAATATCTAACAAAATGTTTTTAACACATTACGTCATGATATGTTTGACTATTCCTGAAAGCCAGATGAAAAAGAATGAGATTTATTTAGCAGATTTTTCAGAAATATTTTTAGTGCTCATGAACTTTTATCGTCGTTCTCAAGTAAAACTTCTCCAAAACAAAATCCAATCACACTGAATAAGCAAGGAAAATTCAAGGCAATTCATCTTGAATCGCCGTTTTTATCTCACAAGCACTAGGGCGATGAAATGTAAAATACGAGGTGTAAAACTCACACGCTTTCGAAATCACAATTTCCAAAGATAACCCATTGAATACGGGCTTTCCGGTTTCCGGATAGACGGCTAAGAGGAAAAGGGTTTTTGGGACGGAACCCGCGCTGATAATAACCCCAGTGTTCACGCTTCGTGGCACCTGCTACGAGTGCTAGGCAATTTATATTTTTACACGTTATGTTTTTATTATCTCCAATATTGCTCTTCTTACTATGGACGGCCTCTCTTGAATCGTATTTACAATTTGATTGTGCAATAAAACCTACGAGTTATAATTCTGCGCTCGTAAAAGGGGAACCTTTACATAACGCCCGAAATTAATATTTATTGGGTACAGTTACTGCTTGATGCATTGATAAAGACCGTTCTGTGTGCTATAAACAATCAGTATTTTAGAAAACAATACAGCGTCTCGTTAGCTGAGCAAAGCGAATGGAAGCACGCGTAATGATCACGTACGGAAGTGTGAAGCTGTGGGCCGTCGCCTAAGGGTCCTTGTGCCACGAGGACAAAGCAAAATTATTTGATAATGCAAACGTGCTCGACGCACGAGTCCAGATTACACCGACATCGCCGAATCTTTCGATCTCGCCGAACCATCGTAAATCTAACTCACGTACGCACGTAACGCGCCCTGCGCGTAAATTTTCGGGCTGCAGTAATTTTGGGCGCATCGGAAACCACATAGAGAGGAGGATAAATAGAAAATACACAGAATTATAATAGAAAGTTCAATGTAATTCTAGGAGAAACGTACGTTTCCAACCAGTAATAAGGCGTAGCCACAACATGGCTTGTAACTTGTAACCTAGGTACCTAACCATAAAAAAAACCTTTATTGAAAGAAAAAATTGTTACGATACACATATGGGTATGTGTATCACAAAATGACATTGTAAATAGATAACTTATCGGAAGAAATGGAGAAATATATAGAAGATATTGCCACAAATGGTGTCAATACTAGTCTAGATAGGATACACATTGAACCGAATTTATCGATGTTTGCCGAAGAATTGTCGCCATTGATACATTTTATCGCCTCGGGAGAAGTATAAAACTGTGCTCTATTCTATTTCGTATTGTAGCAGAAAATTGTTGAAATTAAATACCTACCTTCAAAATAATACATTGTCGTTTTGCGGGTTCCATAGTCAACAAGGAACCCATATAGTTACTTCATCTCCACCTGTCTGTTCGCAGCTTAGCTCAGAGACTATTGGTCTAGTATCAACAGTATCTGAGCTAAGCTGTAATTTGCCATGGGTATATGATATTTAATTACGCCGACGAAGTGGTAAAATAAAATCTTGAAAAAAAAAATTGATTATCTCCTTGCACGTAAAGTGGGGATGATTTTTTTTCTGGTATGATGTTGGGTATCGTTGAATAGGCCGTTCTAAATATTGCGGGTATCTGAAAACCATTTTTCGATTCAGGGATGTGTTTGCGTAATATTAATTTTTAAAGTGCAAATTTTTGTAATACTCAAATGTGTTCCCCTCCCCTGCCAGCTAAACGTTTGATTTTGAATATATAAAAAAGCCATGGCAGTAGTATATATAACGAAGTTAAAAGGAAAACTATGACAGCTAAGTAGGCTTTACAAGATAACGAGTAATAATCGACCAACTTACATTTGCAGTATGGGAGAACGTATTTTTCAACTACAATATTAAGTTTGTTTTTTGGGATAAATTCTTCCCAACTACGGAACCCTTCATTGTGCGGGGTTCAACATGCACTTGGCCGGTGTTTGAGCTGTTACTTTGGAGACTGACCAAATAACAGCAGATTGAATCAGAAATTGGCAGATATCTAATAGAACTTGGTTTTAAATGAAGGATACCCAAATCATTTTAGCGAATTACGAAACTAAATCAGCATACAACTCACTCGTACACGTTTACAAATCATCCGGGTAGCATAAAAACCCTCTTCACAATATTCCACACAAATTCAACCTTGAATCTCCAAATGTAAACGTTACAAAAAAGCGGCGTGAATGGGCAAAAAGTACAAATTTACATTTAAATTCTATCCTCAATGCATCGGACGGCATTATGTTTACACGAGCGGAGGGTAATACCGCCAGCATTTAGCATAAATTAATGGCCACCGGACATGGAGTATGGAGAAATGGAGTCAAAAGCTATCTTTCGTAAAAGCAGGGTGGCAGCGGGGATTTATCGCCACATGCACTGGCTGAAACCATAGAATTGCAACTGGTATTTCTGTCGTTTCCAGCTAGTAATCAGGCAGTACTTCTGAAATTCCTTAAGCGTCTATCGTTACGTATTAGATATGATGCAACATTTATCATCTATTCAAGAGAAACCAAATTTTTATTGCGTATACTTCACGATATTCTTATCAACATACCAGTCCACTGCTGGACAGGCTTTCCAATGCATAAAACAAAAACAAGCAAATCATTTGTTACCAACAGTATCCGTTTTTATAACAAGTTGCCAAAGCCGGTTACAGAACTTAGCGATGGAAAGTTCAAAACCCACATCAAACGGGTCCTTATCAAAAATGCGTATTATAAGATTAAAGACTACGTTGAAGACAAGAAGGTTTGGCAATAATTCTTTTTGCACATGTGGCTTCCCTGCTACCTCATAAACGGCATAACTATGTAAATGTCTATTAACTGCTCTCAAATTACGATTTTAATTATCTTTTTTATACATACTTCCTTGACATAATATTTTCATTATTTGACATTATACAGGGTGGCCCAAAAGTCGTGGATCAAACGTAACTAGGGGTTAGATGGGGTCATCAGCTGCAAAAAGTTGTTCTACGGGAGGTCCTTAAGGTCAACCCCTGCAGAGTTATAATTTATTTTGTGTTTTTATGAGAAAATTTACTTTTTTTTAACTAATTCTTATTAAAATTCGAAAAAATCTACATCCTGTATCTTTTTTATAATTTTCACTAGATTGGTACTGATGAGTCCTTGCGTTAGACATGCTATTTATGGTTGTTTATTGGGTGTGTTGAAGATAATATTAAGTTTTACGATTTTTTTTTCTCAAATCATAACTTTTTATTTACTTCGGAGTCACTGTGAAAAAAAAATACTTTACCGAAAAGTGACCCTGTATTACAAGTTTTGGCGCATTTAATAGGGATTCTGAAAAGGTATTACACATGGCTATGCGTGGCTTTGATATCTTTCAAGGACGATTATTCGTAGCAAGGCCAAAGTTAACCCAACCATAAAACTCGGTTAGGCTTATTTAAAAATAAACTGGAACTAATACAATTAATGACAAAGACTCTCTGCCTCTCTTTTACACTAACCATTTATTCCTTTGTCAATAAAAGGCCGGTTCGCCCGTCAGTTCAGGTAGCGATATCTTTTCTAGGAAACAAAAGGCCGGACGGCCGGGGCGGGGGCCGGGGGATGCGCGTGAGCATGTTTCTTTAGAATGTTTGGTGTTCTTTAGTGACTCGCTTCCTGCCTGTGAGTACGCACGTGTTCTTTTTCTCGGTTTTACGACGACTTGTGATCAGTTTCTTTACGCGTTGTTTTTCGGATTTGTGATAGATTGCCTACCTGTCACGAGTGCTTTGTGAATCGGACGGATTGGCTACAAAAGTGGACAGATGGCTGCTGCGACGAGAGAATACACCCAACGGGAGCATGCAGAAATACATTACCTGTATGGCTTTTGCGACGGTAATGCCCGGGCTGCTGCCAGGGAATATCGTCAACGCTACCCTAACCGAGATCGTTTTCCGGACTACAGGGTCTTTATTGCGTACATAATTCGTACATGGAGGGAGTTTTACCCGGTCAGCATGCTCCGACAGCAGGCAGACCAGTGGTGCAATTTGAAAATGAAGATGAAGTGCTGAGAGACTTAAGATTGGATCCTAGTATAAGTCAATGCCAAATATCCCGTAATCTCGGGATTCCAAGATCGACGGTGAATGAAATGAAAAATGAAATGAAAATGAAATTGAAATTGAAAATGAAATGAAATTGAAAATGAAATGAAATTGAAAATGAAATGAAATTGAAATGAATTGAATAAAATTGTAAATAACGCAAAGAATGTTGTTGAACTGTCAAAATGAAACCTTATTGCTACTGATAGTGTGTTATGCTATTACCCCGCTGAAGATGGACAGTCATATAATAAATTCTATAAATTGTATGGATTTTTTTTGACAGGAATTGGGAAATCCTCATGGACGCCCCGACTGCCTCACTTATGAGCCAGTCGGGGCAGTGCCGGACTCTTACCGGCTAAAAACCTACTCCTGCCTTTCCAAGTGTCCCTCTGACATGATCAGAGGCCTTTTTCAGCGGAAATTGTAAATTTATATAAATACAAAACTCTATCCATCTATTACATTTCTTATTTTACGTTACCTAGGGTCCGTGTTTCTTTTCCTTATATCTATGTTAATATTAACATTTTTATTCATCCTAACATATCTATACATTTATTTATTTATTCATTATTTATTAGTATTACATTTTACCATTATTTAGGGTCTTTAACATTTTGAGTTCCTTATTTCTATACGGACATACATTTCTTTTATCCTTATCCAGAAAACCAAAAAGTTCTCTTAAAACATTTTCGAAATTGTATTATTTATACCTTGTATACGAGCTCTATGAAGTCAGGAAACTATAAAAGAAGGATATATTTCAGCGGGATAATTGTGTTACTCACTATCAGTATATAAGCAACGGGTTCCATTTTGACAGTTCGACAACACACATTGCGTTATTTACGTCGTACAGCCGACAAATTTTCGGTACACATGAAGCAATGGATTAGCAATGCTTCAAAATCATTCAGATTGTAATTGATAGTGTGACCTAAAACGTTACTGGGCCAATTTACCCGAATATTAATTTTCGGGTAAATTTTCCCTGATTTGAGAAATAAAATCAAGAGTCCTCTGAAATCATAAATCATTTTGTAATACATGAATTGATATATTTGTTTACGTATAAGCGGACTGCAGCGTTGCTCGGGTGGAACTTCGCAGTAATTTGCATTTAAAGTACCTTTCAGGGATAGTCGTTTGTGGGCTACCTACCTCTATTGGGGATTTGGATCGCATAGAGATATAGATTCGTATATGTACGTATATAATATGTATAAGAACATTGTAAACAACGGGGTATTAAATAAAACAGATGAGTGAACAAATCGAATACAATGTAGTCAGAGTTGAATATAGCTCTACTTTATCAACTTCTGTCACTCGCTATATTTTATTTATACCAACGTGTGATATTCCAGAAAATGTTACTTTGTTTACCACGTTGAATATCATCAAAATGCTACAATATACCTAAAAGTATATTTTTTTTAGAACCAGATAATAAAGGCTTGATAGACTAGATGCTGGCCATCTAGTCTATCAAGCCACATGTTCTCACTGCCTACACTGACCTCCCATACCTATTAACACTGTAATTCGAAAACATTGTAAAAGCCATTATTTTTAAAACAGTAACCGTGGAGTTTCTTGCCGGCTCTTCTCCATAGGAAACAACCAATTGGAACCGTGCACCTAGCTTCTGACGTTTCATATGTGCCTATCTAGTTTTATGTGAAATAAAAAGAAATATTTTGATTTTAAATGGTATACCATTTAACAGGATTAGATGATCACCTCAATAATAACTAAAATGAACATTCTAACATAATATAATGTTAACACTCCATTCATATTATTTCACGTCGTCGTCCTGTAATCACATTACCCTGTTGGGTCAGTCAACAGCAAAAAGTGTTGCCACAAGACTTTCGTTTTAATTAAACTACCGCTTGATGAATGTCTACTGAAACAAACCATTTTAATGATGCCACGGAGATTTAAAGAATTTTTATTTCTGCTTCTAATCTACGGGTTATTTCGTTAATGTTGGGTTTTCCATCTTGTTTATAATTATTAAGGTTTTAAACGGGTTATAATGATATCTATAAACATTGGTTATGGGTTTTTTATTACCTGGTTCTAAAAAAAATATACTTTTAGGTATATGGTAGCATTTTGATGATATTCAACGTGGTAAACAAAGTAACATTTTCTGGAATATCAAACGTTGGTATAAATAAAATATAGCGAGTGACAGAAGTTGATAAAATAGAGCTATATTCAACTCTGACTACATTGTATTCGATTTGTTCACTCATCTGTTTTATTTAATACCCCGTTGTTTACAATGTTCTTATATTATATACGTACATATACGAATCTATATCTCTATGCGATCCAAATCCCCAATAGAGGTAGGTAGCCCACAAACGTGTGTGCTGCCCACAAACGGCTATCCCTGAAAGGTACTTTAAATGCAAATTACTGCGAAGTTCCACCCGAGCAACGCTGTAGTCCGCTTATACGTAAACAAATAAATCAATTCATGTATTACAAAATGATTTTTGATTTCCGGGGCACAGGTTTTCTTGGATTTACTCTTGATTTTATTTCTCAGTCAGGGAAAATTTACCCGAACAGTTTTATTTTCGGGTAAATTGGCCCAGCAACGTTTTAGGTCACACTATCAATCTGAATGATTTTGAAGCATATTGCTAATCCATTGCTTCATGTGTACCGAAAATTTGTCGGCTGTACGACGTAAATAACGCAATAAGCGTTGTTGAACTGTCAAAATGGAACCCGTTGCTTATATACTGATAGTAAGTAACACAATTATCCCGCTGAAATATATCCTTCTTTTATAGTTTCCTGACTTCATAGAGCTCGTATACAAAGTGCCATATCAGCCTTCAGGTATAACAATACAATTTCGAAAATGCTTTAAGAGAACTTTTTGGTTTTCTGGATAAGGATAAAAGAAATGTATGTTCGTATAGAAATAAGGAAATCAAAATGTTAAAGACTCTAATTAATGGTAAAATGTAATACTAATAAATAATTGATACATAATCAGCCTATAATGTTCCCACTGCTGGGACACAGGCCTCCTCTCTGTGAGTGGGAGTGGGCCGTAATCCACCACGCGGGCCCAGTGCGGGTTGGTAGATGTCACATGTCTTCGAATTTATGGTTCTAGGACATGCCGGTTTCCTCACGATGTTTTCCTTCACCGTTTTGAGAGCAGTGGTGATGAAATAATTTACACAAAGTAAAGCGCCTGTCCGGATTCGAACTTACGACCTACAACTCGTAAGTCGCGGCCGTTACCACTGGGCCACCACTGATAATATGAATAATTGATAAATAAATAAATGTATTAATGGATAATAATAGACATAAGGATGAATAAAAATGTTAATATTGACATAGATATAAGGAAAAATAAACACACTAAGGACCCTAGGTAACGTAAAATAAGAAATGTAATAGATAGATAGAATGCTGTATATATAAATTTACAATTTCTTCTGAAAAAGGTCTCTGATCATGTCAGAGGGACACTTGGAAAAGCAGGAGTGAGTTTTTAGCCGGTAAGAGTCCGGCACTGAACCGACTGGCTCATAAGTGAGGCAGTCGGGGCGTCCATAAGGATTTCCCAATTCCTGTAAAAAAAAAATCCATACAATTTATAGAATTTATTATATGACTGTCCATCTTCAGCGGGGTAGTAGCATAACACACTATCAGTAGCATAACACACTATCAGTAGCAATAAGGTTTCATTTTGACAGTTCAACAACATTAATTGCGTTATTTACGTTGTGGAGCAGACAAATTTTTCGAACATATGAAGCAACAAATCTCTACAAATTCGAGTAGTTATCCTATATTGCCACTCGACAGTGTTTGACAAACAAATTGGTGATCTCACTTTAATCCACATATATATACCTCATACACAGAGGGATGCTCCAACCTTCGATATACCTCTGTCACATCGCATCATATTTAGGGGATGAGATAAATAATGACATATGTATTATTATTGACAACGTAATCGTGACGTGAATTTATTCAAAAGATTATTTAGTTGAATACATATTTCGGGGTGCTCTCAAAAGGATTTCCAACACAAGCCACAAAAGTTACATCCATATGAATTCCTTGAATTACAATATTTCCATTTGACTATGTAGTTTCCTGAATAAAGTTGCCTGCCGCACGCGATATCTGAAAATTTTCTCAGTACAAACTATACTGAATATCAAAGAAAATTTATGACATAAAAATATTTTTTTTTTAAGAAAAATGTAAGTAAGTATTAACAAATTCTTTTGTCATGATTTTTATGCTCGTGTAACCTTAGGTAGGCGGCAAGAAAGATATAGTCAAAATTTAATAATCATGATTGATGCAAAACTGGTGAACTAACAAGAAAAGAGTCTTATTTGAAATAAGTATATTTTCTTGTTGGAATAATAAAATTTTGTTATTTCATAGTTATTTCCTGGACTGAGTTAATGAAAACTAACAATTGAAGAGACAAACGTTGCCTAATCCAAAGCAAGAATTTATGTGAATTCACAAGACATATTTCATCGGATTGAATACAGTTAATTATAGCATACTGTAGGTGCACAAAGGAACATATCTCTGCTCATTCCTCCTTGAATTACGTGCATGTTAGATGTAAAAGGTATGTATGGAAAAATCCTTTCAGATTGTTACCGACATTTCTTCCAGGGCCGTAAACATCTCATCATCGAGAACTCATTCATACGAGTACATAAAATGGATGGAAATGTAACCACTAGTATTGTCATCTTTATGACTCAGACATACTCTTTGGAACCTAGATATTTTATGCGTAAAGAAGAGGCCTTAAGTAAATAAGGGTGTGATTTCAATTTAGGATCCTTTTTATGACGTTTCGAGTGATATAGGTCCAAGATTGTTACAGTAAACAATAAGTAATGGAATAAAGAAATTAGAATTTCACTTTACACGTAGGCAAGTTCTTCTTATACAAAGCACTAAAGGTATTTTATAAAATAATATCTTGTCTTTAGACAAGAAAATGTACTTAGACAGAATGTACAGATTGTGTACGTGTTTTAGCATCGTTTGAATGAATGAATGATGTATTTATTTGCAAGAATGGTAGCTAACATAAGTTCTTAAGATCTATGCGTTTCACTATATTCGGCATTTCAGCCGTGCAAATATTTTGATTTTACATCTTGGTTATACTTATAGCATGCAGTACACATTTAGTAATTATTAGCAATAACATAAAAAAACTAATAATAATTTCATAATTTATGTTTAGATTACAATTCAATTAATACAATTCAAGTTAAACACAATTCTATTCATTTAAAATAATAACTTATATTAAAAAATAGCGATCAATATCTATAATTTTGCCATGATTTATAATTGACATAATATCTAAAAAGTATTTGGCTTAAAAACCCTTCATATTTTGTATGCCTTTTGGCGGGACACAGCTCGGATCCTATTTATTATGACATCTTCTGTATGTACCCTGTGTTCACAAAATAAATGAATTTGAATTTGAATAATAATGATAAAAAGATAGCAAGAAAAATTCAAATTCATTTATTCATCAAATATAAGCTAACAGTTTACACCAACTCGCTTAAATCTATGCTAATTCAACAAATTTAAATTAAAAAAAAATATTAACACTTCTTAGACTAAACAACCCCACAATTATTTCTTCATATTTAAATAAATATACACATGTTCAGCGATTGTCCTTCGATAGTCAAAAAATGAATCTGCTTCAGGAATATATTTTAGAAAGTCATTTATTAACTTAACTGCTCTAGCAGTGTGAGTGGTGTTGGTTCGGAGAGCACGCCATGTAGGCGGGTAGCAGAGGAGTCTATGTTGTCGTCTTACAACGCCACGCATATCCTGGTCCGGAACATAAAATTTTATTGACTCTCATAGAACGGGACTATCCATCTTACCTACTAATATTAGACAATAATTAATTATATGTGTGGATTCTCGCCTGTATTGGAGTGTGTCTAAACCCACCATTCCTGACACGAACAAAGAAGGATATAGAAAGAGGTAGTATTTATATTGACGTTTGTATAGGTACCTACACAATTAACGTTGAATTTTTTCTATCATTATTATTATTTGTACACTATTGTGTACAATGCCTCTTGTGGACTCCAAATTGAAAATGTGGTTTAAATTAAATAAGTCCCAATGTTAGTTTCGCTACAAAAATCGATTGTGTTAATAAACATACTTACAATACAAATTCCTGAATTTGTATTATTATCTATTAAATCTAACTATATCTTTCTTGCCGCCTACTTAAGGTTACACGAGCATAAAAATCACGACAAAAGAATTTGTTAATACTTACTTACATTATTTTTCTTATAAAGAATATTTGTATGTCATAAATTATTATCTTTGATATTCGGTATAATTTGTTTTGAGAGAACTTTGTTCAGGAAACTACGTAGTCAAATGGAAATATTGTAATTCGTGGAATTCATATGGATGTAACTTTTGTGGCTTGTGTTGGGAAATCCTTTTGATATCGCCCCGAAATATGTGTTCAACTAAATAATCATTTAAATAAATTCACGTCACGATTACGTCGCCAATAATAATATGTCATTATTTATCTCATCCCCTAAATGTGGTGCAATGTGACAGAAATTTATCGAAGGTTGGAGCAGCAATACAAATTCCTGAATTTGTATTACTAAAAAGCAACCTTGTTTACATAACACAAATAAATGTCACCTAACTACCTAAACCCACATTTACATCCACATACAAAACAAACATTTATTTCAGTATCACTTCTATAGTTGTTAGTAACAATGTAAACTTATAAACTAGTATCAGTAACATTTATTCTAAGCTGCGTGAGTCACGCCGATCCTGAGGAATGTCTACTAGACTGCGTGCAGTCGTATCCACTTCGCCAAGATCGGATAGTCCCACCTATCAGCTAACGTTCTAACATTGTTTCAGACATGTTTTGTTTACTATTTTGCTCTGATTTTTTACCCGACTGCGCCAGAAGAAGGGTTATGTTTTTCGAGAGTATGTATATATGTATGTATGTCTATTTCTTTGGCACGCTCAACGGCTTGATGGATTTTAACATAAGATGTGTCGTTAGATTCCTCTTAATTGTGAGAGTGACATGAGCTATGTAATATTTATATATTGCATCTGCAAATACAAAAAGGGGAGAGGAAGGTTAATATAATAGGTTAATAAAATATCATATAACAATGATATCAAATAATAGCTAGTAATGAGTCAATTTCATATATATAATATTAATAAAACTATAAAGCTATAAAACTAGACCTAGTCTAGTGATCGCAAGTGCTACTACTGAGCATGAGGTCCTGGGTTCGATTCCCGGGTCGGGCAAAGTGTTATTGGGTTTTTCTATCTGGAATTTCTCAGTAGCAGCCCGGAGTCTGGATTTGTGCCCGGTTGATGGCAATAGGTTCGCCCCCTATTACATGGGACTTAAAAACATAACTGCCGAAATGTGGGTGTACTACAGGTACACCTCTGCCCAAGCCTTCGGGGAAACAAGGCGTGATGTTATGTTTATGTAATGTAAAACGAATTATTTAAAAAACAAAAACCCGATTGCTAAAACACGTAACTGAAAAGAGAAAAAAAAGCATTGTAATCTATATAATTTTGGTATCTCAGGCGGGGGACAAACCAATAACTTGAAATATGGTGTAACTTGCCCCCGGCGATAACGTCTTATAAACCGATGAACGCCTGCTGTAAACCAGGGATTCCCAAAGTGGTCGATATTGACCCCCTGGGGTCGATATCGGTTTCCCAGGGGTCGACATAAACGCAAAACTGATTATGGGCGTGGACGAGGTCTAAAAATCGACCCCTATTAATTAACACAAGTTCTTATTTTAAACTTTCAAGATACTGTTTAAGTTGTGTTACGTGTACCAACTTGTTATAAGAATGACTAATATTTTAGTAGGAAGTATCATTGTTGTACTTTTAAAAAACTCGACAAGTTGATAAGCGTGCACAAGTGCGTACAAGATGAACATTTGGCTATGGGGGTCTGAGGTATCAGTTCGTTTTGGAAAAGGGGTCTCTCGCCCAAAATAGTTTGGGAATCCCTGGTGTAAACGATAAACGAAAACAGTAGAAACAATACGTAGAACACTTGTTTTATACTTTAGTGTAAACGCGGTATAAGAGCCACACAAATTGTTCTACATATGAACCATTAGCAACCGCCTCGTAGCTGCTTGAGCACCTAAGTCTAACACTGGAGCTACAAATTCCTTACCACATCGTTATCGGCCGAATGTTCTCAATAAACGCCAAGTCTACAACAATTAAGTATGGTAATTGTGAGTCAAAGTCTATGTAGGTGTAGGTACTATTTTTAGGACATTCATTGACCATCATGTGGACCTTTATTATGATTGTGTAAAAAAACTGTAATTTATATTAAAAATTACATACACTCACGATTTCTTCCCATGGGGGTAGGCAGAAACTCTCACTCCCTACATAATCCTTTTGCTTCGCCTGAGTTCATACATCTGGTCAAACACGCACGCCGGTTGCGATTACTACGCACCTGACCTTTTTGAAGAACATCACCAACTCTTAATTGTGTTAAATATTTGAATGAGTCATTTATACGCTCCGAGCAAATAAGTGACCTTAAAATCCCTGACACGACTTATCGCTATTGCAACTCTTAGAGACAATAGTGACACAAAGGCATGTCAAGCAGTACATCACATCCCTAGGGAATTTTGTAAAGCACTGAAAATACCGGACAACTTGGTACGATTTGACGAGCCGCAGGGATGGCAGCGAGATTGACGAGCGACGCACTGAATACGCCCCGGGGAAGACATTCTGCTCACAAAGATGTTTAGACATGTAATATCGAGGCAGAGATATCGTTACTGAGCAATAACTTATATAGAACTGCCTTTTCGGGACACGCCATCCGTGCAGTCGCTTCAATATTTTTCATTTAACTAAAAAATACTTAAAACAAAAAAGGAACTTACGCTAAAATGTTCGTCGTCGCCGCTGCTGCTGTGATCCGGTGAAAAGATCCGCCTGTTTACAAATGGTTGTTTGGATACGCCCAGGGGACTTGTTTTAGAGTTAAATTAAGCTCGGCTTAAAATAATGAGGGAATTTTTCCTAAGACAACAACGTGAAATGGTTTTAAGGAATTCAACGTTGAACACAATTTAACAGTATTAGCTTTGACTTTGTTAATTCTGATAAAGTGTGTTTGTCAACTTTGGCAACTCTAGACAATTCGAAGTACCAAGTGTAACGAAATACAAGTAAGACGAAGGCAAATACTTGAAGAAACAACTTTAGAATTCATGTTTCTAAATCGCTGCACATCCAAAAGCTGCTGTACGTCAATCTGTCGCCGCAAAGTGTCAGACGAACAGGGCTTCAAGTCTGCTATTACAATAGTGTCATAATGGTCTGTTCCGATCCTCATTAATGACGCCATTATATTAGTAGATTACCAAACTTGTCAAAATCAACAGTTATGAAAACAATAATAGACCATTCTTACACTATTGTAATAGCAGGCTTTTTTTTTTTTGAGGGTGGGAAATCATCATCAACTTCTCCCGCTCTGGGCGGAGCTCCCGCTCCGGGTGTGTCAGACTCTTACTGACTAAAACCCACCCGTATTCCTTCCTGTTGCCTGTGTTGCGGGGGCCTCGGTGACCCATAAGTACCTTCCCGCGACCCCGGCAGGCATCGGCCCTAGTGGACCCCTACTTTGTGCTGACGACATCTCTTTGAGGCGCGCGTGGAATACGACGCGCCATCGACCCGGGCCTGGTCCTTACTGGACGGTGAGCTACCCATTGCTCACCGTCCGCAAGCCCGCGCCTACGGTGGCCGGAAATCCGCCCGGGATTCCCGACGCCCTGGGCGTCTCCCGCGGCGGCTAGGGGCGAGAGGGCGCGAAACGTGCCTTTCCCTCAACCGTCCTGCCTCCTCCTTCGCGAGCATTACTGCTTCGCAGAAGGGTAATAGCAGACTTGAGGCTCTGATCGGTGAGAGACAGACACTGATGCTCGGATATTATATTTAGTTACTCTAATTTCTACAATCCATTCGAAATGATTGATTAAAGCCGCCCAAGTGCATGTCGGACCACGCGCAATGAACGGTTCCGTAGTTAAGATAAATTTATCCCAATAACAAACCTAACATTGTAGTTGAAAAACATGTTCCCCCATACATTCCAACTGTAAATGTATGTTTGTACGCACAATTTTGAGTGATTTACCATGTTATTTTAACACCATAGACTTCCTATAGGTTTTCTTGTAATCTATTTAATAGGTAAGGTATTTTATTAAAATTTTGAAAGAATGGTAAATTTTCATCTATTTTCTTAAATAACTTTAAAACTATTTATTTTAAAATTATATTTTAAAAAAATATTTCAAGTTGCCCCGCAAAAGAGACCCTCATATTCAAATATTTTGAATATGAGGCCGCCCGTGTTTGGATCACAGAAACTACAAAATTTAAACTTAATCGGTCCAGTAGATTCGGAGCAAATCGGCTATGACAGACGGACAGACAGACAGACAGACAGACACAAGTGATCCTATATGGGTTCCGTTTTTTCCTTTTGAGGTACCCGGAACCCTAAAAAGTAGGAAATACGTGGCCATCTAAGTAACATATAACTTGTCATTTTAATATAATCTAACTTCATTTTAGCGTTACAACAAGAAATATTACGATTCCATAATCCTACTCACAACTGAAGTTAATATTGTAGTAAGACGTCAGATACTGAGAAATCCAAATGAAAAATGTTTACCTACTTTTCTTGCTGTTTTATTTACCGATCACACTTACTATTATATGTAAAAATCTTTCATACAGTTGAGAAGCAACGTAAAACATCTTCAAAGCAATATGCGAGTGTAAAGATATTCTCTTTTCCTCTCCCATGTAAATTTTCTTTTAGCGAGTGTCGGAGAGCAAAAGCGTGTGTTATGTAGCCGTCACAACATCGATGATGCGAGGACGCGAGGCGTGACATATGCATAATTTATCAAAGGAAAGTTCGTGGGTGTCATATTGGCTATGAGGGACACAAGGTCTTGCTGATTATAGACTTCGCTTTACTGCACGCGGGGTAACGAGCGAAGCGGGCAAGACCCCGTTTTTGAATTGAGAATTTGAAGTTGAGAACTTTTGACATGATTCAAAATCAAAAATTCATTTATTCAAACTAGGCTGAGAACCAGCACTTTTCGAACGTCAAAATTACATAAGACAGTCCCAGACAAAACGCGCGCTCTTCACCACTTCCTAGTGCTTTAGCTGGAAAGAAGTGGCGCAAAAAAACTCCCCAGCAGCGCCGCTGTCTGTTCAGTTAGAAAAACTTGATGTTAAACAATATAACTGCAAAATAATTTATATCACGGAACACAAAACATTCCTACAACGTAACCCTCGAAATTCAACTTTACAAAAAACGTAAAAAATGATTTTCGCGGGCTCCATTGGAGGAATCACCTTACATAATCATATATAATCAGCCTATAATGTTCCCACTGCTGGCCTCCACTCATTCATACACAGGCTGGCATACAGGCCTCCTCTCTGAGAGAGGGACAGTGGCCCGTAATCCACCACGCGGGCCCAGTGCGGGTTGGTAAACTCTTAAAATTTTTGGTTCTAGTTCATGCCGGTTTCTTCACGATGTTTTCCTTCACCGTTTTGAGAGCAGTGGTGAATAAATCATTTACACAAAGTAAACCGCCTGTCTGGGTTCGAACCCACGACTTACGACTCGTAAGTCGCGACCGTTACCACTGAGCCACCACTGCTCCTGACTCCTCACGAATCACCTTAAGTAATGGCTAAAGTTAATATTGACAAGTAACATAAAATTCGCAATTCAGAAACCGGGTGTTATGCCACGGGACGTTTGCCATGACTTTTAGGAATTATGAGCGACGGTGATGTAGGTACATTGTTTGAGATACTTACTTGCGACTTGTCTAGACATACATATCAATAAATCTGCCTAGTCTTTTCCCAACTATGTTAGGGTAGGGTCGGCTTCCAGAATTGAAATTGTCACTTGTTTTGACGGATCAACTACTTTTGGACAGACCTGTATCTCCGTTGACGGACTTAGAGAGTAGCCCCCAGATTACACATTACAAAAATTTTAAAACTACAAAAAATACAACCGGCGGCCTTATCGCTTCTTCCTGTCGAGGCACCATGACTTATTTTGTAACATTAAAATATCATACTGGGATGCAGACATTAGTCTGCAAGCAGGATGGTAGCAAAGTCTGCTTCACACACACCCGGAAATCTGTTGTGATCAACTGTGGGTAGTCGCTACGTCCTTATCAGGGGGCGCGGCAGGCGGGTTATGGGCATGGCCCTTAACATCCCGCAGTATAATACGGTGCCCGTTAATGCGGGCACGTTTGTTGGGGGGCCATATAGGCCTGGCCTGGCCTGGGGCAGTTGCGGCAGTAGCGCAACTTGCCTGTGTGATGCATTGGTATTCAGGAGCGCCGCGGCACTGTCTCACAGTACCACTTTCTTCACGCCTGTTGTGATCAAATTTGATGCTGGTTAAGTTTATAGTGGTGAGCAGTGGTGGCGCAGTGGTAACGGCCGCGACTTTCTAGTTGTAGATCATAGGTTTGAACCCAGACAGGCGCTTTACTTTGTGTAAATTATTTCATCACCACTACTCTCAAAACGGTGAAGGAAAACATCGTGAGGAAACCGGCATGTCCTAGAACCAAAAATTCGAAGACTTGTGACATCTACCAACCCGCACTGGGCCTGCGTGGTGAATTGCGGCCCACTCCCTCTCACAGAGAGGAGGCCTGTGTCCCAGCAGTGGGAATACTATAGGCTGATTATGCAAGTTTATAGTTCCCCTTCCACTTTCTGTGTAGCATCTCCCTTACAGTTCACCAGACGCTGAACCGCGCTTCACTCGCAAATGTGGCCGGTACCGCTCGTTAGCACCGCGCCGCAACCTATTAGCTTGGCACACAAATTATTTAGAACGTGTATCTACACGTATTTACGTAGCTCGCCTTCCAAGTAACTGGGTAATATTGACGCATCTCATCAACTAGTTATGTATTCATGAAGTGCTGCATAATGTTTGTTGCTTACGTGTCTAACGTTGTGTTTATTTTTGGGACATTGTTGCTAGGGCCAAGTAACTTTTTAAAATATATTTCTGTCCTTTTTAGTGTCCCGTACCCAAAGGCTGCCAACGGGATCCCATGGTTCCACTGTCCGTCCGTCCGTCTGTCTGTCAAAGGCCTGTATCTTTTAAACCTTATTTGGTAGACACTTGAAATTGTCACAGAATGTGTACTACTATGGCCGCTATAAGAGCAAATAATAAAAATAAGTAAAAAAAATAAGGGAACACAAAAGGAAAATGAAAAGGTATTTCAAGAAAAGTGTTTTTTCGGCGTTTCTTGCTCAATCTTAATATATATTGTATAATGTTTAACTGCCACCACTCGCGCTTGGCCCCTTTTTCTATTGCCCAAGAGCATTAGTTGGCACCTCAATAGGCCTGGTGCTGTAAATAGGAGGGTGTTGACCAATTGTAGCTTGGTTTCCGTTCCTGAATGAAAAACGTATTAAGCTAAATAGAACAATATTTAAAAAAAATAACATGAAAGAAGACCCACTTAAAATACTGCAGTCATAGAATGTCGAGTAGAAACTGGTGGAAATTGTGGGATAATTCCTGTGAAGCATCCTTCTAATAAGGAAAATGTTACAAACATTTTAAACAAAGACTCCGCGGGCATACAGGGGCGTATTCCGAAGTAGAACCTTATTTTATGAAAGAGGCTTATAAAGTATCATTATGGCTCGCTTAATATAATTAAATTGGATATTTAAACAATCCGACCCAAATAAAGTACCCCAAATTAAACAGCTATAAATATTCGGACGAGTATGTTCATACCAACACGCAGACCGCATTCAACCTGTGTCATACATTACTTATTTGTTATGTTCTACATAATCAATTATTGCAGAACAAACCGATTAAGCTTATCACAATTATGTTTTTTTTTTTGGAGTAATTAATTATTTTATTTTTGGTGAAGTTTAAATAGTTACCTATGTTGTTGTTGGCTGAATATTAAATCACTGAAAAATTACAGAATTTAATTTTTAGTCCCACTTTATGTACCTGTGACCTATTAAGAAACAGAATGTTAAGACATTCGGGTCATACGTGAATGTCTTTGCTATGCGAAGGCTACGCGGTGCTACGCCGCGCTACGCTAGTGGCGTAGCGTGCCGTAGCGTAGCGCGGCGTAGCACCGCGTAGCGTACCTGCGGCATTCTAGACACATTTTTCTCCTACCAATAAAGGAAGGCTTCCGAATTCACGAGCACGATGTCCGTTCAATCCCAAACATTATGTAACCAGGACACCTTTCTATCACGCCTTTACCTCAAAACCCCACCAATCATGCTGATTTAAAATACGTATCCTACCAGTAGTATGTGACCCAGATTCTGTACCTACACACGGTGTGTAATCTGTAATAGATTAACGTAACCTCATTTGTGCTGACAGGTCTGAAATCTACTTTTTTGCTGAACCAACGCGCGAATATTCGTGTTCTATCTCAGTTCTATCAACGTCAATACATAGGGGTTATGTACTTTCGTAGTACGCTCGTCAAAACTCACAAATATATTTTGAGGATTTACGGTGAAAACGGTTTAGGGGAATGTTTTCGCTTTTCCGTAAATATTTGTTTGTGTGTTTACTTTTTATTACAAGACATTTTCACACCTACAGTTAATTATTTAAAACTCAATATTCTACTATATTCGCGAAAAATAACAAACTAAATTACATTAAAATAAGCCTTGAATGTATGCTACGTCAGTTGCCTCTGGATTAGTTTCATGTTCCACACGTATATAACAAGACGTGTATAACGTTATTATCCTCATACATCCAACTTGACAACATAAAACACAATGGAACTTATGCTCAGGTAAACCATGGTCCGCGAGCAACCGCCAAAAATCAAGAGTTACAATCACAAGTTCAGTTAACTCAAAAAGCCTTTCACATAATCAACCACAAAACAAACAGAAACAAATCAATCGCATGTCTGCTCCGCTTCCATTTCCCAGATTTCACAGAGCAAGCTGAATTGAGGCGGAATCCATTTCCAGCTTCTGACAATCGGTGTCTGTATGCAGCAGCCAATCCCGTGCGAGTACGCTTTGCTAGCCAGCCGCCGGGAAAATCTCTGTGTTTTTGTATTTGGCAGCTTTTCGGAGCTTACGTACATCATGAGAATAGATCGCCGTAGTTGAAGAAATGACGTGCTAAAGTTGTGATAGCACATTTTTCTAGGCAGTTGTTAGAAAGTGCATTTTTTTCAGTTTCCAAGGAGATAATATACTTAGGTATTCTTAAGTATTAGATACTTCGGTGATTCTTTAAATAATATAATGTTCAGATTATGTTACACCATATTCATTTATAATTTATTTGTGGCTAAATAATAACAGCCCCACGGGTCAATCGATCAGGTTAAGCTACGCTTGCCGCGGTTGGTCCGTAGATGGGTGACCATATTTACTTACCAAGACCCCTCCGTGCCTCGGAAAACACGTAAAGCCGTTGGTCCCGGCTGTCATTCGTGGATCTTTGACAGTCGTTACAGGTCGCCAGGTGCCCGAAAGTCTGACAACCAGTCTTACCAAGGGGTATCGTGATACCAAGTAACTGGGTTGTGGAGGTCAGATAGGCAGTCGCCCTATGTAAAATACTAGTATTCAACTGCATCCGGTTAGACTGGAAGCCGACCCTAACGTAGTTAAGAAAAGGCTAAGCAGATGACGAATTAAAAATAATAATAAAAAAAAAAAATAATTTAGCTTGTAATAACCATATTTGTATGCGATCGATAAATATCGAGCGATATAAACGATCAAAGATAGTAGGTATTGTCATAGTCACCATGCACCAATAAGAAGGATCTGTCCATTTACTAATGAAAATATTCCCATGTGAGTCCCAGCACATTACTTTTCATATTAAAACCGTTGCACTTACAGTTTCGCCCTGAAACTTAATTTGAATATCGCTTATTTCCGATGTCTAGTACTGCTACAATTTCCGCCAAGGAAATCGAAAGTAAATACCTAACATACAAATATTACATCTACAATTTTAATTTTCAATTCCGCAGAAAAGCAATCAAACTCTGTGTCCTCGGATATATAATTTCCCACCGCGTTCCCGGTCCCTTTTGGCACTCGGTTTTTTCTAAAACTTTGCGTAATAATCATATTCGTAATAATATGCTCGTAGGGTCGACATTCGAGTTATCGCGAGTCGTCTCCTAACATCGTGTGGTACAATATTAGTAGTCGTGTGCGTGGCTTTAAGACCGAAATCATTGACAGTAAAATTATATTTGGTTACACTGAAGGGTTCCGTCACATTCAAATACAAATACCAAACCTTTTGGTCTGGAAGTTCCTTTATCTAAGTATGTCGTATTTATTTTTATTATTTTGCCCCCAACAGATAAGTGATTCTTACTTTGAATGTATTGTAAAAAGGGTAAGGGATATGTGGAATACGCCACAATGGGAAAATAATGACTCGCTCAGAAAGTACGAGTGAATAAGAGGCAGACGTAATTCATGTCTAAACACAGCTAGAAGAACAAATGAACGGATAAACGTTAAAACCGCAACTACGAAACCTAACATCAGTGGATAAGGGTAACCAGTGAAGTAGACCCCTCGAGCTCCCTCGTACCGGTCCACGAACCAAGAAAACAAACAACCTTTTTAGGTCAGGCGGAACTGGTGTTAATCGAGTCGGTAGTACGCTGTTCCATACTAATCAGTGTATTTGTGGGAGGGTTGTTTATTCGGCGGAGAAGACAGAATCAATCAATTCATCACACTTTGGCTTCGGAGATTACCCTCATAAGTAACCCTGTATGGTATTCGTCCGTCATTAATGTACCATATACTCAGAAATAAGTTATATTCATTAATTCATTCGTTGTTTGGTGTGTTTTAGCGTTTGCCTTTTATTTTGAAAGGTTTTATCTATGTTTATCAGTGAATTAAGCCAATCCCATTGTCAAATTACAAGATGATTATTAACATTAACTAAATTAAATTAAAACTAAGTTAAGCCTAAAAAAGGCCCTCGGGGCATTCTATCGAACGGCATTTCCTCGCTGAATTGCAATGCTGATACGTTACGCGAGAAAGCCGCCAGCTTTTCGGTCACCAGTTACATTAACTAGACGTTTCGCGATTTCCGCAAATAACTTATGCGCACTGGGACCCAACGGACCGAAGGTCTCGACGCCAAAGGGCACAAAGTTGTACTCTCTGCCAAGGCCTCCATATTTAATAACTTTCAGATTTTCCATTATCTAACATTAGTTGAAGGCAATATTTTCACATAAGCTCTCTACAACAGCTTCCTTTAAAAATATTGTTGTGTTATGCAGAGATTAATCTCACAAAGTGTGTCTGGTGAAACATTTATGTTATCACACCCATTGGTTGCCAAATAAACAATTTCCCTGTATGGTTTGGCTAACCCTTTTATTTTTGGGTGGGAAATGATCAAATAACTAAATTATCACACAGACTCTTACTGACTAAAACCCACTTGCCTGTGTGTTAGCAGAGGCCACGGTATCCCTTTCGGACTTTCCCGCGACCCCGGCAGGCATCGGCCCTAGCGGACCCCTACACTTGTGCTGACATCTCTTTAAGGCGCGCGTGGAACACAAATTGTTTGGCTCCCCCATGACAATGCATTTCTTACGATTGACACCTGACAAAGCAATCATGCTACGAGACAATTTTCCTCACGATGACCTAGTAATGCAATTTTTGATAGCTGTGGTTGAAAGGAATAGAACTCCGTTCTAAGGAAGAAGGATGTTTTATTCCACGGGTTTCGTAAAGTCGCGGTATAAATCAAAATAGTTTGTTTAAAAAATTGGTTGATAATCAGCACTGCTTTTGTGCATATTGATAAATTGATTGTTAGTCATAGATATTGCGATACTTGTACGGCTCCATGATTATACCTAGATCTTACTTAAAAGCACATATGATTTTAGTGACTTTTAAATCTGTTATTACGCTTTCAAATAATGCAAGAAAGTTATGCAAAAAAAGTATGTTAAACTAGAACGCATACACATCAATTCTATATGTGAATATTTAAGTACTGTAGTAAAATACTTTATGAAATATGTTCAGAAATTAATATAGACATTAATTTCTGAACATATTTCATAAAGTATTTTATCCAAAGCATAAAAAGTGATATTACTTTCAAACTACTTAAGATATTTTTATAATATTTCTTTGTATGGAAAGACTCTTTTATTACCTATAATTATATCTGAAAATATTTCAATAATTTAAATTTTCATTACTAATAATAAATATTCCCTTTGAAACCGAACGGCCGGCGGCGCGGCGTGAACGCGACGCGCATTTGTATAGCCAAGGACATCGGCGTTTATCCGACCCTTAAAAAGTAGGTAGATGTTTAATACAGTAACTCTCATTATATGTTCGCTAATTATCATAGTAATAAAATAGATCTCTGATTTAAATATGTAAAAATAAATGGCGCGTGTAATCGCAATTTGAATTCTCTGAATAAGAAACAAATATTTTTCGGAACATTTAACAAGAAGCTTTTCAAGCCAGACGAATTTCACTTAAATAAACATCACATTTATTGGGAGAATGAAAGGCGAAGCAAATGTAGGCTTATGTCTTTATGAACTGTCTGAGGATGAATTTAAACGGAGATATATTTTTATCTTAACCCCGACTTTAGTGAGAGTATGCATAATAGTTGTAAACTAGCCTTTGAATGTGTAAAAATCATATGATGATTTGATTGATGATGATTTTTTGATTTTTTGTCAGATTATTTTACAAGCAACATATTAGCATAATAGTGTGATATTTATTTACATAATCAAATTACAAGATGATTATTAACATTAACTAAATTAAATTAAAACTAAGTTAAGTCTAAAAAAGGCCCTCGGGGCAATGTATAGAGGATGCTGGCGGCATTTCCTCGCGGAATTGCAATGCTGATGCGTTGCGCGAGAAAGAAAAAAAAAAAAACCTTTGAATTGATATGCAAAGTTTTATACACTTTCAAGGAGAAAATACACGCATCTAAAAATACTTCGTTATAATTTTGAGACTATGTAGGCGTGGGTCCTGGGTGTATTTTGAATATATATATATATAATTTTAGTACAAATATTCGGGAAATATTCTAGTACCCTACCTATTATGTTGTGTTCTTGTTGTAATCATAGATGCAACCTCATCATCATCATCTGCCTGCCTATTTCCAACTACGTTGTGGTCGGCTTCCAGTCTAACCGGATCCAGCTGAATACCAGTATTTTACATGAAACGACTGCCTATCTGACCTCCACAACCCAGTTACTGGGTAACACGATATCCCTTGGTAAGACTGGTTGTCAGTTTTTTGGGCTTCTGACGACCCGTAACGACTGTCAAAGATCCACGAATAGCAGCCGGGACCAACGGCTTAACGTGCTTTCCGAGGCACGGAGGGGTCTTGGTATGTAAAGATGGTCACCCATCCACGGACCAACCGCGGCAAGCGTAGCTTAACCTGATCGATTGACCCGTGCGGCTGTTATTATTTAGCCACAAGCCCCACAATCATAGATGCAAACTATAGGGAACTTATTATTAAATAAACATTATTATTATTATCTCCATCCCCTTTCTTGTAGAGAGGATCAATAAATTGTTTGTGTCGTCTGAACGATTATATTCAGTGCACGACTCCAGGAATTCCACTACGAAAGCCTTAAAATTATAAGAAAACATAAGATTTTCCCACAAACATTCTGCTACATAGTGACATTCTGGCGTACTTACCTACCTACCCACATATATTTCCTTTGACATCTGAACAAAGAATATTCTTTGCGTATATTTTCAAAGTAGTTTGTGGGAGATAAGGAAACACGGTTGCTATCCCATGAGACGCTGAAACGCTCTTGAAACCCAAAAGGCGATAATACTGATACATTTATTTACATGTAAGATAACAGAGCATTTGTTGTTTATACCGTGTTATTTTGGTAATAACAGAATCTACGATCGGGCTATCTGTCTGGGAAACTTGAAAGGTAATTATGAAAGTTTCCGTTTGATGTTTCATTGAGCTGTGTTTAGAAGAGGACGTTTACACGTGCTTGATTTTATGATTTTACGTCATAAATTGCGAAGAATCTCAACTTCCTTTTAGAGTAACACCGACTTACTGCATGGGTTTATAAGACTTATCCCTACTGTCGTCAGGGGCTTCCTATCGCCTTGTCTTGGCAATGGGAAAGATATATATAAGAAAACATATATACATAAATAACTCTTGACCAAAAACAGACATCGAAAGTATTGGTTGGCTTGATCTGATTTGGCTTGAGACCCATTAGGTACGTACTGTAAGTAGGTAAGCATATTAAGGATTATATACAAATCACATTCTGGGAACACCTGTTTGTAATTTAATCATTTCTATAAATTGTTCAAGCTCTAAGCTTTAAACAGACTTAATTAAAATACCGGTACGTAGCTAACCAAGTGCAATCTACTTGCACTCCCTAAGTACCTACTTAATTCATTTTACCCCTTAACATAACTAACTAAAATAACAGCCGACCGTCGACCAACCAACGACTTAAACTAAACTCAAATTAATTTATATTACTACAAGTGTAATTAATGTGTGTAACGTCGTAAAGTTGCAGGTTAATGGTAAAATTTAATGCTACCGAGCTACCAATTTGAACCAGTTATTCCGTCCCTATACGGACGAAAGTTTAAATCTACGTAGATGCAGGCAGGTTACTTGACAATGGTTTGTTTTTTCCAAAACAAAAACAAACGTTTCTCAAAGTGAGCTAAAAACAGGAATGCTACTCAAACATCAAAAGGTTGCTTCCTAAAAACCGCACAAACTCGTCCATTCATAAAAGCCATATTTCAGGTCTGAGCACGATGAAGTGCTCCAGTTATATAGGCACGCCTGAGTTACATACGCCGCGAATCGTTCAAAGTTAGTGTAAAAATGGCCGCAAAATTTCGTATCTCTGGCCGCAATCCAAGTGGTCAGCACCACTCTCCTGTCAACAGCAAAGTAATTTATTCCATTTTTGCTACAAGTTTTTTAAGTGACATTTAATTAAAATGTTTCACAAAAGATCTTGACTTTGCTTTTCTCAACGAACAGCTAGGAGCATTAATATAGAAATAACTGTTTTATATTCAGCACAATTTCCAGTTGTTTATTTCAGGGCGTAAAAAATAAACGGTGTGCAATTATTTATTCAATCTTTTTTAACAAAGATTGTTTTAAAAAATGCGGACATTTTATCTTCTTTGTATTTCGGAAGCCATTATTAAAAGTAATAATGCGCCTCGGCTTTATGCAAAAAGTCTGTCTAGAGCACCATTAAGTCAAACTTCAAAATTAATTCGTCAAAAGAGCAGTTTACGCCTAAAGTTTTGGTTCGAGAACTCATTAAGAGAACAGCTTAGCCTGCTCTCATCAAGCAGCTGCATATATTCAACAGCTTTCGGAAGGAATACAAGGAATGTATGCCCTAATGATAATATCTTTTTGTGAAAACTTTTTGGGGCGAGAAATATTACTACTCTTACTGAATATTATTTCTACAATAATTGCAGGAATGAAATCGTGGTTGAAAAACCTAAGAGAGTGAGTGGACATTGATGCTATTAAGTTTCGGGGTGAATAAAAGGCAATATGCGAGTCTTCTCTTTTTAAAGAATAATTCAACAGCCATTTTCATCTTGTTTAATTGTCTCGTGGTGTTTATTCTTCATATTTTACTGAAGTAAAACATATTTTAAAGAATTCTGTGGCATTGTTCTGTGGAATTCATCATTCTATCTTACCTATGTACCTATAAGATGAAGAATTCCGACAGAAACCAAATGAACATAACACAACATCGTAACATTTATGAAGCGCTTATCGCTACAGACCGCCAGTAACAATTACAAACGAGTGTGGTCGTGAAACAACTCGGTGCAGTAATATCTTCGACAAGAATAACAAATGAACGCGGACGAGGTTAATGGAGGGGATACACCTAAATGCTGTTCGGTTTCCGCTACCCAAACGTGGTACCACTCTAAAATACTTATATTAAATTCTGGTTATCACGCTGTTATTGAATGCTGAAATCCATTAATTGATAATTGATCCATTAATTCTACGTAGGTATGAAACGTGTAATTGTTTTTCCGGCCACAAGAATTAGGAAGAATACAACAGTCTTCCTAATTCTGGTGGTTGCAAAAGCAATTCTGTCAAGCAAGTCTGTAAAACAACTTCCTTTGTTTAAGATCTGATAAGTTTCCGGTTATTTGCAGAGCCAAGACTTTTAGAGGGTTTTATTTAGCTTTAATTTTTTTATCGTTCCAAATCTTGCAAAGGATTTTTCAATTACTTTTACATAGGTATTCTTACTTACTATGCAGGCCAAGCTCTCTAAATCTCAACAAGACATTTTGTCGAATTTTGCACGAGATATTCAAAAATAGGTACACCTCTGCCTAAACCTTCAAGGAATTTAGGCATGATGTTATGTTTTATAAAAAAAATACGTTTTATTAAATATATCATATTATATTTTTTTTATATTAAAATATAATATAATATATGTATATAATTTATTACAATATAATACTTTACTAATCATAAGCCTGTTGATAGTACGAAAGTGCCTCTCATCTACGTGATATACTTAATCTCATTCAATCGTGGAGATCTCACGGAGTCACGGCTTTATGGTCTCTTGTTGAGTCGTTACATGGTAACCCTTTAAACTAAGCGAGTTTAAATCCCTTTAAACTCGCTGGCCTTTGATGTAATAACCGTCCTAATTTACACTGATATCCGAATTAGAAATAATTATTATTTTCTACAGAATACCTTCTAATGGTGTTAGCAGAAACCGTCGTCATTTGTCAACCTTCAAACATTTTGAATTTGAATATAATAACGCATATTGTATTGAGTGTATTTACTCGTAGCTTTCAAAGAACCGGAAATAATGTTAACTTGCTGATATTAAAATCATTCAGCAAAAACTGCTTGATGAAAATAAGCTGACGTTTTCCACGTAATCAAACTGAATATTTTTTTAATCAAACCTAAATAGAAATCAAGCCCCATAACCCGCACTCGGCTGATTAATTTCAATAACTTCCACGAATTACACTCTTTCAGTGGTTCACAAAAGCTTATTTATTTCTCTGATTCGTATATGTTTTACCCAACGCATTAAATTAAATTACCTATCCAAACCACCCGCGATTGTTTTTCTCTTCGATCGTAAAATTAAGTCAAAAAAGAAAAGCTTTCTTGTTTTTATTTGGTTTCCTTTGTTTTTCTTTGGCATTGTAAGTAAGTCCCTATAGGAACTAGAGATCATTCAACAACATGTTATCGCAACTTTTATTTCGTAGAATGACTGGGTCATTACTAAGCCTGTCACTTCGTCCATCTTTCTTACAGTTGTTCGGTAGGTTTTTCCCAGATAATTGTAGACTTCGCAGAAATGGTGAGAACTAGTGATATATAATCCGGCTATATGTTTTTGTACTCTATTGTTGTACTGCCAAGTTTATTTCAGAAAGATAAATTAATGTGTTCAGGCTTATCAAAAGGTTGACTCACTGAAGGTTGAGCACTCAGTTATTAATACAGAAAGTCATTTGTGAATTCTCATTTTTTTTTTACATTTTAAGAATCCAGGATTACATCTACTTACTTTTTGGATAAAAATATTCAGCAATCGTGTTTGTACTGAACGTCTACCTTACTTAAGGAATATGGTTCAGTAAAGGCAAATCTTCCGGCTGCTTCTAATTTTCTTGGAAGGTGAGTGGGTATGCAAAATGGAACGTTTTCGCCTCGCAAGGACTCTTTAACCAGCAAATGGCCGGGGCTTGCCTTAGACCCGGGAGTGCCCCGACATCGCCCACAGCTAACAAACTCTTCTGTTAATACTTTTTCTTCTTATTTCCGCTCCGCCCACTCCAGTGCTTCTTTCCGTCTAAACTTTTAATTATTTTTCAAAAAATAGCTCCGCATTTTCCGAACTTGCTCAGCGTCTGCTTTTACCTACCTACTAGATTTTAACATTTTAGCCTGATTGTTTGTAGTTGCTTATGCAGACAGTTTCTTATCTTATTGGGACACGTCAAAACATCCTTTAGATAACCGTACAGTAACAAATAACCCTGTCAATAAATCCCCAAGACCCTACGTCTAGACCTATAAAACAACGTATATGAGTTTCCGGAACATTTCACACAGCTTTTAAAAGCCGAGGTGAAATAAGACAAGATAGGATCGTTAAAGTTTTTCACGACAAAGAATAAAAACATATTCAGGGAGCGGGCGATGGGCGATCCCGGCCAATATATTATTTGTTTAGCATCGACCGGCGAGTGTTGAGTAATGTCCTCGCCCGGTGACCTTATATTTAGGCGGGAGCTTTGTCTTCAATATGTCGCCATATATCTTATCCGATCCGTTGCGGCTGTGCAGTGTGAATTGTAAAATGGAATTGTTTTTTTGCCATGTTTAAATGAGTGAATTTCTCAAGCGTAATTTGTAGGCGGCGCGGCTAAAAATCATATTTTTGTAGAAAATATTTTAATTAGAAAAATATATGTTATTAAAAAATATACATTAGGGCTCGCGCAGACTGGTGCGATATGGCGGGCGCGACAGGCAGTGCGATGCGCAGTTTATACGTTGTATATTATACGAGTAGCTTGAGAGTGATGAATAAACAGGATATTGTATATGTGTTGTATATGCACTAGTAATTCCTCGAAGACGTTCGCGTACTACAACGCTTGTATGAAAAACGCTTTCTATAATACAAAACCATTTTCAGGCGCGCGTACAATAACTCAACAAAGTTTCATAGTAATCAGATAAATGGTATAGAAACGAATAGAAAAGGAACGAACGTACAAATATTTATTTTATAATATGTATACAGAGCAAATGTAAAGGGCAAGCAAAAATGTAATGCTTGTTAGTTATGTATTATTTGTATTCTTGCATGACAAAGAAAAATTCAAAGTTAACACTCGCAGACTGCTTCGAGAGAAAAAGGATTGTATTAATTTCATTGTGTTGTTTTTTTTTTATTATTTTAATAAAACATTTAAACACTATAAACAGATTTTTATTGTTATTTTATTTGTAATTTTTAATTCTTATTTTATTATGTACTAAAATAATGTTGGTGTCAAAACTTTCTAATTTTGATGACAGAAATAAATTCTTGTGTCAATATTTCTAATTTTTGTATCAGATACCAATTTTGGTTTTCAGGATTAAATCAATTCCTCTTACATTCGATGTAACTAAATACGGATTTCTTGCATATCTTATCTTATTTAAAAATTCAATTTTTTTCTAATGTTCTTCGGTCTTTTAGTTAATTAGATTAATTGCCTTGGTAAAAGAAATGACAGAAGCAACAATTTTTTGCAGAAGGATTTCTACGGTGAGATGTCAAAAACTGAGAAACGAAATGTCACTTTATAGAGCCATGTCTATTCTTCGAAGAAATAGAGAGTGTCATGCTAAGCCTGCTGGCGTTCCTGCGGCAGACACTGGACGTGATGGACGAGGTGTCCGCCATCCAGATCTGTGTTACGAACTTCAGCGAAGACGACATTGCTGCTGCGAAGCTGCTGCTGTACCGGTTGCTTAATAAAATGACAACCAGATGGTGTCTTGTCGGCGCGATGGGACAAAGAAGACATCATCACGCTTCTGAAGGGATCCTGACTACGTGCCGACGTGTGTGGCGGGGGATCTAAACAAATTACCTCAAGTCACATTCGACCACGTCGACGCTATGAGCCTGTTGAAGGACATTGTGTCTTTGAAGGCTAGTCTAGCTGTTGTGCAGAGGAAGTTGGAGACATCCCAGATTACCGTCGCAGACCTGGGCATTTCCCAACCAAAAAAAAAAGACCTGCGCACAGAACTCGATGAGTTGCGCAACTCTGTGGCGTTAATTGGGTCACCGGCGCGTGTAAGTAATGTCTACGCGCCGAGGTGTCGGCTGCCTAGACACATCGGTCACGAGTTTTGCGTCAGCGGTTCTTCGCCGGCGCCGATTGCTGAGTCTGCGTTTTGCGCCGCAAGCATGCCTCGTAGGGGGCTCCCGTCCCCGCAGCTCCTCCCGACAGCGTTGCCCAACCGACACGACCATCTGACCCGTTGGTCACTGTGAGCAACCCCACCGCCGCAAAGCCCGTGGCTATTAAGGAAACGAAAGGAACCTAGCTGATGATGACGGCTTCGTGACGGTGCAAAGGAGGAAGCGCCGACAGAGAAGCTGTAAGAACCGCTGCGGCAAGGGTCCTACGGAGCCCAACGAAAGACTGTGTGCTGCGAAGCCGAACACACCAGTGTATATTTCTCGTCTATACTACACCACTGACGCGGAAGACATCGTAAAGTACGTGCGCCAAAGGCTGAAGTACTCGCCGAGAGTGCAGCTGCTGGAGTCGCGTCGCAACGTCAATTTTAAGGCATTTGTGGTGCACATACCACCATGCTACCTGCATCAGATGATGGAAGAAAACTTTTGGCCACAGGATGTGGTATTTCGCGGACAAGTGCCACCGGAACGCACAAAGACTTAGTGCAACTAAGTGATACTAACATAGTTTTAAGTTTTATTTACTAACACAATTGTTATTATATGTATACTTAAGTTCTAAATCTATGGGTCTTTGTAACCTGATAATAAATGGTTTATTATTATGATTATTATTAAAAGTACAATGACCAGTCTAGGGAAAATTTGTAAGAACCGTGGCATCCGACGGAATACCAAAATACGACTGACACGTGCTCTAATTTTTTCCATCTTCTTATATGAAACGTGGTTCATCAAAAGCCGCAAAAGCAGTTAGATTGAAGCCTTCGATGTATGTTAATGGCGGAGGCTACATATACATGGACCGCCATGAGAACGAATGAATGTTCCTACTGGAGGAACTCAGTATCACCAAGCAACTATCTACAATATGCCAGGGACGTGCCCTCAGCTTTAATTCGAACATATTATGCGTTCACCTAAGCATGGTCTGGAAAGGCTAGATACTACTAGCTATAATACTGGGCCGGGTGGAAGCAACACGCGGTCAAGGCAGAGCACCGGCAAGATCGTCAGACGCGATCAATAAGTCTGTTGGAGGTAGCATTTACCGAGCGGTCCACCCTGCAGAAGACCGCATAGCTTGGAGACGCGTCGTATATGGTCGCGATCCTCAGCATTGAGGGAACGACGAAGAAGAGTTAATTAACAAGCTTTTATCATAAGCCTGTATTCACCTACTTCTGTCTATGAAAATTTCCAAATGATTTTAAATTAAATTATAATTAATTGACATAGGATACTATGTCAATTAATTATAATTTATCAATGTCTTGTCATGTTATCGTTTTGTCGTTGTTTTTATTGACTGGTAGATATCATATGAGTCTATGAAGGTATAGTCGACCTCGTAATTGTTTTGACACCCTAAGGTTAAATGCCACTTGCACGTCAAAAAAGGACAAGTTCTACTCTATTATATTTGTCTACATGGCTGTTAATATGTCAAACTTAGTAAAATTTCAAGTTACTGGGAGTTGTTGTCAAAAGTGATAAAGCAACTAAATATACTGGAGAGCAAAACTTTTAAGTAAAAGTAAGTATGGCTACTTACCTTTTACTTTAACAAGCTTAAACAACTTCTAACTGTAGTTGTTTTTTGGTTTAGTAGACTTCAAATAGTCCCTAAATTCACGAATCTCTAATAAAGAATAGGCGTGAATTATCCAAAGAAGTACAATAAGAACACTTAATTTAGTTCTATTAGTACTGTATTGCGCACTGACCCAAATAGAACGCAAGAAGAATAGAAGATATGAATTATGGAATAAGCCTGATGGATTGGCTAGACCAAACGTAACACGGAGTATAAAGGCCGAGTGATTACAATGTATAATGGGAATCGTTCGATTCTAATAATAGGTGCTTAGTACCAATAGAGTATACCGCTTATCCATAACATCCCGCTTATTTTGGGAAAGGGTGGGCAGAGGTATAGTTCGACCACGTTTTGTCGTTTAAGTTTCAAATTACTAAACCAGATTCCGGGCTGCTTCTGAGAAATCCACTATCATTTTGTCCGACTTGAGGATCGAAAATCAAAACTACCTCACTAACTATCGCACACCCAGCAGTCGCTTCTACGAACACTAGACCAACGTTGCTAATCCTTGTGACTGTACTAGCATTTTCCTGCGACTCCACCCACGAGGATGTCGTAAATTATCCCACGGGAACGTAGGTACTATCGAGATAAAATTATCGTATATGTCCAAAGCCAGGGGGGTAACCATCACCTCTTAAAGCAGTATTATTTCAATATTACTTCAGCGTGAGATAGAGATGGAGCTATAAGTCCTGTATAGCTCCATCACTTTCCCACTGTGAAGTAATATTATAATAATACTGCTATAAGAGGTGATGGTTACCCCCCTTGTCATGTGTCAAATGTAATTGAAGTCAGTTGTGTTAAGGCGTGAAACGTAAACGTAACAGATTTATTATATTAATATATAGTATACTAAGTATGGATCTAGCTTATTAAAAAAATCAGCTATTCATCATCTGCCTAGCCTTTTCCCAACTTCGTTGGGGTCAGCTTCCAGTCTTACCGGATACAGCTGATAACAGTATTTTACATGGAGCGACTGCCTGTCTGACCTTCACAACCCAGTTACTGGTTAACACGATACCCCTTGGTAAGACTGGTTGTCAGAATATCGAGCTTCTGACGACCCGCAACTTCTGTCAAAGATCTACTGTTAAAACTACAAAAACATTAAACGCAACTGTTCTCTCGCCATTTCTTCTCCAAGACCAAGGCAAAGGAAAGCGACACCGCTCCATTCACCCCTTGACGAGGTGACGTATCAACTGCACTTCTAATACTTAACGAGTCGATAGCAATCTTTGTCAGCCGAGAACTTAGATATGAGTCGTAGATAAATGTTGGGCTACGACTACAATACAGTACAGTTACTGGGGACTCAGACCAACTACCCGTTATGAATACCAAGGATGATCACTCAAACCGACTGTTTTACCTACTCTCCAACGTACAAAGGGACCCAATTTGTGGGGGATGATTACAATCCACAGACTGACCGCTCATGAGGCGCAGCTGAACGTCGCAAATCAATTGTTTTGGGTGGCTATTGGGATATTGTGGCTGGCTGGAGGGGTTTATGGCTCAATACACAAACCCCTCCAGCTAGACACGTTATCCCAATTCATTTAACCAATTAATTTGACCACTTGACCCACCCAACAGAACCCACCTTCCAACAGGCCAAACCCGTTCCTTTTTCGAAAACACTTAAGCACAGTAATGGACTCCAAAAAACCCACTTCAATAGACTTTCCCGTGATGACTGAAACGATTAATGACCAAAAAAACTCACTTAAGCCTCAAAACAGAAACAAAAATACTGAACCGTGTTGGAATGACAGATGTTCCTAAATTACTCTATAATACTCTCGATTATTCCGACAAAATGCTTTGACAGATGGACTCAGCGACGCGGCCGAATTTAAACAATCTTCTGTCCAATTTATTTTGGTCGCAATAAATCAAAGTCTATTATAATCAAGGTAATTAGTCGGTACAGTGCCATCCTGTCTGGTGTTTGGTAAGACTGGTTCAAGTAACGTTAAAAATTACTTTAATATTATGTCGGATAAGTCTTCTTGCTGCATTTATAAAACATTTCCTTGAATTGCAAGGAAAGCGTCTTATAAAAATCTTAAAGAATTGAACATAATTTAGGTGACCTCAGATTCAACTATTTGGTGCAATCGGTAAAATATATATTTTATTTGTTATTCTCACTTGCAGACACTTATTTTCCTTATAAATAGTGTACCATTATTTTCTTTTTCTGTTTAACTTTATTCGAATCGACCGGTATTTCCAAACGTTTCATTTCCCATATTAAGGTAGAGGTTAAATGGAAGGTCATAAGAAAAGAAGGTCCTCCACCGCTCGATTAGCTAGCTAGTAATAACTCCAAACCTATCAAACATTTTAAAATTATGAAACATACCCGCCCCCGCGCCGCCGCGCGTCCTCCATTATGGGACCATAATTATTTGTGTCGCTTGTTCCACGAACGAGATGTGACATTTCACGTAGCTGCATCGAAAATTAATTTTATTTATAATTGCGTTCTCTTCACAGTCAACAGCAATTATACGAGTGTTATTACCTTATATTATACAGAGTACTGTAAAGCGTAAACAAATTTGCATAGCACAAGTGCTTTATGATACGGAAATGAGTAATGCCCCCGATCCCTCCACCCCCTACGACCGGGAAACCGTTTGAGTGCTAGGAAATTGAGTTGAGTCGAGTTACGTACGGCCAGGCGAGATGCAAATGTGTATGCGTGTAATGAACGCTTACGTATTCATACTTACGAGTTGTCACGTTAACTTGAGCACTTGCTTCCTGGCTCGACACGGTGTCGGCGCGACACCGGAGACTGGAATTAAAAAGCTCTGCAACTTTCAGTCCCAAGACAGGATGAATAATAGCAAACGTAAGATTTGTCCCTAAGATAAAAAAAAATAATAATAACGTTGATATAATATTAGTTTTGGGGGAGGCCTTTGTCCAGCAGTGGATGTCTTTCGGTTGAAATGATGAATGGTGAATATTAGTTACCCTATAAGTTAAATGGAGATCAATTCCTGAAATACACAAAACAAAACGCACAAAATTAAAGGCCACACATGTCTACTGCTGAAGACGGGAAATCTAATATGTTGTTTGCGACAAAGAATTGTAGAGAGCGCAAAATTCTTTCAGTCGTATATATCCTAAACGAAGAATACTAGAAAAGTCGATAATGGTGCCGATTCACTTGTTCACAAACTAAACTAAATTTAAGTTCAGTGCATCTTTTTCTTTCTATTTCATTAAGAAAAGGACAGAAGATAAATTTTAGTTTAGTCCTGTCAAATTAATCAGCGCTTGACGTAAATTGACGTAATTTTAGTAAGCAAGTTTTTAATCACGTCTAAACTTGTATGGAGTAGTGACAGGCGCTGATTAATTTGACAGGACTAAACTAAAATTTATCTTCTGTCCTTTTCTTAATGAAATAGAAAGAAAAAGATGCACTGAACTTAAATTTAGTTTAGTTTGTGAACAAGGGAATCGGCACCAATATGTAGGCAATTAAAATATCACCGCACAAATGAACAGATAGGTAGGTATTGAAATAAGCAAGCCTAATTTTCATAGAAAGCTCGACAATGTACAACCTAATTTGTTACTCATTCAAGAAACAAAGAAAGTATTCCGACACAAAGAGATTACTTTCAAGTGACGCTAATTCACTTTATCAATTCCATTTCAAAGTTTAAGAGAATTTATTAACTTGGAGTCTTAAACGTTTCCCATTCAACTCATTCCTTTTAAATTCAGTCGAGTCTTTTAACTGTGTTCGGACATTTTTCTTTCTTCTGTTTTCATAATCCGTGTCATCAATCTAATCCGTTTTAACTTTAGACTTTGTAGTGAGAACCAAATACTTTTGGGAAAGCAATCTACAATCAAACCAGCAACCTAACTGCCAAACACACTATCAATCACAACCTGAATAATTTTGAAGGATATTGATAACGCATTGAAAAAAAAATTGGTTGTCTGTAAAGTCGGTTTACGGACGATAATTTTACGTGATAACGAGAGAGAGAGAGATGCGTCACAAGCCGAACGCTTAAGCCGATCGTGCCTCTCTATCGCTAGTTCCGCACTCTCGCTTGCACGCTCGGCTCAGGCGGAACGTGACAATAAGTCATGCTTTTTCGTGCGTCCATCCGGCGTTCATCGATTTATAAGACGTTATCACGTCAAAGAAAAGAAAATTCGTTTATCTGCAGTAAACATAACGCAAAAAGAACACAAACACGAAATTACAAGTTGGAGAAAATATGCGTCACTTCCACGCAAAACGGCCATGGCTCAGCATAATGCTGCGAGACAGAGCCCTAGCGCTGGTTTTCAGCGACAGCCATTGCTTCATATGTTCGAAAAGGAGCCGTTTCAAAATGGGCCAGGTCTATGTACACTACCTCAAAAAAAGAGAAAAATCGGAATACAAACAGTTAATTCATTTCAATGTATACTGTTATGGTAGTGAATTAAAATATTAATTCACTTAATCATTTTATCGACTTTTGACATGGCGTCTTGACGATTTAGTTACTCTGCGCTTAAAAAGAATGACACTAAACCATAGATCGACCATTGATCATAGAAATAGAACTGTCAGCTGTCACAACATTCACTTTTGTGACAACAACAGTATCACTTTCGTCAACCTCCACAGAAATAAACATGTCAAACTTCGTTTAATCAATCAAAACGACAGCTCACCGCCATGACGGGTTGTTGTTGTGTGTTGCAATTTCAAGTGTAGTTTCTTGTGTTTTACCAGCAAACTAAGCCATTTTTAAGTCATTGGACGGTTGAGAACTGTTTTAAATGCATTTCCCTATTTTGAATTATAGTGTACAGGGACCTTTTTTTTTTTGGGGTGGAAAATCCTCATGGATATCTTCCGCCCTGGGATGGGCGGAGGGGTCTGTCAGACTCTTACATAATGAGCCTATAATATTCCCACTGCTGGGACACAAGCCTCCTCTCTGTGAGAGGAAGTGGGCCGTAATCTACCACGCGGGCCCAGTGCGGGTTGGTAGATGTCACATGTCTTAGAATTTTTGGTTCTAGGACATGCCGATTTCCTCACGATGTTTTCCTTCACCGTTTTGAGAGCACTGGTGATGAAATAATTTACACAAAGTAAAGCGCCTGTCTGGGTTCGAACCTACGACCTACAACTCCGTAAGTCACAGCCGTTACCACTGGGCCACCACTAACTCAAAAAAAAAAAAACTCAAAGCATTTATTTCAAATAAACCAATTACAGGCACTTTTGAATTGTCAAGGGTTGTGTCAGTCAGTCAGAAAGATGAAGCTAGTTGCCCATTCAAAAGCGTAGTAGGTACCTATGGAGAAGAACGGGCAAGAAACTCCAAGGACACTCTTTTAAATCAACGTATTATGGTTACAAAATATTGTTTACATCATTCATTTTGAAATTATACATGTGAGAACGATGCAAAACGTAAAAGCGTCCGTAATAAAAAGATTACAACAAAAACAAAAGCAATTCAAAAGTTAAAGTTAAAATAAGCCGTGGCAGCTAAGAGATGACCAGTCACTACTGACGGCGCCCGTTCACGAACATGACGCGTGGATCAGCACCATTCAGCTCAACCATTTTGAAGGGAGCTAAATGATCCAACACACGCGCCACCATCAGCGAGACATTAGAGTGAGCACGACATACTCCCAGCCACCAGGGCACATTCAAGTCAATGAAAGACGTATCCAGTAAATGGCAGCTTTATAGTACATAGTACTCACATAACAATGTGCTGTGCAGCTATACAATACTAAGAGATTGAATTTATACAATGCAAAGAGTTTTTAAAATCTTCAGCAGCTCCAACACTATTTTCAATACCTGATCAATTAGTTTTTGCGCCCTTGTGGAGCAGGACCAGCGATAACCAACCACGCAATAACCCCACAATTATAGATATTGGAACGAGTGGAGTATGAACTCACTGAGTTAACGTTACGTAAATTCGGACCATTTTAAAATTGAAAATATTTACTCATTTCGCACATAACATTTATTATTTACTTAGTTTTAAGACTTTATTCATATCAGCTTCTGCCCGCGACTTCTCAAAAAAGTGTGTGTGAAAAAACTAAAATTTCTTGTTCCCACGACCCACCCCGTCGTATCGCATCGCCTGCCCGCGCTATTACTTCGTTTTCGCTAAGCGTTTGTTCTGACTTGTTTTTCTTTTTGCTCGGCTGCTTAGGGTCCTAGCGTGATGAAATAGCTTATAGTCTTCCTCAAGAATAGAGTATTTTACTATATACGAGAAAAAATCTATAAATAGATTATTGAGATAGTTTAGGCAAAAAGGAGTCTGAAAATGTTACTTTTAGTTCATAAAATAACAAAATAAATTTTAAAATTCAATTCAACGTTTTCAGTTTTTCTAATCTGTTAAAAAACACCATGAAATAGTAGCTGCCATGTTATTACGTCATACCGCTATGTAAACTAAAACGTGTCAACTATCAACTGATAGTTAGATAATAGATCAGCGCATTTGTTTACATAGCCAAGTGATGTCATGACCACAGAGCAACATGGCGTCCTCTGCGTCCAGCGTTTTCGACAAACTACGCGCGAAATTTGAAAATGTCAAATTTAAATGCATTTTTATGGCACTTATCGATTGAATAAAAATTTTTTTTTGGGACATATTAGCACTATAGAATTTAATTAAGACACTTTTCAAAAATGGGTGTAAGACCCTATTGGGTTAATAAATTCAAAAATGTTTTTTTTATTTAGCTTTATTATTTGTATATAAATATAGAAGAAGGGTAATACTAATTGTGCTTGTCGCAAAAAAATAACTAAAATGTTGTAGGATAGCTGTTGTATCTTCGATTAAAAAATCTTTGAATTTAATTAGGTGAATCCGCAGCTGTAACCCGCGAAATTCAAATTTTCTTACGTTTTTTTGCAATTTTCAGGTCAGTGTCTGGTTGTATCTTGATCAAAATATGATTCGCGAATATAACAGATATATAAGCGAATACAACTAGACACTGACCTGCAAACTGCAAAAAAACGTAAGAAAATTTGAACAATTATCCTACAACAGTTTGGTATTTTTTTTGCGACAAGCACAATTCCTATTAGCCATCTTCTATATTTATATACTAATAATAAAGCTAAATAAAAAAAAACATTTAATTTTGCATTTATTAGCCCAATTCTTCTTTAAATACTAATAATAAAGCTGAAGAATCTCTGGAACTACCCGTCGGATTTTAAAAATCTTTTTGCATTTATTAGCCCAATTCTTGAGGCTAGGTTTTCTGTTATCTGCGGTATTTTGTACAGTGAGCAATTCCGCTGACCCTGCAAATTTTGTAAACTACCGGTAAGCGAATCGAGTTCGCAACGAAATGTTATCAGTCTGCGACCATTCACACGTAAACGGCTTATCCCACCGAGACCGAGGGTACAGGGTATCTTGGTGTACAGAATCTAACAAGATAGTTGTCAACGAGACTAGATTTCATGTTTCCGTATCTCACTCATGTGAAATTACAAAGATATTGGATGTTTCAACACCTGCGTCTTCTTTATATGAATGTCTGTGATTCATATTTGCAGCAACGAGCATCGCGTCACGTGATTCTAGCTAGATATTGCACATTATAGAATATTGTCTTTTTTTCCTTTAACGTCTTTTTCATTACATAATGATACCCTGCTGCAGTTTACGATTGCTAACAGCTTGTTTTTAAGGTTCCGTAGTAAACAAGGAACCCTTATAGTTTCGCCATGTCCGTCTGTCTATCTGTCTGTGTGTCCCCACTGTAGCTCAGAGACGCTTAGTACCAGAAAGCTGTAATTTGGCATAGGTGTACATATTAATCACGCCAACAAAGTGCTAAAATAAAATCTTGAAAATATATTTTTTTTGGGGTACCTCGTTTGATCATAATGTGGGGATGATATTTATTTTTCTCGTCTATCCCATGGTGTGAGGTATCGTTGGATAGGCTGTTTCATTAAAAATATTGCGGGTCTGAGAACATCACTTTTCGATTCAAGGATCCGTTTGCGTAATGTTAAGCATTAAAGTGCTAATTTTTGTTAGAGTCAAGTCCCCCGTCCCCCCTGCCAGCTAAATGGTTGTTTATGGAGATGTGAAAAAAATCATGGCTGCAGTAAGCCATGATTTTTTTCACATCCATTTTACATCTCCATAAGCACATGTACATAATAATATAATGAAATTAAAAGGAAAACTATCATAGCTATGTAGGCTTTACAAGTTAACGAGTAGTCGACCAACTTAAATTTTCAGATGGAGAATTGATCGTGGCATATATCGATGTATGGGAGAACATGTTTTTCAACTATAATGTTAAGTTTTTTTTTTTTTTTGGGATAAATTCAGCCTAACTTCTCAACTACGGAACCCTTCATTGTGTGTGGTCCGACACGAACTTGGCCGGTTTTTTTATTGTATAATAAGTAATCTGTGAAAAATATTGTGGGTAGTATATTTGTTAAGTTTAATTTTCAGACAACACTGTTTATGCTTAATATACTACTGTTTGTTTTCTCAAATGTAACAAATAAATAAATATTATTTTACCTTTTGAGGCAGACGTGAATGGTGTAATATTTCAAAGCACCCAGGCAAATAGCGGTCAAAAGCAAGTAGGAGGACCTAATTACTTTTGACCGCTATTTGCCTGGGCATTTTATAACGTCATTATGAAAACTATCAAGTATAACTATCAAATACATACAAAACGACGGTCCCAACAGTCCCTTTAAATAACTATTCCAATCAATTTCAATATTTGACAATCACAAACGGCTTGGACCCGGCGGACTGTTGGAGTAAACATCATTAAATGCGATTCAAATAAGGACTACGTAAACTGGACTCGGGGGAACATTGAGACACAAATAGTTAGCTACAGAAGGTCAGCTCCGCACACGCACACGTCAAACGCATAAGCGACTACCATTCATTTAGAAATACACGTGCCAGTAACTTGCACAGAAGTGTGCATGTAGCTTGAATGCTGTAACAGCTTCTGATTGGTGATAACATGGATATTTCATATACATGCAAACTATGCACGTGTATTCCTAAATGAATGGTAGTCGCCAATGCGTTTGCACTAGCTACTCGTATGCATACGTAACACGTGTCTATGTGTACGCATGCTTCGCTCATTGTATGCAAGTTACTGGCATAATGTGCATTGCTGGCTTTTGAGATATTTTGATATCGCCGTACGTATAGTGCTACAAGGATCTCTTTTTTTTAGGTGGGAAATCATCAAATAACTTCTTCCGCTCTGGGCGGAGCGGGAGAAGTATTCGTATACCCGTATTCCTTCCGTTGCCTGCGTTGGCGCCTGAATGACATAGCCAGTGGGGCGTCGTTGGTAAACAATTGTCACAGTAATTGTATTGGCAATACAACATGGCAGCGTTAGTTCCGATTTTGGCCAGGACTCTCATCATCACCTACCTAGCCTTTTTCCCAACTATGTTAGGGTCAGCTTCCAGTCTAAATGGATGCAGCTGAATACCAGTATTTTACATAGAGCGACTGCCTATCTGACCTCCACAACCCAGTTATTGGGTAATACGATACCCCTTGGTAGGCCCAGGACCAGGCCAGGGCCGTAAATCACAATATACTTACATAGTTTCACTTCACGCATACAACTTTGTCACAACACCAATTTATCTCGTCTGCTCGACGCCCGTATGCCTGTAACATGCTGAGCTGGACTCTCATTTGGTGCAACCTTGAGACGCACACGCACACCGCACCTTGTATATTCTATAAATAATTGACTTGAAGTATGTCAGTGTCACTCTATTTCTTTAAGTATGTTTTTCTTTTTTGTATATTGGCACCTTAGAATATAGGAAGAACCAGAAGCCGCGAACACGTCACAGAGTAGTTTGACGCGCAGCCGATCAACTCAACGTTACTCTGTGAACGTCGTATCGCGTAACGTGTTTTACCGGTGTGCAATTTTATTTAATTATGCCGTTTTGTTCGTTCATACCTGTAAAAATGCAGCGGAGCTAACAAATAAACAGGATGGGATCACATTTCACGTGTAAACAGTGCATTCAAATATCGTCTTATTTAATTACTGAATAAATTGTTCAGTTTGTAATTGTCATAGAGAATGATGCATCCATCTTGTTAGTGTTGCCAGTATAAGAGTTTTGATGTTCCCTTCTTTTTATTACTTACTGAGGGCATTTATACGTTGTAGTGTTAAATTAATAACAACTTAAAAAAAAACCCGACTTGAAAAAGAAAGATTATCAATGCAACCCGTATGTATATATGATTTTGTTAGAATTGCATAACATTCATAATAGGTACTATGTTAGACTATTAGAATTTCTAGAGGGGGCGGGTGTATGAAATTATGTATCTATGAAAAGACCAATTGTGATTTTATTATTTATATTATCTTACCAATACTCTCAACGTTTACCCCAAAACGGGTTCATAATGTCCGAGCTAGCAACATTACACGGGTGGGAAGTGAGGCGGGCGCGGGACGCTTGTCTTGATTTTGGACACAGCGTGCGGCTTGCAATGACAGTTGAACGCGGATTCTGGTTCTTTCTATATTCTAAGATTGGCACCTTGTTTTATATATTATATTCCTATAATTATAGCTATTAATTGTGCTTTTATGCTATGTTTTTTGTGTGCACTGAATAAATGTTTTATGTATCTATCACAAAACTTTACAATTCTACATAATTGTTAAATGGTATAACATGTTGCGTAACACAGAAATTACCAATATGTAAATTGTAGACTTGTCACCACAATTTACATATTTGTAAGGTTTTTCTGTTATAATTATGTGGCTCAGTGTTTTATGCAGACACTCGTAAGATTTACAAATATTGTAAATTGTAATTGTAAAGTTTTGTGGTATAAGGCCTTTGTATTTGCTCCGTGAAGGCTGGTCTAAGTATGTGTGCGTGCGGCTATTTTCAGCCATTGTATGGAGGCGACCTTCTGTGCCCATCTGCTTTGTGACTGAGAGCAAAAATAAATACGTGGAAGCATCCATTATTCAACAGGTAAGGGATTATTGGAGGGTGTACTTCGTAGATAGATTTCGATAGCTCTCATGTCCCTGCTGAGGACTGGCTGCATGCCAAGCGTTGAGCATGACGCGACGAGCACGAAGACGCCCTGATCTTAGACATGCTTGAGGAATGCATAATGAAATTGAAGTTTACGTCAAGAGCAGGTAGCATAATATTTTAGATTGGACGTAGGTGAAGGTGGATTGACGTAGGTATTCGTTTGTATAAAGATTCTAAAACACAATGGTGCCGATTCCCTTGTTCACAAACTAAACTAAATTTAAGTTCAGTGCATCTTTTTCTTTCTATTTCATTAAGAAAAGGACAGAAGATAAATTTTAGTTTAGTCCTGTCAAATTAATCAGCGCCTGTCACTACTCCATACAAGTTTAGACGTGATTAAAAACTTGCCTACTAAAATTACGTCAATATATGTCAAGCCCTGATTAATTTGACAGGACTAAACTAAAATTTATCTTCTGTCCTTTTCTTAATGAAATAGAAAGAAAAAGATGCACTGAACTTAAATTTAGTTTAGTTTGCGAACAAGGGAATCGGCACCAATATGGTCTGTTTTTTTAATCTCGGAGGCTAATTTAACAGGTTCAAATGTCAAACTCCATATTAAAAAACCAAACAACAATAATTTGAAATGTCAAATTAGTATCTGGGATTAAAAAACGAACTTTAGATGGTTTAGTTATATCGATTATCCCATTTATTTATTAAAAAAAAGTTGCGTAAAGTTAAGAGACGTAAGGGTCAAAATGTTTGGTTAAACAGACGCTAATCATTACTTAACTTTGAGTAATGATTAACGTATGTTTAACAAAAAAAAAAATTAAATAATACTATTAATATGTAAAGGTAGAAGTTTTGTAAGATCTTGCTACTCAGTACATTCTATTAGAACAAAATAATCAAATTAGAAACAGTCAAAAATACCAAACAAACAAAAGAATATCGACTACAGGAAACACTTCCGATGAAACGCCCAGTGGGTTCTCTATTTCCTCCGAAAGGTATTTAATTAAGGTAAAACATTGCCACTGTGACTAAAATAGATTTCCTACTGATTACCTGCCTACGAGTTGGGTGTGACAATGAATAATATTCCAGTTACTGATATAAATCCCGGTGTACCAAACAACCACTTCAGTTTGAATATAATGGCACATTACTACGTACCTATGTGTTCAGGATTGTATTTCGAATTATAGAAACCGCAAATACGAACACAGCTCAAACGTTATTTTCATTGATAGCTACGATTTACGTTCGTAGTTCGGGCGGATATAGGATACTTTTTCATTGTTGGTTAGGTACTGTTTTTTTCATCCATTTATGTTTCAATGTTACCGCGAAACGAGGTATTTTTAATGCTATAACCTTTTTTGTCGCTAAGTGTGAAACTTTCAACTAGCGTTTTTAGGTTTTCTTGCAAATACATATGACTAGCGCGATATCGCGGGCGCGACAGGCAGAAATATGCCTGTCGCGCCCGCGATATCGCCCCAGTCTGCAGAAGCCTTAACTCTTATGGCAACGCATTTAGGTTTATAAATCAGCTTATTATACAATCGTGTTTATTACTTTACAATTACCACACTAGATTTACCTTTATATATTTTTTTCAATCTCCGCAAAGAGTTTTTATGTGAATAAATAAACTACTTTAGGTTACTTAAGATAAATCAATCATCAAAATTATCATCATTTCATTAAATAATATATATTTTTCACTTCATATTCACCTTAATTTGCGTTTTTAAAACATTACTTTGTGTTCATTATATTTTCAACACATTTGCTCAAAAAATGCATTTACGAAGCCTGTTTATAAGGTGTATCTATTCATGCACGAAATATTTTAAGAGATAGACCTATAGCTGGTACAGAAACTAAAGACACGAAAAAAAATTTTTTATCTAATTGTTTTTTATTTTACGTAGTTAATATAATTTTAAAACTGCTCGAGACATTTTGCATAAAACCTATAGGGACATTCTATGAATGACCCGCCCGACGCGGCGAGGGAGGCGCGCGGCGCGCGGCGCCCGCACCGCTTCAAGCGAGGCGTCTCGGCCGGTCTCGGACTCTCGGCTATTCTGTGCCGAGCAGCGTGTTGGTGAGGTTGTGTTTGCATGCATGACTCCGCGCGACCGCGCAAGCAGTAGTTATTTCGCGTCCTGACAGTTACCGCACTCCACAGTCTTTGTGCTGCCGAACGCAAACACCTGCCCTCACCTTTTACATGGGACCTAACAATATCACTGGGGAACTGTAGCAGACGTATGAAAATACACCTCTGCCTATCTCTACAGGGAACGCAGGCGTGGTGATATTAAAATTAAACCAACGTAGGTAGACTTCATAACTCGATCTAGTCTCATTTTAATAGCTTATAGCTTACAAAAATAATAAATGTGAATTTTAAATACAAAACCTAAACCTAAGTAGGTACCTACATTATTGAATTCCCTCCTTAAAGTTTTACGAAAAGGAACCTAGGTGATTAAAACAAATTTTAATCCTAATCTACAGTACCTACACATCGGTAAACTAGGTAACTACTAATAAACAGCTGATAGGTGCAACTCGAATTGGCATAAGTAATGACCTCTGTGACGTTACGAGTGCGTCGAGTTGTATCCGTCAGCTGATTGTTAGTTGCCTACCTCCCACCTCCTCGTACAGACGTGAACATTAAGAGATCTAAGTGCGTGGCGTAGATTTATTTGATTAAAAATCGTACCATAGATCGGCCGACGTGGACATACCTATTTTTGCGTACACGCTGTTTCTCGCCTCGCAGTGGTCGAGTGATAAACGGGATAAATATTGTTCTATTGATCTATTATCTATTGATTCTAATTCCCCATCACACTTCATCAGGCTTTGGACTGGCAAATTATTGATATAATAATTTGTTTAGGTAGGTACCTACTTACCATTAGGTAACGCTATCAATAATAAATGATGAATAATACTTATTATTCTACTTTATTATTATTGTTGTTTCGTGTGTAGTTAGTTGGAAACATGTCGATTCTAAATGAAATTCAGTTATCCCACTAAATAAGGTACGCAGGTGCCTTTTACGAATTACTGTACCAATAATTTGGCGTGTTTAAAAATTAGAATCAACTTATTTACAATCATTTAAAATGTACATACCTAATACCTACGTAGTTATTATTTACACTAATTGTTGTACAAATTCGCCCTGTTGTTGGACGCAGACGGCTGCACGTTTTATTATGTGTCCTTGCACTTTTAATAATGTCTCTATCACTAGCCATCACTGCAAAAGCGTTCACAATTAAGCCGATCTAGGAACACATGTCCCAACAGTCTATCGCCTATTAACCCAGCCCACACATTAACACTGAACCGGGTCTGGAAAAGATCCGGTCTAACAACACGTGGATTTTCTGATGCCCAACAGTGCGCGTTGTGGATGTTAAACAAACCAACACGCGTAGAGGTGGACTCGTCCGTCCACAGGATGCGCCGCGTCGGGTCTTGAAATAACCAACGGCAAAATTCCACGCGTGAAGTTAAGTCCATCAGCTTTAATTCTTGCACCCTCGTGAAGTGGAACGGGTGCTTCCCCTCACTCCGCAGAAGTCGCCAAACGGTCATGTTCTGGTACTCCTGGTTGGTATACCTGTAGTTGGGCATTGTTGTTTCTTGCCCGAAGCCCGACGCGTGTTAACTGCTAGGAACATATTTACTCTAGGGAGAAGAATGACAACTACGAACAAATAAAATGGTACGGTTTTTAGCGCCTCCTGGTGGACGCCCCCGAAAGCTCGCGAAAGCGGGGTATTCAAAATCGCATTTCTTTGAGATATAGAAAAATAAGTCTGTCCACGAAAGCAGAACTGGGAAACTGTAACCGATGTTAAATCATTGTGCAATTTCACTGGTTACAATTTTCCAGCTCCGCTTTGGTGGTCAGGTAGCAGCCTTATTGATGAAATTAACATAAAAGGTAAATAGGAGAAAATTTATTCTTGCTTGTAGAAAACTTTGAACAACAAAATCATAAGTTAGTTGTTGATTTGTAAAAATCAAAGACTAGGTACCTACTAAACGAGTGAGGATGAGGAGTGGTGAGGATAACACTTAACGTTGCAAAAAGAGAATTCACAAGAAATAACATCTAAAGTAAATAATTACGTTCCTAGATTATCATGCGCTCACGCCGGCAGACATTTTTCTTATGAAGTAGGGCTGCCAGGTATATTTAACAAAATCTAACCCACCAAATTTTATTAAATTAATTTTAGAAAATAAGTAGCCTCCGCGCTCTGCCCGATGCGTTGCAGTAAACTAAAATAATTATTTATTTCTTTATTGGCTTGATTGGGTAACTCTTTTGTCTATTTATAGTTACAACCTATGCTATACGAGGGTATACCTATTACATTATGCATAAATTATATTTATATTTATCCAATTTCAATAATATTAACATTTTTTAAATCAGCCGAAATAATAAATCGGCTAACTTGTTGATTAAATATATAAAACGAACATGTTGATAAAACTACCAAATGGTAGCTTTTTAACATTTATGCACCTTTTTAGTTTATGTTATGTTGCCATCCTTGAAAACGTCATTATTGAAGACCGAAGTTTTTAGGTCTCACATAATAGAGGAGAACATGGCAACATAGGTCTAGCCCCCGTAGGCATTCCTACGTTTACCCAATGAGACGACCCCGCCTGGTTAACTGTGGCGCGTGCGGTGCACAGAACACTATTGCGTGCGGTACGACTCGTGGATTATATGGGACTGAGAGGTGCGGGCAGGGAAGGGAGGCGCCCGCGCGCCTGGCGCGCTCGGCGCTCGCTTCTACTCTTTGATCATTAATAAAAGCCGCGCGCCAAAATGTCGCCGCCCGCTTTAATGACAGTAAATAATACGTAGAAACTAGCGTAATGAATGTTAAAAATAAGAAGGAGTCAGTATTTATTGTGTCAAGTAATATTTAATTTTTTAAATAATTTAGTTAGATAATTTTTTTTTTTTTTCGTGTCTATAGGTTCTGTACCAGCTGTAGGTCTATCTCTTAAAATATTTCGTGTATGAATAGATACACCTTATATATTCCGGAGCCGATATCATTACACTGAAACGCCACGGAGGATGGCGCTCTAATAATGCTGCAGATAGTATATTGAAGACTCGGTGCACAGTAAAATTGAAATAGGCGACAAGATATGAAAGTCTATAAATATAAATAATGCTGTGAAACTGCCCCCTTCTACCTCACATGACAACGTCCAGCCACCGACGCCGCCGCTGCAAGCTCCGCCGCCACGCGCCGACACCACCGTCGGCGCCGACGTTTACGACATATTCTCCCGTTCAGCAAAATAGGTGTGAAATTAATGATGTCAGTCAGTCATTTAAACTTTCAAACTAGCAAATGTCACTGAATGTCAATAATTGTTAAAATTTTACTATTAATTTCCAAGAGTAATGACCTATTTGGTTCCATATAATTTCTTATTTGCTATTAAATATTTGACTGGTTGACTGGTAGAAAATACCTATGTCATTAAGTCCGCCTCTGTACATTTGTGTCCGTAAAGTATTAAATAAAATATAGTCTAATGAAAAAGTTTGTTTCATTAATTACCATTGTTTTCTCGCAAATGTGTTGAGAAACGTTGTATGACACACGTGCGGAAATTGGTATTTACAAACTCGTAACTATGGTATGCCTTCGACTTTGTCTACTTACCGCACTAGTATCATAAATAACTATTTTTTTTATCTAATAGGCTGTTTCGATGTTTTGCCAGTGCCTTTATTTCACCTGCGCGCGCATCGCTAGCGCGGCGCGCGAAACAAGCAAAACCAGCGCGCCAGTTTCCATAATCGACATTTTTGATAAAATCCATTGATTATTATCAAAAATGTCGACATCACGTAGGGAAGAAGAGCAATACGTAGATTATACAAGTCTGTTTTATCCTCGCAAGTGTGTTGAAAAACGTCGTATGATACGCATGTGCATTAATCATTATTGATCATTACGCGGGTGTAATGACCAACAGAGCACACTTGTATCATAATGTACTATTGTGAATGTATGTAAAAGTTTAGCATTCTACAGCTAATAAACACATTTTTACATCAACACTATCAAGGACTCCCTAGATATTTGGTTCTATAAAATAGCAGAACAATTTATTCATACAACTCCCTCGTAGGTTGCCGTAATATTATTAATTTGTAATATCCGCAGAACATTCGTTCAGCAAAAACTTGCGTAATATTGTAAATGACGTCATTCAGAGTAATTTCAATTACTGAGAGAGCCAGCCGGCAGTCTCAGCTGGCTAGTTTTCATCAGGTTTCAGGAGTTAGAAGTTTTCCGTTGGTAATGAAGCTGTTAAGAAACGTTCAAGTTGCGTCCAGGCGTGGCGCTGCCGGCCCGACGGTGCCGACCAACTTAGTGAGCCACACAACTTTGTAAGCGAACACTTTGTAGTGTGTCTATCGCAAAAACTGAGCTACTGGTTTTTCAAATTAGCAGAAACACGAATCAATAAGAATTGACCTGAATCTATCATGGTTTATATCAACGTTTGGCAATGAAATACACGGAAACAAACTGAAGAATGACTGAATATTCGACTACTTATATCATTGAATTGGATTACTTCCTTTAAGTAATTGTTTAATAAATCTCAACCACCGAACAGATTTACATGAAAATATTCTCCCATTTTCAATTCATATTCCTGTGAGAGGAACCCCAAACCCCGCTCGGTACCATTACCACTTTTCCAACTTGAACAAGACCGAGTTTACACAAGTCTATAAAATTTTATGCCAGTGTATCTGGGCTAGGCATTGAAAACAAGTAAGTGTCGGACCACGAATGTGAAAACGACCGCTGGCGACTTAGACTCTTTAATTTTATTTGTTCTGCCTGGTAATACAGCTTTTTTATAACGGTTTTGGTCCTTTTTATAATGTTATGAATAAATTTCAGCAAATAGGTCGGCTTTATCATAAATACGTTTGTATAGGATGGGGCTTGTGGCTAAGTAGTATATAACAACTGCACGGGTCGATCGATCAGGTTAAGCTACGCTTGCCGCGGTAGGTCCGTGAATGGGTGACCACCTTTACATACCCTCCGTGCCTCGGAAAGCACGTTAAGCCGTTGATCCCGGCTGTCATTTGTAGATCTTTGATAGATGTTACGGGTCGTCAGAAGCCCGAAAGTATGACAACCAGTATTACCAAGAGGTATCGTGTTACCCAGTAACTGGGTTGTGAAGGTCAGATAAGCAGTCGCTGCATGTAAAATACTGGTATTCAGCTGCATCCGGTTAGACTGGAAGCCGACCCCAACATAGTTGGGAAAAGGCAGGCAGATGATGACGTTTGTATGGGTTACTATTAAATAACAAATCGGTTTTTGAGAGATTTTATGGCAAAATTAAATGAAGTCGATACGGAAGGTATTTTTTTTTATAATATTCCTTCAATATAGTCCGCGAAACACAAAATTAGTTAAGTTTTTTACAAATTGCTAGTCTGCAAGTGTTCTCCGACAGTCATTTCTCCCTTGGACTGATCACCGACAGGACGTTTCGTTTTTGAGAGATTCGTCGATAGAACGTTTCACCTATGGACATTTCGCCGACAGAACCTTCATACTCGTATGCGTCACTTTCAACGACAGCCCTTGGTAGCAAATATAGTAGGTTGGCAGCTACAGCAAAGGATAATGTTGGGTTAGGTTAGGATAGAACAGTGACCATTAACGCGCGAAGGCGAGCGAGCGAAGCGAGCGTTTCGCCGCAACGACCGACGAGCGCCAGATCCTTTCTATTACTGTCATCAAAAGTGACGCATATGAAAGGTTCTGTCGGCTAAATGTCCATAGGTGAAACGATCTTTCGACGAATCTCTCAAAAACGAAACGTCCTGTCGGGTATCAGTTCAAAGGAGAAAATATGACTATCGGAGAACGCTTGCAGACTCACAAATTGCAGCGTCTTACGTATTTACGTTGATGGAAATTCAATTCACGGCAATTACGGTGAAATAATTACTAAAGACACACCCACTTCCTCGCTCCTTAAACATAAGCATTACGTATGTCTTGTGTCTCTTGTTTCATGTTTATTATTGTATATGTAAAAGGTACACCACTGACTACCCGCAGTATTATCTCCTTCTTTCTCCCTTTAATCCATCCAAAGGTTGTCTGTAAACTATCGCTTTTAGCGATAAAACCGCCCATTGTGTCACCCCTTGTAAAATTTCAACATTTATATCTGTAACTTTTATGGTGTACATAATAAAGAGTATTCTATTCTATTCTATTCTATTCTAAAGTACAATTATTTAAAACATTACCAGATAGCTCTCGAATATTTGCTGGAAATCGTCATATTTTCACGAAACAGTCTTATTTCCATCAATTTTAAATTCCGTGGGCTACCTTGACTGATAAGGTATTTTAAGGAAAAAAGTGTTTGTGCGGCGTGTCATTTAATTTTGTAGCGTTCACATTTCCGCAATAACGGTGTATATTTATAGAACAAAACTATTTTCTGCCCTTTCAGGGTTTAACGAAACACACTTTATTAAACCTAAACCAATATACTAGTATACCTTGCTACGTGTAACGTGGTTAAAGTCAATTCACACAAACGACTTGCTTAAGACTTCGTGATCCGTTATCCGTAGGGGAGAGTGTGTATGAAAGAGCCAAGCTTTGAAAGAGCCGATGTGATTATCTCCCACTTAACAAAATCCTACCATAATTCAATTTTACTCTTTATATGGCGGCACTAGACAGCTGTCACCCACAGACATTTGACAGTTCTAGGAAACCAAATGGCATCGTAGGACTGCATTGAAAATTTTGAAGCCAAAATGTAAGTATTTTTGGGTTTACTTAAGTTTTTTTGACATCAAGTTTAAAGCATCAAGCAAAGCCGGGGTCGCGGGAAGGTACTTATGGGTCACCGAGTGGGTTTTAGTCAGTAAGAGTCTGACACACCCTCCCGCTCCGCCCAGAGCGGGAGAAGTTATTTCATGATTTCCCAATCTCAAAAAAAAAAAAAAGCATAATAATAATAATAATAATAATGTTTATTTGCCAAAAACAGTGATTACATTTCCTTATAGTCTACATTAATAACTAGGGTTACATAGGTTGATAAAATGAATATGATGTATTGTTATGCATATATATATATATATTTTACGCAAATATTATTGTTATAATGTTAAGGTAAATTAGCTGTAAAAAAGAAAGAAATTTGAAAGAGCCAATTGTCGAGTCTATGAAAGAGCCGGCTCTTTCATGGCACAACAATTGGCTCTTTCAATATACTACTAGCGTTTAGTTTAACATCGCCGTGTTTGTGATATTTATTTAACACTGTTAATCTTTCAGACTAAAAAAACTTGTCTTCGCGACCCTCAGCACCGAAAAAGTGGGCCTTTGCCGTTTTTCTTTTAACTGCAGTCATAGAAGAGGCTGTACGAGAAGTGATTGCGGGAAACCAATCCTCAAATAAAACGGCATTATCATTTGGTATATCAAGGGCCTATTTGGCGAAAATTATTAAGAATAAGAATTCTGAGAAGGAGTATGTGCATTGCCCAAACAAACGCATTTTTTCTAAAATTCAAGAAGACTTATTGGTGTCATATCTAAAGTAGTTTTTCCAGTATGCAGAGGCGAATGCTATCTGTCCAGAAAAAATAATACTGACAAAATTGCATTGGTACAGAAAAGAAAATGACTACACAACAAAATATCAGAAAACTAAAAAAAAAATTATTTAAAAACAATCAGTCTAAAATGATTATTTTTTATACTTTTTAAAACTGTCTCTTTCATGCACACTCCCTATGTACCACGTGATCATTGAAATCAAACAACGGCTTAAAGTCGGATTCGCTTTTTAAATTGAATTAAGATATTCGTGGAGGAATATCAAGAGTTAGGTATTAGATGTTATTGAGTTCGATTTTCTTTTGTTTCAGTATTGTTTCAGTGTTGAGGCAGTGTGCGCCTGAACTGTCTCCTGTGTTGACACGTTTGTTCCGCACGGTACCAAAATCCTGGAAGCTTGCTAATGTACAACCAGTGCCCAAAAAGGGCGACCGTGCTGACCCTGCCCATTACCGTCCGATCGCCATTACCTCCATTCTATGCAAAGTTATGGAAAGGGTACTGAACAGTAAGTTGCTGACCTACCTCGAAGACAATGATCTCCTCAGTGACCGTCAATATGGCTTTCGCCGGGGACGGTCAACTGGTGATCTTCTTGTGTATGTCACGCACCGCTGGGGCGAAGCCATCGAGAAACATGGCGAAGCACTTGCTGTATCGCTTGATATCTCGAAGGCTTTCGACAGGGTCTGGCACGCTGGTCTGCTCAGCAAGCTTCCTGCTTATGGCATCCCAGCTGATTTTTGTAGCTGGATATCAGACTTCCTTAGTGAACGGTCGATCAGAGTAGTCGTTGACGGCTGCTCCTCTGACCTTATGGCTATTGATGCCGGAGTTCCTCAGGGGTCTGTTCTCTCTGCAACTCTTTTCCTGCTGCACATCAATGACCTACTACAGACTGGTATTGTTGGGTACGCGGACGACAGTACTGTTTCAGAGAGATACTTGTCCAGCGCAAAAACCAGCGGGGCCGCAGTTCGTTCCTTGAGAGAGGCCTTGGTAGAGCGGACAGAGTTGACGTTAAGCCTTGTCTCCCAGTGGGGTGATGATAATCTGGTCACTTTTAACGCCACCAAAACACAAGCGTGTCTTTTTACCGCAAAAAGGAGTCGTTTCGACCTGACTCCTACTTTTCGGGGTACATCGGTTCCTGTAACTGATCGGCTCGAGCTCCTAGGCATGGAGTTGACATCTAACCTCAACTTCGGCGCCACCATCGAGTACAAAGCCCAGACTGCGGCCAAGAAACTGGGCATCCTAAATAAGGTGAAGCGATACTTTACGCCTGGACAGCTTTTGACCCTTTATAAAGCGCTGGTCCGATCCTGCATGGAGTATTGTAGCCACCTTTGGGATGGCTCGGCTAAATACCAACTTGCCGCGATTGACTCGGTGGAACGCAGAGCTAAGAGGCTCATTGGCGACGTAAATCTGGTGGATGCCAAGCTTCACAGTTTGGCCCATCGTCGCAAGGTTGCCTGCTTGTCGGTCTTCTATAGATTGTACTTCGGAGAGTGTGCTCAGGAACTCCACGATCTCATTCCACCGGCCCCCTTCTATTATCGGTCATCTAGGCGCACTTCAGGTTACCATCCCTTCCTGGTGACTATCCCACCAACTCGCACTAAGCGTTTCCAAACTTCTTTTATAATGCGCACAGCAAAGGAATGGAACTCTCTGCCTGCGTCTGTGTTTCCGAACGCATATAACCCTAATCTCTTCAAAGTGAGAGTGAACAGGCTTCTTCTGGGTAAGCTCGCTCCATCGTCGACTTTGTTTCTGTCGCCTCTGGCATAGACTAAAGTCAAGAGCAAACCCATCACAAATAAAAAAAAAAAAAAAAATTGTTTTATATATTTATTGTCATAACACAGCCCTTATTCACAAACATCACCCACTTACCTAAAATCTGTGTTTTGAATGGATGTACCACTTTGATACAGTTTGAAGCACGCCCTTTGTTTAGTCACCACACAAACGCCACAAAGAGATCAAACAACAATTTTCAAACTCCCAAAACTCAAAGAAATTAACACAATTCATTACTGAAGCTTTAAATTCCATATAAGTTTGGGAACTACTCTTGTTTGGGGTCGCGATGCGTCGGAGTGAGAACAATTACAAAGTTGTGTGGTCGCCTTTTATATCACACACGAAGAGTTAAGTGCTGGTTGGTAAAGGAGACCGCGCCAACCAACCCGTTATAATTAAGTTCTTGACGCCAAAGGACTTTTGGGGTTAACGGAAATTCGGAAGCTTCCCACGCTACTTTAAAATGGAAATTGCGCAGAATTAGAAATGATTCGGTCTGAGCTCTAAAGTCGATCAGATTTATGGGAACGTGACGACATTTTAAATACTTCAATTAATCGATTTTTATGGGGAAGGAGGTCCCATGAGATTAACAGCATGGTTAAAGTTTACTTACTGATTCTCGATTACGTTCTTATAGCGGAAAACCACATATTACAATCACCAATTTCTCGTTAAGAGCCTCGAATTTAGTATTATTTCTGTCTATCCTCTTCTAAAAATAGCATGTTATACCTACCTACATTTGTATGACTTAAGCACTTCGTACAGCTTCCCACATACAATATTTTCAACAGCAGTATCCATGATTTTTGAAGCATGACTGGGTGTAACAAAAAATCCGTTTTAAATATTTTTGCCAGCGATGGACGATACCCTCGATTGACGCACGTTTATTACATTTTTAAATCCGGTCGCCTGTCCAATAAACGGTAACATTTTTCGGGTATGGAAAATAACTTCATGATGATTTTGTTCTTATGTAATCTAATACTTTATTCAATAACTTTTATTACTGAAATTTAAATATTTGTACGCCACTAAGGCCAAACATGACTGATCCTAAATCTATAATGTAATTTAATAACTTGCATGCTCTGAATGTGTACTCATGTTTTCACAAATAAATAATCTTCAATCTTGAATCTTGAATCTTGATAAAGCGCGAAATTCCATAAATGCTAAATGCCTGAGTAGTACGTAGGTCCTAATCAAGAAATCTGTTTGATAAACTATCCGTTGAACCTAAAATTTCATCACCGTTGCCTTACACAGTTTATTTATCATAATCAGTCTACAGTTGCAGTCCATTGTTGGACACGTGTCATCAGTCAGTGGCATCTGACCAAATGTCATGTGGAGAGGTGCATGAAATTAGTAGTAGTAGTAAACAGTTTATAATTACCTACACAATCAATCAATCAACTCGGCCTATAGTAGTCCACTGCTGGACATAGGCCTCTCCCAGGCTGCGCCACAACAACCTGTCCTCCGCCTTCCGCATCCAGTCTGTCCCAGCCACCTTTTTAAGGTCGTCGGTCCATCTAGCTGGGGGGCGTCCCACACTACGCTTGCCGATACGCGGTCTGCACTCCAGGACTCGTCTGCTCCACCGGCCATCGGTCCTTCGACACACATGGCCAGCCTACTGCCACTTCAGATCACTGACTCTACAGGCTATGTCGGTAACTCCGGTTCAAGAGAAGACCGGATAACTTCATTTCTGATCTTATCCTTCTAAGAAACTCCGAGCACAGCCCGCTCCATGGCGCGCTGAGCGACCTTGAATTTGTGGACCAGCCTGACTGTCAGTGTCCACGTTTCGGCAATGTATGTCATAACGGGCAGGACGCACTGGTTGAAGACCTTAGTCTTCAAACACTGCAGGATTGGCGACGAGAAGACTTGACGAAGTTTTCCAAACGCTGCCCAACCCAATCGGATCCTCCTGTCGGCTTCTTTCTCAAAGTTGTGTCTACCGAGCTGGATAAGTTGTCCTTGGTAGACGTACGTACTCCTTCACAACTTCAAGAAGCGACCCTTCGATGTGGATTGAACTCGACAAGACGTGCGAATTGTACATGTCTTGTCCAAATTCATGCCGAGGCCAACCCGCCGAGAGGCTCCATTTAGACTGTAGCATCCTATCAATTACCTACACACCACTTATGAAACCTGAAATATAGTTATTACATTTATTAATTAAAGTACTTTACTACACGTTTATTTCTATAGCTTTATACGTATAGACCTACGTATTTATATTTGTTGCAAAAAGTTTTCCGGAGACCGTATTCAATTAATTTTAATGGCGCCTCTGTATTCGTTAGTTATAAGTTTTGACGAAAATGTAGAATATCTACCGCGATCATTACCGAGTCACTTTCAGTCTCGTTAAATTACGATGAAACGGATGAAAAGGATTTTGCTGTTCCAACAACTTTTATTTTATTATTTTGACGAAGTAATTTTGTTGAAAATGGATCGAAATAAAATAAATTTAATTATCCAAAGCGACTCCGATCTACGTTAGGAATTTAAGGCGTTTTATTTTATGCAATCATTCACTAATTTAAGCTACTTAAACCTTTCTAGTTCTTATTTCCGAAGTCTTCCCGGTATTTATTCAACTTAGATTCGTTGCTTGTTCTTAGATGCGTTCCTTGCGAAGCACGTGTGGTGTGACTATGACAACGGTGCGGTTTAAAAGAAGACGTAGTGATCAAAATTTAAAAGAGGATGAAGAAATCGTTTGATCATGTTGAAAGGATAAATGAAAGGCTAACTTATGTTAGTCGAAGGGTACTCACAATTTTTGGAATGCCACCGGGAGACGTCCTAGGAGAACATACAGTGACATATACCTTTTTGGTGATGTTCTTCAGAAAGGTCAGGTGCGTAGTACTCGACACCGGCGTGCGTGTATGATGTATGAACGTAAACGAAGCACAAGGAGTATGTAAGGATCGTAGCAGGTAGCGTTCTGTAGTGTCTGCCTACCCTCACGGTTGGAAGTGACGTGAGTTTATGTATGTATGTAGATTCCTTTATTGGTTAAGATTAGACCTTCACCAATTTCAAGAAATACTCGGAACCCTTTCATCCTTTGGTAACGTTTACAGAAATTCACAGGTAGGTAATAATATCGCCCGATGATCTGATCTGCCTAGCCTTTTCCCAACCATGTTGGTGTCGGCTTCCAGTCTTACTGGATACAGCTTAATACCAGTATTTTACATGGAGCGACTGCCTATCTGACCTCCACAACCCAGTTACTGGGTAACACGATACCCCTTGGTAAAACTGGTTGTCAGACTTTCGAGCTTCTGACGACCCATAACGACTGTCAAAGATCTACAAATGACAGCCGGGACCAATTGCTTAACGTGCTTTCCGAGGCACGGAGGGGTCTTGGTATGTAAAGATGGTCACCCATCCACGGACCAACCGCGGCAAGCGTAGCTTAACCTGATCGATCGACCCGTGCGGCTGTTATTCTTAGCCACAAGCCCCTCCGTAATAATATTGCCCGAGTAATTTCAAGTTAGGTTGAGGTCGCTTAGTGCTCAGTTCCTGCGTCCTAAATCGGATCGGTTATTTGAAATTACTCGGGTAATAATATCGCCCGCGTAATTTCAAATAACCGATCCGATGTAGGACGCAGGAACTGAGCACTAAGCGACCTCGAATTAACTGAATAATGAATTATCCTACTAATGGTGCTCCCACACTGAGGGTATAAAATGTAATGTGACATAGTTAAATATTCATGTTAATTCTTATTCAAAATGTTACAGTCCCTTTTGATAGTTATAGGTATCTAGGTACCTATTATTTTGTAAAATACACTGTTGTATAGCGCCTTAATACTAATGATAACCAGATAACGTAGATAGAAACTGTAAGACCCCCGAAGACACCCGTGTTTAGTCTAGACTTATACAATTTTAAATGATCTACTCTTTTTTCCGTGTAGTCTGTTTTTCTTCACAGCTCTCTCTAACGTACACAACAGTCCATTTTTACTCGCGATGAGCTTTACTTATAGCCTTTATAAGTTTTAAATGCACATTACTAATTTGTAAGTACAAATACATACATAAACTCAGGCCTTCTTCCCATTGGGGTAGGCAGAAACTATAGAACGCCACCTGCTACGCTCCTTACATACTCCTTTTGCTTCGTTTACGTTCATACATCTGGTCATACACGCACGCCGGTTGCGAGTACTACGCACCTGACCTTTTTGAAGAACATCATTAATGAGGTCACTATATGTCTTTCTGGGGCGTCCCCTCCCGTCATTTCCACTCACATCTGCCTTGTAAATACCTTTTGTTAGTAGCCTTTCATTCATCCTCGCAACATGACCAAACCATCTAAGCATACTCTTAATTTTTTGTCACTACATCTTCCGTTAAACCGCACCGTTGCCTTATCACATCATTTTTGCACACCACACATGCTTCTCAAGGAACGCATTTCCACAGCATTTACTCTACTTTCATTCTTCTTTTGCCACACCCAACATTCAGTTCCATACATAAGTGTACCTGCACACCATTATAAACAGCCAGTCGAGCCTCTTTCGGCATCAACTGGTTGGTCACCATCGCATGTATAGCATTCACTTTGTTTCCCACATTTACTCTCCTTTCCACATCTTCATTAATGTTTCCATCCCTTGTAAACAGACTTCCCAAATATACAAATTCACTTACTGTCTCTACACTCATCATTTAGTTTTACATCACACACTGATATATCCTCTTCTCTTTCAAACACCATGACCTTCCTCTTATTCACATTTATATTCATCCCTATCATCTTATATGCTTCATCCATCACAGTCACCATGTCTTGCAGCTGTTCTGCTAACGATGCAAGTAGAACTTGATCATCTGCGTACAGAAGGCATTTGACAGGCAACTCATTAATTCTCAATCCGCACTCACCCTCTTTCAAATCTATCAGACAACTATCCATGTACAAGTTAGACAGCCACGGTGACGCTACACAACCCTGTCTATCACCCCTTGAGATGCAGAACCAGTCTGTGTATGCCCTATTTATCCTAACACAAGCGCTGGAATAATTTGTGACTACTATGTATCCATGATGGACTGATGGATGAACCCTGTAACACAGGGTTCTCCTAGCATGGGGGTCATTGATCATTTAATTTGCACCACACTATTTCCACGCTTAAATTAAGTGTCACACAATATACGTACAAAAAAACGAATCAGAACTCCCAGGAGAACAGCCTGGCGAAAATCCTGTGAACCCATCGAGACAAATAATGAAGCCGCAAGGGTAAGGAAGATCCTATCAACTAACCAGGACCGAACTCTTGGCCCGCTGTAAAAACCCGATAACTCAAACACACTAGCCGATCATGAAACCAGTAAGGTCCTTCTTGAGACTCACTTCCCGGACTGCAAATTCCTAGAAGACAGGACGTGGGAGGTTGAAACAGAATGGACCCTAATGGATCAAGAATGGTCAAGAGCCCACAGTATAGCAACATAAGACCTTATGAAGTGGGCTACCAACACCTTTCAGCCATTTAAGTCTGGAGGGCTGGATGGCATCTTCCCAGCCCTGCTACAGTGGGGGTAGATGATCTGACACCGTGGTTGATCTATCGAGCCTGCATAGCACTCAAACACATACCGCTAGCCTGGCGCGAAGTGAACGTCATTTTCATACCCAAACCTGGTAAAACCGACTACACACAACCCAAGCCTATAAGCCTATTAGCCTCACATCTTTCTTACTGTAAACTCTCGAGAGGCTCTGTGATAGATACATCCGAGACGGACCTCTTCGGATAAAACCACTTCATAAACGACTACATGCGTACTCAAAGGGCAAATCAACAGAATCCGCGCTGCACAGCGTGGTCTCCAAGATTGAATGCGCAGTGTACCACAAATGCTTATCACTGGCCGCCTTCGTTATTTAGAGGGCGCCTTTGACAAAACCATGTTCAACAGTATTAACATGGCCCTCGACAGACACAGCATAGACTCGACCCTGAGCCATACTCAAACTGTACAGGTGAATGTCACTATAAGGGCCATCGTGGTGAAGGGCTACCCGCAAGGGGCCGTCCCCTAGCCGCTTCTATGGAACCTGGTTCTAGACAGCCTCATCAAAACACTCAATGACAAAGGTTACCTTCACCGTAGGCTTCGCCGATGACATAACCATAATAACTAATGGCACCCACGAAAGTACCCTATGCAACCTAATGCGCCAAGCTCCGCAAATAGTAGACGACTAGTGCAATCAACACCAACCACCGGTGAATCCCATAAAAACCGAACTGATTGTCTTCACAAAAAAGAGGAAGTTGACGACGTTATGATTACCACGACTCTTTGGAACTACCCCTTTTTTTTTGGCTGGGAAATTATTAAATAACTTCTCCCGCTCTGGCCGGAGCGGGAGGGTGTGTCAGACTCTTACTGACTAAAACCCACCCGTTTTCCTTCCGTAGCCTGTATTGCCAGGGTCTTCGGTAACCCTTTCGTACCTTCCCGCGACTTGGAACTACCCTAAGCCTATCAAATAAAACCAAATACCTGGGACTATTTTTGGACAAACTGCTGAACTGCGCAAAACATACCAACTACATCACTACAAAAGCCTACATATCCCTATGGTAGAGTAAGCAACTGCTTGGCAGAAACTGGGGGATTAACCCAAGGTCAGTTACTGGCTATACACTGCAGTCATTCGATCAATTATCACATATAGCACACTAGTCTGGTGGTCCAGGACGGACTTGAGCACCACCCAAAGAGATCTCGAAAAACGGCATCGGTAGCAATCGGTGTAGCAATCACTAGAAGTAAGAGAACTACACCCACTGCCACCCACTACAAGCAATGCTTGGACTGTCCCCTACACCTCATCGTTTGGGAGGAGGCCACCTTTAGGCTCTACATATATGTCAGGAACCCTTTGCAAAGATTCTAGAGTCAAGCACACACAAATAAAGGAAGACGCAATCAAACGGCAACCAATGATGGCATCACCCTGTGAAAAAGCCCCGAAACTACACGATGAACGGTGTGACTACTCAGGCCCGAAAGAGACGAGAGTATACACTGACGGATCAATGACCGACTCCGGAACCAGACTCGGAGTTTTCGCACAAGATCGTAACATAAATATATCCAGCCGGCTTGGAATGTTCAACACCGTCTTCCAGGCGGAATGTGGGCAGTATACAAGCGGTTTATGCCATAGAAACCAGGAGAGTTACGGACACCCATATACTTATATTCTCCGACAGCGCCTCGGTTCTGCAATCTTTGGGAAAAAAAAATATTACCTCGAGACTAGCTCTAGAATGTCACAATGCACTGGAACGGGCAACGGTATGCACCCGTAACACAGTGACACTGCAATGGATAAAAGGACACAGCGGATCACTAGGTAATGGTGCAGCTGACGAACTAGCTAGGAGAGCACAACACGTCAGTCTGAGGTCCTGAACCTATCGTACCCATCCCCTTCAACCAACTACGCAGGTGGCTACAGGAGTTCACCCACACACAAGCGAAGAACTGGTGGACCTCGACACAGGGCTGCAGGTAGTCCAGGGAAGCTATACCATCCTTAGATAGCTAACCAGACGTTTTCTACGTCTTGACCCCGGCCTACGCCTGATAACGGGAACCATCGCGGGACACTGCTCGCTAAACAAACACTTCCACACAATAGGCATAACGGACAGTCCTCCGTGTAGATGCATAGAGGCTGAAGAAACCGTGGCGCATGTGCTCTTTGAATGCACAGGCGTCACCCAGATCAGAACAGAAACCCTCGGATCACCCAGATCCTTTACAGGTATCCTAAACAGACCAGTAGACATAATCAACTTCTGGAGGGAGGTGAGCTGGTTGGAATAACCACCGACGGCCGCCATGGCCCACATACAATTGCCCACATAAATTACTAAGTGCGGAAACCAAAACCTACCTAGAACATAAAAGTGTCACCCTATATAATATGTACTTTTAAGTAAATTAAAAATATGTATACGAGTACATATATGGTACTACTCTGTAGGTCCTCCAAAAACAAGTAGGTAAATAAATAAATAATCCATCTATTCAAACTGGAAAAAAATTTCATAATGCTTACCAAGCAGACCACTGAACAAACACTAGGAACAATTTGGTCAGTTAATTCTGACACGTCAGCGGTCCCCAACGATAATAGCAATCGTGATAGCCCGACACACTGGACCAGCGCCAAAGTGTCTGACCATGGCGTATTCAGTTCACCTGGTTCGATCTACGTACTCAGTAAATCATACGAGTATGTTCGATAGTAATTTAGCTTGCTCCAAATTAATCAACGATATAACGGGTGTAAAAAGGCGCTTAACGAAGACGAAAGTCACTTCTTCTTCCGGTAGCTGTGATAACTCCTGAACCTTCTGGTTACAGAGATATTGAAGGTCATAAGTTCCAACTATTTTGTACTTGTTTTCACGAAAACAAGATTTTGATGTTATAACTTAAGTTTTGATACCCCCCCCATAACTCCTTTACCTTTCCATGCAATAAGCACAATGTTTTGCGTGCGTTATTTAAGTACCTACATTGCGCGCTGCCGTAAACAGTGATTTTTCACTCCGAACATAAAAGTCATATTTATTTATTTTACTTTGATGGTCCTAGTTCATCATTTGTGACTGTTACAGCTATAGCTATATTTAAACTGTTTAATTTTGTTTACGTTTTTATCTCTGCTTGAGAATTTATAGTTTTCGGTGTTTTCCTTTCCTTTCGTTTTTTTGTTGGTATAGTGGTGTGCTAGCTGACATATGGCTAATAATTTAATGTTTTATGTTGCACGTAATGTAAATTCTTTTGCATACTGTTGTATAGAATCCATTTTTTTTTCTCTAACTGAACAGACAGCTGTACTGCTGGGGAGTTTGTTGACCACTTCTTCTTCCCAGCTAAAGCACTAGGAAGTGGTGAAGGATGGGCGTTTTGGGGGACCGTCTTATGTAATTTTGACGTTCGAAAAGAACTGATTCTCAGCCTAGTTTGAATAACTTTTGATTTTGATATATCCCAGGAATCTGGGACATTTGCACGAATCCAGTTGCGTGAAAAGACGTCCACGAATGAACTTTTGCGCGAAGGGACTTTTGCGAACCCGAACGAATTGTGGGTGTACTATACATAGTACACCCACAATTCGCCAGTTATGTTCAAGTTACAGATAGACTGGAAGTAAACAGCCCAATTAGGCGTCAATAGTGATCGTCGTAGTTTTTTATTGCACCTTTTTTTTTATTTATGTAAACACAGAAAAATACAAAAAGAGACGAAATTGAGACGAATTTTGAGTAGGTACCTGCTTATTTCTTAAGTTTATTTTTCTATTTATTTTATTATTTTTCTTTTTAGTTTATTTTTGTTGTTTTTCGACATGAGTACCATATTCATCGTTTTCGTGGTCGCTGAGAACGTTAATGAGGTCAAAATCAAAATTCAAGATGTCGCCACCGAAAAAGTTTTATTGTTTGCATTGAATATGCTATGGCAATAACAAGTGACATTTCATTTGGAAAAAAAGACACGGTTACAATAGGAAATCGAAATTAAGACTAATCGTGTTATTTGTTTTTTTATGCTGATAAGTCAAGGTATCAAGTTCATTTTAATTAAAATCAGAATTTCAACATTATAATCGTAAGTCACCACAAAACGGCGGCGGAGATCTCTCACGTCCGGCCCTGGTTCAGGCTATGGTACGGAGTGAGAGGGCATGGGCAGCCGTCACCTTCTGCGAAGCAGTAATGCTCGCGAAGGAGGACGCGGGACGGTGGAGGAAAAGGCAAATTTCGCGCCCTCTCGCCCCAAGCCACCGCAGGAGACGCCCTGGGCGTCGGGAATCCCGGGCGGATTTCCGGCCGCAGGCGTGGGCTTGCGGACGGTGAGCAATGGGTAGCTCGCCGTCCGATAGAGACTAAGCCCGGGTCGAAGGCGCGTTGTGTCCCACGCGTGCCTCTAAGAGTGTCAGCACATGTGTAGGAGTCCACTAGGGCCGATGCCTGCCGGGGTCGCGGGAAAGTACGAAAGGGTTACCGAGGCCCCTGGCAACACAGGCAACGGAAGGAACACGTGTGGGTTTTAGTCAGTAAGAGTCTGACTCACCCTCCCGCTCGAGCGGGAGAAGATATTTGATAATATCCCATCCAAAAACAAATGGAGATCCCAAGAATGGTCATTATCTTTTGTAAAAAAAATAGTTTGTTAGCCGTTAACACGTTTTCACCAGGCACCGCGTGAAGGTGGACTGACACCCACGTATGATCTTTCCCCAAGTGACTCAACTAAATCTTTTTAAAGCATGCCACTACCTTGGGCGGCTAGTGTCACGAAACGAATGACAAAATTTGCTCAATTTTTAGCTCCGTTAAGCATTGCTGCCGCCGTAAAACGTCTAAAACCTTTCATATAGAAGGATGATGAGTTGATAAAAGTGACGAAAATCCCCTATGAAACCCTTCGATGGAGTTGTTTGTTCTGGGTATACCTTGAAGGATGTGTTCCACAGATCAATGGGGAACCTAGGAGGTCGCCCGCCCCGTCTTTCTAACCTTCCGATCTAGTTATCTTAAAAATAATCAATAACTTCTCGGAGGAGACTGGAATACTCAGCATAAAACTGGGAATCGAGAAGTTTGTCAAAGGCGACGATAACCTGTTCAGACGAAATTTCTTATCGCGCAAAAGTCCGGGTTGCGCATAAGTCCATTCGCGGAAATAAGTCCATTCGCAGAAATGTCTTTTCACGCAAGTATCCCTTCGCCCAAAAGTCCGTTCGCGCAAAAGTCAATTCGCGGAAATGTCTTTTCGCGCAAAATTCCGGGTCACGCATAAGTCCTTTCACGAAAATGTCTTATGACGCAAGTGTCCTTTCGCGCAAAAGTCCGTTCGCGCAAAAGTCCATTCGCGGAAATGCCTTTTCATGTGGGTTCGCGCAAGTGTCCTGCTACCATATCCCAGCTACTTTTGTTCAATGTTACTTAGTTTGATGTACAGAATGCGCAGGTAATGGCTATGTGATGGGTCTTGTTACACCCTGTACTATGTTTGTTCTGTTTGGGGTCATGGGGTCAAAACGAAGGCCATGGAGTCGAGTCGGGACATCGCCAAACGGTTGGTCGACTTTTAAAGAATTAGCATTGCCATTCAAGGTGGCAATGCTGCCAGCCTTTTGCTTAGACAGCGATGAGAACAATTTGTTTTGATGACCACCGTAATGTTACAAATATATTTTTGTGTTAGCTTGTAATAATGTACATATATTCCACTGTCCGGTGATGGTAATAGACTCGCCCCCTGTTGTATGGGACTTCAACATAACTGGTGAAATGTGGGTGTACTACAGCCGGTCTATTCCGTACAAATGTCACCGTGTAACCTTAGGTGAAGTGAGCGTGAAGTGAGCTCTAATTCCACATTGTGCCAGGGATGACACTATTGACAGCTCACTTTAAGCTCACTTCACTTAAGTTTTCACGGTGTTATTATTACAGAATAGGTACACCCCAGCTCACCTCACCTCACCTCACCTCATTACGCCTTGTTTCCCCGTAGGGTTGGGCCCTTCGGGGAAACAAGGCGTAATATTATGTTTATGCTTATTTCACTGTGAATTCCCTTATTAAAAAGATAATTACACGATAGCAACATCTGAAAACAATAAATAAATTGTAGGTACCCACCCGATACTAGCAAGAATGCAAACTTTTGCAGCTGAAAGCATTTTCTTCAAACACCAAGTTTTAGTTTTCAAACTTTATCTTGATTTGTATGAGAGCCACGTAGAAGTCTGCTATAAAAACTATAAGTACATTTCATTTTTCAAAACCAGATTTCCTCGTAATGTCGTTGTTTTTGGTTGAGGTTTACAAGGTATTTCAGACCACGGTTTGAGGGTTAATATTGACAGATCAGACCCAATACGATGCGTATTTTATAACGTCATTCTTTCTAAATTCAGATAAAACACCAGTAATAATGAACGAAAACATCGTGAGGAACCCTGGATTTAATGGTCTAGAAACCGCAAATAAGCCATCATGTGAAAGTGTGGTACTTTATGCTCGTGCTTTTTTTGGGAGCAAAGCGTAGTAGCATTTACTTTGCAGTGTGGTATATTCTAGGTAAGATATAATTGCAGCTGATCATTGTCACCTGTTAACCTGAAACTAGGACATTGCACTACTACACTAGTTAGCGTTATCTAATAATAGATCCGACTACAGTTGGCATAACAGCTGTGATAATGTGCATAAAACCGCGGGGACGTTTCGCGGTGGACCCCGCGCGAGCACCACGCTCGGTAACGCTCTGCATCGGGGCTCCAATGTTTGCCATGTGTCGGGTAAACACCCACATACGACCGGCAAACTTGTAATGCGACAGCTGTGCCGCGCTGAATCTCATTGTTCCAATTCACTACTTTTATTCCGGAAAATCCAGGCTCGAAAATGTTCCACCGGGGCGAGTACCAAGTTTTACTTTAGTGAGATTTACTAGAAATCATGTGTTTATCTTGGCGACATTTAAATCTGTTTTCAGTTAGTATCTTTACAAAGTTAGTTTACTACAATATTGCTCTTGCAGGAGTGTACGTGACGGTGGTAACAATTATATTAATTCTCGGGAACGTTGGAGCCGTATTTCGGAAATTTGAAACTCTGAAGACGACTGTTAACATCGGTGAGTTGGTTTACGACTGAGATACAACTTTGTGGAAATAATATCTTGGCATACTAAAGAGAACGCCATTCGTAGCGACAAAACGGATGCAAATCATGTTAACAATGGTTTTATCTGTTTATAATCCTTATGATATAAAAGAAAACGAAAAGATTTGGTCTTCAACTATTAGGCCCATATTCTAGACCGATGCTCAGTCATGAATACCTGGTACGTTATCTATATTTGAATCGAGATTAGGATCAAAACTGCCAGTATCAAATCGAGATTCATGATTGATCGTTCTAGGTTACGAGCCCCTTTAAGAACTGCTCTTTTTACTCTTTGAAAAGAAATGTAAAACCATTTTTACAAGAAAATAACGGTGGGTACACATGAAACGTAACATGAAATGTAACATGAAATAAGTAGTACGTTGAAACGAACATGCCATCCAATTATATGCAACAACAAGGCGATTTTTTTTTCAACATTTCATGTTGCATTGCCTATATGAGTACCTTTGTACTAAAATTATAATTATGTCGTATCTCTTTGTATATTGCGGTGTGTACATAAATAATAATATATAGACGTCATTTTCGTCTCAATGTATGTAACATTTTATGTTAAGTTTCACATATGTGTACCCACCATAAGGTAGTGTTACCTCTTGTCTAGGTGCAATATTTCCCCCGAACACGGTAACCGAAGTGGCGTTCGCATCGGCTTTAGCAAGAGCCTCGATGGAAAGCGAAAAGTATCATTTTGTAATGAAAGCTGTTTATTCACCATTTGGTGATAGCTTCACAGCATCGAAAGCAGGTGAGCTAAACAGTTTTTATTTGCATAGAGTTGTACTTTCACTTTCTTTGTAGTTTGATAAGAAAAGTTCCAGCTTGGTGTTTTTCTTTTGCGTACAATACGAGTAATGGTAATTAACGTATATTTATGATTTCATGCAACAGAATAATATGCTTGTAATCGATTTAAAAAATCTTGCACAGACAGAAAAAACTTACACTATTGCCAAGTGCCATAGGATGTTTATGTTAAAACACGTGGACGTTGTCGCGGGCAGAAGCAAGTTTGAATAAATCGTCACTTATTCAAATACTCAGTTGATAAAAACGATGGTGGTTGACGTACTAAGAGAATATATTTTAGTATTAACTAAATAATTAGCCTTTATTAAGTTTCGATCAAAATATTTAGTTAATTTATTTAAACAGCCCTCGATAAACTCTATCAACAACAAATAACATGTGGTGCTTCCCGTAGCAAACAATGTGCTTTCACATTATTATTTGACGCCATTAACATTAAATTAATTTTGCACAATACACGTGAATAAACAACACGGCACGGTGTTTGATCAATTTTGCATTCGTCGATCACAATACGTTCACCAGAACAGTTTAAATTATTAATACCACATTTAGGGCATGCCTATTGCCCATTTACGGCAATTTGGCTTCGCATTATTTCGACGTGAAAATTATTGGAGTGACAATATTTTTGTAGAGCAGAAATTAATTTAAACTATTTATTTAAATTAATGTCTTCTCTACAGAACTATTGTTTCTCGAATAATAACTGCTCGTCAAGTTTTCAAATATTTATCAGTTTGGGATCACTGATAATGACATGATGTACAGTTGATGAACGTTACATAGGGTTTAACGAAACATATAATATTATTTATTTATTTATTTATTTAACAATTTAAAAGTTTTTTGTTGTCTTTTAGTTTTATTTATTTGCAGTAAAGGCTCTACACAAATGAACACCATATTATTTAACATTAAACTATTTAAAGTAAAGGCTCCTACATACTGGCGCGACTTGTCGCGCGACGCGACGCGACACAAAGACACCGCGTGTAGCGCTACAAGCGGTGCCTTTGTGTCGCGTCGCGTCGCGCGACTAGTCGCGCCAGTGTGTAGGAGCCTTTAATTTTAAGCTTCTTAAACTTAACATCTAAATAAAATAGGTAGGTATTACTATTACAAAAATATAACATAAAATATTGCTATTAAATAATATAAAACACAACATAAAATGCAGTACGTACAGTAACACAATTAATAATATTTAAGATTAGGAATCTACAATGCATATAAGTAATGATAAGACTGACAAAAAAGTTTTTTTTTTAATTCAGAGCAGCTATAGAAAAAAAACGTATTTATTTACATAACCAAATTAGCCTAACCCTGGCCTAAAAAAAGCCCTCGGGGCCTTGTACCGAGGATGCTGGCGGCATTTCCTCGCTGAATTGCAATGCTGATGCGTTGCGCGAGAAAGCCGCCAGCTTTTCGGTCACCAGTTACATCAACTAGACGTTTCGCGATTTCCGCAAATAACTTATGCGCACTGGGACCCCACGGACCGAGGGTCTCGACGCCAAAGAGCACAAAGTTGTACTCTCTGCCAATAAAAACTATATGAGATGAGCCATTTTTTTAGAATTATGCAGAATATTCTGTAAGGAAAAGGGTGTTATAAAATTTGGAATTGAATTAGGTATACATAAGTGGCGCCACATATACGCAACTGCGTCGGAATAGTTCAATCCTAAGAACAGGCATTTTTAATAAACATTGTGTGGCTTTTCGTGTATTTAGTAAATAATTTGTTTTAACAAACTTAGCGATTTCATATATATAAACGAAAGGGACTGTGAGAAGTTTGGGTGATTTATACACTGGCCTGCAAGAATCAGTCCAGTCCATATTGAAAATTGCTCGTACACATTTTTATTTGTGCTAACTGAAATCAGAAATTTCTGAAAAGTTTCTCCAGACAATGATTCCATACCGGATGATAGAGCAAACATAGCCGTGATACACCATTAGTTGGCAACAGCTAAAGCGCGGTCACTGTCAGACTGCATAGAAAAGAAAGAGAAACGCGATGACACAACGCTGGTATTTTATTGCAAAATTTGAAGCACTTATCTATTTACAAAAAAGGTATTGATTGGATAAAAAAAATAAAACATTATTATGCTAATACTTAGAATAATCTAACAAAAATCAAAATGATTGCATATATATAGTATGGTTTTTAATTGTTAAAGTATTTTTTTAGAGGTATCTTTGTGTTTTTTTTTCTATCGTATCAAATTATGTTTTCAACACACTATCTATCTAGCATACCTACTCGTATATCCTGAAAAAAATCATATATTTTATATATTATTTTCTGATTTTGTTTACTGCAGTGGATCTTAAAGGTACTTTTAGGCATTATAAAACTTATAAAACTTGCGTTTAGCTCCTGTAGTCCCCTTAACGCAGTTGGTCTGGATGTCTCAATTTTAAATTTCTTTATTGCAAAAATCAAACCCATTTTGATTTTCATACATATTTCATCAATATGCTCGTTCCAGATGAAATGTTCATCAAGTGATAAATCAAGTAATTTTGTTTTATGTAGTTGTTCTACTATTTGATATATATGCGATATTTTAAAGTGGGTATATTTACTTTTCGGCTTTTTGAAATTGATTATTTTAGTTTTTTCTACGTTAACTTTTAAAGCGTTATTATCTAACCAAGTAATAAGTTTATTCAAAGTGTTATCTATATCAGACTCGTATGATTCCTCATTTTTACGATCAAAGATAACCATTGTGTCACCAGAAAAGCTTGAGGGAGATCGTTAACATATACAAGGGATAGTGGTACCCTAAGATGCTTCCCTATGGAACTCCAAAGTATAATATTTACTTTATCATCAAATTTTGTGCATCTCGTGATCTGAGTTCTATTTGATAAAAAAAGATTTGAACCGTTCTAGGGCTAACCTTTTATACCCATTTTACGCAGTTTATTAATTAGAATTGAGTGATATACGAAATCAAAGGCTTTACTAAGATCTAAAAACAGAGCTGTAGTTGTAACTTTTGAGTTGATGTGATTTAGGGTCGATTTGACTAAGTTAAACGCTGCCAATGAGGTGGTTTATAAAGGCGTTACGCGTACTCGCCTTTTCTTCTATAATCTGAAAGCTTTTTAACACGCATAGTTGAGCGACTTTTCCATATGTTTTCCTCTGTCAAAAGTAAATGCAGAAACTTACCTACGAGGTCTCTAACAGCAGATACGTTATATTACCTTATAGGTACGAAAAACTCAGTACCTTTGTGTGTAGTAAAGTAAATTAGTACAGCATTACAATTCCATGTATTCGCAGCATGTGAGTTGTCTAGCAGATATGTTATACTATCTTACAACTAGGAAAATCATGACGACGTGAATAACTCTATTCTTCAGGTCTATGATTGGTTTACGGTAAATAATTTGGTACTAAATGAAAAAAAACCAAATGCATTAGATTTAAATTATCTAATGTTAGAAGTAGCGAATGTGATCTCATATTGAATGGAGAAAAACTGGAATTTATTAATCAAACAATTTTCCTAGGAATCACTCTAGACGAGAAACTACAATGGGGACCACACATAACTTCTCTCTTCTTGCGGGGCGACTAAGCTCGGCCGCTTATGCTGTTAGAAAGATAAGACAGTTGATAGATGTAGAAACCGCGCGTTTGGTCTATTTTAGCTACTTCCACAGCATTATGTCATACGGCATTTTATTGTGGGGTCGGGCTGTTGACATTGATTCCATCTTTATTTTGCAAAAGCGAGCTGTCTGAGCCATTTATTATCTACGTCGCCGTGAATCTCTTAGGGAACAATTTAAAAAGATTAATATTATGACAGTACCTTGCCAATTCATTTATGAAAATATTATGTATATGTAAGAAAAAATCGACATCTTTTTAATAAAATAAGTGATAGAAATAATTTTTAATACTAGAAATAAAGATAAAATAGAACAGCATTGTTCATATTATCTAAAGTACATACATCTTTTATGGGGTACTGTGTCAAATGTTACAACAAAATACCTTGTGATAAATTGCAATTAAATGAAAAAAAAATTAAAACTCATGTGAAAAGTACACTTTGTAAACAAGCATATTACAAATTAGAGGATTATATCCAAGATAAGAATTCTTGGAAACATGCTGGTCCAGCTCCATAGGACAATCTAGAGTCTAGACAAAATCAAACTGGTTGCTATTTTAATTGTACAATTTATTATTTGATACAAATAATAAATCAATGTTGAATTTAAATTCTGTGATTACTTTAACTCACACACTGTCCTATTACTTTATTTATTATTTTTAGGAAAACGTATACTTTTAAAATGTTCGTAAATATGTATGTGAGCATCATGTACCTCTCACATAATGAATTTATCTGTCATTGCTTTTTTTTTTTTTTTTTACCTGTTTTGGTATACCTAGTCATTTTATTCTAGGTGCATTGTCTTCACATATAATTTTAAAATGTACCTATACAAAATTTTATAAAACATTTTAAAAGACTAACGGTGGAGTTTCTTGCCCATTCTTCTCCATACGAAACTACCTTTTGGAAGGGGCAACTAGAATGAATTTTATTTTATTTTGCTAATTTTGACGTTCAGAAGTGCCTTTTATGTGCCTATTTGAAATAAATAATTTGACTTTGAATTTGACTTTGAAAAGCTCAAAATCAAATAACTTCTCCCTCTCTGGGCACAGCGGGAGGGCGTGTGATACTCTTACTGACTAAAACTCACCCATGTTACTTCCGTTGCCTGTGCGTTGCCACAAGCCACGGTATCCCTTTCGGAATTTCCCGCGACCCCTGCATAAAGAAATTAGCTCTGGACTACAATTCCGTGTATTGGCAGCCTGTGAGCTGCTCTCTGGCGGCGTGATCGCTGTATTCGGACCCACAGACCCGGTGTCGGCATCGGCAGTCGAAGCACATTGCCGAGCCGCCAGTGTACCCCACATACAGGTACATATGAAGGCCCACTTGCACCACAAATCACTAAACACGTTCTGTTTCTGTCAATTGTTTGAAGATGACGGAGACGGAATGATGTTTTAAACAAGTTTAACGCTAAATGTATTTAGTCATTGGTGGTGCAAGCGGGTCTATAATTTATTTATGAAATTCTCTCCGGGAGTTAGGTAGGTGATGTTCACTATTGGTCACGCATGTCTTCCTTTTTTCTGCTTTCATAGCTTCATAGAGAAGGGAGAAATGTACGGCGGATTACCGCCGTACATTTGCTTCCTACATAGACATAGAAATTAGCTGGTATTAGCCGTGCAATTTTTCAGGCCCAGAAAGCTATTGCTTCAGATACTATCATCTTTTTGGAAGAGACTTCTGAACTGCAGATGGACTATGCTATAGTTCACATTAATATTTTATTGAACAAAAATTGCAGGCAGTATGGCGCCCGCCACCAGTTCGAGGACTGCAGCAATCAAGTCCACCTGGCCTCAACTTGTACCCTGAAGCCGTAGCCCTTTCCAAAGCAATGGCACTATTCATCATGGACAGCGATTGGCGGTCTTACACTCTACTATATGATGATGATCTTGGTATGTCTTCCCAATTTGAATGTCAACTATTAAAATTGACACCGGCTTTACAAATGTCACCATATATTTTCTTCAGAATTATTTTTCTCGAAGAACTAAATACTTGCTGGTGCTGGAGTTTATAATTTACATTAACAATAGTTCTATAAAAAGAAAACAACTAAAATAACACCAAATTTACCGCTTCAGGTCTAATCAGGCTACAAGAAGTATTAAAACATTCGGATCCCGAGGTAAAGTGGCTGGTTCGAAGACTGGTGCCTGGTGAGGACAACCGGCCATTACTAAAAGCTTTGAAAGGTACCGGAGAAACTAGGGTCGTCCTTGATTGTCCTGCCGATAGAGTACTTGAATATCTGCGCCAAGCTAACGAAGTCAAATTTTTTGAAGATTACATGGTATGTCCACAATTACTCAGAATGTTTGTAAATTCTCCGAAACGTTTTATGAGAGACTAGAGATGAAAAACAATTTAAATAATATTGTTTTCTGTTTTCTTAAGTCGTTCAATTTAATTCTGCCTCAAAACGGTTCGACGAATTACCCTCATAAAATGATTGTATCAGAAAAAAAGCTTTCCGCTATTATAATCTTCAAACCCGAAGTAACATTAATACTCAGAATAAACACACTTTGTTTGAACCTCATTATCGTCGCCAAGAAAAAGCGCGACCTTTACCTAAACAGAATCGAATCGAGTCCCAAAATTAAATCAAATACAGCAAAATGAACTATACTAACGAGAGTATGCTTAGGCACTACAATAAAAAGGCATGTGTCATTTACACACTATTCAACCATTGGATAAACTATAAGAAGCTGTAAAATATTATATTTTCTATCTTCCAGAGCTACGTTTTAATGTCCCTGGACGCACACACTTTGGATCTGGAAGAGTTGCGCTATGGATTATCGAACGTAACTTGTTTGAGGATTTTCGACCACTCAGACTCAAGAACTAGATCTTATTTAGCAGATTGGAAAGTTAAAGGTTCTGACGACGTAAAAATTCCACGACAATCTCACGAAATAACTGTAAGTCTCTAATCTGTTAACGCAATAAAATAAATAGAAGTCAAAAAATGTCTCCATTGTTATGGTATTTTAGGTGGAAGCTGCACTTGCCAGTGATGCAGCCAGACTTATAACAGATGCCGTCGAAAATGCTCCTGAAGAATTTAAATTAGAAGCCCAGGAAATAAGTTGCGATTCTGAGGACAAATGGGAAGTTGGTGAAGATTTTACCAATCATTTGCTGACGGTAAATACAACGTAATATCAATAAATACAATGATATAAACGTTTGGTAAATTAACCTATTAATTGTTGACTGTTCCTATTTACAGAATCCTATTGTCGGCATAACAAACCAAATCAATTTAGATAATATAACGGGCGAACGGTTGAATTTTAACGTTGAAATAATGGAATTATCGAACAGTGGATTTAATAGTATTGCAAAATGGAATCCAGAAGCTGGTTTTGAATATGTTCGGTCTGCGGATGAAACGTCAGATCGCTTGGCAGAAAAATGGCAAAACAAAACGTTTAAGGTAGTGTCACGCATTGGCGCACCGTACTTAGTTGAAGTGATTCCCAAGGAAGGCGAAACGCTAACCGGCAACGATCGATATGAAGGATATTCAAAAGATTTAATACATGAAATATTAAAAGAAATACTACACTTGAACTATGAAATCGAAATAGTGCCTGGTAATGGCTACGGGTCGTACAACAAAGACACGAAAAAATGGGATGGTCTAGTGGGACATCTATTAGAAAGGGTTCGTGAGTAGCATTAATCTTAACTAAAGAACAGAGAGTAATGTCTTGAGTACAATTTGGGATTGTTTTTCAGAAAGCTGATTTAGCCATTTGTGATTTGACTATAACTTATGAACGACGATCTTTTGTGGATTTCACGACACCTTTTATGACTTTGGGCATAAGTATACTTTATTTAAAGCCAACTCCTCCCGAACCGGAGCTGTTTTCATTCCTTAAACCATTTTCGGTTGACGTATGGATCTATATGGCTGCAGCTTATTTAATGGTGTCGTTACTGCTTCATATTTTAGCTAGGTGAGTTATGGAGTTTCGAATCATACTTGCAATAAAATTACCTTTTATAACTATGATTAATCTACATTTGTTTATTTATTTAGACTGGCGCCAAATGATTGGGAGAATCCGCATCCTTGTGACAAATCACCTGAAGAGTTAGAAAATATTTGGCACATTAAGAATTCTTGCTGGCTAACAATGGGTTCAATTATGACACAGGGTTCTGATATTTTACCAAAGTAAGTCTGGAAAAATAAAGAATGGATATTGTTCGGTAGTGTTTTCTAAATACCTTTGATTGGTGTTGTAAATTCGGGGAAAATAATTAGGAAGCCAACGGACCCAACTTACTTACCCGTATATTCAAATCACTACTGTACTTGCATGTAATGTTGTTATAGCCATTACAAACAACAATTAATTTCCAATAACTCAATTACCTTTTTTTTTGGGTGGGAAATCATCAAATAACTTCTCCTGCTCTGGGCAGAGCGGGAGAAAGTATTGAGGGTGTGTCAAACTCATACTGACTAAAACCCACCCGTATTCCTTCCGTTGCTTGTGTTGCTAGGGGCCTCGGTAACCCTTTAGTACCTTCCCGCGACTCCGGCAGGCATCGGCCCTAGTGGACCCCTACTCTTGTAACTCAATTAGCTTAACAATTAATTTCCCTGGCTGTACAATTTTACAACAATTATTTTGTTCTAAAACAGAGGTTATTCAACCCGATGGGTGTGCGGCATGTGGTGGTTCTTCGCTCTGATCATGTGTTCCTCCTACACCGCCAATCTGGCTGCTTTCCTCACCAATGCTGCGATGGATGACTCGATCAAAACTGCCGAAGATCTAGCTATGCAAACTAAAATTAAATATGGAACCTTGAAAGGTGGTTCCACGTACTCATTTTTCAAGGTTTGATATATTTTATTTATTTTATTACTTCGCCCTTTGTTATAAATTTAATAATTTTAATATTCTAATAAAATACGCACAAATAAGAAACAATTCGCTTTCAAAAGGTCTTGCAAAGTATTTCTGCCTGTCGGTTTAATAAGGTTCCAATATCCTTGCCTGTTAGGTCATTTCTCAAATTTGTTTTATTCTCCAGCGATCTAATGTGTCCATGTACCAAAGAATTTACGGTGCCATGGAATCAGCTCGACCATCAGTTTTCGTCAAGAATAACGACGAGGGGTTGGACAGAGTTCTAAAAGGCAAAAGAGATTATGCTTACTTTATGGAATCCACAGCCATTGAGTACCAGCTAGAAAGACACTGCGAACTAATGCAAGTGGGTGGATCACTCGACTCTAAAGGCTATGGAATAGCTATGCCCTTTGGTAAGTAATGATTACGGATTGAGGGGCTTATGGCTAAGTGACAACAGCCGCACAGGTCGATCGGTCAGGTTAAGCTACGCTTGCCGTGGTTGGTCCGTGGATGGGTGACCATCTTTATATACTAAGTCACCTGGTGACTCGGAAAGCACGTTATAGATCTATGTCTCGGCTGTCGTTTGTAGATCTATGGCAGTTGTTACGGGTCGTCAGAAGCCCGAAAGTCTTACCCCATTGGTAAGACTTTCGGGATTCTGACGACGTATCGTGTTACCCAGTAACTGGGTTGTGAAGGTCAGATAGTCAGTCGCTCCATGTAAAATACAGGTATTCAGCTGCATCCGGTTAGACTGGAAGCCAACCCCAACATAGTTGGGAAAAAGGCTAGGCCGATGATGACTGCTTGTGTACCAATTTACTTCAGTACTTCGCAATTAATATTTGCTTACATTTTAAATACATATCCTTTTTTATTCGTTTGTTAACAAATTATTAGCAATAGGTAAGATTATATTCATCAATCATACATTTTTATAGATTCGTCTTATCGAACGGCAGTGGATAATGCTTTACTGAAATTAGCTGAAAGCGGCAAGCTTGTGGAGATCAAAAACCGTTGGTGGAAAGCACCAAAGGAAGAAGCTTGTGTTGTAAGTTCAGAGTAACCTTTGAGGAACTCTGTATCTATAGTGTATTAAACAAACATTACATTTGCATTTAAAAATAATTATTAGATGATTAAATAATGATTAGTTCGGGAACGACATAAAAAAAAAATACTCCCGACCTCTCGGACCGTCGCGCGTCGGTCGGCTCATGCATTGGATTATAGCCGCTCTATCCGGCAGTTAATAAAGAACTTCTAGCCGAGTTCAAATTCTGCGTAAAATTCAATTTTTTTTTAATAATAATAATGAACATTTCAGGCAGAAGAAGCAAGCGAAGAAGGCGCTGCTGGAGAATTAGGAGTAGAGAATGTAGGTGGTGTGTTCGTAGTGTTGGGCTTGGGATGCAGCATGGCCGCCGCAATGGGTATATTTGAATTCCTTTGGAACGTCAGAGAAGTCGCCGTCGAGCAGAAGGTACGAATTTCACTTAGCGCCAAATAGCATTCATATGCTAATGCGTATAAGACCTTAGCGACATTGAATACCTCATATTCGCTGTTCTGCATAGACAAGACACACTGCGTATATTACTATTCTGGCTATGTTTGAATTGTACTGAGATCGAAAATAATATGAAAACAATTCTGCAAACCAGTTCCAAAAATGTTACCAAGGTGTAGTAGCTAATTGAAATAACTAAAAAGGAATAAAAAATAGCTCTTCTCTACATTTTCTAGAGTTATGGAGCATATGGAAATGTATGGATCAGCAGACGTTTTTTTCGCGATTTCTTCTTTCCCATCGTAAAAGTTATGCTTAATGATGAGTACAGCGTCAGGTTTTCAGTACAACTTAAACCCAAGAAAGAAAAAAAAACTGCAAAATACTTAAGAGATTCTCAAGTATTTTGCGTGAATGATCTAATTTTTTCTGTTATATTTACAGATGACTCAATCAGAAGCACTGTGGGCCGAGCTGTCGTTTGCACTAAGTTTCTGGGAGACGGAGAAGCCAGTGAAGCATTCTCGTCCTTCCTCCAGTGCTTCAAGCTCCCACAATGCTTCGAGAGCTTCGTCCGTACTGCGATCGGCGGCTGATTTGTTCCATCTTGACGTATTTACTAAGTGACAACAAAATACAATTGGTGCACGTAACAATTTTATTTAAAGCATAAATTAACAATCTTTTTGAGGTAGTAAAAACTGAGATATTTCTTGTTTAAAATGACAACTTATGTAAATAAAACATGTATATATAAAATAGACGTTAACGTAATAGTGGCACTGCTGCTATCAGCTACCTACCTAATAAAGCGCTGAGTAGACGATGGACAATTTGTCCGCGACGAAAGACCGTCTGGAAATCTATACATTAACAAATAGACTGCCGGCGACATTTCTTCCATTTCATTGCGGTAACTTCTCTCCGGCGAATAGTGCATAATATACAGGTGCTTTTCAACGAAACGCTTGATAGTGATTGACCATAAAAATCAGTGCGTTGATAATTGTTCCAAAGTCAAATATCAATGTCCTATGAATATAAACCAATAAATAACTATGTAGTATTTGCGATAGATTGAGATGATGATGATAAAGTGTAGAATAAGTGTGTGTATGCTCAATAAATCTCATCAAAGTTGATGAAGGACGTAGCAGCCCTCAGCACGGAGACTGCTCGAGATTGGGACCGCTCGCGGTGCGGGGAGGGGCTGGCAGTGGAGGGGGGCGCGGAACGGGGGGGTGCAGCCGGCTTGTGCAGCGCACGTGGGTTCAAGGATGCGTGCCACTCACTTGATAGCGCCTCCAAGAATGTCACCTGTAAAATAAGATCACCATTAAGTAGCACATTCACGATCAGATATGAATGATGAATAGGGTCTTACACCCATTTTTGAAAAGTGTCTTAATTATATTCTATAGAATATAATTAAAATTAAAAAATCACAAAATTTTTATTCGATCGATAAGTGCAATAAAAATGCATTTAAAATTTTACATTTTCAAATTTCGCGGGTAGGTTGACGAAAACGCTGGACGCAGTGGACGCCATGTTGCTCTGTGGTCATGACGTCACTGGGCTATGAAAACACATGACACTATTTTGTTAACATAGCCGTATGACGTAATAACATGGCGGCTACTATTTCATGGTGTTTTTTAACTGATTAGAAAAACTGAAAACGTTGAATTGAATTTTAAAATTTATTTTGTTATTTTATGAACTAAAACTAACATTTTCCGACTCCTTTTTGCTTAAACTATCTCAATAATATATTTAGGGATTTTTCTCGTATATAGTAAAATACCCTATTGTGACGTAAAACAAACCAACAATGCAACTCTTATCTCGTTGTTATAAGATATAAATTAGAAAGAACGCTAAGAGTTTCATGAAACTCTTTGCATGAATGCTAATATCATACCTACTAATTTCGCGTCATCATTCCACTCATTCGTTCATTAATTCGTCCTCACGGGAGTTGCATAGAGAAGAGGCCCAAGTCCCAGCAGTGGGAAAATTATAAGCCGTACATACATTATATCCCAAAAACCAATAAGTTTTTACGTGTTTTGCGCTTGCCTGGTTTCGCTAAACTTATTACTAGGTATTATTATATCTGAACCTACGCGTGTTATGGGTCCATACATTTGGCAAGTTGACTATGTAAACTTTGTCGTCGATACTTGTTTTTCTTAGTTTCAAATATATGCCACAGTTACAAAATATATCGAAGGCAACACGAGTTCGTGATACCTGTATAGGAGCCTAATAAATTGTCGAATTGCCTTAAACTAGTTTGAAAATATGTTCATAATATTGTTACTAACACACGTACATAATTATTTTATTAGGAACGAATAAGAGAGGAGCGTTAATTAATACAACAACGTATTTTTTGGTTAAAACATTTTTACCCTCATAATTCCTTGAGGGGCTTGTGGCTAAGTAAAAGCAGCCGCACGGGTCGATCGATCAGGTTAAGCTACGCTTGCCGCGGTTGGTCCGTGGATGGGTGATCTTCACATACCAAGACCCTCTTTGCCTCGGAAAGCACGTTAAGCCGTTGGTCCCGGCTGTCATTTTTAGATCTTTGACAGTCGTTACGGGTCGTCAGAAGCTCGAAAGTCTGACAACCAGTCTTACCAAGGGGTGTCGTGTTACCCAGTAACTGGGTTGTGGAGGTCAGATAGGCAGTCGCTCCATGTAAAATACTGGTATTCAGCTGTATCCGGTAAGACTGGAAGCCGACCGCAACATAGTTGGGAAAAGGCTAGGCAGATGAATTGCACCCACTAGGTATAGGCCTAGATAATACTTATACAGGAAGTCCCGTAAATAATGGATAACCTTGAAATAGCATATAAAAGACCTTATGTCCGTACTAAATAAAATATCCTAAGTAGTAGTTACCTAAGTAAGTTAGTTAAAAATCTTAGGTGTAGTCCTAAGATTTTTAACTAACTTACCTGATTTTACATTCTTCTTCACCACGACCACAAATGAATGAGTTCCATCGGTTATTTATTGTTGTAATATTGTACGTTGACTATGCCGACAGAGAGGCAGTAAATAATGTAACAAAGAATTGCTCGGCAAACTTCTGATATTTTTTTTGTTTTTTTTTTTTTTAGAACGGTCAAAAGGTCTATGACAGTCTATTTCAAGGTTATCCATTATTTAAGGGAGCCTTATTAAGGTGTTAAACTGAAACTTTACCCTTTCTTTGACACTGATTTGCCGCGCGTGGAACATGAAGTCTATAATGGCCACGACGAGGCCCAAGATTCCTCCCGAACCCAGTACTAAAAATATACCACTGGTATTTTTCATCTGTAGCGAGCCATTGTCCTCCTCTTCCTTGGCATTTTTCTGTAACAAAATGAGCATAACCGTTTATTAGTAACTTGAATTCTTACGTCAACCAAATATCTAAAAATATTGTTTAATCTATCTCTATCAGACAGAACAATTATCAAACCTCGCAATGTTCTTCGTTATCCTCGTCTTCCCACCATTTCTTTTTCATTTTCTCGAGCTCACCTTTTTCTTGAAGTGATAGAATTGCCCCATCAATCCATCCTTTGTGTGGATAGTCTAAAAACATAAGAATAAGACGTATCATCTGCAATACCGTTATTTTTTTTTAAACATTCTTTATTTTCATAACTTACTCTTTGCCATAGCGATACCATACTCCTTAGAATCCAATTTAGAACTGAGCATTTTCAATTTGCAGTTTCTCTTAATATAATATTCAATGGAGGTAGATTCCATAAAGAACGCGTACTTCCCTTTGCTCCTGAGTACACGATCTCTCCCTTCGTCGTTATCGTATGTGAAAACTGTAGGTTTTGCTGAACTCATCGTTGACCAAATCTTTGAGTACACTGTATCGTTTGATGACTGTAAATGAATGAATAAAATTTGTTAGGTAACAAAAGTAACATCACGCTTGTTTTATTATTTAACATTAACATTAGATAAGCTAAGATAGAGCAGTGGTGGCCCAGTGGTACCGGCCGCGACTTACGAGTTGTAGGTCGTAGGGTCGAACCTTAACAGGCGCTTTACTTCGTGTAAATAATTTCATCACCACTGCTCTCAAAACGGTGAAGGAAAACATTGTGAGGAAACCGGCATGTCCTAGAACCAAAAGTTCGAAGACATGTGATATCTACCAACCCGCACTAGGCCCGCGTGGTGGATTATGGCCCACTCCCTCTCACACAGAGGAGGCCTGTGTCCGCCGGCAGTAGGAACATTGTAGGCTGATTATGTAAGCTAAGATAATTTTCAGTGTCATATAACTAAACTAGTTACTTTCAGCCTGTATCATTCCACAGCTGGGCAAAGGCCATCCCCATGACTTCCAACTCCTATGATCCAGAGCTAATATGGATCACCATCTTTTGTTCATCTTTCCTCCATCTTCTACGAGGTCTGCCGCGACGCCCTCTGACTATGTCAGGGCTAAACGCAATTTCAAAACGTACTTGGAAAAACATGTATGTAGACGCATTGTACACAGCTCCATAAGAAATTTTGTTCTGCTCGGAGAGTTCCTTGACATCTTTGATAGCGTTGCTTCTTCGACTGTTACTGAGGAAAGTCGACATGTTGGCTGTATACGAAGCAGTCACAATGAGAGCGAAGAACCACCACATGCCTGAGATCCACCTCGAACCTGCTGCCCTGTTCAATGAGAAAAATAATAAAAAGTGTTTATTTCTCACCACAAGCCAAAAAAATAAATATTTTACACACAAGAAATAGCTAACGATTTTTGGTTGTGGATCGCTGGTGCCTGTGGTAGGTAGAAACACCTGTAATACAGGTCACCAGGTCCCCACCCTGTTCATGGTTGCATATTTGATAGCTTACATCTGATACCACAGCAAGTAATAAAATTTACAAACAATCAGTGAGCATTATTAAAGTAAAAATAAATAACTAAAACGATTAAAAGTAAAAGCATGTTGGGAGGTTTTTATGAATGTAAGTGTGTGTGTGTATGTGTGTGTGTGTGTGTGTGTGTGTGTGCATGCGTGTGTGTTGGGGAGTGTTAGTGGGTGAGTCTGATTAAACTAATACGGCAAAGAGAGCTTCTGTGGCAGTATATGTTTGGCTTTGTAGCCAGGCTTGTAGAGCGATTTTAAAATTATGTTTGTTCAAAGAGTGCAGGGAAATAATTCGGTTTAATTTATTGTAAAGATAGGGTCCAAGGAAAATAAAGAATCTATGACTAAAAGAAGTTTTAAGAGGAGTAGCTAAGGCAACAATATGCTTACGGCGATTGGTTTGCTGAGAATAGTTGGAAATAGCATGTTGTTTAATAGCAGTAGCCAGTACAAACAATTGCCTAACCGTAAGGACTTGACAATATTCATAGAGCTTGACGGTGGGATAAAGTCTTGGCTTGAAACAGCACACCTTAAGAACCGCTCTCTGCGCACGTTCGATCTGAATATAGTGAGATTTTGCTGCCCCGCCCCAGGACGTGACACAATAAACCAAAATTGATTGACACAATGCCAGATAAGTCATTTTCATGACAACAGTATATGCTGATTGGCGTAGTTGTTTAAAGATGTACATTAGTTTACGCACTCTATTTGATAGGTGTATTATGTACTCCATAAAAATCTCCATACCTTGGTAAAATATCGCATCCTTGAGTCATAATAGCACCCATAGTAAGCCACATGCAATTGTATAGACTCCATATATTTTCCAAATTCTCAGGATTTTGATTGCATGGATGAGGATTCACCCAGTCATCTTGACTCATTCTAAAAAAATAATTATTAGGTATATACCCATAGGTATGGTTATCACAACATCACAAGACAACAGTTTTATACAGTGAATTGAATAGATAGCATTTTAATGCGAAGTAAGATTGGCAATAATATCAGGCAAAAATCAGCACACAAATGTTTACCGCTGATCCGTGGTTATACGGTCATAATACGGCCCCTAGACCTAAAATGTTTGCGCAATATTTATATTGCGCAATATGATTGAATCTGCCCTTGTAGTCAAACGATCCATTATTTTCACGCAATAACATTGACGGCTTCAATGGTTACGCGTGAGCAAGGCCTGCGTAATACTTATCCCAAACGATGCAATTAAAATATGGTGCAATAAAAATATTACTCGCTCAAACTTTTGTTCACTCATTGCGCAATCTTCAATAATAACCCTAAACGGTCAAAAAACATTGCGCTATTCGTGATATTGTGCAATATAATTGATCGTTTAGGGCCGCCGAAAACATGATGCAACATAAAGGCAAATCCCGCGCGGGATGCAGGACGAAATTCGTTCGCACCGATTGTGGCAACTACATAACTATATACGGAGCTGTTAGATCTTCAAGCTGGCGCGAATAATCGCGTGACTTACTAATCATTAAGACAACAGACGCGCACAAACGCGTCTCGCGTCCCGTGGGGGATGCGCTACAGATTGAAAAAAATATACCAACCTCGCACAAATAAGTAATACAAATGAGACTATCACATACGTAGTCGCCAAATACAACCAAACATCTAAAGACAATGGCTTAATAAATGAGAATCTGTCCGGTGCTTCCGGCTCTTCCTCTCTGAACAACAAACTGATACCCAAAGACATGAAAGGAATCGAAAAATCCACAACGGCATTCCTTTCCGAGGTAATTGTCAAATCACAGATACCGAAAGTTGCTTTCTGGAACGTTAAATGGGTTTAATTTAATTATAATCATACAGTGTGTTTAAAAGCTTCAAAAACAGAAGCTCTAGCATTCGACTTCAAAAGTATATGCTATCGCCCTTTGATCAATAAATTAATTTTATACGTAGAAAAAAACTAAAATCTATTACAGCTGTATCGTATCGTTTAATTTCCATATTATATAGGAGTGGGTACCAAAAATATATAAAATCAACTAAATACGTTACTGACTTACTACAAAACTATGAGATATGTATCTAGATCTACAGAAGGAAACTAAAAACACAAAATATCACTTACATGATCTATCAGTTCTCCAATTATTCCATCCCACTTTTTTGTGCCTTCCAACTGGCTACCATACTTATTCTCTGGCGCTAAGTAAAACTCGTATTCTAGATTGATTTTCTGTTTTTTATTTATATGTTTAAATATGGCATCAATTAGATCCACACAGTAACCTCGATACACTGTTCCATTGGCAGTTTTCAATATATCAAAATACGGTTTTCCTTTTCTGGTCACCACCTGAATTAAAATTGGTTTAGACGAAATTATCAATATTAGCTTTTAAGTTGATTTAATTTTTATTTTTATTTTTATTTATAAAAATAGTGTTACCTTAATTTTCGAGTTTTTATTCACAGCGAGTGACCTGTCATCTACATCCTTCTTAGTGATAACATTTGTTTTGAAGTCCCAATCGCCTGCATACGTAAATTGACTGTCCTTGTTTAATTTTGAATAATGCAATTTAAAATTTACTCTTTTCCCCTCCTCATCGAACTCAATGTGTCCTGAGAAGCCTTTGGCCGTTGTCTGGAATTGGTTCAAAACAAAAGTTATGTTTTAAAAATAACAGAGGTCGCTTTTAGTTTACTTATTTCTCGGAAATTATATTTTCGATTTTATTAATATCCACTTGATTTCTTTTTCATTCAATTTAATTCAGTGTTACCTTACGTAATGCTTCTCGCAGATCATATCCTACAGGCCATGCGCTATCCTCGTACTCTGATTTACCATTTTTAAGACACAGAGCGGGTGGTTCAGGTGGGTCCTCATCAAGCTGCATGCTTCTGAATGCTTTTTCTAAGTGACTTAGTGCATCAGCTGCTAAAGCTGTTTCGAGCTGAAACGCAAAAAATACCATTTTTCCTACAAAATACCTATGTTTATTTATTAGACACCGCACGGCTAGTATATTTTAGTTACTTTCATAGTATTATGTCGTACGGTATTTTACTATGGAGACGGGCTGCAGACATCGAGTCTATTTTTATTCTGCAGAAAAGAGCCATCAGAGCCATATATGGCCTCCGCAGGTGCGACTCTCTAAGGGAACTGTTTAAAGAAATTAACATCATGATGGTACCTTGTCAATATATCTATGAAAACATAAGGTACGTAAGGAAAAATCTACATCTTTTTAGTAAAAGAGGTGAAAGACACAATTTTATCACTAGAAATAGGGATCAATTAGTTCAACCAGGTTTCAGGCTGGCTAAAGTAGACTCATCTTTCATGGGGTACTGTTTAAAATGTTACAATAAAATACCTCCCCACATACTTCAACTGAATGAAACAAAATTTAAATCTAGTATAAAACGCACACTATGCAGCCAAGCATATTATAAATTGGGGGATTACATTGCTGATAAAAATGCTTGGCTCAAAGCTGGTCCTGCTCCACAAGGGCGCAAAAACTAATTGATCAGGTATTGAAAATAGTGTTGGAGCTGCTGAAAATTTTAAAAACTCTCTTTGCATTGTATAAATTCAATCTCTTAGTATTGTATAGCTGCACAGCACGTCAGCACGTTGTTATGTGAGTACTATGTACTATAAAGCTGCCATTTACTGAATACGTCTTTCATTGACTTGAATGTGCCCTGGCGGCTGGGAGTATGTCGTGCTCACTCTAATGTCTCGCTGATGGTGGCGCTTGTGTTGGATCATTTAGCTCCCTTCAAAATGGTTGAGCTGAATGGTGCTGATCCACGCATCATGTTCGTGAACGGGCGCCGTCAGTAGAGACTGGTCATCTCTTAGCTGCCACGGCTTATATTAATTTTATTTTTTGAATTGCTTTTTTTTCGTTGTTATCTTTT